>CAVLJG010000008.1:78205264-79405264 GCA_963669975.1 Acanthoscelides obtectus | reverse complement strand
CTCGTCCAACCGTCGTGGCACCAACACAACCCTCACGACAAGGGCGCATAACCCCGATCGTCTTACGCGACGGGACGAGATGGCTTACTTTAAATTTCAAGTTTATTTCCCTAGGTGTTAAAATAGATCGCGCGGTTGCCGTCGATGTGGGAATCAGGATTATTCCTAAATCCGAGGACGACTACCGTAAGATCTCCTGTTCCGAGAGGAAGAAGTGCCCCATCACACTTTTTCTCTCCCTTCGGAACGGAACATCCATGCGGTGGTTCAAGGAGTTCCCGCTAATTTTTCAGATACTGAGATTACGGGAGGACTTAAGCAGAGGGGATATAGCCCTCTGCACATCATTCGATTGAAGCGCAGCGGCGGCGCGCCCATGCCCTTTGGTGGTCATGAAGACTGAAAAGTCTCAGCAAGTGTTCAACAAACACGAACTGCTGGGACTGGCCCTTCGAGTTGAGGTTCAGAAGAACTCCAGACTCATTGGGCAGTGTCACCGCTGCCAAAAGTATGGGCATGCACAGTCATATTACACTGCACCGCCCAAATGCTTAAAATGTGCAAAGGACCACATGACGCCCCCTCAAAGAAGAGGAAGAGCGTAAGTGCGCGAACTGTGGAGACGGACATCCTGCAAATAGCCGGACTTGCAAGTTCACTTCAAGGAGGAACTTGCAAGTTATAGCACAAAGGCGCAATCTATCATACGCGGACGCAGCTAGGGAGGCAACCTTGCCTGCCCCCTCTGCCCAACCTCCCTTGAGCACGCAAAATGTGGACCTGGCAACCGCGCTAAGGTCCTTACAACAAATAATAAGCCCACTGATTAGCGCTACCCAAGCGTTGCAGGCGATATTTTCTGTCAATGTCTAGGTACAATAGTAGACAGCCTGCATTCATCAAAATTCTTTTTTGGAAGTGTTTGGGCATGAGGGATATTCCCAAAAAACGGGAATTTCATCAAGTTCTTTTGGATGGTATAGATGTGGCCTTGCTGCAGGAAACGTTGCTTAATCCGTGAGATCGTTTAGCTCTCCCGGATTATGATGTTACCCGAGGCGACAGATTGAATGGTCGAGGTGGCGGTTTAGCAGTGTGGATTAAGCGCAGTATAGTCTATTATAGAAGCACTAATGCGGAGATGCATAGCACCGAAGCAGCTTCTGTGGTGGTCGATATGGCGGGAGGTGTCTCGTTGAAGATCACATCAGTGTATGTCAGGTGTGGTGCCAGGCTACAACAGGCGGATCTGGAGGTCCTTTTGGACTTCTCGGGTCCGCTTATTGTGGCAGGATTCTAGGTTGAATTCCACTAGTGGGATTCGATTGTACAACGATGTGAGGCGAAATGGGTACCTTATACGTAGCACTGAAGAGCCGACTCACCATCCATTCAACCATCTTCAAGCACCAGATGTCATCGACTTGGCGATATCTAAAAACTGTAGATACAGTATCTCTTCTCGAATTTTGTATGATATCTCTAGTGACCATCTATCTGTTGTCTTGGATGTGGGCAATGAGCAAACTTCTGAGGAGGCAGCTCCTCCAAGGAAACGCATTGATTGGGACCTATACAAGCTGCTCGTTAGAGAGTTTCCCAATATCCCGATTATAGATGATGAGTCTGGAATGGATAGCGCTCAAGCGGAGTGGACAAGTTTCATTCAAGCAGCTCTACAGCGTACTTCCTGTACAACGACACAGCAGATCTTTTTTGCCTGCCGACATTCGTCAGAAAATCTCTGACAAAAAAGCCGCTATTAAGCAGGCAAAAAGGTCTTGTCGTCCTGATGACATACGTAGGGCTACAAATCTTGTCCATGAAGTGAGAAATGCACTGCTTGAACTCCGCAAAGAGCAATGAAGCGACGTTCTGGCGAGAATGCTTGATTCAAGTATTTCTCTCTGGAGGGTCGCAAAGTCACTCAGAAACGGAAAGCGAGAACAACTCCCACACATCCACGGTCTTGAAGGCATAGTCTTCATAACGGAGGATAAGATCTAGGTTCTCGCTGATGCCATGGAAAAACAGTTCTCTCCCAACTACGATCTCGATAATGACCTCGACAAGGAACAGCACATCGTACGATCCGTCAGGAGATATTTTAGGGCCAACGGCGTTAGCGGAGGCACTGAATCCTCTTCAGATGACTCTTCTTCAGAAGATTCGTCTGAGGCTCCACATAGCACATTAGCGGAACCCTCTGAGTTTCCACATTGGAAACCAGCGAAGCTCCTAAGTCATATTAAAGACCTCAAGGTGTGTAAAGCAGCTGGGGAGGATCAAATCACCAACAAGGCGTTGAAGCTGTTCTCGCCGAAAGCCCTGACATATTTGGTGACAATAATCAATGCGACGCTCAGAATCCAGTACTTCCCTGCTGGGTGGAAGACTGCTGAGGTCATCATGATTCCAAAGAAGGTGGGTTCGACATTTCCTCAGGATTACCGTCCGATAAGTCTGCTGTCATCTCCTTCTAAGCTCGCCGAAAAGGTGATTTATCGTCACCTTGAGAATTTTTGGTCAAATCACCATGTGATCCCTGACGCCCAATTCGGTTTTCGGCCCGAGCATAGCACCGAGCTACAGGCAGTCAGGCTGGTGGAGCTTGTAACCAGAGGGTTCACCCTCAGCATGAGTACTGGCATCCTACTTTTGGATGTCTCAAAAGCCTTTGACAAGGTATGCGGCACGCGGACCTCCTCTATAAACTAATCCAAAAGGGTTTTCCCTTCGGAATCAAAATTAACAATGTTTTGTCAACAACACGGCTAGTATGGGCCGGTGTTCCTCAGGGTTCGGTCCTAGAACCAATTCTTTATTCGCTTTTCATCCATGATGTCGCCCAGTAGTTTACTGGTGATCTGGTTCGCGATGGGCTGCAGAGTGCGGTGGACGAAGTTCTACAGTGGGCGAAAAGGTGGCTGATGAAAATTATTCATTCGAAAACGCAGGCTATTTATTGTACCAAAAAACGTCGCGACCACCCAGCAGAGGTTTTTGTAGACGGAAATCGTGTACCATGGACAAATTCTGCCAAGTATCTCGGTGTCACCCTTGATAATGGCATGACCTAGCAAAAACATACAGCATCCATAAAAACAAAATTCCAAATTGCGTTTCGGCAACTATATCCTTTGCTATGCAGATCCTCCAAATTGAGTTTGATAAACAAAGTTCGACTAGATGAAATGATTATTAGACCAGCCTTTACTTATGCATGTGCAGCTTGGTGTTTTCTTACCAAGACACACATGCAAAGTCTTCAAGTACTGCAAAGCAGAACTTTGCGGACAATTTGCAGTGCTCCATGGTATGTCTCAAATGAGACACTACACAGAGACCTTGACACTCCTTATGTCTTTATGTCAAGCTTCAGGCGCAGCAACGTTATAGTCAAGCGGAATCGCACAGCAAGCGTCTGTTACGTGACTCAGTGGACTACACAGTGGAGCAAGTTCATAAACATTCAAGGCCATGGCTCGCACTGTAATCAAAAGCTTGCACGAATTTTTAGTAAACTCAAAATTACACTCTAACAAAACCGAATAAAAAATTTGTTTAGTTCACCTCAAAATTAATCCGTGTACCAAGTCAAAAAGCCTAGGTGTTTTCTCTTAAACTAAGCACATCTAATTTCTTTGCTCTTCTCCTTTTTTCTTCTCTTTACCTTTCTCTTTTTCCTTGACTTTGTCTGGTTTCTGGGCAACCAGGACTGACAGATTCCACTAACATACATTAGACAGAGACTAATGGGTAAAGGTCCTACGGACCACCCAGACAAACAAATGACGAATAGATTGGTCGGAGCTATATAACTGAGATTTTTTTTGGGAGGGGGAGATTTTCTATGAGGTTATTTGGGTATAATTAAAATTGAAAGCTTTGGGCATTTTTTGGGTATCTGGTTTCGTCTTCAGGCGTGTGAAACTACCCACAACCAAACAATTTCAACTCTTATAGCTTCATTCAATTACCCCACGACAAAACAAGGAAACAACCACGCTCGATCGCGCTAGTATTGATCAGTCAAGAATAAGAGAATATAAGGGTGCGATGATTGCATAAATGTGCATATTCTATCTGGTCCAGCTGGAAACTCTGCTCGGCACTCGTCGCCGCTACCTTGAAGTATAATGAAGGCCTAACTCTCTAAATAGCGACTAACTTTTCAATTCTCTTTCATACTAACCAACTCGGAAGGATTTAGAACGAAATATTGGACATTTGAGCTTACTAAGGGCCGTATCGTCAGTCGTTCCTACAAATTATAGGACACCTTGATGGCCTCATTGGTTTTCATAGTTTTCTAGTGTTCAGTGTCAGCGCTCTATTTTGAGGTTATGTCACAAATATCTATTTGCATCACAATTGTTCATTCGTTTGAGATATATCATCTGAAATTTCCTATAATTCAAAAACAAAACATAACTTCACAATAGAAGAGCGCTGAAGCTGTCACGGAATAGGTGGAATCCAGAAATACTCCAGCCTTTCTGAAGGAGAGAAAATACTATGTCAATCAAGGAGGCCATAAAGACGTCCTACAATTGATTTTCACAGCTTTCTAGAGTTCCGTGTTAGCGCTCTATTTTGAGGTTATGTGTAGTACTCTGTGGTTATATTTACACCAAATCCTTCATGCGTTTGATTTATATCCTCTGTTATATCAGCCTGAAATTTCCTACAATTCAAAAAGAAAACATAGACTCACAATAGGAGAGCGTCCTCGCTGACACGGAACAGTAGACATCTAGAAATACCCCAGCCTTTCTGAAGAAGAGAAAATACTATCAAAATCAAGGAGGCTATAAAGGCATCCTACAATAAATTTTCGAAAAGACTGACGATAATGCCTTAACTCTCCGGTATGTTAGTTATAAGCTTAGATCCCGTAACTCTTTATCTATACCAATAAACGCACGCCTCAAGTGCAGTTTATGTTATATCCAAGTTCGAGACAACTTGTCTATAACATGTTTAATTCACTTACAATAAGAATATGTCTTTTTGGGAGATAATTTGACTTTAAATCGACAAATACACGTTGAAAATAATGAAGTGCATTTACAGCCCATGCACGAATGTTCTTTTCTGCCAATTCAATCATATCATTATTCCTGTCTTGAAAACTCATTGTTCATTCAGCAGAGAAATGAGCTTTCCCTGAAGTTAATTGACTTGCTAACTGAACACGCACAAATTCTTATTAATTGTCAAATATTACAGTAGGTTCGGCATTTTGACAGTTTTATTTTCCATTTCCTGCAATTCAATCATGCTATTCTTTCCTGTTACAAGACTTTCCTTTTTTATGGATGGAAAGTGTTTTCCTCGGTATTTCCTCCCTGAATATTTGGCAGTTAGTGGGAAAATTTGTTAATTTTTTATGATATTGTGCGTGTCGAGTTGGCAAGTCAACAATCCTCACAGAAAGATTGCGGTTAATTCCTCTTGTGACGGAAAAACCAGCTTTCCTGACAGTAAATAATCGCAAAAATTAATGGCAGGAAAGTACGCTCTCACTCAGTGGCGAAGAGCACAGTCCTAGAGATGGCGGTGCTTAAACATAAGATGGCAGACAGAAATGAGGTGACTTGAATTTTGTATTTACAGCTTCACAGATTACGTCGATTTATATTTTTCTCAAATTTCCGTAATTCTAGTGATGTTGATTATCAAAAACGGGTTGAATACGTCTTCAGCCTATGTGATAAATACTCATCGGAGACGGAGACCAGTTGAATAGGAAACAGTCACATAACAACACGCCTCAGAACTTTTACTTTAAAAATGCTATTAATATTATTTACACCTGTACTCAATAGTGACGTTCGTGGAAGAGGTTCTATAAAATCGTAATCACACCTTCTTTGGACAAAACCGTAAGAATATTGCTTAACCCTAATGGCCATTCAATACAATGGGTCAAGTTGAAGATTTTTTTTCACATAATATCCTCAAATTCCACAGAATTGCAGGATTTGAAGTCGCTCAAAGTCTAAAGTAAAATAATGATGGAGGAACCAATTATACTTTTATTGCTTCTGACCATTTTTTTAGTGCTTAACCTCATTGGCGGATTGTGAAAGGATAATGTGACTTTATTAGCTGCTTCCTGGAGCATCGCACTATTTTCCGAAGTATTTACTGCTTAGCGAAGACTCCATAAGAAACGTGTGTAAATATTTGAATTAGCTTACCTTCTAATATTTCAATCGCTGTCCACGTGGTTTCGCCTAAATAGTTGCATCTCGCCAGTGGGTTATAATTGATGCTCACATTAAACTGGCTACGATGTCAGTGACACATCTTAGGTGTTAAACGTGCTTAAAGGGTACATTGTGTTTAAAAGGAGAATCTACCTCTCTAAGATTCTTCCATGGTAGTAACGTCACCATCTTGATGCTAGTAACAGTACAGTCCTGCAACTGGCATTGAATTGTTGAGAAGTCATGACTTGGGTCTTACTCTGTTATTAAACTTTAATAAATTGGATGTGATTAATCCTTATTGGGTCTGGATCTACTATATTTTTCTCTTGATAAATATTCTAACCTCACACGACTTGCAGCAAACAAGTGCACAAAATGTTTTCGCACTTATAACTACAAAAGCTCTCTGAAAAGGCACTTGAAGTTCGAATGCGGAAGAGAAGCCGACTTTTTTTGTCCGCATGCAAACTGCAGCTACAAGGCGAAATTAAAGGAAAACTTAACCAAGCACTTAAGACGTCAGCATATGAAAGAATGTTTTTGAACTTTAATAAATATAAAAAATTATATATTTTTATAATTCGATGTTTGATAATAAATACAACACAAAAATCTTAATATTTTTCTTTTCGTTGTTCTATTAATGAGAAGGTTCAAAACTATGTTCACATTCGCTTAAGCATCATGTGGTCTTGATTTCTTTTAACCACTTGGTGCAGATGGACATTCTGTTCATTCTGACAAGGACCTGCCCTGTGTGAAGTGCCTTGTGGAAATACCTACTAGAACAACATGTGATTCTCTCTCCCAATTTAACCAGAGCGTTCGACGTTTCAGGATCATCTATAAACCTTTTAGCTTGTCTGGAGTAGTTTCTCTCTTCCGATGCCTTCCCCAGTTCCCAGAAAAGCATGACTCTTCACACGGAAGAGCTATCACACACGCTCTAACCCCTTGACATTGTCTGGTTTCTGGGCAACCAGGACTAACATATTCAACTAACGTACATTAGACAGTGACTACGGACCGCCCAGACCAACAAATGACGAATGGTTAAACGCACTGGTTCAAAGATCAAAATGCCCTTCTAGGTGATATCTGATCAAATTAGAATCTATCTGTATCAACGAGTTCAGACTAGGTATAGGTAGCCAGTAAATGATTTGTTTGTCTCCTAATTCTGCATACTACAAGTGCTCTTGGCAGCTAATTTTTTGACAGTTTTGTCATTAGATCCATGTTTTAGTGTCATATTTAAAAAGACAAGAAGTCACTTGTGATCATATCCGCAATAAAGATAGGTGAAGGTAAATGTTTCTTCTTATTGACTTCATCAGGCCAAAACGGATGTGCGTCGGAAACACCGAAGTAAAAACATCATACAACCCACCACTTCTGAGTTTATGCAAAGCTACTTGTTTTTTCTATATATTTGGAAAATTGATGCTGGGGAATTATTGTTTAGTGACCAAATACTGAAGATTATTTTACTCCATACAAATGAAGAGATTTCAAAGAAATGATCAGAATATATGTCACAGAGCTACAAAAAGACAACTAACATTGTAGAGATAAAAGCTTTTATTGGGCTACTGTATCTTGTTGGAGTGCTAAGGGTTTCAAACTCTAGTTTGGACGAATTATGATCGATAAAATATGGGAATGGCTTATTTAGAGCCACTATGTCCCAGCAGATATTCCAGTTTTTAGCGCAATGCTTAAGTCTTGATGACAAAAATACTAGGAAAGAAAGGAAAGAGGCATACAAATTTACACATATTTGTGAAATTTGGGATCACTTTGTCGAAAATTGCAAATCCTACTACACTCCATCTGACCACTGTACTGTGGACGAACAACTGGTGGGATTTCGAGGAAGATATCCATTAATTGTATATAACCAAAATAAGCCTGATAAGTATGGAGTAAAGATAGTAATGATGAATGACTCAAAAACTTTCTATATGATAAACGCTATTCCATATGTAGGTAAAGTTAAGGTTGAAAATAAAGAACCAGTGCCTTCATACTACGTAAGAAAACTGGCAGAACCAATATACGGAACTGGGCGTACTATCACTATGTATAATTGGTTCACATCCATTCCTCTATCAGATGAAATACTTGAACATCATCAACTTACTATCCTGGGTACCCGACGCAAAAATAAAAGAGAACTTCCACCAAGTTTGTTGACCAAAAAAGATGTAGGTACAGCTCTTTTTGCGTACGATGGAAAAAAACACTTGTTTCATTTACTCCAAAGAAACAGAAAATTGTTTTGGTATTGACCACATTACACACCGATTCATCCATGAATCCAGGTACCCTAAAACCAAATATAATTCATTCCTACAATGAAACTAAAGGTGGAACCGATACTTTTGATCAGCTCTGACACTCATATACAACATCAAGAAAAACGAGAATTTTTTTAACATGCTGGATGCTGCTGGTATAAATGCAATGGTGCTTGTTCCCTCGCCAATCCGAAAAATAATCGAAATTTTTTTATAAAAGAATTGGTAAATTCACTCTACGAGAGAGGCTAAAAGTTACGACGTTACAAACTTCATTGCGTCGAAATATTAGCGACATTTTACGGCTAGATATTCCACAAAAAGATTATCCCCAGGTAAATCTGCCAAGACAATCAAGATGATGTGTTTTATGCCCACGACACAAGGACAGGAAAATAAAGCATGCTTGTGCTGGGTGTCATAGGCCCTACTGCATGTTACATAGGGCTAGACTTTGCTGCGAGTGTGAACATCACCACGAATGAACCAAATATTGCAGATTGTGGCTAAGAAAGGGTATAGGTATTATCGGAATCTAATGTTTTTTTTACATAAGATAAATATGTTTCCTTTGAAATTAAGAAGAAATTTTGTAATATATTTCAGGATTTTTTCATATATTAATTTTTTTTATGACATTGTTAAGAATGTGCATTTTTTTATTTTTCGCAATAAAACATACTTAGCTAAGAACTCAATTATTTTTATACTATAAATATATAAACCGATATGCATTTATATTATTTAATACAAAAATGAAACCGTATAATAAAATCTGCAATAAATGGAAAAAAAATCTTTATGTGGTTACAGAAACCCCACTGTGCAGTTCTTGTGTTAAAAAATAAATGTGCAGTTCTAGGGCTAATATGCGCTTAATGGTTCTAATGAAGAAACATGTAATACACCATAAAATTTACATTTATTGTTCAGTGCTGTAAAATCTGAATGTGATACACTCAACTTTTCAATATTTTCCCGAATCTCGACAGCACTAAAAGTCTGAGCGCACTGACCGTGTTTAAATTCAACCCACGGTTAATTGTTATTTAAATGAATATTCTAATGTAATGTCCGATTCTAGAGTTCAAGTGCAAGACCTGTTTTCGAGCATATATTCACAAACGATCTCTTCAAAGGCATTTGAAGTTTGAATGTGGAAGAGAAGCTGACTTTCTTTGCCCGTACGACAGTTGCAGCTATAAGGCGAAATTGAAGGAGAACTTATCCAAGCACATAAGACGTCATCATCCTCAGGAGAATTTTTGATAAGCATATTTTGTGTAATACAGGGTTTTCCAGTTTACCGTGGATAAAATCGGAGGTCTTGCTGGAATTCCAAATAGCGGCGGAAATATTTAGCAACATGGTCTTCCTAATACTCGTAAAGCCGCATTTTTTGCCTGAATCAACTTGGATGTTATCGATGGTAAATACACAATTTCACCAGTCTACAATTTTGCCATGAAAAATAAGGTTGAAATCGCCTCAGTATAAATTAGCACGGCTTTAACTTTAATTAAGATACCTGAGGACCTTAAAATGCATCTTTTTACCGAATTTTAACCACTGAATGTAATAAATTAAAATGTTTGCCCAGGAAACTGTTTTTCAGGTTTTTTGAATCCTTCCGAACAAGAAAAGCTTCCACTATCTTTTATGCAAAGCTCACACAGTTATAAGCTATTTAATGTCTGAAAAGCCCTAAAAGTGGGTACATCTAACGCATAAAATCTCGGTCCAAAATAATAATTTTCGAGGTTAAAGTGTAGACCTTGCTTTAGAAAACCTCGAGAAGTATTTTGACATTACTTCATTTTAAGGTGATTTTCAAGCATGTCTGTTAGGCCAAAAACTGGCGAACTTTTGGTTTTGGCAGACTGTATATTACGCGGGCAAGAGCCAGAAATCCATTGTAATGGTCACAGTTTGCAGCAGGTTGGAACTCAAATACCGCTCGCAACATATGCCTGCAACTTAGAGTAGAAATACATTCCACGTTAACACTATGGGTATCAAGGGCACGCCTCCAGGGCCACCGCTTGATGGTTACCCAAAGTACCCAAAAATCAAACCAAAGTTACAGAAAAAAAATCAAGTTCAAAATGGTCCCAAGGGTCTGAGCCTGTTTTCTTCTTCTTCGGTTCATTTTCCGCTTGACTTGCATCTACGATACTAAAAAAGACGACGGTTCTCCCGGTGGGAAGACATCTGGCAACCCTATCAGAGATATGTATTATTCATTAAAAATCTTAATTGGTGGAAACAACAAACAAAAGTGTATCTCACATTCTTTGAGTTTGTTAGAAAATGTGTTTATGGCATAGGTATATCTACTATGCGAGCAAGAGTTGAATTTGAAACATCTAGGTATATTAACAGAAAAAAATGGAGAACCAGAAAAATCAAAAAGACGAGAAATACCGAAGTGGTTATCCATCCAAATACTAACAGCATTTTCACCGGCATTATAACGGGTTATGTGGTATTGTTGCTTAAAATAGTTCTAGGAAAGAGTTCGCGAACGAGATCTATTGAACTAGTTCACCGAAACGAACTAGAAATCACATCACTATAAAGAGGGTTTAAGATTTCGCACTGCCCTAGGGCCCCTCAACTGCAGGTCGCGAGCTGATATCTGCCTAAGGGCCACTTTACATGGCTTAAGACCGCCATGACAAAAACGTATAAGTTTGAATGATATATAGTTTTACCACCTGTTTTTAAGAACGTCCGAATATCCACTAAATTAGATGATATTTTTAGTTGTTTTTGCATTATTGCAAAAGTGAGTTTCAGCATTTTTTCTATCGTATCACAATATTTTTTTAATAAATAATTCCAAGATCAGTACGTATAATTTTATTACTTATAACATTGTTATATAGTGACGTAAGATGCTATGCATTTTATTGAACGATCATACTGTTATTATTATAAAAATAAATATATGCTTGAATATCCCAGTGAAGTTTCCTTTTTCAATTCTATGAAAAACAAAAAACGTAGGTTGATTATGTGCTTTCCACGCAAGTCTGTCATCAATTAGATAATGTTCGGTTTATTTACAAATCTATCGCCTTATGAACGATGATGAAAAAATCATTCGAGGCATTTATACAAGTATAGAGTGCAAGATAACACGGAGGTACCTGCTGTATTTGTGGCTGCCAAAACGGAAATGTGGCAAACCCTCTTAAAAAAATGTTAACTACTCACATGTTTAATAAACAATAATGACTTATTCAAAAGACTGTAATGAAATCGAAGGTTGACTAGGTGTGCTCATGTAACTTACTTAATATGTCGTAAAACTGGCAAGTGTATGGACAATATGTATGAAAGGTGCGTAATGTTACTGGGTCTCTAACAACAGAACGTCTTTTACTAGTACCGTATATGTAATATTTACTTTGTTCTGGACATTTAAGGCATATATCAGTAAATCTTTTAAGGGGGGGGGGGATGGTTTGATAGAATAAAGGAGGTATCTGAACGCAGCCCTAAACTTTGTTATATAAGTAGCTATAAAATTCGATAATGTGACTGCCTCCCCCCTAATTTAAGTATTCCCCAATAGACCCTAAAAAAATAAGATTCTCTCTACATCCCTGGAATTTCTCTCATTGAAAACATATTAGGTACCATACTTTACTTCTGAATAGTGTAAAAAAGCCTCATTATGTATGCAAAAAGAACCAATTTCGGGGCTCTCAATAGGCGTAACAAGGTAAAAAGGTATGTATGTATAAATAGCCTTAAAAATTATTGTCATGAGCAGGCATTATTATGTCTTAATATTATTAGCTTTCAATAGACTAAGGCCCGTATCGGCAGTCGTCCCTACAATTATTGTAGGGCGCGTTTATGGCCTCCTTGATTGTCATACTGCTTTCTCTCCTTCAAAAATTTCTAGATTACACTTGTCCCGTGTCAGCGTCAGCGCTCTCCTATTGTGAATATATGTTTTCTTTTTAAATTGTAGGAAATTTCAGGCTGATAAAACATGATATAACTCACAAGCAAGCACAATTTGATGCGACTAGATGTTTGTGACATAACCTCAAAATAGAGTTCTGACACGGAGTAGTATAAAACTATGACAATCAAGGAGGCCATAAAGGTGCCCTACAATTGTAGGGACGACTGACGATACGGGCCTAAGGCAAAGCTGGATCAATTTTTGTGGAGAGATACAAAAAAATACTACCTATTGGAGCTAAACAAAAAAAAATAGCTTCATATAGGTACTTACCGAACAACTTTAACACCGCTGCTCTGAGGTTCATTTAAATTTGCATTATTTGCCAAAAACTCGTACACCATTTCCACATTCACATGGGGTAAATTTCGCTAATCAGCTTTCTGATAGGTAAGCTTGGAGGATTGTGCTAGCACAAATAAATAAAGTATACAAACGTCGGCCCCAGTTTATATAAATTCGTATTCGTATACTCTTCACTCCGTAATCCGTATACAAGACAATACAAGATACAAGTAATCTATGAGGGCGACAGCACGTGTCTGGCTACTGACGTCACGCGGTCTAGTCTCCAGGTACGTTCTCTAGCCTCGGGTCGATCCTTGATTTTAAAATGCTTTCCGTCGACGTAAATATTAATATGTTGCACTCAAATTTCTTTGACCGTTTTTTAATAACAAAATCCCCGATTTTAATCAAAATAAGAGAAATACGAAAAATGTCGAACCTTCCTATTATATGATCTTCTGTGAGTGAACTTACTAGCGTTACTTGACATATTTGTGTATAACTCATATATAGTAGATGCGTAGTATCAACAATAGAACGTTTTTTACTGACACCAAAAATGTTACATTTGCAACCACTGACCCCAACAATCGCCAATTCTTACCCAACGAAAAGGCTCCTGAAAATGAATATGTTAGGTGTCCCTAAAGCATCATAACGTGACGTTAGTTAGATCACAGATTATTTTTTCTTCTTTTATCCGTATCTTCGCATCTACTTGATCGATTCCTCTTCCGTTCCTGGCATAATAGTAACCCAGTGTCAAAATTTCATCAAAATTTGAGAGATATTTTCCAAGTTACAGATGGGCTAAGGGATAGCTGTCAGAGAGACTGACAAATAGAGAGATCGACAGAAATGAGTGACATGGTCTTTCGTGATGTACACGTCTTATAATATCCAAGGGAAACATCCCATTTTCAAAAATTTCGCTATGGCAATGCCTCCTCGCCAATTGACCTGAAAAGTATGATCTTCTATCTTATTCTTATGGATTGCTGCATCTAAAGAGTGAGAGACGAAGTAAATAAACTGTCTTAATGATCTTAAGAAGATTTGTAGACAATGATGAATGCCACACATTCACCTGATCTGATAAATTGTCCATCCACCATTTTTCTATATCTTCCTAAAAGCCGTATCGTCAATCGCTCCTAAAATTGTAGGACGCCTTTATGGCTTCCTTGATTGTCACAGTTTTCTCCTTTTCCGTGTCAGCGGCCTATTTTGAGGTTATGTCACAAATATCTCTTTGCATCAAATTGTTCATGCTTTTGATTTATATCATCTGTTTTATCAGCCTGAAATTTCCTACAATTTAAAAAAAAAACATAAGTTCACAATAGGAGAGCGCTGACGCTGACACAGAACAGGTGAAATCTAGAAATTTCTCAAGGAGAGAAAAGATTATGACAATCAAGGTGGCGTACTACAATTGTAGGAATGACTGATGATACGGCCCTTAATCGCTAAACTGTATTAATTAGTGAACAAACAATCGTATTTATTGCATGGTTACCTTTTCTATATTTTTTTGTAAATTGAACGTTTTATATGTTAATCATATGTCAGTAGCAATAAGATTCCGATCACGAGCTTCTAATATTAGTACTTTTCAGGTAAACAGAGCATAATATTCGGAGCTTTGGGCCTACAACACATCGACACTGTACCCAAGACACCAGCTCCAAGACCAAAATTTAAAAGGACTAGCAAACCCACAGAGAAACTCTCGATGTTGATAGAAGAACAACAACTGAAGAAAAGCAGAGAAGATAAAATCAAAAGAAATAAACTATGGAAGAAGGCGTTTACCTTCAGACGAGATGGAAAGGTTTATGTGTCATTCCGGTGTGGCTGGTGTAACTCCTCTTTGACCAAAGATGCCAAGGAGTGTATTGAATGTACGGGCAAGAAAAAATCTGCAATGTGTTCTGTCAAAAAATCAGCTAGCACTACTACGAAAGATTCAACACCTGGCAAAGTATCCAAGAAGTCTTCTACACAAGTGGTTGGAAAAAAGTGTACCAAACCTGTGAGTAAAGATGATTCACCTAATAACAAAGGTCAAAAGAAAGACAGTCCCACAAAAGCAAGTCTTAAGAAGGTTCAGGGATCACAAAAGGGTCTCAGGAAGGGACCGCAAAAGAGGAAGAATAAAATTGAAATAATAGAAGTTACCAAAAAGACAGGACATGTCATTAAAGTGTCTAGATGTTCCAATTGCAGCGCATTTTTGAGCAAAGACACCAAAAAATGCACCAAATGCATTCAAAGGCTGCAAAGGCGTTTTGAGACTCCACATATAGCAGCCAGATTGAAGAAATTAACAACTAGAGCAGTAACCAAGAAACAAATAAAGGCTAAACCAGAAAGAAAACCAATACTCAAGAAAAAAATTAAAAAGGAAGAGGAACCTATAGTTATGTCGTGCAAACTTTGTAAAAAAGGCGTCAGAAAGGCTGAAGAAGACTATTGCTATGTTTGTAATTACAAAGATACGATGAAAATGAAGAAAGAGGACAGCGGCGCTGCAGAAAAAGCAAGTCCAACCAGTAGTAGAAAAAGTGAAGCGAAATGCGAGGATACAGAAGAACAAAGCACCAGCAACGTTCTTAGGTTGATCCATGATAACAATCAAGGCATGGAAATATCTACTCGTGAGTTAACTGATAGTGCTGTCATTGAGATTGTAGATGTGGATGATGACGAACAAGAATATTGCCTAACATTGAGCGGGATTGAAGCTCTTGATGATGAAAACTAAATTGTTACGTTGAACCTTCCTCACAAAAAAAATGTGTGCTCTATTGACCTCCGATTTCATCAGAAATAAACTTTTTCATTTTGTCGATTTTATAGTATTATTGTAAGCAGAAACATACATTTATCTAAATTAGATACACATTTAGGGTTGATTCTTCAAAACTAGATCTGCACCATTTATGTGTATACAAATATTTTTTAGTTAATTCATTCCATCGTTTGCAGACTATGCGTCACACATATATTTTCAAGCATTTTGTTATGCTTTGAAAAATGAACTATCTCATTCACTGTACAATCCCGTAACTATAGTACTTAGTAGTTTGGAGCTTAGATTTTAAGATAATCATGTCCGGCTTCAAAGGCACGTGTAGCACACAGACACGATGGCTAGATGAAATAATACATTTATCTTCTGGTATTTGAAAAGCAATACCAAGGGATGTGAAACAAGTTCAAACAAATTATACTGAGGTGTAAGCAAAAGTTAATGACAATGAATATAGAGCAGTAAAAGTGTATAAAAATTGCAAGTTCATCTTATAGATTCAAAAAGCGAAACGTGGTAATATTTTCTATCTTTTCGAACATTTCCGATGTACAACGTACAAAATCTGTTAAAATACATTTTTGTTGGATGTTCTGTTCTCTTTGTCCATGAGTTATATTATTTGGAACATCAGCACTTGTAAAAGTGTTTTTTTTTTTGTTACAAAACCCTCAACCGTCGTCTTTTTGGGTGGGCTTCAACCGTGTTTTCCATAAACTTTTCTGACATCACTGTTTTGTAAATACCTCTTTTATTGTAACTTTCTGTTGAACTTCCATCTTGCAAGCGCAGCAAACGAACGGTTGCTTTTTTAATGCGTTGTGTATAGGTGTTAGGATGACATCCAAGTGATTTTGGTATTAGCTGTGTAAGATGGTGCTTTGATTTTTCAGTTTTGTTGCAGTTTTCACGTGTTACACAAGCAACTGTTTTTATGTTAAAGAATATGTTGTATACGATCAAACAAATACATATTTATTTTGTTACTTTATGTTTGATAAGTATACACAAAATTCATTAATGTTTGACCCTCCGACAGTTTTACGTTTGTACGTACTTATTAAAGCAGTTCTCAGATAACCATCCAAGATTGTAAGATATTTCTGTATTTTCTCATTACTTATGCTGACCATACTTTTATTTTTAAAATAACCATCCCTTACGTTTGGAAAGTATTTATTATCATGTTTTAGTTCATAAAGCTGGTACATTTTTTGCTTATGAGCAACATGTTGTACTTCTCTAAGTATAGATTCTAGTATTAGAATTAGATTTCCTTCTGTTATTTAGGATAAGCTGTATATAATGGTTTTCCAGTTTTATTTTGAGTTTAGCTTCGACCGAGTCGTTGTATATTTTTGTTCATTACTAATAAGTATTTAATAAATCCTATTGAAGATAAGGTGGTTAATATGTCTCTTATTAGGTGGAAGACTGACAAAACAATACAAAGGTATTATGTTACTCTCTTCCATTCTGGTGAGGGAGTATAAAAAGTAACATTATGTGCAAGAAAATGGCCTCGCATTTTTCCATAAAATGATATAAGATTTTATTTCAGACGACTGAGAAATGACCGGTGAACACATCTCAGCGAAGATTGTGTTTGTGTGTGGTAATTAACAGTCTCGGAATCTGAACTTTGTTGTGAATTTTTCATAGGTGGTTTACGTTTCTGATGCTCTGGCATATTTCAGATCATTTTTTATCAAAAGTTAAATGTTTGATGTTTTAGGACTGCCACCGATAAAAGTTATAGAGGCTGCACGTATGCAACCCATTGATACATCGCGAAGCTCAGTTGTCATCGAAACTATCAAAAAGCCTAGTGACTTATTTTCACATCAAAAACATGAAATGGCCAAAAATAATAAGACAAAACTGTGGAGGATTGTGTCAACAATTAATAGCAGAAATGGTAATTCGATTGAGATTTACAGATGTGGTTGGTGTAAGTCCTTTTTGAGCAAACGTGCTAAGCAATGTGTCATGTGTGTCACCAAAAATCGAGGCAGAGTACATTTCAAAAGCGGAAAAGGAACAGAAAAGGAATTGAAGAAAAAAAACCTACTTATAGATAAAGGAGCATTCAATATGTTTGAGGAATAGAGACTACAAGATGTATAGAGACATTGTAAATGTGGGTTGTATTTTTCAATAAAGATCCAAAACCGTACCTTGTTTGTCTTAGGAAGGACAATGCAGGATCGGCTAATAAAAAGCCTCTGAAAATTTCATAATCTGTGTGATCTCATAAAGGGTGTCCCAAAATTTACGCAAGATTTGAATTATATAGAAAACACAGTGTTTCTTATTAGTTTATATCTTTGACTTCAAATAGCTCCTTAAAACGCAATCCAATGGTGTTAAATCACACAAATTAGGGGGCCCATTGTGCTGCGATTCAGTTGACTCTTGAGCTGAATGGCATATTGGCACCGTCTTGTTGGAATCACACGTTGTCCAACCTAGGCAGCTAGAAGCCCCGAGGCAGGTCTAGGGAGTCAGTTATTTTATGCCGAAATTGCAGTGTTTCACGGGATCTATCGCATGTGGCACCAAGGTACCGTCTTGAGCGCACCAATAAAAAGTAAAATTCTTTAGAAGAAAAACTGTTTCCTATTTAGTTCAAATCATGCGTGAACTTTGAAACACCCCTTATCACAGTATTCTTCATTTTGTGTTGATATTTGTCTTCCATTGTAGTTAATATAGGTTATGTATCAATCCTAGCAAGTCTGTAGATGATCTTTGAAGAATTCTAAGTTAGATAGTAGCTGTTTGTCAGTAGTAGTAAGACTATATTTCAGAAGTTTAACAATTTTAATTTTTAGGACAACCATCTATACGGATACTAGAGGCTGTATGTTTACAACGTGTCGATACTACATCCATGAGTTTAAACCAGTTTTCTAAGGAATCAGTTAACCAATCTAATGGCAAACTTTTAAAACTAAAGAAGGTGGAAATTATAAAAAGTAATGAGGAAGATATCAATAAGAAGAAGAAAGGCAAAATCTGGAGGGTCTTAAAAAAAGTTCAAAGAAATCATAAGACATATAGAGTATATAGATGTGGGTGGTGTAAATCTTTTCTTAGCAAAAATGCAACGCAGTGTATCATGTGCCTTACCCACAAGCAAGGCAAGATACATTTCAAGTGTGGAATAGGTGCTCGAAAGCAACAGATAAAGTCAAGAAACAAAAAACAAATAGATAAAGATGTAAAAACGGATAAGTTGTGGAGAATTTCATGCGCGTATAGATACAAAGATGACAAAGTGATATATAAAGACAAATGTGGCTGGTGTCATTCATTTTTGGCTAAGGATGCAAAGCAGGGCCATGTTTGTCTTATAAGAAAAGAAAAGCGGGAAAATGTCACGACTAACAGAAGTTTTCTCAAGAAAAAATCTGTATCTAAAACTGCGAAGTCACACTCAACAAGTGACTCAGTAGTCAAAGATGTCACTAACCCTTATCAAAAGTCAAGTACAGGAAAGTCATCAATGAGACAAGACTCATCAGCTAATATACTAGAGATCGGTAATCTAAACAAAGACCCTGCAAAGAAAAGTGAACCAAAATGCAAATTGCGTAAGTCTGCTGTGAAAAAGGATTCCCAAATTAAAGTGTCCTACTATACATCAAGAACCGGGAATATTATCAAAATGTACAAATGCTCTAAGTGCAGCCGTTTTTTGAAAAATAACTCCAAAAAATGCACCAGATGCTCTGACCTTTTAAGAAGACGCCTCACTCATCCTAAGATTTCTTCTGAAAAATCAAAAATGATTGCTGAGACTAAAAAGAACAAGCTCGTATTAAAGTCCATCCAGCCTATTGGGGAAGAAGGACCAAACGATGCTATATTCAAATATGTAGCAAAATTATGCAGAATCTGTAAAAGAATTGTCAAGAAACCAGAGGAAGAGTATTGTTATAAATGCAGAGAGAAGAGTAGATATGAGAGGATATTAAAAGCAATGAAGGCTGAGAAGAGTAATGAAGATGATGCTGGAACAAATACGAGTGATGCGGTAGGACATGGAAGCCCTGCTGAGAACGAAGCTTCTAGGTCTAATGAGGCAAAGAAGGTAGTGAAGCTATGCAGTATTTGTAAGAGAATAGTCAAAAAACCACATGAAGATTACTGTTATAAATGCAGGGAAAGGAGCGAATACAAAGATATATTGCGAGCATTAAAAGCAAATAAGGAGTTGCGACAAGCTAACGATCCGAGTACTATACCAGCAAATGACGACAAGTTTGAGTTCGTAAATGTTGAAGCACCAAGCACTGAAAATGGCCGAGAGAACGTTCTTGATGAAAATAGTCAGAGCTTAGGCTCATCTGCCAACAGAAAGGGTGAAAATGAGGTTACATATAACGAATATGAAGAAGACGAAACTAATTACATATCTTTGAAAGATATCGAATTACTTACTGGTGAATAGGCTCGTTAAAGAACTATAAGAAATACATGGCTCATCAAACTCTGAAGTATAATACACTTATATATTTTATTTATCTGCCTGCAATATGTTTTATAATTTTGTGAAATAAGGCTACAGTATAGAAACGTACTGAATTTGTGGATTATATAGGGTGAAGTTTTGAGACCTGACATAATTTTATAGTAATACCTTTATGTGGAATGCTAACTCATGATAAATAAAATGTTTAAACACATAGTCCATTTCTCGATTGATAAGAACACAGGTTAACCAAAGCGAAAGAGGAAAGAGTCTCTCATTTTGGTCTTACAAATTAGTTACATTCATACATTATGTGTTGTTTACATCAAGCGAAAAATATTTAAAAAGCAAATAGATTGAAGAATGAAGGCTTTCACGCCTAGTTCTAATCTTATTTAGGTTTTTCAGGCTGTTGAGCCGGGGTCGGGTTGGATTTTCTCCAGAGCTTTCAGCTACATCTGCGGAGCCATCTTCAGTGAGACTGAAGAGCTCGGCTTGGCGGGTGGACTGAAACTGATCGGTAAACTCGATGGGTGTGCGGCTGTCTGGTGGGGTTACTGTAGGTCCCCTGCGCGACGTGGTATTGGTGCTGTGTTCTTTAGTATTGGGAACCACGTCTTGTCTAAAGCAAGGTCATCTTCTTTTCTATTGAAATTATCCATGTGTTTCTAGTGTTCAATTGCTTCACTATACATTCGAGCTGAGCAGTGGGTGGATGTTGACTTCAGTTTGGTTGAACAGAATATTGTGGCCGTCTTGGAGTGCGTGTTCGGCCACCACTGATTTATCAATTTGTTCCAGGCGACAGATTTTCTCGTGCTCGTCAATCCGTGTTTGAAAGCTACGTTTAGTTGTGCTTACGTAACATATACTTTACCACACGAACACGGTATTCTGTATACGCCGGTACCGCTCAGGCTGTCCCTCGGGTCCTTTACTGATGTTAAGAGTTGCTGGATTCTATTTGTTGGCTTGTAGATGGTCTTGACGTTACTATTCTATCCATAGTGCCTTTAATGTATGATAGGAAGGAGACTTGCGAAGGTGGTTGCTTGTCTCCTGCCGGCGGCGGCGGTCTGCTTTTTTGTCGTGAAATTTGTTCCCTGCGATAGCCGTTTGCTTGTAAAACCATGTTAACATGATACAGTTTCCCCTGCAGGTATTGAGGTTCACAAATTCGGTGTTCCCTGTCTATCAGATTTTTAATGACACCTCGTTTTTGTCCAGGATGATGGTTGGAGTTCTTGTGTAGATATCTGTCAGTGTTTGTTGCTTTGCGGTAAACTCTGTGACCCAACTTTAAGTTCTCACGTCTGACCACCAATACGTCCAGAAAGGCCAGTTGATTGTCCTCTTCTATCTCCATTGAGATTTTGATTTTGGGGTGAATGCTGTTAAGGTGACTTAAGGCGTTGGTTACAGTATGTGGATGATACCTTTGTGATATGGAGCCACGAAAGAACAGAACTAGCAGTGTTCCGAAATCAACTTAACAGCATTCACCCCAAAATCAAATTCACAATGGAGATGATGAGGACAATCAACTGGCCATTCTAGACGTATTGGTGGTCAGATGAAAGAAGTTAAAGCTGGGTCACAGAGTTTACCGCAAAGCGACAACCACTGACATACATCTACACAAGGACTCCAACCATCATCCTGGACAAACGAGGTGTTATTAAAAATCTGATAGACAGGACACACCGAATTCGTGAACCTCAATACCTGCAGGGGGAACTGGATCATGTTAACATGGTTTTACAAGTAAACGGGTATAGCAGGGAACAAATAGAATAGATTTCATGACAAAAAAGCAGACAGGAAACAGGGAACCATCACTGATAGAATAGGGAGGTTGCTGCAGAAACACAACGTCAAGACCATGTGGTGTATACGTAAGCACAACTAAACGTAGCTTTCAAACACGGATTAAGAAGCACGAAAGATTCTGTCGACTGGAACAAACTGATAAATCAGCGGTCACCGAACACGCACTTCAAGACGCACACAATGTTTTGTTCAACCAAACTGAAGTCTTATCAACATCCACCCACTACTCAGCCCGAATGTACAGACAAGCAACTGAAATCTACAAACACAAGGAAAATTTTAATAGAAAAGAAGAAGGCCTTGCTCTAAACAAAACGTGGTTCCCAGTACTAAAAAATACATCACTAAAACCACATCGCGCAGGCACCCAGAGTAAACCCAACAGACAGCTCAGTCCTCAGTTAGCCGATCGCCTATAAAACCGCAGTCCCATCCACTTGACCGATCAGTTTCAGTCGACCTGACGAGTCTCTCGACGACAGCGAGCGCCATTGAAGATGGCTACCGCAGATGTAGCTGAAAGCTCTGGAGAAAATACAACCCGACCCCGGCACAACAGCCTGACTAACCTAAATGAGAATAAAAAATAGATTATGTGGAATTTCAATCATTCATCCTATACACATGAAGTTGCAGGTTGATTTTGTAAAGAGACTGAGCTGATGTTACTTGAATTTTCTATTTACGCTATCGTAAAATGTTCCCGGTTGCATTTTTCCAACGAATACTATCTGAATGAGCTTCATGAGTGGAATTTAAAATTCATCATTATTTGTCCACGTTATTCGTGATTCGATGTCGTTCATATGTGAACATCTAGTATAAAATATGGCAAATTTACATTTTTGAAATTTCCATTTAATGCGAAGGAGTTTTCCTAAAAAGCTATCTGTGCGATCTCGTTCAGAGTTAAGTTAGTTATGCATGATATAGTTTTACCATTAGGTTTCATTTATGACTGAGTAAAAGTGTATAAAAATTGCAAGTTCATCTTATGGATTCAAAAAGCGAAACGTGGTAATATTTTCTATCACAGTCTTTTCGAACATTTCCGATGTACAACGTACAAAATCTGTTAAAATACATTTTTGTTGGATGTTCTGTTCTCTTTGTCCATGAGTTATATTATTTGGAACATCAGCACTTGTAAAAGTGTTTTTTTTTGTTACAAGACCCTCAACCGTCGTCTTTTTGGGTGGGCTTCAACCGTGTTTTCCATAAACTTTTCTGACATCACTGTTTTGTAAATACCTCTTTTATTGTAACTTTCTGTTGAACTTCCATCTTGCAAGCGCAGCAAACGAACGGTTGCTTTTTTAATGCGTTGTGTATAGGTGTTAGGATGACATCCAAGTGATTTTGGTATTAGCTGTGTAAGATGGTGCTTTGATTTTTCAGTTTTGTTGCAGTTTTCACGTGTTACACAAGCAACTGTTTTTATGTTAAAGAATATGTTGTATACGATCAAACAAATACATATTTATTTTGTTACTTTATGTTTGATAAGTATACACAAAATTCATTAATGTTTGACCCTCCGACAGTTTTACGTTTGTACGTACTTATTAAAGCAGTTCTCATATAACCATCTAAGATTGTAAGACATTTCTGTATTTTCTCATTACTTATGCTGACCATACTTTTATTTTTAAAATAACCATCCCTTACGTTTGGAAAGTATTTATTATCATGTTTTAGTTCATAAAGCTGGTACATTTTTTGCTTATGAGCAACATGTTGTACTTCTCTAAGTATAGATTCTAGTATTAGAATTAGATTTCCTTCTGTTATTTAGGATAAGCTGTATATGATGGTTTTCCAGTTTTATTTTGAGTTTAGCTTCGACCGAGTCGTTGTATATTTTTGTTCATTACTAATAAGTATTTAATAAATCCTATTGAAGATAAGGTGGTTAATGTGTCTCTTATTAGGTGGAAGACTGACAAAACAATACAAAGGTATTATGTTACTCTCTTCCATTCTGGTGAGGGAGTATAAAAAGTAACATTATGTGCAAGAAAATGGCCTCGCATTTTTCTATAAAATGATATAAGATTTTATTTCAGACGACTGAGAAATGACCGGTGAACACATCTCAGCGAAGATTGTGTTTGTGTGTGGTAATTAACAGTCTCGGAATCTGAACTTTGTTGTGAATTTTTCATAGGTGGTTTACGTTTCTGATGCTCTGGCATATTTCAGATCATTTTTTATCAAAAGTTAAATGTTTGATGTTTTAGAACTGCCACCGATAAAAGTTATAGAGGCTGCACGTATGCAACCCATTGATACATCGCGAAGCTCAGTTGTCATCGAAACTATCAAAAAGCCTAGTGACTTATTTTCACATCAAAAACATGAAATGGCCAAAAATAATAAGACAAAACTGTGGAGGATTGTGTCAACAATTAAAAGCAGAAATGGTAATTCGATTGAGATTTACAGATGTGGTTGGTGTAAGTCCTTTTTGAGCAAACGTGCTAAGCAGTGTGTCATGTGTGTCACCAAAAATCGAGGCAGAGTACATTTCAAAAGCGGAAAAGGAACAGAAAAGGAATTGAAGAAAAAAAACCTACTTATAGATAAAGGAGCATTCAATATGTTTGAGGAATAGAGACTACAAGATGTATAGAGACATTGTGAATGTGGGTTGTATTTTTCAATAAAGATCCAAAACCGTACCTTGTTTGTCTTAGGAAGGACAATGCAGGATCGGCCAATAAAAAGTCTCTGAAAATTTCATAATCTGTGTGATCTCATAAAGGGTGTCCCAAAATTTACGCAAGATTTGAATTATATAGAAAACACAGTGTTTCTTATTAGTTTATATCTTTGACTTCAAATAGCTCCTTAAAACGCAATCCAATGGTGTTACATCACACAAATTAGGGGGCCCATTGTGCTGCGATTCAGTTGACTCTTGAGCTGAATGGCATATTGGCACCGTCTTGTTGGAATCACACGTTGTCCAACCTAGGCAGCTAGAAGCCCCGAGGCAGGTCTAGGGAGTCAGTTATTTTATGCCGAAATTGCAGTGTTTCACGGGATCTATCGCATGTGGCACCAAGGTACCGTCTTGAGCGCACCAATAAAAAGTAAAATTCTTTAGAAGAAAAACTGTTTCCTATTTAGTTCAAATCATGCGTGAACTTTGAAACACCCCTTAGCACAGTATTCTTCATTTTGTGTTGATATTTGTCTTCCATTGTAGTTAATATAGGTTATGTATCAATCCTAGCAAGTCTGTAGATGATCTTTGAAGAATTCTAAGTTAGATAGTAGCTGTTTGTCAGTAGTAGTAAGACTATATTTCAGAAGTTTAACAATTTTAATTTTTAGGACAACCATCTATACGGATACTAGAGGCTGTATGTTTACAACGTGTCGATACTACATCCATGAGTTTAAACCAGTTTTCTAAGGAATCAGTTAACCAATCTAATGGCAAACTTTTAAAACTAAAGAAGGTGGAAATTATAAACAGTAATGAGGAAGATATCAATAAGAAGAAGAAAGGAAAAATCTGGAGGGTCTTAGAAAAAGTTCAAAGAAATGATAAGACATATAGAGTATATAGATGTGGGTGGTGTAAATCTTTTCTTAGCAAAAATGCAACGCAGTGTATCATGTGCCTTACCCACAAGCAAGGCAAGATACATTTCAAGTGTGGAATAGGTGCTCGAAAGCAACAGATAAAGTCAAGAAACAAAAAACAAATAGATAAAGATGTAAAAGCGGATAAGTTGTGGAGAATTTCATGCGCATATAGATACAAAGATGACAAAGTGATATATAAAGACAAATGTGGCTGGTGTCATTCATTTTTGGCTAAGGATGCAAAGCAGTGCCATGTTTGTCTTATAAGAAAAGAAAAGCGGGAAAATGTCACGACTAACAGAAGTTTTCTCAAGAAAAAATCTGTATCTAAAACTGCGAAGTCACACTCAACAAGTGACTCAGTAGTCAAAGATGTCACTAACCCTTATCAAAAGTCAAGTACAGGAAAGTCATCAATGAGACAAGACTCATCAGCTAATATACTAGAGATCGATAATCTAAACAAAGACACTGCAAAGAAAAGTAAACCAAAATGCAAATTGCGTAAGTCTGCTGTGAAAAAGGATTCCCAAATTAAAGTGTCCTACTATACATCAAGAACCGGGAATATTATCAAAATGTACAAATGCTCTAAGTGCAGCCGTTTTTTGAAAAATAACTCCAAAAAATGCACCAGATGCTCTGACCTTTTAAGAAGACGCCTCACTCATCCTAAGATTTCTTCTGAAAAATCAAAAATGATTGCTGAGGCTAAAAAGAACAAGCTCGTATTAAAGTCCATCCAGCCTATTGGGGAGGAAGGACCAAACGATGCTATATTCAAATATGTAGCAAAATTATGCAGAATTTGTAAAAGAATTGTCAAGAAACCAGAGGAAGAGTATTGTTATAAATGCAGAGAGAAGAGTAGATATAAGAAGATATTAAAAGCAATGAAGGCTGAGAAGAGTAATGAAGATGATGCTGGAACAAATACGAGTGATGCGGTAGAACATGGAAGCCCTGCTGAGAACGAAGTTTCTAGGTCTAATGAGGCAAAGAAGGTAGTGAAGCTATGCAGTATTTGTAAGAGAATAGTCAAAAAACCACATGAAGATTACTGTTATAAATGCAGGGAAAGGAGCGAATACAAAGATATATTGCGAGCATTAAAAGCAAATAAGGAGTTGCGACAAGCTAACGATCCGAGTACTATACAAGCAAATGACGACAAGTTTGAGTTCGTAAATGTTGAAGCACCAAGCACTGAAAATGGCCGAGAGAACGTTCTTGATGAAAATAGTCAGAGCTTAGGCTCATCTGCCAACAGAAAGGGTGAAAATGAGGTTACATATAACGAATATGAAGAAGACGAACCTAATTACATATCTTTGAAAGATATCGAATTACTTACTGGTGAATAGGCTCGTTAAAGAACTATAAGAAATACATGGCTCATCAAACTATGAAGTATAATACACTTATATATTTTATTTATCTGCCTGCAATATGTTTTATAATTTTGTGAAAAAAGGCTACAGTATAGAAACGTACTGAATTTGTGGATTATATAGGGTGAAGTTTTGAGACCTGACATAATTTTATAGTAATACCTTTATGTGGAATGCTAACTCATGATAAATAAAATGTTTAAACACATGGTCCATTTCTCGATTGATAAGAACACAGATTAACCAAAGCGAAAGAGGAAAGAGTCTCTCATTTTGGTCTTAAAAATTAGTTACATTCATACATTATGTGTTGTTTACATCAAATGCAAAATATTTAAAAAACAAATAGATTGAAGAATGAAGGCTTTGACGGCTAGTTCTAATCTTATTTAGGTTTTTCAGGCTGTTGAGCCGGGGTCGGGCTGGATTTTCTCCAGAGCTTTCATCTACATCTGCGGAGCCATCTTCAGTGAGACTGAAGAGCTCGGCTTGGCGGGTGGACTGAAACTTATCGGTAAACTCGATGGGTGTGCGGCTGTCTGGTGGGGGTACTGTAGGTCCCCTGCGCGACGTGGTATTGGTGCTGTGTTCTTTAGTATTGGGAACGACGTCTTGTCTAAAGCAAGGTCATCTTCTTTTCTATTGAAATTATCCATGTGTTTCTAGTGTTCAATTGCTTCACTGTACATTCGAGCTGAGCAGTGGGTGGATGTTGACTTCAGTTTGGTTGAACAGAACATTGTGGCCGTCTTGGAGTGCGTGTTCGGCCACCACTGATTTATCAATTTGTTCCAGGCGACAGATTTTCTCGTGCTCGTCAATCCGTGTTTGAAAGCTACGTTTAGTTGTGCTTACGTAACATATACTTTACCACACGAACACGGTATTCTGTATACGCCGGTACCGCTCAGGCTGTCCCTCGGGTCCTTTACTGATGTTAAGAGTTGCTGGATTCTATTTGTTGGCTTGTAGATGGTCTTGACGTTACTATTCTATCCATAGTGCCTTTAATGTATGATAGGAAGGAGACTTGCGAAGGTGGTTGCTTGTCTCCTGCCGGCGGCGGCGGTCTGCTTTTTTGTCGTGAAATTTGTTCCCTGCGATAGCCGTTTGCTTGTAAAACCATGTTAACATGATACAGTTTCCCCTGCAGGTATTGAGGTTCACAAATTCGGTGTTCCCTGTCTATCAGATTTTTAATGACACCTCGTTTTTGTCCAGGATGATGGTTGGAGTTCTTGTGTAGATATCTGTCAGTGTTTGTTGCTTTGCGGTAAACTCTGTGACCCAACTTTAAGTTCTCTCGTCTGACCACCAATACGTCCAGAAAGGCCAGTTGATTGTCCTCTTCTATCTCCATTGAGATTTTGATTTTGGGGTGAATGCTGTTAAGGTGACTTAAGGCGTTGGCTACAGTATGTGGATGATACCTTTGTGGTGTGGAGCCACGAAAGAACAGAACTAGCAGTGTTCCGAAATCACCTTAACAGCATTCACCCCAAAATCAAATTCACAATGGAGATGATGAGGACAATCAACTGGCCATTCTAGACGTATTGGTGGTCAGATGAAAGAAGTTAAAGCTGGGTCACAGAGTTTACCGCAAAGCGACAACCACTGACATACATCTACACAAGGACTCCAACCATCATCCTGGACAAACGAGGTGTTATTAAAAATCTGATAGACAGGACACACCGAATTCGTGAACCTCAATACCTGCAAGGGGAACTGGATCATGTTAACATGGTTTTACAAGTAAACGGGTATAGCAGGGAACAAATAGAACAGATTTCATGACAAAAAAGCAGACAGGAAACAGGGAACCACCTTTAAAAGCATCACTGATAGAATAGGGAGGTTGCTGCAGAAACACAACGTCAAGACCATGTGGTAAAGTATACGTAAGCACAACTAAGCGTAGCTTTCAAACACGGATTAAGAAGCACGAAAGATTCTGTCGAGTGGAACAAACTGATAAATCAGCGGTGACCGAACACGTACTTCAAGACGCACACAATGTTTTGTTCAACCAAACTGAAGTCTTATCAACATCCACCCACTACTCAGCCCAAATGTACAGACAAGCAACTGAAATCTACAAACACAAGGAAAATTTCAATAGAAAAGAAGAAGGCCTTGCTCTAAACAAAACGTGGTTCCCAATACTAAAAAATACATCACCAAAACCACGTCGCTCAGGGACCCAGAGTAAACCCAACAGACAGCTCAGTCCTCAGTTAGCCGATCGCCTATAAAACCGCAGTCCCATCCACTTGACCGATCAGTTTCAGTCGACCTGACTAGTCTCTCGACGACAGCGAGCGCCATTGAAGATGGCTACCGCAGATGTAGCTGAAAGCTCTGGAGAAAGTCCAACCCGACCCCGGCTCAACAGCCTGAACAACCTAAATGATAATAAAAAATAGATTATGTGGAATTTCAATCATTCATCCTATCTACATGAAGTTGCAGGTTGATTTTGTAAAGAAACTGAGCTGATGTTACTTGAATTTTCTATTTACGCTATCGTGAAATGTTCCTGGTTGCATTTTTCCAACGAATACTATCTGAATGAGCTTCATGAGTGGAATTTAAAATTCATCATTATTTGTCCACGTTATTCGTGATTCGATGTCCTTCATATGTGAACATCTAGTATAAAATATGGCAAATTTACATTATTGAAATTTCCATTTAATGCGAAGGAGTTTTCCTAAAAAGCTATCTGTGCGATCTCGTTCAGAGTTAAGTTAGTTATGCATGATATAGTTTTACCATTAGGTTTCATTTATGACTGTTTTAATTTTAATTTTATTATTACATTTTTAATAAACATAACTTATTCATGTATGCTTAAATTTCCTTTTCAATTGTTCATTAGAAAATCACCTGGACAGGCGCATCTGTCGGAACATGTAAACTGTCAGAAATAACAAAGCTTGGTAGACTCAGCTAGCGTGTGATTTGGTTTGACCACAAAATAACGTCAATAGTAGGATGCGAGTACACACCACGGTTTTTTTATACTCCAACTACCACGAAGGCCTAAGGCCTAAACACTCATTGGGTACCGTGGGGCTATAGGGGGATACAGGGTAAAGGGGGAACGCCACACGGACTCTGGCGAGGGAACACGTGTGCATGCAACATGCACACATTCTGGCTCGGCCTACGAGATCCGCCGGGTGGTCCCTCCACGTTCGACAGAGACCGTCTACCACCTACGGACAATCAGAACATCCATAGCCAAGAGAAAAATTTCTCCTGGGACGGGACTCGAACCCGCACAGCGCACGGCCACTGATCAGGAGACCGAAGAGTCTACTACTGCGGCCACCGCTGCTGCCTGATCCAGCTTGTGCCGCTAGTTTGACAGTTGTTAGAATTGCAAGTTATTTTTTTTATGGAAACCTATAAAACTACTTATGTTTCCATAGAGTCCTAAGTCTGTCTATCGAAGAAAGAAACTGAACCCAAACATAGTGACGCATACTTCACGCGATTATAAACCAGAACACCGACCTAACACTAAGGGGCTTCGTTCACAAGGCTACGCAAATCTTCGATACTCAACGATTTTAGTCTCCAAGCGATTACCGCCATACAAATCCATTGAGGTTCGTACACGAGTCGCGTCGCCGACATTCGTCTCGTGACTCGCATCGAGGCAGTCGTGTGCTACCTGCCGGACAAGATCTTCGCTACATAAGTCGCAGCGATTTCCAGGATGGCGGAGCAGTTATTAAATATTAAATTTGTTTCGGAGGTGAGAAGTATCCCTGTTTATACAACTATAAAATAAAAGAATATTCTAGAAAGGATATTACAGAAAAAGCGTGGGTATCAGTAGGAAGGGCCGTTAATTTAACAGGTTGGTAGATTTTTATAGTATTAAACATAGTAATTTAGTAAAGAAAAAACACATTTGGCGGTATGTTTTTTATTAAGATTTTTTTACGCATATACACGATATTTTGTGTACATTTTATTATGATAGCCGATGTTGTAACCCGCCGGATTACCCATGTTATTGTGATCTAGGATCATGATTAGCTACTAACTAGTAATGTACCAGATATCCGTATCCACTAAACCATAAACAGAACACAGGGAATATCTGATGTTAAATTAATAGTTAAAATTAGAAAATAGAACTTGCTACAGTACTTAATGGTGTGTGGTCCAGTAAAATATTTATTTGCATTTACAGAATTTTGTTATTTAAACAGACTAAAAAAATTTATACAATACAATTATATTGCCATGGGAGTGCTACCTGAGGTTTAAGAAAGTAGTTAGCTAAATAGTTTCTTAACGTATTCGGAGAAGATTGCGCATTCAATTGAATTTGCTGAGGTTGTATTATACCATGTGTACTATTGGAATTTTCTTCATACGCACGATATGGAAGCCCTTCTCTTTTCCTAACATAGTTGTGTAAAATACATACTGATTTTACAATATTATTAATCTTTATATTGTCGTGGCATCTTATCGCAGTGCTTAGAACCTGAAATTTTTCCGTCATCATCCCAAAAGCGCATTCTACAGTCTTCCTTCCTCTACTCAATCTATAGTTAAATATTCTTTTCCTATTATCAAGTACTCTTTGTGGATATGGCCGTAGCAAATAATGCAATAGCGGAAACGCTTCATCTCCGACAAAGTAAAATGGAAACTTGTAGTTGTTGTCATCATTGGGTAATCGTAAAGGAGTAGGAAGATCAAGATTGTCCCCTTCAATGAAATGTTTGATTGCTGAAGCACGAAATATACCACCATCACTGTTCCTGCCAGCAAATCCTGTTTCGATGTATGTAAAGAGGCCATCAGCGTCACTGCATGCCATGAGAACAATTGAATGATACGACTTGTAGTTGAAGTTAAGCGATCCTGAGTTTGGTAGCCTTGCTATTCTTATGTGCTTTCCATCTAGAGCACCCAAACAATTAGGCAAATTCCATAGTAAATGATGCTATTTATTATATTGTGCTATTATTTTCCATTGATTTTTATCCGGTGTTGGCATATAAATATCTTTCAAGGCATCCCATATGATTGCTGTTATTTCTCCAATTATTCTTGATACTGTAGAGTCTCCTCGAGCAAAATATAAGGAAATCGATGTTGCGCCAGTTGCCAAATACCTAAAAAAAGTTGTATTAATACTTATTTATTTAACATCTTGTACATAGTATTACAACGGTGAACTTAATGTTAACAGTTGCTTGACATATTTTTATTACTTTCAGGACTGCAAGCGAAAGACAAATGGAAAAACCTACGTTCTGTATTCGTACGAAACTTAAAACCTGCTGCTAGTGGATCATCAACAAAAAAGAAATACTATTTGACAGATTCAATGCAGTTTGCTCTTCCTTATATAAAATCTGCTGCAATTCCATCTGGCAGTTTGCCTAATCCGATTAATCAAGACAATGAATCACAAGCATCTACACCGACCGCATCACCACCGCCCTCGGCATCACCACCGCCTTCCGTATCACCATCGCCCTCGGCTTCACCACCGCCCCCGACATCACCTACTGCATCCTCCAGTCAACACACTGAACGTACTCCAACCCCGCTATCTGTCTCAACTTGGCGTAGTTCCTCTCAGCGTCATAAGAATAGAACGAATGAGAATGATAAACTCTTCAATGAATATTTGAAAACGAAAATGAGCAAGCCAAATGTCAATGACGAGTCGACAAAGAATAACGCCAACAAGATGTTTTTGTTAAGTTTGCTGCCAGAATTAAATTCTATGACATCCACACAAATAAGATCATTCAAACGTCAAGTTATAGATGTGATAGATAACATACTGAATGTACCTACCACTTCATCTAAGCAAACGCCGGCGCCGGCCTTAGTTCATATACCAAATACTTCAAGTATATTATCTTCGCAGACATCTCCGTTTGTAGGACCCGAAATACAACACCCAAGTAAATCGTCCTCGCAGGTAACAACTGACATAGAATTACCAATAGAAACCAATAATGATATAATCGAATATACAACCGACGATGGAGTAAATGCAGCTACATATATTCAACTACTCCAAAATACTGTAGGTGAAGTAAATTATACTCAGAATTGATGATGCAGTTAAGATTTCGTGCAGACTTCTGAGGGGTTCCGTTCCGTTATATATTATTAAAATTCAATCTTACTTTGAAATGTTAATATTTAATAAAACAAATTGAAATCATACCTGATTGTTATTAGAATCCTTTCCTCTGCGCTCACACACTCTCTCATGTGTGTATCTCTCTGGTGTATATGTGGAACAAGTAACTCCACTAAATGTGTATAACTCTCTTTGGACATCCTGTACAATGATAAGAATTTCGCATCTGTTTGTTGTAATTCTTTTGCAGCTACAAACAGTCTGCACTTTATGTTTCTCTCTATATACGGATGAACCCAGTATCTTCTGTTACGACGATTTCTTTGTTTCCGATAAAAATAGTACAAAATTATAGTTTCATCATCACTTGTTTCAGACATTTTCGTAAAAGTGTGATCTGTTTAGCCTATAGTGGCTGAATAGGCAATTCGCGTCTTGCGATTCAATGTCGTGTGTACGGACCGTGCGCTACTCGATACTCGCGACTGGATACTAATGTAGTATACAACATTATTATCGGAGACTTGCGTAGCCTTGTGTACGAAGCCCCTAACTGGCCGGCAAGGCTGCATTTACTGTGTCAAATAGCAATTTTGCTCACCGTTTCTTGAAATATATCAACGTGCTGATCACGCATTGAACACGGTTGGTTATTGTATTGGCTTAATGTATTTCTTGAACAGATCGACTTTATGTTTTTATTGATGAGTGTCTTGTCTTATAGTCATCAGTGTTGCGAAGATACATGTACCTTAACATTCGGCCTGGGACCTGCAGAGTTGACAGGTAATATTGTTGTATGTTATTCCACTATTTATTCCTTTAAGCGCTCACATCCAATCTAGCGTTACTTAACAAACTTTTATACCTAAGAGTATTAAAAAATGCAAAGTATTGGAGGCGAACCAAAATCTTGATGGATGCTGAAAAGGGCAGACCGAAACTATGTTTCATTTGAACAAAAAATATGTACGTCTTTCCTTTCGAGTTGAGTTCAAGTAAAGTTTTCTAGTGTTTCCAATATCAGGTATCTATTTCGGTATGTTTGATGAAGATAATTTTTCGTATTAGGCCTAAATTGTTCATATGCTGACTTCGTCATTAACTGATTCAGATTCCATACCTAAAAGAAACTGTAGCACTTGTTATAATGTGAACCTGTTATGTTTTAATATCAATACAACATCTCGTCTGTTAAACTTGCTTTCAACAATTTAATATTGTCAATGTCATTACATTGAAAAATAAAACATCTAATAAGTTTCTTGGATTAAAAATTGATCACAAGATGAAATCTAGTGATCACATAACAGCACTACGTATCTAGTTGCTTTGCTGTAAGAATTATATCACGAGAGCTAGACATTGAAGAGAACAAAACTAATGGAGCCGCATATTAGGCAAGTCATCGCTTTTTGGGGATTATGTAGTAACATTCGTTTGCTCATCTCCAAGCCAGATTTAAGTAAACACTATGGACGGAATCAAGACATCCAACCATTTACCCGCAGCTGCAAAAAATAATCAATGATTTGAAGTTTCTCAAGGGAATTGTGAAGGAGTTGCTTCTACAAAAGTCTTATTATACCCTACAGGAATACCTTGATGACGTACGGTGATCTTATTTTCATGTTAAATTGTGTCTTTTTTCATATTATTTAATCCTGGTTGTGACTTTTATTATGTTTTATTTCTGTTTATATTAACGGATCAATTAAACTTGCAGATGGTATTGGAGTGATTTCTTAAAGAATTAGACATTTCAGGTCAGGTTGCGCAGTTACTACTACAGGTACACATATTTTCAAGATAGTTTGGGGGTAGTATACTTGGTAGTGAATAGTTCAAAACCGAATCGAATATAGTTTATTGTGTTTTATCCATTACTGACATATATCAGTTTCAGATATCCGCTGTCCAAATTGCAAAAAATCGTTCAAGAACGAAATCTCTCTGAAAAAGCACGTCACTAGCAGTTGCAGTAAAATATTCAGCCACAGATGTTTCTTCTGTAACTCAAAGTTCAGGACTAGATTTTCTAGAATGAGACATATTGAAAGTTGTCATCCAAAAATGAAAGAGGAAGAGAAAGATAAGGCCAAATCCAAACATTGCATTTTGTGCAAAGGAAAGATGAAGAGCAGCTCAAACACCTCTAGGGACAAGTGTTCATATTGTAAACGTTTAAAGAAAGCTATTAATGGTGTAAAGGATACCTTACGAGATAGTAGTAAGGAACGAATCTTGTTGAAACTTAATAAAGGCGGGGTGAAGGTAAACTACGAAGGGACATCAAAAAGAACGAAAGACAAAGTGGACAACATATCAAAAAAAGATAACAGCGGAAATACGACAACTAAGGATGCCAAAGTGAAAGAAGACAATGAAAGCAGTTCTGAAGAAGACGCATATGTTTCACTCACTGATGTTCACCTATTAATAAAAGAGCAGTACATCGACACTAAACTTGAGTCGGACTGATGGAATTATGGTCCTGATAGAATTTCTTGCCATGTGAAAACCGCAACAGCTTGCAATAGTACTGTTGAACTTCAATACTAATATTAAGGTTCTGTGTGAGTTGTAATGTGTTCCAACATATTCTTGGGTGTATATCCGGAAAAGAGAAAGGTAGATTTTGTTTCGAATTTTGAAAATGTTGCTTTATTGATTTTTAAATTACTCTGTTTATCGTTTAACGCGTTTTTGTTCTGTTAAGCAAAAGGGGGTTGTTTTTTTTTGTTCATCTGAAAAACTGTTAGGTTCTGGGAAATAATTGTGGAAATAAAACCAACTTGAACATTGCTGATGTGAAATTATATCATAATGTGTCATGGATTAATGCACGTAACAAAATAAGCGTCAGCGCGTCATGATCAATTTCATGCGCTCCTATTGTCGAGCGGGTCATAAATGCCTGGTCAGGCATCTACAAGCAATACGAAGTAATGATCGAGCGCACAAGTTTGTTTTGACGCGGGTAAATGAGGTTTGAATAGGTCTTAGAATCCACTATTGGAACGCAATGAACATAGGTATTAACATGTTAATATTATTATATTGTTTAATGAAAAATAATAAGTAGATCTGAGCAATATATTGACTGTGAAAAATATGAACTTGTTGAAAAAAAGGTATGTAAGTTGACTGTTAACTGTAGGAAATTTTTGTAAAACAGGAAAAAGCTCTAATTTATGGTCGGCAATTGAGACACTGCGTGAGCTGGAGCTCTGATCGCAAAGTAATTCTAAATTCGATATGTAAAGATTTTTTAGCTTTATTGGAGAAGCAATTTAATGTTTGTTTTCATATATATATATATATATATATATCTCATTGCGTAGCTCTCACTGACATTTTCGTCAGTACTAAATTCAATAATGAATGTTGTGGACATTGTCCTTGGTGTTATATTTATCGCTATAGATAATATTTGTCTGGACTACCGAAAACGTGGTGGATAAGATCCACTACGCATTTTCTTCTTATATTAGGGACATCTGACTGCTACTACACGAACTTATGTCATGGATCGGTTTCAAATACTTATTCATGCCGTCCCAAAATATGTGGTTAAATGTGGATCCAAACATAATTCTTATAATAATGCGACAAACTTACAGTACCTCTGAAAAGGGCATTCCTTAAATCACTTCTAAAGAACACGTATAATTCAATGAATACTTGACATCATAGTAGTCAATATCAGAATTCCACATGATGGTGTCCATAAAAAGTCATTCAGATCTTCATGAACGGACTACCCGTAACGCGATATTGTGCCTTTTACACCTTGTATAATAATTGTCAAATTGTAGTAATATTGCTGGAAAGTTTGATGATTAAGTGAAAAAATTCTTATTTGACATTGAGAAAATTGGCAATTTTTGAGATAAAGTTTGGTTTCGGTAGAAACGGTACTAAAGCAGAATGATTTTTTCTCAAGAAACTCCTTATCTCTATCTATATGAAATATCTTCCAAAAGGACTAGCAGGCTATTGAAGACGAACTTTTTTTAGGGTGAGTCTCTTATAAACCAAAACACCGAAGTATGTATGTTATATCAATCTTCAAATCTTGGAAGGAGTCTTCCCGAACATGTGATATAGCATGAAACATCATTTAAACAATGCTAAAATCTGATCATTTCTTTCAAATTGAATGGCTCCTATTTTATTGCACGTTCGGATATACCTTTTCATAAGAACAACGTTGAGATAACATTATGTAACGGTTTGATGATTAGTTATGGAGTTATACGCAATATACTATAAAACACACTCAACTTAGACAGCCCGCCAGTCCGCCATTTTGAAAGATAGTAAACTAAAAATACTCTATCTAGGGTTATAAAGTAACTGATAAAGAGCTTCAAAGTGATGTATCTCATGACGCCCCAACCTATTTAAAAAAAAAAACTCTCAACTGTTGCTTTCAAGTTAAAATATAGTATTCTTACATATTTCATCACTCCGAATTTACGATTGCTAACTTGAACCACTCAAAAATAAGTAGGAGGGGTCCTTTAGCTATAGTGCATTGAAGTCTCGATTTACGTATTCTACCTGCCAACCATGTATTCCAGCACGAAACAGGGACGTGAAAGTTTGTAGCTCGATCTATGAAACTGTAGCAAAAAACACAAAAATGAAAAAGAAATCTACTTTGGAAAGAGTTAGAGTGTTTGGTTCTGCTGCTGTCTCATAGGTGGCGCTGTGATATCAATCCCATTTGTGGCGCATCTTTAATGGATATTCTAATTTGATATCTTCAGGCATTTATTAATGTATGGCATCATAAAAAGCTCTATTTGGTTACTGCTTTATCAAAAAATCATTGAATTATATAGATTCGTTTATAAATACTTGAAAAAAACCAGTTTCCAGATACGACTTTCGGAGAGTTGTATAACTTAAGAACCCCGAAGGATTGGCCTTATATTCTGCGACGCTATGGGAAATATAATTGTGTTTACTATTTTCGAACGACCTTCATTTTGTATTTTATAATTGTGATAAAATAAACTATTCGGAGAAATGATTGTGATCAATTAGTTTATCCCAAGTAAGTACTTAGCTTTTCTCGAAACAATTCGTATCACTTTCCCAGTTCCTGAGGTTGAACACTTCCTCAGTAGCGCTCTATGAAGCTACTGAAATGATGACTTAACTACGTCGACACGTCCGGATGATGACTTTGCTGACATTTTAGTTGACATGGCGAACTTGTAAACGCAGTAAGCTGGTTATGGCGTACAGTAATGTCGAAAGCCCGGAATGCCTGGCCAAACTCCAAAAAATCAAAACAGTTTTGGTGGATAATTGATTCATACCCATTATTAAGAATATTATGCAATATCAAAAACTGGATTTAGTTTTTGATTATATCGTTTGCTTTTAATGTACAACCTCTAGAATTCAGATATGGCGAGATACATAAGGTAATCGTAAATTTAGTCACATCGTTTCATCACTGGATCTAGCAGGCTACGAGCCCCTTCCCACTTCAGTTGGCCCACTTCAAGAGTTGTACCAAAATATGCCTTAATAAACTAAACATGACGAAACTATTTACTTCTAAAACAATTTATTTTCTCAAAAACATTTTAGATACATTCTAGTCGTAAAAAATACATATTTGAAATTACTTAGACCTATAACTAATAGAACATCTGAACAAATAAACAATGTGCGAATAAATGCGCGAAGTTAACAAAGCAACAACTGAAAGATTACCATTGGGTAACATCACCTGTATTTTTTATTACGGCTGAAATTCTTTGGGACATAGTGTTAACCAAGTTTTGGCAAAAATTTGGTGCAAAACAATCCCATATTTCTTGAAGCTTTTGTCTCAGTTCGGTGATTGTACGAGCAGTATGTTGTCGTAGAACCTTTTTCATCTCGTGCCACAAAGTTTCAATAGGTGACAGATCTGGAGTGCTAGAGACCCATTTCAAAAGTGGTGCATTATTTTCTTCCATCCATTTTATAGCCTTTTTTGAGGTATGGCACGCTGCACCATCTTGCTGAAACACAAAGTCTTGGCCGGATGTCAAACATTCTTCCATCACTGGTAAAAGCGATTCTTCTAAAATTGCCAAATATTTGTTTGTATCCATATTTCCATCAATAAAATGAAGTTTTCCTACTCCTTTTGATGATATACTGCCCCAGACCATAATGGATGCTGGAAATTTCACTTTTCTCTTCAGACAGTCAACATGAAATGCTTCATTTTTTTGCGAATAACTCTACTGCGACTGTCACCAACACAAACTTCGAATCGGGCCTCATCACTCCATTGCATTGCACACCATTGTTGAGATGTCCACTGTCTATGTTCGTTAGCCCATACAAGCTGATTTTTCTTTTGCAGTGGAGCTAATAGTGGCTTTTCTTTGGCCTATAAACAAGTTGTGCAACTTTAGGAAATTCTCCTTCCAACAGCGTCACTCCACAGAGCACTTAATTGTAAATAATTGGCACGCCTGTTTTTCACGATTATTCTTCTTAATGCTCTTCGGTCGGCCTTTCTGATATTACTTTTTTTCACATATCGTGGCTTAATATTAAATGAACCAGTTACGTTATATCTTCTAACAATATTTCTCACACTGTACCGCGATAAGTCTAACAAAATTGCAATTTCTGAGTTTGCTTTACCAGAATTAAAAAATTTAATTATCAGTAACCGAATTTTCTCACTAATAACCCTTCCTCTACGAATTTTGAAAACCTTGACTACCCAAAACTATTTTAAACGTATTCTGACAGCTGTGATTAATATAAACAATTGTCATGGCTTTTATTTTTCACAGGCACCTATGCGTTATAGACTTATTTTACATTGAAATGAAAATAGGTTTATATGCTGTAATTGCAAAATGTGTTATTTTTATGCTGCAAATTTGATTAGGGAGTGATAAAGTTGGTGTTTTCTACTATATATTATCAAAATATTTATTGTTAATATTTTTAACCTATAACACCCTGCTACATTTTTATTATTTGTGTTTGATAAGAAAAAAACTAAGATTCCAATATTTGGGCCAACTGAAGTGGGAAGGGGCTCGTAGTACAGCCAATATGACACTAAATTACTTAGTATATAGTCATAATTTTAGTGAATCAGTGGCTGTGTGCAGTCTTCTTTCGAAATACTTTTTTAAGAACAAAGTGAAATATTCAAAGAAATTTAAAAACATTCTACTCAGCCACAACTTCTCGGATTTCAATAATACACAACTATTTCTTTATACAAGCAAGACACAAATATGCCATTATGTAGTAATATGGATCCCCTATTATCGAAAAGGTCTAAATTTCTATATAGCAGTGGACGCGTAAAATCTACTTCTCAAAATCAGCTGAAAATTCAGCATGTTAACTATTCGACGAACTAATAAAAACAAAACAAATCTTCTCAGCAACAAAACGTTGGCAGAATCCTTCTCCAATAAGTAGTGAACGAAAATTTCAGTGAAATTTAGCGTTTTGTGAAAAAACTAAGTTGTAACGTGGGTACAACTAAACCATTTTGCGGATAAGAGGACTATACGAGTAAGCAACTTGGTAAATCTGGCATACATTTACGCACCCCACAGGGTGGGATGATAGAAAACCGTCAACAACGAACACACTAGGAGGGCCTGGAGTACCGAAATATACATATCCTAGCATTTCGTGTAAAAAAGCTTAGAAGATATCTGAAAGTTTTAGATGAAAGGAGGGGTCTTTCTAATGACAAATACACAAAAAAATACAGCCAGATATGCGTTGTTTTTTTATAAACAATGGGAAAACGCTGAAAATTCAGTGTTTTGCGTGTATAATTCTCAAATTAAATTTTATCAATAATCGGTAAACTGGAGATTTTAGAGCATAAAACGACCTTTAACTTTATTTATTAATAATTGAAATCGATAAACAATTAAGCTAAATACGGGGCTTTTTAGCAATGTTGAACTACTGCAATAACAATTGTAAATGGCTAAACATTTTAGAGAATGAGGGTGTCATTGATGTTTATGTGTGCTGAATTTTAGCTGAATGGGTTCATTAGATTATGTAAAAAGAGAAGAATTAAATATAATTAAATAAAATTTGTTAAAAATGTTGTTAAAGAAATAACCATTTTTATAGTGATAAACATTTACAATAACGTCGTTATTTTTCAATATAATTTATTTTAACAAGTTGATCTGAATTAACCAAAAACCGCATATTTTAAAAACACCTACGACAAAAAGGAGCCAAGATAGTTGTTTTCAAACTTATACCTCGTTTATAAACATTAAAACTCGAAATTTACACAGATTTTAAGCAAGGATCCAATTTATAATTTTACTATAAGTTCAAAGACCTTTAAGAAAAAGCCACCTAAATTGAAGGTACTCGCGCAAGTATTTTCGGGTGAGGTGGTGGGGGAATTAGCTCTAGTTCGGTTTATTTTTTTGAAATTGAGTCTTCAAATCACAGCACGATGTTAAATTTTGTATTATCTCGGCTTCTAACTAGAGTAGAGCCTTCTTTTTTTAATTTGGGGTAACTCGTCGAAATAGTGACATCTGGTACATTTGCATTTTTCTGTAAAATCGGGAAATTCCGGAATACTTAACACCTAGTATTCTTCAAAATTTAATTACTATGAAATAATCAATTAACAATAAATCATTTACTTTTACTCACACTCTAATAAAATAATTTATATTTTTCAATAAAATTGTTCAAACAATTCATATTCGGTTAGTTGGTATACTCTGAACGAAATACTCTAATACGTTACATTGTAAAAAATAATGATTCACGTTTGACTTGCATTTATATTTATTTTATTTGCTTTCTTTGTGTTATACTAATATTATATAATGTATTTTTTTATTATATTTTATGATTTAATTCATCTTGATCCTCCGTTCTAAATCTTTTATTTGGACGCTCTACTTCTATTTCAATATTTGTATAACTCATTTCTTCAAATAAGTCGTCGACTTTCTCAGTCAGCTCTTCATCAACGTCAATTCCAATTACAGCAAGGTTGTAGCATTTTGTGTCATCATTACCATCATTACAATTTATGCCCAACGGTGTGCAATTTAACCCATGTTTTTTGCAACTACACGTACCCGTTTGGCAATTAGTAGTACATTTGCAGGAACTTTGTTTGATAGTATCGTCTGGTATTAAACTGTCCATAGTATAGATCGGTTCGAAACCGTTGTCATTTCGCCTCCACCCGTACTTGTTGGATCTAATTTATTGCCTAACCATGTTTGGAACTGGTATTATACCAGTAGAAGGTTTTTTAAAGATGCGTTTTTTAACCACCTATCCAGATCAACTTGTTAAAATGAATTATACTGAAAGATAACAAGGTTTACTAACTAAATGTTTACTAACTATAAAAATGGCTATTTTTTAACATAATTTTAAACAGCAATTTTGAATTGAAAAATTATTTTTTGTATAAATTCTTCAAGTTGAAACCTTCAAGAAACCATTTCACTTTTGTAAAATGTCTTGGGCAAGAACAGCTGCTTAAATAATTCGTCTCTGGGATAAACAATTTTTTACATAAACTATTAAACCAATCCGGCTGAAATTTAGCACACTTATTAAGACCGATGATGCCCTCATTCTCACAAATTTTTAGCAATTTACAATTGTTATTGCAATAGTTATAAACGTTTATTCAATATTGTTAAAAAGCACCGTAACTAATTTCTTATCGATTTTAATTCTTAAAAAACAGAATTGAAGGTCTTTTCATGCTCCAGTTTATTTACTTGAAAATTTTACAAACAAAATACTGAATTTTGAGCTTTTCCCATTGTTTATAAAAACAACGCATATCTGGCTGTATCCTTTTATATATTCGCAGAAAATTTCCCATAGGGCATCTTACAATTATATTTTTTACAAAATATCAAATGCCTATTATTGATAGAAGGATGTGTTCTGTTTCTAGAGAACTATATTCATATTGTTCAGCTTCCGATACACAGTTTTCGCCACTTCTCAGCACATTTGAGGTTTTGGCAAAGTTTTATGGTATTTGGTCCCATTGTGGGATGCTAACGGTTATGTTCTGAAAAACACCATCACAGATGACCTAATTTTTCCTGAAACTTGAGTCAGTGTAAAACTGTTGGGTGGAGAGTCAGATTTGAAGAGCTCCTTGAGGCGTGAGGCTTCCTTGGAAGCAAAGGATCTCAGATATCTCCTTGGAAACAGTAAAACAATGACGCTTGCTTGAGGAACGTTCAATGGAGGATTTAAATTTTCATTTCATAGTAGGCTGCAGCAGTTGTCAGCACAAGCTGTCATCGACGTCAGAAAGATTTTTTGCTGTCCGTATCTGTTTACAATTTTGATGATAAAATTGGGACGACTATTTGTGCTAAACATCAATGAAGAATGCAAAATAATCATGTGCTTGTTTCCTCGATTTACAGTGCAATCACGAGAAGTAAAAAACTGAATATAGGCAACCGTTGCACCCAACTGCTTTACTGGTTGCGGGTTGTCGACTGCGTCTGTCGAATTCTCTGTAAATTCTCGTTTAAATTCAAACATTTTGTAATGTCTGAAATTTTGATAAACTGTGGACGGGTCATAATGTGTGACAGCTGATATAAAAAGAAGATTAGCGAGGCAGAGAATCTATCTGGTTGATATATTGGACAATTTTAAATTTTTCATTGAAAATAGGAAAGAAAACTGAAGGCTCCGCCAAACATCTAAAATACAATGCTTTGGAGCACGCAACAAAAATATATAATGAGACCAATACACGCAAAAGGATGAGTAAGCAGCTAAAAATAATATGGGATAACATCAAACAAAGGTAAGTAAAACATTTTTGTAACATTTTATGAGCCTTACCAATTGAAAAAGATGGATTTGTAAAAATAAGTTCATGCAAACTATGACTATTCACCTATCTTTTGCAAAATAGTTCATCTTACCTTTGTTTGATGTCACATCATTTTTTGAGTTGTTTGCGTGTTATGATGTTTGTATTGTATTATTTTGGGTGTGTCAGTTTCATTGAAGGTTTCTGAAATTTGCGCTTTAAAGTTATTAATGAGCTATCTGTTTTCATTTCCAATGATCCCTTTAAATTTGTTTAGTATTTCGATCCAATGCATCTTCTCCTCTTCGATAAAGTTCTTTCTCCTAACTGTCACACATCAAAATTTATAATAGTATAAAATTCGGGTATTAAAAATATAAATGTTTTTGTGAAATACTGCAGTAGTTGAACTTAAAGACGTAATCGACAACCTGCAACCAGTACAGCAGTTGGGTGAAACGGTTGCCTATATTCAGTTTTTTACTTCTCGTGATTGCGGTGTAACTCGAGGAAGCAAACACATTGTTATTCTGCACTTTTTATTGTTTAGCACAAATAAACCTAATCATCCCAATTTTATTATCAAAATGTTAAATAGATACGGCCAGCAAAGAAAAATCTGGCATAGATGACAGCTTGTGAGAACTGCTGCAGCATACTGTGAAATGAAAATTTGAATCCCCAGTTGAATGTTTCTCAAGGAAGCGTCATTATTACACTGTTTCCAGTACGATATCTGATATCCATCGTTTCCAAAGAAGTCTCATGCCTCAAGGAAGGTCTACAAATCTTCGATGTTCTAACGAGACATTCACCACGACACTACGGCGACAGTAGATGCTTGTTTTTGTCAGTGCAGTGTTATATGTAATCCATTTGTTGGGTATACCGAATTTCAAAATAATGTTCAACTTTCTGAGCATGCAGAAAATAATAGCAGGTAACTTTGATTGACATTATTGTCAGTTTGAGGTCGATCTGATAATCTCATTGAGAACTGTTGATCAGAAGGTTTAGGGATTTGAAAGGATTGCTTCTGTTGTGAAATAAGTTGCTAACTATAATCACCTGAGGTCTGCGGAACTTGTTTTGGTGTTGTTAGCTTCGATTTCTGATTTTAAAATATACAGGCTACTTTCTTGCGTTTTAAGTAATTGTTGTCTAATAAACCTTTATTTTCAGCCAAGTGTTACCAGTGTCCGAACTGTGCAAAAACGTACAAATATTCAGCATCACTATACAACCACGTGAAGTATGAGTGTGGCAAGGAGCCAGGTTTTATGTGCAGTTTCTGTTCCTACAAAACAAAAAGAAAACACAGTCTGAAAGACCACCTTATCGCTGTGCATGGAGTGGAACCTGCAAATTTTATTTGAATTGTTATATTTTCATGTATAATTTTATATCAAGTTACTCGTTATTCCAATGAAGTATACTATTTTTGTAAATCCTACACTATTTACAATTCACCATCAACCGTTTTGGTCATGACATTGTTTCTAAGTTTCAACTTCGACGGCTATTAGTAAATTAAATTGGACAAAATCTTCAAAATCCAGTGTATCTGGAAATTTTATTTATCTTGATCGAATGTGAATATACTGAAGAAGCAAGCAACATACCCTGTAAAATGGTTTCTGTATAGTTAACCATTTTCAATGTACACCAGTGTGGCTTTTTTAACGGTTTTTGGTGGTTACGTCACAATGCCGTACGAAATAAGTAAACAAATTAATTAATGGTAGCATGTTCCGTAAAGGAAATTGCCACAGTGCGTGAGCCGATCCGTAATGCAGCTGTTACTCGCTCTTGCACACACATTCGAATTGGGTGATAGAGGGATGATGTTTTCATCGATTTTCTGAAAATATTTCTAATATAGACATTGTAGTTGTATCTTCAGACACTACTGTTTTGTATCGAATAACATAGGTAAATACAAACCACACGCCTATGACAAGCAAGTTGTCATATTGGAAGTGACAGGCATAAATGTGAAAGACTCATACGTTGACCCAAAAATTTTTATGGCGGTGTTGCAAGACTAAAAACGTATGTCTAAGAAATTAAACAAACAAACATCCGCGCAAAAAGGCCCATTGCATGTATGAAATCAGTTCTTCTAGTTCCACTGTAACCCATCAAAACCCTGAAAAGGCCTATATAGCCGTACTTAGATAAAAGGCAGTAGTCAGTTTAGTGCTTTATTTAAATTTTGACAAAAATAGTTATTTTTTCACTTTGTCAAATATGTCATACTGGTATTAACTACATTTCCTAAGCATAAAAGCACTAAATCAATTTATCAAGGCAAGAAAGCATTAGTGCTCAATTCATACAGCTTTTGTTCTCTGTATAGTACAAGTACTGCCTTTTTACCCTTTTATAACCTATTGATGCTTATTTATTTAAGTTTTTAATATAATTATATTATTTGTGAATAAGTATTTATCGTTATAAAGAATGACTTTTGCTCCTAAACAATGATTTTGAAAAAACTTTCTTCTTTTAGCTTGAGAAAACATCACGTTTTTAGTTTATTTAGTGATTATTAAATGTAATCATAAATTATTAAATTGCATTATCAGATGTCGAAAGGGTGCTATTATGTGAATTTCAATATGAATAAATTATTCTAAAATAAAATAAAATTCAGCATTACTGCGTTTGTCATTTGAAAAAACAGTATAAATAGACTATGAAAACTACGAAAAAAGGCAGTAAACTTGTTTTTGCAGAGTATGAAAGCCGTAAATCACATGTTACTGCTTTTTGAATTACCACCATTGAAGACGGGATGCCATTTATCTTAGGCCTCAACAACAATAAATTATGATCCAAAATCACATTTAAATGAGTCATGTAGCTTTGCAATATTCATTAACTTTTGTTCTGTTGCAATAGTACTATTTATTTAGTTCGAAAAAAAATCCACAATTTTGAACTCAATTTTTTCAGACTACGATTTTGACACTTTACAGTTTTATCTACGGCAGTATATGTCTATGACGTAAACAGTAAAAATTTTCAAAATAACTTGAAGCTTTGTCGTATTACATGCTGTATCTACAGAATATGAATCTTTTTTTCTGATTTTTATGAGAATTCATTCAGAGGACTGTCTACGTAATATTAATTTTTTGTTTTGTTTTCCAAAAAAATATGCAAGTATTCTGCAAGATATCAAAATATCAAGTCACCATATAATTATGTCTACCGTGCCGTTTTACTAGGTATAGCTGTTGACATATAATGTCAGCATAATAGTAGCAGTATATTTTGACTGATAATATAATCAACACAAAGAATAATGTTTTTACTTGTCACGCCTACTGGCGATGCAATACCGTAATTTCGGAAAATTTTGTTATGGGATGTTAGGGTTTTTCGAAAAATTGAGTTAAATAAAAAACGCTTAAGCTGTTTTTTGACATTCCATCATTTTCAGAAAAATTTCTGTAGGGGCTAAAAACTGGGAAATCGGGGCTGCAGGGGGTGGGGACGGTATATCTCAGTTTTTTTACCTTGGTATATTTAGTAATTCTAAGCACCTATTGGGCTTATTTCACTCATCATAGATGTCCCTGTAGATTCGCACTTAAAACTCGCGCGTCAATGCGTGCGACGTGGTTCTTCGATGGACGAGCGTGGTACGTCACAGTCGATAATCGCTTCTGCGCTGCTGTGGACTGTGTGCACTGTGCATGGTGAAGACCAATATCGTCATTGGCGCGGGATTGGTCATCGCAAAGATCTCGTATGCCAGCATGAATTCTTCTCATGGGAGGCGAAAGATTATTTAATTTTTTATCACAGCAGGGCTAACGTGTGCCTAACATAATCATTTATGAACTGAAGACAGCGTTGCGTTGGAAGTACAATTTACTTGAGGCCATTTTTTTTGTCCAATAAAGTCGCATATACAAAGTGTTAGTACAGCCCATTTGGAACACAATAAGAAGCATATACCTAAGTACAAAGTCGAATCGTTATTGAGTCACGCGCATTTTGTGAAATTATCGAAAAAAGCCAAAATCGTGCAACAAACCATCGTTTGTTTAATCACGAAACGCAAATCCTTTGTTATTTTCCTGATTTTTCTTGATATATACATATATATATATATATATATATATTTAACTTGATAATTCGAATAAATACGTTGAGTTCAGTTTGGAAGATGCTGGAAATGGTTGCCTGCACAATAACAGCTGGTCCGTAATTTCGCGTCGAACATTTTCAAACATAGTAACATCGATATTTCTACAAATATTTGTTATTCTCAGCCGTAAATGCAAGATTGACGCAGGTTCAGTTTCGTACACCTTTTGCTCCAAATAGCCCCACAAAAAAAGTCTAAAGCTGTCAAATCTGGCGAGCGAGCTGGCGATTCCACATGACCCCGACGGCCAATCCAACGACTGGGGTAATTGTTACCTAAATAATTCCTTGTCTGTAGTAGTGTGGTGGAGCACCATCTTGCTGGAATACAATATCAGTATCGAATTCATTAGGATTCGCTTCGACGATTTAGGTGATTAGAGGGTCAATAGTATTTTTCACCATATCCAAATACAGTTCCCCGGTTGAAGTTTGTTTGATGACTAGAGGCCCCACAATATGATTTTCCAATATCATAGCTCAAATGTTAACTTTTTGTGGATATTGCGTATGAGTTTCCCGGAAGACGTGAGGATTGGTGTCACTCCAATAACGACAATTTTGTCTATGCACATTACCGTTGAGAAAAAAGGTACATTCATCACTAAAACAAATATTTTGGACATAGGTATGATGCCGTGCAATGGTTTCCGTCATAGTCTCGCTGGGTGATACTTATTCTTTTTCAAAAGTCTCCATAGAGTAGAAGGACAAACCTCACCTACATTCGCGATGGAGGAAGTATACTGTTTGGGATTTACTATGATCTCACAAATTATTTGAACTTGCTTTTCTTCCGGGATGGTCGGATGACCTGGGGGCTTTTTGTTGTTTACACTACCAGTAGCTGTAAATTTAGATATTTAAATATTTTCTACATATAGGTCGATTCGGGAAACGATCATTAAAAATCCTGAAAGTTACGCGTCGCACCATAAATAATAATCGCTTCGATTTTTTCTTCCAATGGACGAGAATTGACCATTTTAAAAATAGTTCAACCAGTATCTAGCACTAAAACCGAAAACTAAATAAGAATATTCTAACTGTACAATGATGTTTGTTTTCGTCCTGATATTCTTTGCCACTGTCAACAAAAAATAACAAAACAAGTTTTTATCGCTGTTGCTGTGGATACGGCAAGGAATTACAATTATTTGTAGAGATATGCATGTTAGTGGGTTTGTGTTCAAGTAATTATTAACTACACCACCATTTTGTAGTAGGTAAAGGTATTGACTTTATATTCTAGGGTTATAAATTACTCGTCAGGAGCTTCAAAATGATGTGCCACAAGACCCCCGTTTTCATATAATTTTTTTCCAAGATAGCGCCCAGCGGCCATCTTGACATTTTCGTCTGTTAATTTTACTCTACAATATGGTATCCACGCATTAATTTCATTACCTCAAGTTTTAATTTGTTGAACTCATCCGTTCAAGAAAAGAAAAGCACCGGATATATATACAGGGTGTTCCTTAATGATATGCGAATATTTAAGGGTGTCAATCTACTCGTACATGAAAAATGAATGTTAGTTTGCTTCATAAACTATGGACCAAAAATGTTTCCTTACCAAAACTCGTGGTGTTGACGTTTTAGGAAAAAAATGGAAATTAATTAATATTTTCAGAACCGCTTCAGATATTTCATTGGTATCTGGTACATAGTGAAAGTTAATAAAGTTGCATATTTTTCAATGCAAAAATAATTTTTAGCTGTAACAGTGGCGTGCGTGCGGGTATTGACTTCGATATTTTTTAAGAAAAAAAATGGTTCGCCAATGGTTTTTTGCCAAATAAAAGTTATTTTTGAATTTCCCGTTCAATTTAAAACAAATAATATCTCCTCTGAATTGTTTTCCTTCGATACGCCATCTTTAATAAAAAAATAAAAACCGTTCTATTGTCCGAGAAAATTAATATATAATTGCTCTGGAATATGTCACTGGCTTTTGACATCTGACAAGTCTCTGTTATTCAAATCTGTTCGCTGTGACATCTTTTTCATTATTTAGTTTTTACAATCTTCTTAAAAATGGTGAATTGTTCAAATGCAGAAATGGCGGAAATTCATTACGTATATGGCCTTGCCGACGGTAATGGTGAGCAAGCCAGACGGATTTATCACCAGAGATATCCCGATCGTGCTTTGCCACATAGTCGAACCTTTTCTAATATTCATCGTCGTCTTGTTGAAACTGGTTCTGTCCGAGAAGTGACATCTGAAGGTGAAGTGTGAGAACACCTGAAATTGAGGAAGCAGTGCTGCACGAAGTCGAAGAACATCCTGAAACGAGTACGAGGAAGATCGCTAGACACTTAAATATTTGCCACCAAATTGTTTGGAGAATTTTAGTGGATTTTTTGTTATAGCCTAACCATATTTTAAGAGTACAAGCATTACTTCTCATTGACTTTTCAATGCTTGTGACCTTTTGTCAGTGGTATCTTGAAAAAATTACACAAAATCCGCAATTTGAATCAATGATTCTGTTCACGGACGAAGCTAATTTTTCTCGAAATGCGATTCAGAATTTCCACAATAATCATTTGTGGGCAGAAGAAAATCCGTATGCCGTAACCGAAACCCATTTCCAACACCAATTTACGGTTAACGTATGAGCAGGAATTATTGGCAACCACTTTATTGGCCCATTCTTCTTGCCGGGACGACTTGACGGACGGACTTACCTCAATTTTCTTCAACAACAGTTGCCTTTGCTGCCTGATGATGTTCCGTTAGTAATAAAAAACAATATGAGGTACATGCATGATGATGCACTAGCGCATTTCTGTGTAGCGGTTCGTAATTATTATTTACAAACTGTTTATCCAAATCGTTGGATTGGCCGCGGTGGGCCACCAAGGTCCCCAGACCTGAACAGTTCAGATTTCTTTTTGTGGGGCTATCTTAAGACACTAGTGTACACAAGTCCCATTAACACTGTAGAGGAATTAAGAGAAAGAATAGTTGCAGCTTGTGACAGAATAAAAACACTCCAGGGATATTTTGAGTGCGCAATTCCATGAGAAGGAGAGCAGAAGAATGCATACTAAGTGAAGTGGGCCATTTTCAACAATTTCAATCATTTCGTTGGTTTTAATGTTATGTTTATGTTGTCAGTTGCTGTTGTTATGTATTTAATTTTTCCGATTAAATTAATAATAATTTTGCAAGTTAGACAATAGAACGGTTTTTATTTTTTTCCTAAAAAATGGCGCATCGAAGGAAAACAATTCAAGAGAGATCATTTGTTTTAAATTAAACGGGGAATTCAAAAATAATTTTTATCTGGCAAAAACCATTGGCGTACCATTTTCTTTGTTGAAAATACCCGTACGCTCGCCACTGTTAAAGCTCAAGATTATTTTTGCATTGAAAAATATGCAACTTCATTAACTTTCACTACGTACTAAATATCAGTGAAATATCTGAAGCGGTTCTGAAAATATTAATTAATTTCCATTTTTTTCCTAAAACCTCAACACCCCGAGTTTTTGGACCATAGTTTATTAAGCAAACTAACATTAGCTTTTCATGTAGATTCACACCCTTAAATATTCGCATATCATTAAGGAACACCCTGTGTATACGAGTATATATATACAGGATGTTTCAGTTTATTGTTGCATAACTTTAAGATTCGATAGAACTTTTAAAATTAATGCATAAAGTCTATATAAACATAGGTCGAAAAATGCGTGAATTCCGAAATACAGGGTGTTTAAATTTACTTTCTAAAATAGTTTTTTTTAAATATTTCGAACAATATTTGATGTATAACAGTGAAAATTGATATACAAGGGTTTTTTGGTACGACAAAACGAACCATGGGCATAGTTTTACTGTAGCCGCTAGAGGGCGCTCTCTACTGTACCTGTCGTGTAATAAAATGACCAAATAATTTTTCTTAGTTCAATTTTTTGCTTTTTGAATAAAAAACTGATTCTTCACACTTTTCAACATAAAAAAGCTCTCATGTGAATTTTAGTTATAGTTAGCCGTTTTTGAGATACATATTTCGATTTCTAAGGTTCGATGCATTTTTAATTATTTATGATAAAATAACGTTAAAAAGTCAGTATCTCGATAATTTTTAGAAGTAGGCTGTGCATGCAAATATTTTTGAAATTGAAAGTAGAATAAGGTTAAACATCAATTAGTGGACAGTTAGTTTTGTTGTCTGTTGAAACCTGAAACGTTTTTTGCAATTGTGAATGCACGAAATTTTGTTTCTTTTACCTGTTTTTTTTGTAAGTTTTATAAAAATGCCATTTTTATTCTCCAATGAAGAGTTAGCGGATATTCATTTTGTGTATGGCTTTGTAAATGGAAACGCAGCAGAAGCAGCCAGAGAATACGCACGAAGATTTCCAAACAGACGACATCCAACTCGCTCAGTATTTGTAAGAGTGCATCGCCAAATAATTGAAAATTGTTTTGGAAATCTATCTGTTTTGGAAACATAAATGTTCGTCAGCGCAGATTTACCCGTATGATTCTGCGTGAGTTTGATAGAGATCCGACCACAAGTGTTAGGAGAGTTTCTGGTGCTTTGGGAATTTCAGCAAGCCATGTCCACCGTGTTCTTAGAAATGACCATAGACGTCCTTACCATTTGCAACCTGTGCAAGCACTACAGCCAGGGGACGGAGAACGAAGAATCACATTTTGTCAGTGGATTCTTGATAGAACTGATAATAATAGGGAGTTTTTAAGTAACGTTTTATGGATCGATGAGTCATGCTTCACTAGACGTGGAGTGGTAAATTTTCATAATCAACATATTTGGTCGCATGAAAATCCGCATGCAGTTCGGGAAAGAAATTTCAGCATGAAGTTAGTGTGAACGTGTGGATTGGTATCTACCGTAATCGACTATTCGGACCCTACCTTTTGCCTGCAAGGTTATATGCTGCGACCTTCTTGGAATTTTTAAAGGCTGAACATGCAACTATGTGGGATGATGTTATGTTAGATTTAAGAAGATTGGCCTGGTTCCAGCTTGATGGTTGTCCAGCTCATTATTCGAGAATAGTTAGAAACTGGCTGGACGAAAATTATCCAGAAACATGGATCGGCCGTGGAGGACCAGTCGCCTGGCCTCCATGATCCCCTGACCTAAATCCATTAGATTTCTTTGTGTGGGGATTTCTAAAAGAAAAAGTGTACCAGACTCCCGTAACCACAAGAGATATGCTAATAGACAGAATCAGGAATGCATGTGATGACCTTATTTGATCATCCGTAGATGTGAATTGTGTATTGAACAATTGGGTTTACATTTCGAGCAAATACCTTAGATTTTATATGTTTGTTCTAACTATCCAATAGCATTTTAGTTGTAAATAATTTATTTAATTTGTTTAAAATAATATTGGAAAATTAAACAAATTAATATTCAGTTTTTTTGTGTTTATTTGGAGTTAGGAATTATTGCTATGTTTAAAAACACAATCTAAACGATCATCTTAATTACTTGTAATGCCCAAATCGAAAATGTAAAAAAAATATTATTTTCCCATAAATAATTAAAAATGCATCGAACCTTAAAAATCGAAATATCTCAAAAACGGCTAACTACATATATAACGAAAACTCACAGGAGAGCTTTTTTATGCAGAAAAGTGCGAAGAAGTCATTTTAATACACTACAGGTACAGTAGAGAGCGCCCTCTAGCGGCTACAGTAAAACTATGCCCATGGTTCGTTTTGTCGTACCAAAGAACCCTTGTATACCAATTTTCACTGTTATACATCAAATATTGTTCGAGATGTTTAAAAAAAACTACTTTAAAAAGTAAATTTAAACACCCTGTATTTCGGAAGCCACGCATTCTTCGACCCATGTTTATATAGACTTTATGCATTAATTTTAAAAGTTCTATCGAATCTTAAAGTTATGCAACAACAAACTGAAACACCCTGTATATATATATTAGGTGACTTTGAAGTTGAGTCATTAATTTTTAGATAATAATTGTAGAAGGAAGATAAACCAAAATATGTGTGTAAAAATAAGAAAAATTGTTTTATAAAGTATCCTCGCGACAAATATTTCAGTGCGGACCTGTGCGCCCAAAAGCATGTCACAAAAACTGTTCGAAATGATTTCCGTTTTGCTCGACGCAGAGCTGGGCTTGTTGCCAAACACGAGCACATAATATTATTGAGACAGGACGGTACTCAAACTTCTAAAGGGCTATAACTTTGTTACTTTAATTTTACCAGAAAAATGTTATAGGAAAAAAACATTTCATTTGATCAGATCTACTCACTGTTAAAATAAATGACTCAATTTCGAAGTCACCCTGTATATATATATATGTGTGTGTGCGTGTGTGTGTGTATATACATATATAGTTTCCTAGTTATCGAAGGATCGCGTTATAAAACAATTTTAGTTGACTGAATGGTCCGATTTGGCAGAGCATATTGGCTTTTCGGAAGAATTTATGAAACAACTTGGTAGCTGTCTAATTTAAAATCATTGAAAAAACTTCCTTTACATCTGCTCTTTTTGCTGTCGTCCAAACGCACGGGTATCTTCTGCTGACATCTCTTCTATTGCACAAACCATGCCAGCACCGGCAAAAATACGCTACGATGAGGCATTTATATGTTTTTCTAGCTATGTCGACTTGAATGTTTCATGTTTTAGCTACCGAGAGCTGTACTTTCACCAAGCACTTCACTATTATCGATTAAGCTTTTCATTTCAGACTTTGTTTGTGGTACTTGCGGAAAAGAGTACTCTCGCAAAGAATCCTTCCGAATACATGCACTTTACGACTGCAATGGTGGAACGAAGTTTAAGTGCAAATTATGTGGACGGTCTTATAAGAGAAAGCACGATGTCAAAAGGCACCTGGTCAGAAGACACTTAATAGAGCTTAATGATAAATTGAGGTTGAGGGAGAATATTGTGATGGCAGTACCTACTTAAGTTATTTATTTATACGTCTGTTGAACTTGTGAAATATATACATTGGTATTATAGGCAATTACTTCACGAATTAGGTAAAACATTTTGATGAGTCAACCTTTCAATATTCAATAGTTCCACTTTAACCAATCGCATCCCCGAAATAGTTGTAGGCTCCTGTGAAACCTTCTGCTGAAGACTGATGTTCAACTGTATATTGGCTTAGCATATCAACTGTCAACGGCACTTGTTTTTTTTTTAGTTTAAGGAATCGTGAAATGAATGAAATATTGTGATATTAAATACATCCCATCTCATCAGACGATAGAACAAAGTGAATCCGTTTCAAAAGATCTAGACAGAAAAAATATGAGGAGCATATTTGTGACGTCTCAGTACTTGAATGCTATCATTATTTAAATAAAAATAAATTATAACTACTTGAAAAGTGATGGAAAACACTGCAATTAAATTATCGTATGTTTACTGTGAGCGAACGTTTTTATGGACGATCTTGTTTGTTTCAATGTGTTTCTCATTTTATGAAACTTATTTCTCTGAAGAAAGAAATAAGGTATAAAAACCAGTGCTCTTCTAGTTGAAGTAAATCACAACGAAGGCATCCCCTTTCACAATGTACATTTTACCACGAATTTCTTGGTGCCCATCCAAGTTGATTCAAATAAATTTTAAGTTGATTGATCATTTTGTTTTGTGTTTATTAACAGGTCTATTTTTAGAATACTTGGAGTTCGACCAAATCCTGGTACCCTCAACCCTGGAAGCAATATTGGCTGCCCGGATGAACAATGCGTCCAAGATGATAGGTCCAAATATCAAACAAATTAGAAAATTCAAGTACCTGACGAGTAATATGGTTCGCTCTGGATATAGCCCGAACTCTGAGTTTGCTTGCAGGTATGTTCTTTCTTTCAGGTTCTAAAATGTCGTAAACCAGATACATTTTTCATCAGATTGTCATTATCTTATTATAAGTTGAAGCTACTACTCTGTGAACTAAATAACCTTTATTCTTGTTAAACGTAATAAAAAAAAACTGCGAAACTATACAAATTAAAGACACATCCTCCTCAATTTTTCACGTATTAAATAAATGACATATTTGTAGGTATTGTGGCAAGCGATACAAATGGAAGTCTACCATGAGGAGACACGAAGAAGACGAATGCGGGGACAAAGAGCCCAAATTCGTGTGTCCACACTGTCCGTACAAAGCAAAACAAAAGGGCAACCTGAAAGTACACATTCGCAAGCATCATGAGGACAATCCAAATGGTTCAGCACCTCCTAGTCAAACGTAAAGGTTCTTAATTCGTGTAGGTACATGCATATATTTCTGAGAAATGAAGATTAAGATCTATTCAGTTGGAAACATTTTCCATATGTGTGATACTCAGTATAATATAGTTCTTTTATATACAGGGTGGCCCATAAGTCCTTTGAGCTGGAAAAAAAGGAATAAAACCAAACTAGTTACATTATGAAGAATTGTTATATTTTGTTATCATCTTTATTGAATGGGAATTATGTTTTAAAAATCACATCGTCTAAATGCAATCCATTACGATCACGGCACTCATATAAACGACGTCTAAAATTGTCGATGACTGCGCGGCAAGTCAACACTGTAATGCTTGCCATTTCTCTTCGGATATTTTCTTTCAGGACATCAACTGATCGCGGAGTGGTGTCGTACACTTTACTCTTGAGGTAGCCCCATAAAAAGAAGTCCATTGGGGTCAAATCTGGACTACGTGGTGGCCAGGAAATGTCTCCTCTTCGAGAAATTACTTTGCTGGGAAAAAGTTGACAGACGACGGGCATAGAAGTGTTGGAGGTGTGGGCAGTTGCTCCGTCCTGTTGAAACCAGGTCTGCGTATTATAGCCTGGAAAATTCTGCAACGCTGGTGTCAAAAACTCTTCTATCATTGCTACATACCGCTCCGAAGTAACAGTTAATGCGCGACCTCTGTCGTCCTCAAAAAAATAAGGGCCTACGATGCCATGCGCTGACATAGCAGCCCAAACTGTAACTTTAGGGCTGTGTAAGGGCTTCTGATGCTTACGCCTTGGATTTTCGGGGCTCCAATAACGGCAATTTTGTTTATTTACATGCCCGTTTAAATGGAAGTGAGCCTCGTCCGAGAACAACACATTATTGAGCGAAGAAAATCGATTCAACATTTGATTCGCAAAGTTTAGTCTCTGAATAGCGTCATTATCTTTTAATTCCTGCACTAACTGAATTTTGTAAGCGTGCAGACGTAAATCTTTCCTTAAAATCCGCTGTAAAGATGTTCTGGGTACGTTTAGTGCACTGGAACGCTTACGAGTAGACTGGGTAGGATTTTGACGAACAGACTGTGCCACAATGCTGATGTTTTCTTCAATACGAGTTATCCTTGGTCGAGCCCACCGCTGTTTATCTAACGTCGAACCAGTCTCTTCGAACTTAGCAACCCAGTTCTTAATCGTTTGAGCTGTTGGACACTTTGTAAAATTGTGTAAATTGTGGTATTCTCGATATTTACGCCGCGCAATGGTTGCCGAATCATTATTTTGATAAAACGCGCGCACACAAAAAGCACGATCAGCTCCAGTGAAACACTCCATGGCGACTGAATTCCCAGACACTGAAGATACTGCCCCCACCTCGCCCGCGCCGCTCACACTCACCCGTAAAGTTTCATTCAAATTTGAAATATCAAATGACTTATGGACCACCCTGTATATGTATCACTATCATAATGTCCTGCTTCAAGCTTTTTAGCCATTAATGAAAATGAAAAATTTCATTATTTTTATACTTGTATATTGCTACATAAACATACTTATTAAAGTCTCATAATATGTATAGCAAAGAAATACCAGACACTTCATGTGCTCCATTTATTTGTATCAGCTTATCTGTGTCGTTATATGCTATAGCGTGAGATGGCTAATCACTATCTGTACTTGATACGTATATGTTTTCCTTTCTGGAAAAAAACTGTTCCTGTGTCTACACGAATTTATCCCAGATATTATTAGAGAAGTATTACTATAATATAGAATTCGTACTGATTCTGCAGTGGAAGATATCTGAACTATTTCCAAACCTAAGTAAAGGTCAAATATTATTGCATTTTGGTAATAATACTATTACATTTATTGTTAATTTGAGAACTCTTGCACTGTGCGTGGTCGTTCCTGACAACCCGCCAAGTGAACTGTAGCTTAATCGCTGGTCCATACACTACAGATAAATAAATAATGTGGTGCTATGATCTATCTTCCCCTGCAGATTGTTGAAGTTGTTTTCTAGGTTCAACCTAAGATAATATTTACTGTTATATTCTATGTTACTTTTTGTTGTTCACCTATTCGTACTGGAGTTGCTCCCAAAAATCCAAAATGTTTTTATAGTACTAATGAAATTTTGACTGAGTATGTTGTGCAAACATGTGCAATACTTTATATACAAATTATATATATATATATATATATATATTATAGCAGATACATATTTTTAGTTATTATATATATATGTGAGGTTATGTATACTAACAATATTTTATCAAATTTTTATTTATATATGAAGACTGAATACTAATGAAATTAGATGCAGCTTCCAAAGTTGAATGGTCATCAATTTCAAGAACATATTTGTAGATTTTTCTTCATTTAACGTTGATGACCAGTCTTTATTTTATTGCTATTTAAATTAAATTAAAATCGAATATATTGTTGAATATCTTAGATAATTCTACAAAACTGTTACAATGTTATTTTGTTCTGCCAAGTGACCTTATAGTCGACATAAAACGTAATTTATAAACCTTAAATTATTTTTAGAAAAATATATATTTATATACCCAGAACATTTGATATAGATATTGTTGTCGGAGGACCAATGTGCGGCAATATAGAATGTATAATTTTACTGTAATGAACAAATATTATTTGTTATATTTAAATGCTTTACTATTTATCTACGACTATTTATCAATTACCTATCGTAGTGTTATGATCTAACTTGGGTACAGATAGCCTTTGTGAGGGGTCGGCATAAATTATGTATATGTGTAAATGTTTCAATTATCTCTATTTTGTTTGAATATATTTTACACACATGAAATATGTTTTGTTCATTGATCGATCGATCTCATAAAACTTGTAGCAAAAAAACTACTCTAAGGATTTCTGAAATATTTAATTGTTCCTACTTTTCAAGCGTCATTACCAGGTAAGTAATAATCGTATAGTTTTGAAATTCAAGATTTTATTTTTCACTGTTAAAGTTTAGAGGGGACAAAAATATAAAAATGTTACACGGTAAATTTTGTTATTTTCAGTCGGGAATGGTTCTAGTCTCTTATTATAGTCATTGGAGCATTTTTTTTCTCTAGAACATTTCATCAAATATATGTTAGATATTCAGTGTTCCTATGTTCACAATTTAAACAGATTGCTGACGGCTAATCCGTTTGATTACTTTTTTAGTTTTTTAAATATTTTATACATACTAGTCTGATAGATTTCACTATTTGATACCTTGATTCACAATTAGTTAATATATTGATTTTATTTTAGGTCAATACGCCTGTGACGTTTGCACAAAATCATACCATGCATATTCCTCTTTCTGGAGACATAAGAAGCACGAATGTAGTAGACCAAACAGTTTTCAATGCATCTATTGCTACAAGTCTTTCAGGCAAAAGTACGATATTAAGAAACATGTCCGGAAACTGCATAAAGAAAAAGTCGAGGAGTTTGAAGAGATATTCAAGAGCTGTGATCTCAAAATACAGTATAAATACAGTTAGCTAAAGCTGTATATGCATGCAAATCTTAAAAAGGATCATGCTGATCGCCGTTGTCTTGATGTCGATGCTGTGGAATGGGTCATTCATATTTTGAACATCGTTTTTGCCGGCTCAAAAAGTTTTCATTGTAATCGAATATTACAATTCACTGTACAAGTTTTACAGTAAGTCACATTGGAACTCTTACCGCGTTTTGTTTTATCTGAAGCGCCGGCATAGCGAGGCATGTCACGACTGACATACTTTACTGTGAAAGTCGTACAATAAATTGTACTATTCGATCAGATGATGCAAGAGTTTCACCAAGTAAGAGCCTCTACAATCTAGAACACTGTTCATATCATCTCCACTGCAAATGATTGTCATCATATTTTATGGTGTCTTGAATCTGCGGCTCTATTTGTTACAGATAGAACTAATCAGTTTTATTATATCGTGATTTTATAATGAATGTTTAAGATGTTCTCTTCACAAGATTGTTACCAGCGCTTGACTAAATCGTTTATTCTATAAGAAATGTATTTTATGACCAATTCAAAATACAAACTTTGTGCACGACTTTAAAAACCTTTAATAAAGTACTGAATAAGTACCGGGGTATTATTTATTCGTTTACAACAAATTGCATTGTAGTGTTTGGTTTTTGAGGTTTTAGAACGGTTGAATAATATACGGGTAGGCCACTCAATCTTCCTGATATATTATGACATGGGGTGAGTCATGCTTATTGTTTTGTTGACATACCTGACATTTTCTAAATGCAGGACGTAATATACTCCATGACAACAAAAAAAAAATATCCAGTAAAAATGATTTGATTTGAATAAAATTTTATACACAGTTAGATTTACGTAAGAGTCGTAATTACATTTTACTTTACAAACACTTTACAACCCCGGAATACAAAATCACTATCTACCAAAATGCCGGACTGACAGGCTGTAAAATTTGAGCGTTTTTGTACATTAAATCACTCGACAACGAACCATCAAATGACAGATTTTTGACAAAAACAACTTCTATAATTTGTTTGTTCCATGACTACCATTAAATTTTAATAAATGTTTAGAAATGGCACCCATCCGGCATCTTGAAATTTTCAAGTATCACTTTGATGCTGAAATATAGCGCTGCTGTCGAAGCGAAGATGTCAGCTGTTTTTTAATTTAATGGAATTCACTAACTGAGTATTAAAAATGAAGTTAGTTTGTACTTCGTGAGAACCGCAAACACCTATACAGTGATATAACTTGTAACAGTGTAATAAATGAAACAGTGGATGTGTAACATTGAAAATAATATCGCCCAAAAGTTCTTCAACATTTACTGACTTGCGACAATTTTTTAATTCTGTGTGAACCTGAGATGGTCGATGTCCCTTGTATGCCGACTTTCGTCAAACTCGGTGGGCATCTTATATACTAAAATTTTAATTTTCAGGGATTGGCAGGTTCACTTGCCCTAAATGTGGAAAGCATTACGTCCAAAAATCAACGCTATCTCGACATCTACGTTACGAATGTGGAAAACAAAATCAATTCAAGTGTCCTTACTGTCCAAAAACTACCAGACAAAAATACGATATCAAACTTCACGTTTCCAAAATTCATCAGGAACGTAAAGCGGAATTTGAAATTATTTATCGATATCATATATAGATCGTATGCTTACAAGTTTTATTTGTAGTGCCATACTAAATATTCGTATTGTGATTTTCGTACCAAATATAGTTTTATTCTGTTTATATATCGTATGCCAAAGATTATTAAAACGATGATAGAAATATGTTTTTTCTTTGGCAAACTGATGGACATGGTAGGTGCTCTCTGTGATGGTAACTGTATGAGTCAAACGTTTGATTGACACATTGATTCTACATGAAACCTACAGCCCGTCGCCCGGTTGCACCGCTTTGCTAATGTCAGCTGAGCTTATCCTTTATTTCGATGTTTTTGTTGTACAAGATACACTTAAAACTTGAGTGGAGCTTTAAGAGGCAGATGAGCTAAGTCCAAGGGTTCTGATGGCGATGGTGAAGATGGACATTGGCTATGATAACTTTGCAATCGAAGATCTCAAATTACTGTTTCTAAATATTAACTGAAATATGAGCACAGATATCGCAAAAGTTGGTGAAATTGACGAAACATATCCGATGTGTGTGAGAGGCGTCGCCAGATTTGTTTTATACTGGAGATGCCGCGACTGCTATTAAGGATTCAAAGACCGTTTGCTAATTCAACTGTTGTTAGATCCGGTAAAAGCCTCGGGCAGATTGTTCCACAATCTTGACACCCCTAGCGACAAAGGAGCTATCATACCGGAAAGTTCTGGATGTAAGAAGTTCGACACGGTTAGGATGGGAGGCCGAAGTATTGCAGGTCTATCTGGCAGACTCATCGCCCGGTGGCATCGAGACTTCCGAGGAGCATAGATTGTCGATAGCGATAGATAGCCCGTTGGTGCGAAAGTGTGCCGATACTGTCTGTTAAAGAAGAGTCATCGATCAGTCGGACATCTTTTCTCTGAACGGCATCGAGCATGGATAATCTAGTCGCGGCGGCAGCACCCCAAACATATGAGCAGTACGCGAGGCTAGGTCTTATCTGGGCCTGATACAGACTGAAGAAGTGGGGAAAATTACTTCTTAGCCTAAAAACAAGTAACCCAACTCTTTCCCAGCAGCGCGATTGGCCAGTTGTTTTTGTGACAGATCCAATCCTTGGTGATCTCAGAATAACAGAAATAAACGGCTCTTTGATACAGTTCTGCCATTCATCAAATCCGGATGAGCGATAGGGCGTTTCTTGTTTTTGCATTACATCGAAATAACGGTTATATCACATTGAGGCTAACTCATGGCAGCTGGAATTCCCCTATAATTTGTAAGGATATCGAGTGCATCAACTACCAAGGACGGCTTGTTTAAAAACACTGACGTAACTGCCCTATAAAGTTTCTATATGTGGACTCCTACTATATATAACTTTATTTTGACTAATTTTTCAGCAAATCTGGGCGGCGCAACAGAAACACAATTTGAGGTCGAACTCAAGATACTTTGCTAAGCGGTAGATTTCAGAAAGACAGTGTAACTGGGCAGTAGATATTTTTCATAAGCTGTCAACTGTCCTTAACAATGACATTATTTGATCAATAAAATCAAGTTATGAAACTGTTCTGGACCTTGGGGATGATTACTGCCAAAATTCTCTATATTTTCTAATAGTCTGAATTTTGATTTTTAAGTGTTTAATTCCGAGTTTTTGCATTAGATAATTCCTTCTTGATCTATCTGTTACAATTATTTATATGCGGAATGTTGCATTCATTGGTACAATTTTCGACCTTTCTATACAGTACCCAAAGCAATGTGTTGGTAGTTGGAAGAATATTTTAAACATATGTTGAACTTTGTAGGGTGGTAGCCAGTATTTTTACTAGAGATTCTTTTCAAGTGGATCATACATAAAAGTATCGTAACTGATAAATTGTTGTAGGACGCATACCAGAATGTCCAGCTTGCAAGAAGACGTACAAACACAAGAGAAACCTATGGAGACATCTGAAATACGAGTGCGGTGTGGATCCGCAGTTTGTCTGCAACATCTGCAGTAGAGCGTTTAGATATAAGTCGCAGTTGCACATGCACACTATGACACACTTGAAACAATCTTCACAAACCTACTGATATGTGTAACTCCCGAAAATTAGGTTCCTACTAAGTTTAACGCTTCTTATTCTATACCTCTCGATAAAGCTAAATAAAAAATACATTTGGGATATACGGATGGACTCACGTACCTTCAAATATATATTTTTAATATGACTCTACAGGGTGTCCGAGAATAACAACTCAATCTCTCGTATGCATATACATTATAAAAAAGTAATGCCACAAGTTACAAAGAAATGTCATACGAGGTCATCTGATGAAGCAGAGCAAATAATCTCGATTAATTATTGTTTAAGTAAAAGAGTTTTATTGTTGACATTATTAATTCAACTGATACTTTTCACATACATGACAGAAGTTTGTTCACAGAACCCAGAAACACTACTGTATGTGGGGGGCCTAGAGATGCTACGTGGACAGTGTTGCCATTAATTGATTTTGACATCCTTCATAATTTCCTACGAGGATACAAGCCCCTAAAGGACGATACTGGAAATTGAGCATTCTTAATTTTTAAACTACTCTGTATAATTTGGTGAAACCTTGTCAGCTTACTAACCAGTTGTAGTATTACATGGAAACAATGGATTCATTTAGATCGCCACGCACAGACTAGCCCTAGTGCTAACATTGCTGATATTTTCTACATCCTGTAATATTGATACTTGCCCAAAAATAATATCTTGAAAAGCCTAATACCATAGCTGTAAAAAGTTACTCCTGTTTGATTAAATATATAAATAAAATGAGCCGTATTCACTTCCCACGCCTACTGGCGAGGAAGTATTGTAATCGCTAAAAAAGACGGTAGTGAGATGTTATGTTTCTTGGATGTTATGTGATATGTAGATCACGAAAAACCATGTGACATATTGCCGTAGGTCTGTCTGACTGTCTGTCTGGCTGATCCTTGGAAAAAGCAGCTAGGATCTTGATGAAATTTTGACACAATGTTACTACTATGCCAAAGACGAAAAAGCTTTTCACTCACCATAGATGCCCCCGTACATTTACCTATAAAACCTAGAAACATCTCCAACAGTCGCGTGTCAATGCGTGTGACGTGGTCCCCCGCTGGATGTGTCGACTGTGAATGGTGAAGGTCATCATTCACGCGGGATTGGCATGTGCGCCTGCAGGAATTTCCCTCAGGTTTAGGAAGGTCATTAAATGTTTTGTTATACATATTCGTATCAAATTGTTTTATCAGAAGGGCTAACTTGCGTTGGAAGTACAGAGCCAACTTACTTGACGCCAAAAGTAGTCTTGTCTCAATATGATTACTATCAACTTACACTGCTGCCAGCAGCCCCCACAAAGTATGGTTAAATATCGCTAATTATGAATCTGTTATCAGGTTTTCCAAGAGGGCGTAACTAATATACTGAGTCCGGTGTCATAGTTAATAGAACTGTATAAGAGTGACAACAGTACACCGAACGATGTTGAATATAGCTTGTCTTTCTAAGCTTAAAGATAAGGTTTTCCAAGAATGTGTGAATTATTCTCCATGAACACTACCATATGAGGATCCAACTAGTCATTGAGCAGTAAAAAGTTATTACAGAAAAACTAACTGTGCTATTTTTTGCGATCTAAACACATACTAGAGATTGGCATGCCATTCTGGAAACACCCTGTGGTTTAAAATCGTCTAAATCTTAAGGACACTGCTTATAATGTACGCGTTTGCACCATTGCGTTATTTACTTATCTTAAGAAACTTTTTGAGCTAGGACTGAACAAACTTACTCTCTATGCTCCTTTACGGATTTGTAAACTCATGGATAAATTTCAGTCGGATAATTTAATGTGAAAAAAGAATAATTGTATCTTACATGTACACTATGTTGAGCAAAATCAATCCGTGTATAAACCTTGGTTGATTCAATCAAGTATGAACCCCTTCTCTATTACTGATAACATGGTTTTATCGACAAAGCTTTATTAGGTGACAGCTTTCATTTAGGCATTACTTTTCCGAGAAGAATATGCCCTGAGGAGATTGAATGTTTCAAACTCTTCTCATTTTGTGAATTGATCTGAGTATATCCATTACCAAATCTAGCGGAACGTGATGTAGTGATTTTTTGAACAAGGCAAGTCAGCGAGCTGAAATTCTGTGTGATAAAATTCATGCATGCAATACTATATTTTAACGGAAAAGTGACAGTTGAAGCAATAGTTGGGCATTTTGTACATTGAATCACTTATAATTCAACAACTAATCTTCAAAACACTATCAATTTTGATAAGATCCTTCTTCTTTTAAATGACAAATAAGAGTAATGCCACGAAAGAAAAATCTTGTGTGAGGCCATCCCATTTATCCGCAGATATAAATAAAGTTTATCAAATATTTGCTAGTGTACTGCTTCTACACTCACGGACTGACATACTTTGGTGTTACAGAATCACTGGTAGAAACTACAAAACTTTAAATAAATAACATGAATCAAAAAAAAACTTAACATATTAGAACGCAACTCGTACATTACAAAGGCATATTGAACTAAACTGTTATAAAGACTTGCATATGTATGTATATGTGTACACTATTAACAGGTTGAAAGCGTACATCAATTTGCGTTGTGAACAATAAAGCTAAGGATATATCAAGCGCAGAGTGGAATAAAATTAAAGCCAAATTGAAATTGAAGTCTCCATCGTACATGAGATACGGTATAAATAAATAAAATATAATGAAGTAGGGCATCATTATAATTATTCACAGAACGGTGACGTCACTTGTGTTGTGAAAAGTGGCACGTATAGTGTTTTGCCTTCTTTGTAATCATGTATTATGCTCCTGGATTTACCTTTCACCAATACTGAGATTTTTTTCTTGAATAAACCAATGTTTCATATTAACTTGTAAGTCTTTTGGAACGGTATATCTGTGAAATTCTACAGGGTCTTTTTCAAGTTGAGTCATTTATTTTAACTGCTTGTAGGACTCGTCAAAAGGAGTTGATTTATCAAAAATTACCTATATAAAAGTGGCATAATAGAAATATTCAAAAACACATTTTTTATATTAAGCTGCATCAGCCAACTGGCTATTAGCAGCGGTATTGGTATCATATTACAGTTGACGAAGCATGTTACAGTTATGTAAGAAATCGATTAGATTTTGGATGTTGCAGCTTGTTCCAAGGATATGTTTTAGATTTTTCCTACTTAAATTAGATTGTTGTCTTTGATGCTCGTAGACTTCGCACTCCACTAGTATATGTTTCACTGTTAACCTGGTTTCACACAAAGCACACACTGGTTCAGGTTGCTGGGTGATGAGGTAACCATGGGTTATCCTGGTGTGGCCTAAGCGAAGTCGTGTTAGGGCTGTTTGTATGCTTCTGTCTTCTGTAACTGTCTGCCATTCTCCGAATTTTGATTTCAGCTCACGCATTTTAGAAAGCTTTTTTTCCCACACACTATTACATGGGTCTGTCATGTCTTGTTTTATACAGGGTGACTTTGAAGTTGAGTCATTAATTTTCAGATAATGATTGTAGAAGGAAGATAAACCAAAATATGTGTGTAAAAATAAAAAAAAAATAAAAAAAAATTTTTACCTTGTTTTATAAAGTGTCCTCCCGACAAGTATTTCAGTGCGGACCTGTATTTGATCGTGAGGTCCCCTGTGAGGTCTTAAGTCACCTGATTCACAAGCCCGTTGTACTACATTAACAAAGGCACGAGGGGTTGGTTGCACTCGATTGGGAAACCGATCCGCATAAACATGTGCCATTTTTTATTTCGTTTGAGCCACGCAACACATACAACTATTCACTGACACTAACTGTATACAAATGAATGAGATACCTGTAAAAACATCGTTCCAAATTCTTTCGCTTTTTTGTTTCCGATGCGATGAACCGATACGGCGGATTATATCCATTGTCGCCAAACACGACCACATAATATTGTTATTGAGACAGGGCGGTACTCAAACTTCCAAAGGGCTATAACTTTGTTACTTTAATTTTACCAGGAAAATGGTAAAGGAAAAAAACATTTCTTTTGATCAGATCTACTCACTGTTAAAATAAATGACTCAACTTCGAAGTCACCCTGTATATTGATTTAGGTCTGATGCTCGTATTTGTAGATTACTTGTACGGTTACTCATTGCTGTTGCCTTTGCACTTGTTTCCTGCTATGCCTATGTGTGATGGAGCCCATATAAATATTATACGTTGATTATTGCTGATAAGATTGGATATAGTTTCTTGTATTATTATGGCTAAAGGGTTTTTGGTATATAATTTGTTGATAGCAGATAGTGAGCTGAGCGAATCTGTTACTATTATCCATTTCTGGACAGGATTACTTTTGATGTGTTTCAGGGCTCCTAGGATTGTATGCAGTTCTCCTGTTAAAACTGTAGCAGCACCTGGAGCCTTCAGGGCATTGGTACTGGTTGGTGTGACAATGGCTGCTCCACAGTTTGATCCTTGTTTTGAGGCATCTGTGTATATTTGATTGTGGTCAGGATATTTTACGAGAATCTCGTGGAAATGTTGTTTGATTACTTCATTTGGTACTTTGTTTTTGTCTAGTTTCGTTAGCCAGGTATTTACCATTGGAAACTGAATGGTCCATGGCGGAGTGTTTGATACGTTGGTCAAGTATCGTTGTGGCATGTTTTTTCTATTGTGGGTGTCTGACTATTGGTGAATGCTGCGTTAGATGCTTCTTGTGTTGCTTGTTGAGAGTTTCTTGTGATTTTGCTTCATCGTTAGGTCGAGATATTGCGAAGGAAGTTGTGGTTTCTTTGGACGCATGTTCGTTGTTTTGGTGAGATTGTCTGGCAAGCGTTTTTTGTTGCTTATCCTGTCTGTTACTGTTACTTGTAGATGTTGTGTTGGATGCAGATGGGCAATGTGAAGCGATATGACCAGCTAGTTTGCATTTAAAGCACATCTGGCTGTCCAGTGACAGAAAAATGCGGTATGACAGACCATCGTAATTGATTTCGATTGACTCATGTACTTCGTTCGATTCTAGCGGCGCAATATACACTTGCCTCCTGAAGCTCAGTATGTGACTGTATTCTGGTATGGGTGCTCCAGTTCTCAAAAATGATATAGGAGATAGTAGTGTAAAACCTAGCTGTAGGATTTGCTCTTTTAAAACTGTATGTGAGATTGCTGGACACACGTTCGATAACACCAACCTATCTGATGGTGTCACCAGTTTTCGAACCTTAATTGTTTCTCCTAGTACAACAATTTCGCCTGGGTTCTCCAGGAAGCGATTCACGAGGTCTTTTGCTGATAAGTATATGCAAATCCTATTGTTTGATAATCTAGAGCAGAACAAAATGTTCTTCGGATCTACGATAGGACCTAACTGTAGTAAGTAATCCTGTATTTTTGCTCCATCTATGGAGTTAAAAATTATAGCTTGTTCTTTGTTTGGGTGGTCATATGTTAATAACATAGTGGAGCAGCGTGTGGGTCGATTAAGTGGAGTTTTTGCCATTGCTGTTATGGTTTTATTTCTGCTTGGCGAAATCTCATTGCTGTGTACGGTCTTGTTTGGCCTGCCGATTTTGGTGACTTTTTGTTTGGATGATCGGAATGTATCTTCGCTGCTGATGTTAATTCGTCTAATTTATATGCTATATCTGTGATATATGGAAAATACTTCTACTCACGATGCGTTCTGGGTCGTGGTCAATACTTTGTAGTAGGAGCCACAAATTGATTATACTTCGGAACGCTTTAATTGGTAAATTTCGCGAGCTCGCTACCTGTTCCAATATTCAAAATTTAAAATAATAAAAATGTGATATTTTCGACCACTGCCGTGTAAAATCTTAGCGTTTCTTGTTTACTACCCTTATCGTTTATCTAAATTTGGCAATTTTTTTGTGTTATTGTATGGTTTTCAGTATCAGAGTCTTCGGTTCGATCAGTTGTATTAGTCTTAATATAGCGCCTATAGTTTCATTTGTCTCGTTATTTTGTGCGAAAAAATGGCCCATGCTTACGAAAACAATGAACTAGTGGACATAATACTAACATACGGAGAGTGCCAACCAAATGCGGCAGCAGCATGCAGGTTGTATGCGGTAAGGTTTCCTTTAAGAAATCATCCGGCACCACGGATGTTTGTAAATTTAGTTATTAGATTTCGTGACACAGGATATTTAAAAGAACAACGAGGAGGAAGACGCTGGAAGAACTGCTCAGCCTGAAATGTTACAAATTGAGGAAGACACTAGAACATTATTATCCTTATCCATTTCCACAACAGGCATATTTGGGCAATAGAAAATTCGCATGCTGTAAAAAGAACTCATTTTCAACATAGATTTTCATTAAATGTTTCGGCTGGCGTAGTAAATGATATGCCTATTGGACCGTACCTTTTTCCACTTCGACTGACCGGTGAAATTTAGATTTTCTTCTACACAATCTGCCACAATTATTAACTACAAATACTAGAAGATGTTCCTCTAAATGTGAGTCAGAATATGTGATCCCACATGATGGGGCTCCACCACATTTTAGACAGTAAGTTCATGAACATCTAAGTAATGGGTTTCCGAATAGATGGATAGGGCGCAATGGACCCATTTCTTGACCTGCTCGCTCCCCGGATTTAACGTCTTGCGGACGGAGCAGTAAATACTTTGAAAGAACTTCAACAGCGCACTGAACATGATTCTGATTTAACTCGTGGATACCAATATTTTATTTTCGAAGCTTAAATTAACTCTCTTATTATATAACTTTTATATAGGTGTTTTTTGGTATATCAACTTCTTTTGACGAGTTCTACAAGCTGTTAAAATAAATGACTCAACTTGAAAACTTGTATGTACGAGACTCCGTTTCAAAAACTGGCATACTTTGGGCAATTTTTCATTATTTTCCATATTTTATTACATTAGTGATGTTAATATAGTAACGGTCGGGAATCAATACGGTACTTTTACCCTTACTACTTTCTGCAACTATGTGTCAAACTATCATCAGCGGTACATAGCTGTACTTTCGTTACTTCAGCACCGAGTCATACATCACTTTTATCACCTCGATTTTCACTTTGCTAACTTGACCGGCTCAAAAAATATGTACTGGTGTGAAATACACTGTACAGTATAGTAATTGTGATACAGATCTCATTATCTAGTTCATAAGAGTATATCAGACCTCTATCGAATACCAAAGATATGTTTCTATGATTAACTGTACGGCCTTTAGTTTGTATGTGTAATATAATAAAATAGGTTCAACATGCTGCGTCTTTACACAAAATCTGATAAAGTACTGCATCATCGGATGCTAATACAGAAGAAGGAAATGAGAATATTCACAAACCTTCACTTTACATTTTTTGTGTAAACATTATTCACAGTAACAAAGCATTCCAATGGTTTTATGCTTACTAGCAGAATAAAGCTGTTTGAAGAGCAGTCGACAAGAATATGTTTTTCAATATTACTGCAGAAAACTTTTATGTAGTTCGTGAAACCTGTAGTGCATGCTTTGATGACCATTCCAGGAAAAAGTATATACATTTTAGTTCTAAGACTGAACAATAAAAAATAAATTTCAGAAAAACTTTATCCTTGCGACACGTGTGGAAGAAGATACAAAACGAAGGGAAATTTGACCAGTCATGTCCGTTTCGAGTGTCAAAAGGAGCCGATGTTTAGATGTCGCATCTGTTTGAGATACTTCAAAATCAAGTCTAGCTACAAGAGGCATCTTCTTTTCAAACATAACATTGGTATCATTCAAGACATGCATTTCGATCGTTGATGGAGATTAGCAGAAAATAATGTTGGAGTTTCTGATGAGGAAGGAAAAGAGGATAAAAGAGGATACCTCGAACATATTTTTAGGAAAATCATAGTTTGTTGATGAATGTATGCGCCTGCTACAGATGGTGATTGAGTAGTCGTTCTTTAATAAAAAGTGGCTAACTCAGCAAATCAGTGCTTCATCATCACTTCATGTAGCATTGTTATTCGTTACTCATTTCGTTGAGAAATGCGTGGACCTATCCTTGTAAGGGTCTTTTAGACTGACTGAAGACTGAACCGAATATGAAAGGCTTTGAATATTTTGAGGATTCTTCAAGTCAAAAGCGAAAACGTCCTCAGTATGCTTATTTGTGTAACTATTTCTTCGTTAGAATTTGTTAAAACAATTTTCATTGCCTTAATATTATTTTCATCGTTTTCTAAATGTATTGACACCGCTTGATTGTGCGCTTCGGGCTTATTAAAGATACAAGGTTTGATCCATTTGCTCCACCTCGATCACTTTGACGATGCTTATTTGATGACGTTAAACTAAAGTCCAGATCTGGCTACCAGTAATTTCAGATTGTTTCTAAAATTTGTATTTCGAGAAAAAATGAGAAAGGTGATGTCTGACGATGAGGATACAATTTTTACCGTGAAGCTGGAACAACGATTGAAAAATTGTGCTGATTCTAGAAGAAATCGTGTAGAACAACAAAAAACATGAATTGAATATAGCTTTATTGCAAGTGGATTATGATCGGAGCATATGAATCAACTCCCGTACTATTGAATCTTAAATGTTTGCTATATGTGTTGCCATAAAGCCATGTCAAGATCCGTTGGCCTGAATCTCTTTATCTAAGGCGTTTCCAAACCGTAGACCAAAAATTTAGACTGTTTTGTTCTTGGGCGATTGTGATGAATACCAATTTATAAGTTTATAAGTGTGAATATAAGTGAATTTCCATTATCAAGAATCATTTGCAAAGCTAAGTCGTTTCCTGGACGAATTACAAAAAACTCAAACATCAAGTGAATCTCACGCTGATTCTTTTTAAATTCTAACATATACGGGTACAGATAGATGAACAGATATACACAGATACAGATTAAATCTATAACACCCCTCGATATCGCGTCGGGAGTTGAAAATTAATATCTTCCCATAGGGAACAAACACTATATCCCATTCGTAGTCCATTTATGCCCAAACATGCCCAAAAGCGAGATTGTATAGGTACGTATTTTCTTCAATGGTGTTAGAATAATCTGAAAAAATAAATTTTTGTTCTTATAGAAAGAAGTGCACATACACAATTCTTTATTCGGCATTGTCGTCCAGCTTTGGGAGCGTTTCTTCAAACCATCGTTCAAATAAACTCCCGTCCATTGCACCATGGTAGTCGGTCGTTTTCTTTGACTCAATTGTCCATAGTGCAGTGGGCATAAAGCCATCTTCACTGCCAATGTGACAAATTACAAATCGTTTTTCTTTTCCTAGAAATAATTATTTCATAAATGTATTCAAGAAAACTAATAATAATACAAATTGCATTTACTGTGTTATATTCACAAGCTTTTACTTACCTCAATTCCCCCATTTTTGAAAGATAAGCTAAAATTTCGTGGTTCTATGCACTCACGAGATATTTGCTTTATTGATACAATAACAATTGCTCCTCAAAGAATTTTATTTTTTACTAAATGTTTTACTTATAATGCTACTGTCATGCTTTACCCCCTGATTCTAAAACTTTAAATTTCAAGAATTTTAAAAATTATTTAGGAGAAATAATTTTCGAGCAATCATTAACATCAATTTATCTCTTACTTGTGCTCATAATATATGCATCAATATGTATTTATAATGTTATACTTTTATCCAATCTTGATTTACGTATGTTTTTCTCATTCAATTTATTATTTTTTTTATGTTGAAACTGTGCATTTTAGTGGTTGGTATATATTTTTTTGGATGGACATTTTACGGGTTAAGTGGTAGAATAGCTTATGCTAAACTTCGCCCAATAAAGACGTTTCATTATTATTATTATTAATACAAGCAGAGTATCTAACAGGTCTTGATTCCAAATCTACCAGATATAGCTAAGTTTAGCGTAACTAAATTTTCAGCGTGGGCTCATAGATTCAGTCTACTTGACACGATTTTCACAACACAAATGACGAATCGGTACATACACGTACCTGACAGATTTTTTAGGCCAGTGGATACTCGATCTAAGAAGGCTTGTCTTGCTGATATAATTGTAGAGTCGGCCCATACTTTAGGTTTTGTATGTCGTGAATCTTCCTGCCCTGGTCGCGGTATTTTTTTATTGATTTTAAATAACTTCTTCTCCATGAAATAGTCTCTTGGCTGTCCATCAAAATACTACTTCTGCTCCGTTTTATATACTCAAAATGAATTTCTTTGATTAAACTATAGAATGAGGTCTTTTTGAAAGTAGGTTAAGGTAATCACTAGTAACCTCCTGTAATACTTTGTCTATGGAGGGAAGTTCCTGCCTTTCAAAAAATTGATGGGCTTTGCGTCTGATGGCATTCCGGTCAAAATTATCAACTGTATCCAACAGCTTCGTGTAATGCACCCTCTTGTGTGGTGGAGACAATTTTTTATTTATATTATTTAACAATGTTGGAAATTGTCTTAGATCATAAGCCTGTTTTGTTCCCCACACGTCTTTGAATATCTTGAGTTCTATCCTGTCGAATCCTGCACTTGTTCGTCGTCTTATGGCCGAATGGACAATAGATATTACAACGGTTAGGCGGCTGCAGCTTTGCCACGCTGCATCTTTGTTGTGCCGAGGCGTAAATGGACTACGAATAGGGTATGGAGCTGTAGAATATAACTCATTAAGCAACGATCCATATGTTTCTGGAACAGTTCGTCAGTCTATACCATTTTATTGCAATCTATACACTCTCTAAAAAGTATTATCTATAGTATATTCGTAAAGAGTCGTATGACGAAATTTATCAACTGACACAGTCGCAAAATCGGCCACGGAATGACCCCTTCGATTTTTGCTCCATGTTTTGGAAACACGATGCATACACAATATTGTTTTTGCTAATGTGTAATTCATCATTCTGTGTCAGTATTAGGCGTAGTATAGTAAGTAACTATTTTTTATATTTATCGATGCCAGTATTATGTATATTTATTATGTAGTATTTATTTAATAAAAGTCATTAGAATGTAACAGACGGTCTGCGCCACCCAGTCCACTCAAACTTGCTCAGCTACGCGCTGACAGACAAGATACGTTGATGGCCAGCTGCGATTTTACCGCTCAGCTCACGCATTTACGATAAAAGAAATGTTCAAGTTTGCAACAGGTGGTATCTGCGGTAGGAGAGTGTTTTTTAGCAGTCGGACACCGGGAGGATACTAAAACACTAGAGCTCCGACTAAACAAGATCATTTTTGTTGAAAGTGATTGAGCAGAAAAATAAAAAAAATATCAATTAAATCTAGCGTTATTGCAGGGGGGCCAGGGCTTGACCCACCCTCGTAGTTCGGCGCACATAACTTATCATTCGGTAGTAATTTCCCTACATGAGCGTGAAAGTTATTTAGATAATGTTAATCAAGTTTATTTACTTCTAGCAAATGAAAAACCATTCTTATGCGTTTGTGGGAGAAGATACAAACGAAAACAGCACCTAAAAAGCCACAGTCGTTTCGAGTGTAAGAAGGAGCCCATGTTCAGCTGTTACATTTGTTTCCGGCCTTTCCATCAGAAATCTAGTTACAGACGTCATCTTGCATGTAAACATCAAATAATAGAGGATAGCAGGTCAACCTCGATTGAACATAGTCAGTCGTAAGCATTCCTTATTCTAGAAAAAATCTACTATATTGAAGATCTTGTGTATTGAAAAGGATAAGCGGGCCTGAAAATAATTGAAATTTCAAGTTAATCGTAACTGTATTTCTGCATATAACACCAAACCTACCATATCCGGTCAAATGACTGGTTGAGGTAGATAACGGTTAGTTTACTTGTCGTAACAAGTATTACCCAAAACAAATAGAGTACAAATAGAATATTAACTCCTTATAATTAATGAAGAAAATCATGAAGTCTCATTTTCGTTGCAAAAGTTCACAAGCGATCGTTTGACCGGTACACTGGGAGTCTTAAGTTTGATTTTCATCATTGCGATCTCGGACACGGTAAGAGATACAACGTCGGTTAAATGGGGCAAAGTTGATAAGTTAGATAACTAAGAGGCTAGCACTTAGATTCGCAATTGCCAGTATTTCCAGAGATAGACAAAAGATTCCGAATTTTCTAAAAATCATTTTTGTTTTTTCCTGACTTTATTCGAGATGGAAAGTACATTTACATTGTCACTGTTTCTCCTCTACAACGTGGTATAATTAAAATTTCAATATGACGCTTCGTCTCTTGCCCTCAAGTATTTTTTCTTATTATATTTTTATTGTTTTGGATATGTTGTACAGCCATGTCCATTGGCATTTCCAAAGCTGTCAAAAACAACATTTCCTAAGTTGGGCTTGAAATTATCATATAGTCATTTGTTTCACAATATCGTCAGCCAAGCATTTCTTTACTTTTATGAACCAGGAATAGGTAAACAGTCATATTTTCGGTTTTAATGATATGATATTTTCTGTATCATCACAAGGAGATTGGTATTTTAAAACTAAATATCTAAAAAAAGTATTTCTCCTATAGTCGATTCTACCTCATAGAATAAAGAACAATTTGATGATAAAACTTTTGCATTTAATTTAAGGGTAGCATAGAAAACATTGAAAAAAAATATTATTTTATCTAACTGGTAGAACAATTTTGCAGTAAGTAAAAGCCTCGATTATGTTGAAGCTTCCTAAATACATGATATCTAAATTGATGCACATATCTTGCATTCAAATACAATTAATCTACGGCTGAGGCATAGTCGATAAATAAACGTATTGTTTGAATGTCCTCCAAAGCTATTCCACGGCTACTGCTATTTAGCATAAAGCGCTGCTCATACAGTGAGTATACCGATATCTGGCGTTGGTCTTCAAATCTTGTATCACATAAACACGGGAATTTAAAAATCCCCGTAGAAGAAAAATCACAAGGTACCAAATCCGGAGAGCACGGTGGACCGGCCACTCCAAGTCCAATATGGTTTGGATGCTCCAAGAAGAAATAAATCGATGAACTAGGGTTCATTTGTTGTTCCTAATTTATTTAAAACTGTATCTTTGTATACGTATATAAATAAATATTACATATACTAAGTGACATATAAATCCGAACACCCAGTTTAAATGGTTTTATTTTAATAAAAGTTGGTGAATGTATTTATCTTACTGTAAATAACAAGTGAAAAATTTTTCAGCCTTATCAGTTGGACATTCCGGTTTTTATACTGCTTTTTTTTAATTCACTAACGCTCTAAAAATGAATATTTCAGCCGCAGTAAAAAATCAACGGCAAGGGGCACTGGACGCCGCCGCCTAAGATTATTGGCCTTAAAGGACCGTCTCTCCACTATCAGGACCATTGCAAATGAATGGTCTCCCGGACTACGTGGATCACTAAGTTCTTCTGATCAGGTGGTCAATGTCCTCCTGTGGTATCTCATTCCAGGCAACCATCAACTCCTCTCGAAGTGCTTCTAGAGTCTGAGGAGGACGTTGCAAATTGAGCAATCTCCTACCCATCATATCCCACACGTGCTCAATTGGGGATAAGTCGGGAGATCTTGGTGGCCATGGTAACAATGTGACATCATTATGTTGAAAGAAGTCTATTGTGACTCTTGCAACATGTGGTCGGGCATTATCTTGTTGGAAAGTTGGATCTGCCAGGGTGTCAAGATAGGGTAAAAGATGGGGTTCTAGAACTTCGTGGATATAACGCTGCACATTCATGTTACCTCTGATGAAGATTAAAGGTGACCTGTAACTATAAGCTATTGCACCCCAAACCATAACTCCAACAGTGTGATGAACATGTCTTTCAACAAAAAAACTGTGGATTCCTCCTTTCACCACGTCGCCTTCTAACCCTGGCACGACCATCGTCCATGCCTAAACAAAATCGAGACTCGTCACTAAAGACAATACTGTTCCATTCCAGATCCCAGAGTGACCGTAGTCTGCACCACTCAAGGCGATTACGTCGGTGTTCTCGAGTTAAAGGGAGGACCCAGTGTGGCCGGTATGAAAACAAGCCAAAACTTCTCATTCGTCGGTAAACACTTTGCATGCCAATAGGTCTTCCGTGTTCTGCAAACCATTCATTTGCAATGGACCTGGTAGTGGAGAAACGGTCCCTTAAGGCCAATAATCTTAGGCGGCGATCTTCACGGTCTGTTGTTCTACGGCGGCGTCCAGTGCCCCTTGCTCTTTGCGTACGGCATTCTCGAAGCCATGCCTGACAACACCTAACCACAGTGTCTACACTTCTTTGCACTCTAACTGCAATTGCCCGAAAAGTCCAGCTTCCCGAAGTCCCACTATACGGCCCCTATCAAACTCACTAGTTTGACGAAATCGTACAGGTCTCCGTACTCTAGGCATCGTCACCGATCGTAAAGGATGTCAAGAACCAAAATCCGCCAACGTTGATTCTTTAGTGCGGCTGAAATATTCATTTTTAGAGCGTTAGTGAATTAAAAAAAAGCAGTATAAAAACCGGAATGTCCAACTGATAAGGCTGAAAATTTTTTCACTTGTTATTTACAGTAAGATAAATACATTCACCAACTTTTATTAAAATAAAACCATTTAAACTGGCTGTTCGGATTTATATGTCACTTTGTATATGTCATCTGGTAAAGGAGAGAAAGTGGCAATGTTAATGTACTTTTATTTGAAATCCCATCTCAAATAAAGACTGGAAGAAATAAAAACGATTTTGGAAAAGTTCAGTTTCTTTCGATAACCGGAAATACTCGGAATTGCGAAACATTCTATTTTCTTAGATACCTTATTGTGCAAATTTGCTATCGGTTAAGAACTTCAGATCTCTTTACCGATTCCGATATCCCAATGGTGAAAATAGAACGTGAAACACAATGTATACCTTAAACATTCATGTTTTATTTTACTTTTGCATTTTTGGAATTTAATTTAGTATTTTTATATGAGCACATATGTCTACTTTAAATATATACTGATTGACAAAAAAAGTAAACACCTATGTATATTTATAGAATTCAAGAATTTTTCACATATCGATTTATCTTGCCATAATCAACAAGTGATATAATGGTCAGGTTTTTCTGTTTTGTGGTGGCTGTGTGTATTGTTTGGTGATAAAGAAGCATTCAGTTTTCGTACATTTACGGTGTCAATTAAATGTTAAATTTCTTGTAGCTTATTGAGAAGCCTTTTGAGATTGTTCAAAATGCCTAGAGTGCATAAAATTCGCGGAGTGCCCCAGCTAAGTGACTTTAAGAGGGGTCGAATTGTCGGGTTCCGCGAAGCCGGTCGATCGATAAAAGAAGCTTCTAGGAAGACCAACAGATCCTTACGCAGTTATAAGTGTGAACGAGCGTGGACCCAGGAAGGCCGATGACAGCGTCGCAGGGTTACCATAGAGCGATAAGTACCGCCGGTTGAGACTTCTGGCTCTGAGAGGCAGATTCAGTAGTACTCGAGGCATCGCTAATCAGTAGTTTGAAGAACATGGAAGGATGGTTGGTATGCGTACGGTGTATCGTCGAATACGACAGTTTAGCCTTTTTTCTTATCACCGTAACAACCACATTAAGTTCGTTACGGCATTTGCCTGATTCAGTCATTCATTGTACCAGTTTTGTGTTCATTTGCTTGAGTATACACAACGTCTTTTCTGTGTTTGTAAAAATGTCGTAGCATTCAGAATTGTTTTACAAGAAACTAAGTAAATACTATGACAGTGTGAATAAGAAAAAACCATGAAATACAAAAGATTGAAAGGAGATAAGTTAGTTTTTATAATTTTGTGATCCTAACCTAAATTATAACGCACATAACATAGGCTTGCTCAACAGCAGCATCCAGTTGCTGGATTTTGTATACATAGAAAAATATTTGATTGAAAAAACAATAATGTAATAATAAAGACAACGTTTTAATCTATTCTCCTTTCCTTTTAAATTAATTCATCATTGATTATTTTTCTTTTAATATTATTGACAAAGTAGTACTTTGTTATATTATGCACTTCATTGGAGCAACACTGTATTGACTACAGCGTTTGACTAAAATAGGCGAATGCAGTAACGAAGTTTATGTGGTTGTTACGGTGTTTGACTGATATTGTTCAGTCATTACAGGGAATGAATGAAATGCTTAGTCAAACGTTGTAATAATCAAACTTGCGGTGTTTGCCGGCATTTCAGGGAATGACGGATTTCAGCGTTTGAGGCCGACATATATGTGTTCAAATCAACTTGAAAATTTAGTTGTTTTAAGGCCGAAAATTCCGCTAATAAGTTAATTAACAAGTTGGAGGAATGTAGCTTGACATCGAGTACGCCGCTAATCTAAGTGCTTTTGATGTGTTCGATAAGGTTCGCCACGCGTACAGACAGAGTCATGTGTCGTTAGCAGTGGCGTACGATGAATTGTCAGCTTTCTCTGAATTTGCAATTGTCGTGTTCATTGTGTTTATTGTCAGTGAGTCATTTTTTTCTGCAATTTTGGTTTTATTACAAATTTCAGATAAGCCATTTCGATGCGAAACCTGCAAAAGGGGATATCGAAGAAAAGGAGATCTGTCACGACATTCTCGATATGAGTGCCAGAAAGAGAAAATGTTCCAATGTAGTTTGTGTTTCAAGGCTTTCCATCGTAAAAGCAATCTTAAAGTACACACAATTCAATGTTTTTCAAAAAAACGTACATATTTACATTATACGGAATAAATATTTGAATGTGATTTTCTTCGCATTAACAACAATTTCAAGGTAACCTTTCTTCAATGAAAAATAAATGGAATGTCGTATTTTTGCTCATGAATTGAAACCCATTTGACATCTAGTCGAGATCGAATCCAGGTTACTTATTTTGAACATGTAAGTTTTATGTTACCTAAATAGTATATTAAAATAGTATAGTAAAACGCTGCCTAGCAAAATTTTTTTTCAAATTGATTCTTTCAAAGGATCTTTGGGCTTGAAGTACCACAGCAAGTGGCTATAACCGGCCGCGTAGTTGTGGTTAGATGTCTCCTTGAAAATTCGAGGTCTTCTAGCCATTTTATACTACAATGTGTAGGTTGGCTCTTATTGTGGCCTTCGTGTGTCGTTTTTTCCCTCTCCATCTTCGTTTCCTCAGGTTACACCCGTATCCGGATGTGTGGGCATGTGTATCTACTTTTGTAGTTTCATATGTGCATTCATTTCGGGCCTGATGAAGCCAACCAGTAGAAATACGTATCGCTCGGGTTACCTATCCTATTTTCTGCGCGAATCCACTTTCCTCCTGTTTGCTGATTTTGCCCATTATTTTCCTACTTTTTGTTATATACCTTTCTCCGCCTGATCATTCTTTCTCTCTATATATATGTAGTTTCAAATTTGTATTGTTTATTGTGATGTTCGTACGTATCTACTCTGCATTTTGTTGACGTGCCACAAGCACTGATTTTGTCTTTTGGCGAGGATAAATAAATAAATTCAGTGATTGAACAAAATAGAATTGTGATTTCTTGTGTCACTCTTGAACGCTTTTTAGGCAAAACCAAGCCATTCCGATGCGAGATCTGTGAAAGAAGATATAAAAGGAAAAGTGACCTAAATAGACATTTACGTTACGAGTGTCAGACAGAACGATTTTTTCAATGCAACATTTGCTTCAAGTCTTTCTGCCGCAAGTTTGTCTTAAAAAAACATCGTAGCACGCAACATCCTGATCACTTATTTTGACATGTATGGCATAAACGCAGTAAGTTGTGCTTTATGTTATTTTTCAGAATTTTTGGAGAACAGCATGCTGTTCTGAGTATCTGAAATAAAATTTTAATTTTATAAAGTGCATTTGTTTGTGATTTATTATATTTAGTTTCATTGCTTCATCTCCAAAGCCTCTTTATGAATAGAGCTTGTTGCAGAATATCTGAATATTCTTGGTAACCTAAAATTCGAAGTTTGTATAAAAAAGAGAGAGAGAGAGGTGGTATGATAAACTACATGGTGCACATAGATGGTATGATCCTTTCTTAGGATCACGCGACCCGGAAGCAAAGGTGGTGAAATGCGGTTGCAGTGGCTTAGGAAAGATGTCAGCAAAGCTGCATTACGACATTTCTTTTATATAGTAGCAGTCGTACAATCCACTGATGCGCTACATCTCTTTTTCTATTGTAATTGCCAACTTCATAAATAAATCAACTTTTTATCTACTGTGTATCTATGCAAGTAAAATCGATATTTGTAGTATTACCTTAAAATTAATTTTTAGTTAAACCATACCGATGCGAGATCTGCAGAAAAAGGGCGTATGAAACAAAGGGTGCACTGACAAGACATCAACGTTATGAGTGTCAGAAAGAGAAAATGTTTCAATGTCAAGTATGCAACAAATCTTTCCATCAGAAGAATTCTTTCAAGAGGCACTGTGATACGTTCAACCATTGGATCTGAATATATCGTACAACTGCGTATGATTCACAGATAGGATAATTTCAAAACTGCACAGTAGATAATAAGTAATGCCAAGTAATATTCTCGTTTGGACCAAAAACAAGTGCTGGAGGCCATTACGGCGGAGAACTCAATTCTATTGAATTTTAGCAGAACCCAGGCATCATCGAAACCGGATGAACGGTAGGGCTCGTGTTGTTAGTTAACCGTGTTTTCAGTAGCACTATGTACCAGATTGTTGCGTCCCCGAGCAGTGACAATATCGAACCTCTAGCCAGAGAGGAATTTGCCTATAGTCTACCTTCCCCCAGATCATCAGTAGAGATTCCCACACTGAAAGCCTGCGTGTAGAGGACTGTCATTAGCAAAGCTTTGGATTGGACTGATCGTAGAGGAGGAGATATGGTTGATATACACACGAAACAGAGCTGGAGCCCAGACTCATCTCTAGGGAAAACCAGCGGTGACATTATAGGATGAAGAGGAGAACCCGCTTTTTTTGGGACGAGCTGATCATAAGTAAACTCCCCAAACTCCGGGAAAGTAGAAGATTCTTAAGATATCTTAAACGGACGGGAAGGAATTGCACGCCTCTGCGTTGGATAATGAGAATCAAGTCAGGACCAGAAGTTTTGTTTTTGTACCCGTTTGACAATATTATGCCTGGAGGTTACTTCCCTCACACTGTTCATACCGATTTTGTCTTGCTTATGCAATGTGTTCAGATTTTTTACCCTATATGATACAATACATTAAATAATTTTGAAAATATTTCTTGTTTATACTTTTTAGTAATATATTAGTGAATGAAAACATAAAACCTGAGTAAAGACCGGTGACTGATTGTAGGGCAGCCAGTTCAAAGAGTTCGGTTATGGATATATCACTTTTTTTTAACGATTTTCAACAATCTTTACGGTTTTTAAGCAATATTTCCATGTGATCACAGAAATAGGTTATGTCAATTAACACAGTTAAAGTTAAAACTAGATCAGATATACATGAAGAAGCTCACAGAAAGACATGGGGATTATCAGCACGAAAATAACAGGATAGGTTTCAGATGTTACATTAGAAAAAGTAAAGAATAAACTTATTTTAGCTGTGTTTATACCTTTCCTGTGATCAGTTTTTGATCTACGTTTTTTGACAAGAAATTGTGGTTCCTACTTATAACTGAGAAAATGTAGATTTGGTACAGAGATAGATTGTAGTCTGGAATAGCATATATGCTACTTTTTATCCCGGTAAATTACTTTGAAATATCGATTTTACGGGCTACAGCCCAAACAGCTCAATGGAATTTGGAAGCGCTCAGTCACTGGTCTGATCGAAATGAGCAAGGGCATATAAATAGAGCAATTGCATCGTGCATTTACTGCATTTCGACATTCCTTTTCGTATCATGATAGTCATATTCAGGTCTGTTCGGAGTTTTGTTTTGCTTCAAGCATAATACCTTGAATAAATTATTTATTGGGGGATATGTTGAGATATGCTACACCTGCTGAGCGATACTTCACGTATTATCTTTTCTGATTCAGATTATACATTTGCTATTAATTTATTGCTACATTAAAATGTTGAATAAAAAATGTTCATGCGAAAGTAACTATTGCATTAGTTTGAACATTGCATTTTTTCTCCGAAAACATTCTTCTTCACACTAATCCAAAACGAATGACTTCTTTAAACTACTTCCACGTGGGTGGAGCCACTGGCTACTATATCTATAAAATGTTTGCACTAAAAACTGAACGGTGCTAATGGTTTACTATTCCATCTAAAAAAAATCGTCAATACTTGTAAATTTATGCTAATAGGTAACACTAGTTTCTCAATTTGGTAGAACTCTAAAGATTTGGTATCCGTTAATTTCTTCCATTGTTGCATTAAAAAATTCCTAGTTATATAAAACGAAAATATGCTTGAAAATCAATCGCTTTCAGAAAGGCTGTTTGTCTGTGTGACGTGTGAAAGAAGATACAAACGGAAGTACGAACTAACCAGGCACATAAATTACGAATGTCAGAAAGAACCAATGTTCGAATGTCACACCTGCTCCAAACGGTTTCATTATAAATATAGCTGTAAGAAGCATGTCGCAACCCAGAAACATTGAAATAAATGGATTAAACTTTGTTTTGTATTTTTCCCTCAACCTTATATTGCTATTTCCCGCCCTGTATAATAATAGCTACCCGTTTATTCTATTGTCTATGTTACTGAACAGATAAAAAACCTGAGCTCTGAAGAGTTATTTGTGTACCTGATGTTATGCTGTTTTTCAGGAATGACATTTCAAAGATCTAGGATATACCCTAGACAATCTATAGGAAATTCAAGAAAAGTGAAGAAACGAATATATGAATTATCCGCTGCAGAGCAACAACAGCAAAGGGAGAAATGGCGTCAATATCAAATGAAAAGTCGTCAAAAAAAGTTACTGCGGTCTATGGGATACCAAAATAGAAGAGAACAGGATCATTTAATGCCTTTCCGAGACTTGACTGCAATTCAACCATTTTTAACCCAGGCTGATACATATGGAGAGAATCAGCCTGAAGATGCTATTAGCATTAAATCAGAATATGATTGAAAATAACTGAAATGATAGTTATTTATGTATCTAGGGCCTAAAGTATGCGATCATAGTCAAATACGTGAAATTGGAGTCCACGATTCGTCCTGGGCCATAAATGAGTCTATGGGCGGAAAAGTGAAGCTTCACATCCAGAAAGCCTGTACATGAAGTACACTTTCCCTCCCGGTGGAAAAGAATGGTGGTTACATGAATTATGGTACCTCATAATATATTTACGTTTTATACCAAGTAGCCTCTATGACGTTTTTAAGAATCAATAAACGACAGCATTTATAGTAATGATGAATTTGTACTTTAATTTGGGACATACCCTTTAAAGCACATCGTATTCAATTTTGTGGTATCAGTTCCAATGTGAGTCGCTGACGGAGCTTTGCGGCTATATGGCTTTGGTATAGGATATTGAATACGATTTATATTCCAATTAGGACAGTAGAATTGTCATTGGAGTGGGGACTATGCTTATTCTAGCTCTCTCATGGCGTTGATGTTGGAGTTCATTATGAGTAAACCGATGGTGTCAAGTATATTGACTTTGTCCTGGACAAATGGACTTTTAATATGATCATGTATCTCAGTCAATTTCTGTGCGCTCTGGTATCTTTATAATTCGACGACCGTGAAAAAAAAGTTTAAAATTCGTTTTTTTAAATACGAAATTATGCACTTTACATATGGGCCATGTATTTGAATCAACTTTCATACGTTCTGATATTTTTACTATTAGCCAGCTATGGAAACCCTTAGGCTCGTTACACACATGCACGGTGACCGTCCAAACGGCACCGTATAAACGGCAAAGGGATACAGAGTATTATCATTAGTTTCACACGCACCGCGACCGTGTATACGGTAATGTTTTGCCGTGATGTCGCCGTGGCTTCCCACTGTATTTGCACGGCCTCCGTTACCGGCGCGAATGTTTCAGTCGCGTATTGAAGTACAAGGAAGATTTCACACATGCCGTATTCACGGTAGTCTGATTTAATTTTCTCGTCTTTTTACATTGATCTTTTGAATAGTTTTTTGTGAGCACTTCAACGTGTAGCGTAAAATGGAAAGTGCGGATGTAGTGCAGGATGTGGACATAGATATTCTTATATCATTAGTAGAAGCAAGACCCGTAATCTGGGACAAAACAAGAGATGTTTATAAAGACAGAAACGATACAAGAAATGCCTGGAAGGAAATATTTTTAGAATTAAGACCGGATTTTGAAGAGTTGGAGGCCACAGAAAAAACAGCTTTGGTAAGTACAGAGTTTAATATAAAATTCTATCAAATTTTAGAAAGTTGCCATTTTACAGAACCTGTGTCAGTTAAAAAGTAATCAGCTAAAATATTTCTGACATTGTTGGCTGATAATCCCCCTCGAACTGTTCCTCCTTCAGACAAATCAAGGAGTCCTGTTATTGTTAATGTATCTTCTGCTTCAAAGCCATCCCTATCTCTAACAAAGTTGTGTAGAGCAACACAAGCTTTTACTATGTCTACGGCAAAGTCAGGATCCAAGTTTATGGGACGGTGAAAAAGTCTCCATTTATTGCTTAATATTCCAAACGTGCATTCTATATATCGTCGAGCTCTCGAAAGACGGTAATTGAAAATCTTCTTTTTGACTGTCAAGTTATGACCACCATATGGTCGAAGTAGGTGTTTGTGTAAAGCAACTGCTTCATCACCCACAAGAAAATAGGGAAGTTTAGGATTCGTTGCTCCTCGAAGACATTCTTCTTCGGATAATTGTATGTTTGTATTTTTAATTGATATCCATAATGACGATTCCTTGAAAATGTTAGAATCACAATCTTTGCCATAAGCTCCAATTTCAACATAGGTAAACCGATAATCAGAGTCTGCAACTGCCATAAGAACAATAGAAGAATATCCTTTGTAATTAAAATACATTGACTTAAGTGGGTTAATTATTCGAATGTGTTTCCCATCGACTGACCCAATGCAGTGACGAAAATTGGCCCTGTTTTCAAATTTTGAAGCAATTATCTTCCAGTTCTCTTTAGTAGGTTTGGGTATACATTCTGCTTGCAAAACAGACCAAATACATTCACATACTCTTTTGACTATATTGCTAATTGTAGATATTCCGAGTCGATAGTTGTAATGTAGATCTGTGAAAGTACATCCGCTTGCTAAATATCTGAAAATAAAACAAAATAAAAAATAATAACTAAAACAATAATATAATAATAATAATTATGATAATAATATTTTCTATGATAAAATGAATCATTAATATTTTTTATTTCTTTGCAGGTAAAAAAGTCATGAAGAAATGGACTAATGTTAGGGATACGTTCAAAAAATCTATGAAAAAACAAAAGAGCGCTTCAAGGTCAGGGGCTGGAGCAACAACTATAAAAGCGTACATTTATAATGACCACTTGAAATTTCTAAATAAAATATTGACTGATCGTAAAACCGAAAATAGTTTAAAATCAAATACTAGCCAATCAGATAAATCAGATGAGGAAGAAGAAACTCTGGAAACTAATATGCCTGAAGATAATGCATTAAACAACAAAGTTGCTAAGACAGGACCACCGAAAAAACGCAAAATGGATTCCGTTGAATTAGAAATGATGAAAGCCCTGAAAGAAACACCCGACCGCCATTTGTGTTTCTTTTTTAAGGCATAATTCCCTCATTAAGCTCTTTAGACGAAGAGGAAATATTGGAATGCCAAACCACAGTATTGCAGACGATAACATCTATCAAACAACGAAAGAAAATGATTGCATCTCGTCAAGACATTACTCATCCTCAAGTTAATTCCAGTCAGCAACCAATAACTACAACTACAAGTCATCTCTATCCAAACATGGTTCATTCCTATCCCAACATAAGTCATTCCTATCAAAACATTCCTATCCAAACTCTTTCCCATCAAACCAAAAGTTCAGCATTGCCGAAAAGCCAGCAAGCATTCAGCACTATGCCAAACACTCAAGTTGAAACATTGCAACCTGTTCCTGCAACTTCAAATGCACATTCAGTCCGTCAGTTTTACGAATCCATTGGCGAAGTTATTTCACCATATTCTGTGGAGAGTCAATCATCTCAAGAGTCATTTGATTTTTCTAATTAAAATATTTTTATACCATTTAATAAGAGATAGGTTACTATTTAGATTGCATGGTCTGTTTATATAAATAAATATCTTAAGTATGGCTTTAATAAACATATAACTTCTAAAATTTAAAGTTCTTGTTTTACTTACCTAATTGTGACAGCCAGCATTTCTATAGGTTGTATGCACTCTCGCATAAAAGTATCTTTCTTTTGAACGGATGGTTTTAGTCGTTGATGTAGTTCATCAAAACTTAATACTGACATCCTGAAATAGTTATAGAACTTTTTTCGTCTTCTCTAAGCTGCCCGAAAAGTACATAAAATGCTCCAAACGTTTTTCTTTGCATATTTATAGGATGAACCCACTTATATCTATACTAAGTGACATATAAATCCGAACACCCAGTTTAAATGGTTTTATTTCAACAAAAGTTGGTGAATGTATTTATCTTACTGTAAATAACAAGTGAAAAAATTTTCAGCCTTATCAGTTGGACATTCCGGTTTTTATACTTCTTTTTTTTTAATTCACTAACGCTCTAAAAATGAATATTTCAGCCGCAGTAAAGAATCAACGTTGGCGGATTTTGGTTCTTGACATCCTTTACGATCGGTTACGATGCCTAGAGTACGGAGACCTGTACGATTTCGTCAACTTAGTGAGTTTGATAGGGGCCGTATAGTGGGACTTCTTGAAGCTGGACTTTCTTTTCGGGCAATTGCAGTTAGAGTGCAAAGAAGTGTAGACACTGTGGTTAGGTGTTGTCAGGCATGGCTTCGAGAAGGCCGTACGCAAAGAGCAAGGGGCACTGGACGCCGCCGTAGAACAACAGACCGTGAAGATCATCGCCTAAGATTATTGGCCTTAAGGGACCGTTTCTCCACTACCATGTCCATTGCAAATGAATGGTTTGCAGAACACGGAAGACCTATTGTCATGCGAAGTGTTTACCGACGAATGAGAAGTTTTGGCTTGTTTTCATACCGGCCACACTGGGTCCTCCCTTTAACTCGAGAACACCGACGTAATCGCATTGAGTGGTGCAGACAACGGTCACTCTGGGATCAGGAATGGAACAGTATTGTCTTTAGTGACGAGTCTCGATTTTGTTTAGGCATGCACGATGGTCGTGCCAGGGTTAGAAGGCGACGTGGTGAAAGGAGGAATCCACGGTTTTTTGTTGAAAGACATGTTCATCACACTGTTGGAGTTATGGTTTGGGGTGCTATAGCTTATGGTTCCAGGTCACCTTTAATCTTCATCAGAGGTAACATGAACGCGCAGCGTTATATCCACGAAGTTCTAGAACCTCATCTTTTACCCTATCTTGACACCCTGGCAGATCCAACTTTCCAACAAGATAATGCCCGACCACATGTTGCAAGAGTCACAATAGACTTCTTTCAACATAATGATGTCACATTGTTACCATGGCCACCAAGATCTCCCGACTTATCCCCAATTGAGCACGTGTGGGATATGATGGGTAGGAGATTGCTCAATTTGCAATGTCCTCCTCAGACTCTAGAAGCACTTCGAGAGGAGTTGGTGGTTGCCTGGAATGAGATACCACAGGAGGACATTGACCACCTGATCAGAAGCATGCCTAGGCGCGTTGGAGAATGCGTAGCACATCAAGGTGCATCCACACATTATTAAAGGTCAAAGGGCTTTAAAGCAGTGCAATCATTTTGAAATTTTTATTATTTACTTATTATGCTTCATTAAGTACTTATACAAAATTTTATTAAAATAAAACCATTTAAACTGGGTGTTCGGATTTATATGTCACTTAGTATTTTTCTTTTTTTTCTTTTTAAGCGTCTATATAATATCATCATTGCGATAACACGTCTACGATAGGTACTAACCGTTTATGTGTGAAAAGTCAATAGAATAGAACGGCTCCGTTTAAACGGCGCCGTTAGTACGGTCACCGTGCATGTGTGTAACGAGCCTTACGGTTGGTGATGTAACAGGATGAATATAATGGAAGAAAAGGTGATGTTGCTTGGTTCGTAATATGGGTCCTGGCTTTATTACTGTTCGACAGCTAAGGAATATACGTCCGTACAGACACATACAGTGTAGTTTATTGCTTCCTAATGATAAGTTCAAATTGGCGTCATAATAGGGCCACAGCATTTGCCGCAATTTTGATAAAAGCCTTTGGTCGAAAATCTTGAAAACCATCAAACTTATGTAAAAAGGTAATGGAAAAAAATTTGTAGCGAATTAATTTCCCATCATTTTGCTTAAACAAAAATTTTTCGTATGGTGAACAGATCACGAGAAATCAAAGGTACACGTAATGATATTTCTGCTTATACTTGCTAAACTACCAGTCGAAGAGTATAAAATATAAAACACTATTTTAGTAGTGGAACAAAATTGCTACAAAAAAGGTCATTCACGTTTCTTGACATCTCAAATGTAATACTGATATGAATTTTTGACTTTCGCTTCTTGAAGAACCGTTAAGTTGACGAAAAAACGTAGAGAATCTTTTTGGTAGAACATTTTATTCTCTTCAAAAAGAGGGTGGTAGTCCTTATACGCTTAAGTTCTTTCTTTAGCCATTATAATCGAAAATATCATTACACACACCTGTGCGTTTTCTGGGTGGAGTGATACGCGAATACATCGGAAATTACTATTTTTAGCTTTGTTGTTCGAATATCAAATTTGTAAACTTCTTCAAAAAAAGCTACGACGATATAGCTACACAATTTAATTTCAGGATACTGGTCAGTATACAGTTGTAGAAAATGTGGCAGGAGATATAGCTGTAAAGGTAACCTCACACGTCATCTTAGATTAGAATGTTCTGGGCAAAGACGGTTCAAATGCCCTGAGTGTCCTTACAAAGCCTTCAGGAAGGATCACGTTAAGAGGCATCTGCTATTGGTCCATAATTACGAACCTCACATAGTGGTGGACTTCATAGGATAAGTTTATTTTTGTTGTGTTTTTTTAATATTACTCGAGATTCAATTTGTTGATGAAATAAGTGCCTTGAAATAAAATACCTCACATACCATGTTTTTTCATTCAGTTTAGGAATTGTATTCGCATCAAAGTGTTCAGTAAGTCAGTTTTTTGCATAATATTATTCAAAAATATCCTTCTTTTAACAATCTGTGTGCCAGGTTCAAACTGTCATTGAAGGCTGATGAAATATTTTCTAAACAAATTTTGATCCATTTTAACGTCAACTTTCCGAGTGTTATGTTATAGAGTGCCGCAGTCTTACGTATAGTATTGACCATTACGAGTATATCGAATTTTTCCTAAACTGTTGGTGGTGAAGTAATTAACAAAACCAGCTTCAATTTTAAGTATCGGCCACAAAAGAGAGGTGTTATAAGTTTAATGTGTGTATGTATCCTAGTACTCGGATGAACCGATTTGGATTTTTCTTTTTTATTTATAAGGTGACTCGATGATGAGTGTTCTGAGCTATGTTCCAAGAATATCTGTTCAGCCGTTTGAAATCGGGATTCTACTGAAATTTTTAATTCATACTTATTCTGTTCCCCCTGTTCCCCGTCATTTCTTGGAATAGAATAACTACTATTGAAGAGACCTGGAATATTTTAGAATTTGTTTTTTACTATTTTTTATTTTAGGTGATGCTGAGTACACTTGTCAAAGGTGTTTCAAGCAGTACGCGTACAAAGGAACACTTCAACGACACCAAAAATACGAATGTCAAAGACAGAGGAAATTCAAGTGTGCAGCGTGTTCTTACAGTGGTTTTCGGAAAGATCATCTGACGAGGCACATGATTTTCGTTCATAATATGAAGACAAATAATTCAATTTAAAGATGTGAGCACTCACTATAGATGCGATTTGCTAAATAAAGTTACATGTAAGTAATAACTGTTTCACTGTTCGGCATAAATATATATCTCTGTAACTGATACATAGTTGTTGAGGGGTGAATAATAAATGATTATACCCAGTGACAAAGAAAACAGAACACTGGTAGATGATGAGGTCCTTCATCACATCATATTCCACTAATTGTCGATTGGCGAATGGTCTGGAAATCTAGGAGCCCAAGGAAGTAGGTTGACTTGTTCGTTATTGAGGTAGTCTTAATGTAGCTGCAGCCATATGGGTATATTCATTGTGTCCAGCATTTCGAGAAATGGTAAAATTAAATAGTATATATACAGTGAGATTCAAATTTGGCTGTCTTAACCAGTTTCATACTCAGTCCGACTTCTTGTATTCTACTTTTAATTTTCTAAACATGTATGCCATATCTTCGTCATCACTCCCAACAACCACCTGATCGTCTGCGAAAAACAAAGGTGTTAAATGTTGATTGTTATACATATCAATCCCTATATTTAATGAATAAAGTTGGAGACATGCAACATTCTTGTTTGACGCCTTTCCATGTCGGGAACGTCGCTGATATGAAATTTCCTTGTTAGGCGGCACTGCTCGCATTTTTATAAATATTCATAATAGCTCTCACATAAATTAAATGGTAATTTCTTAAAAATACCGTTGCTCCGTCATATCTCCTCCAATGGAAACTAGAGGTCACTTAGCACTATATTATGTAGTGGCACCTCACACCATTATCGATCAACTACTGAAAGCTTTACGTCATGTCTTTCTCCCAAATAACTTCTGACTGGTGCCCGTTCAACATGCATTCCCAAAACATAACTGAGATCGAGAAAATTGGGATGATAAATGGTACATTATTTTCAGTGATGGTTGCCGTTCTGTTTAAGAATGCGTAGTAAGACAGTACGGGCAATATCTTCATATCTTATGGCAAAAATATTCCGATTAGGATGTTTTGGGTAATCTTATTCAACAAGGGCCTGTTTCAACGAACCTGCTGTTGCCAAGCCCAAAGCGTCAAAAACGTTTTAATTTTTTTTAATTATTTCCAAAAATCGTTTTTTCACTCCGTTCAAAGTGTATTCAGATTTTTTAGGACATTCTGAACCCAAAAGGTAACTTTGGACTTTTCCGTAAAGTTGATAGTTTCCTAGATGCAAGCGATTCAATATTTAATATAGTGCGAATTATGCCATTTTCGACCCCGAAAAACAATATGAAAGAACGAAAATTGTAATGTTGTCAAAGTTCCCAAATATCCTTGAAACGTCCGTTAACAAAAGTCCAAAGCATTTAAGGGTTGTTATTGTAAACCTTTCTTGTTTAATTATTACTGAGCACGTGATCAATGGTTCTCCGCTGCGGCTGGCAGTCATCCCTAGATGATACAGGTCTCTCGTACTCACGCAGTGCATACACTGAGCGCGCGCTTAGTTAACAATTAGGAAAACAAAGGTGTACAATAACAATATCTCCTCAGATACTTTGGTTATACCTCGAAAACTATCAACTTTAGAGAAAAACTCTAAAACACCTTTTTTGTTCGGAATATCATAATACCACTTTACTGGAAACAATTTTTAGAATTTCTTTAAAAGAAATGTTTAAAAAAGTTTTGGCGCAAATTCGAGCCTGGCAACATTCAGATTTGATAAAACGACCCCTTTTTGAATGAGATTACGCAAAATATTCGAATCGGAATATTTTTCCTACCAGATGCGAATGTATTGCCTGGACTAAGACATAATGTAAGGATTACAGTTGAACGTCACGCGCAACTGTAGCAGTTATGGTGTTCCTTACTGCAACAGTTATGGTTTAGGGCGTCTTTAAATATGTTGCTAAGTCTCGTCTAGTTTCCATTAGAGGACGTAAAAATGCACTCAGAAAGTACTGTAGCCCAAGAAAAGTGACATATTTACCTCACCCTCCACAAACGCTTTGCACCACGCAGAGCTGGCAATCCAGCGATACACCAAATGTTTTCACTTCAAACTTCACCATTCACGACAACGCCTTGGTTATGTGTTATGTCTTTCTCCAACACAGCCCCTGCCCAGCATCCTTTAAACAGAACTGAGACCGATAAAATTGGGAGGATGAACGGTTAGTATGTGTGGGACAAACCTTGGAACTGAATTACGAATCAGTTAACCTTAACCAGTTGAGCTGTAACACATGTTTAATTTGCGTAACAATACAAAATACTACCGATAATGTGAATCCAATACGACATATTTTACAGAACGCGACAAACAAAGTGACGTCATTCGAAATACAATATGGACGCCGCGAAATAGCGATTTACATTTTTCATGATATGGGTATCAAATAAAAGGGCTTGATGAAAAAAACGCAGTAAGCCAAGTAACACCATTCTAAATCCAATATGGCGCTCGCCGCAAAATAGCCCACCGATTCAAAACCTTAACAAGATAATGCCTGCCTACATATTGCAAGAGTTACAATAGACTACCTCAATAACACTCACGACGGCCTCATTCTTCAGCATCTTACGTATCATCCTCTAGCAGTACAGCAAATTTTTTCACCTCAAACTTTACTACTCCCTTCTGCTCATGTCTAACTGTATACAAAATTTAATTCAAACATAACCATTTCTATTGAGTGTTCTTTTTCTTTGTCGCTGAGATTGGGTGTCTAAAAAATATATTAGCAGGTACGTAGCTTAGTAATAATATTGATTAATAACTATCTGACGTGAAATGAGAACGCAGCTCTGAGAATTAGTCACATCTGATTCTCCTCTCCGCAATAATTAGAAATCTCTTCTTTAAAAAGTCAAGTATTTCATAGTTGGTGCCGTAGCCATATGCTCATATTCGGAGTGTCCTGAAAGTTGAGACTTTCCTTAAAAAAACAACATATGTAGCTTGAAATAACAAAGCTAATATACGGTGGAACAGTGACGAAAAAGTAAAGTAAAAAAATGGAAAAGTACTCACCGTTCGTTTGCAGATAAATTTCGAGTACGGCTCTATCACTTATAAGTACTATTCGAAGTTGTCGCACAGATCAAACGTTTCAATGAGCATACCATTTATCATGCCAGCCCGAACAGTCAAAGAAACTGTTTGTTAAAAATGTGACCGATGGCTACGTGAGGATTTTCCAACGACCACACATGAGTTATTCACCTCATTATACGTGAATGTTGATTCGCCAGTGACAACTTCAACTCCGGATTATTTTCATGTTGTTGCAACAACCACTCACAAAACACACTCCTGCAGGAGAATCCTCAACTTGTACTATAGGATACAATCTATCCTCACGCAACGTTTGCCACTCAGTCTTGGATACAAGCGCTTGTATAGCCACTTCCCTAGTTCTTGTTGAAGGATTTTCTTCTACAAGATTCAATACCCCTTCCTGAGTTTGCAGCATTCGTGTTTCTGTATGTCTGTGCCCACATCGACATCACTGCAAACGACCTGCATTTTTAGCTGTTTGCACAAGGTGAACAAATCTAAGCGGCTCTGAATGATAACGTTTGACAAAGCGATCTGCACACACTCGCGAAGCCTGGGTAGCATTTTGAAGATACTCACAGTAAATTTAAACCATGTCGACAAGTTCGATATTGCTGTACGATTGTGCCATTTTGGTTCTTTTCGCACCGATTGGTAAATAAGTGCATGGATTGACTATTGACGTACGTCCTGCCGGTATAGTTAGGCCATGTATGAGACACCAACCTTTCTAAGAACAGAAACATTGCTGACGCAAATTCTTATAGATGACGTTACGGATAATTTTTTGGACGTGAGAATGCAGTAGAAGTTTGGCTCTCTTCAGGTAGAATACGTCAATCAATGGTAACAACTTACGTCCACCTAAAATCACATTCGAGCTTCACCTTGAAGTCAATTGACCTTGCCTTGAGTGTACTCGTATTTATCTTTGAAAGAAGTTAATTTTGCTGCCTTATGTTTTGAGGATAGTCACTTGTTCAAGGCGTACTGTGTCCCCGGTTAAGGTCAGATAAAATTAGGTCAACACAAATTCACTCGAATGCTTTAAGGTTAAGGTCACTTCTGGGTCTACGACATGCTCTATATTTTTTTCAGTTACTTTTCATTTAAAAACATTGAAATCTTTTGTGCGACGTTAAGGTTTATCGTTTTGATTAGACATCCTTTGTTGCAGCTTATCCACAATGTGGAAAACCTACAAATGGATAGGTTTGCTAAGCGACACTTGAGATGCGAGTGTCACAAAGACAGGAAATGGACGTCTCCATTTTGCAAGAGGTTCTTCAAACATAGGTTCAAGGACGTCAAGTAAAAAAGCCAAGGGCATATTATTCTATTTCACGCAAAGTATTTAATGATATAATATGGAGCTATAAAAGAGGGTATATACTGTAGAAAGATATTTTTATGCAAGGATTTCTATATAATTTAGTATGGAACTATAAAAAATAATATATGGTTTTACTAAGAGTCTGTGTTTTTAGTAGTTCACCCTGGAGCAAAGTGTATAATTCTTATTCTCAAAGATTCACTGGTACTTTGAAGTTGTCTTTCCAAATGTGATTTCTAAAATTTGGGATTTTATTTAAAAATTGAGTAACAGAAATGATTTCCCATTATTCCTGCTGGCGTATTCAAGGATGTTCTCGAACTTCCTCTGGTCTCCAAAACTCTACTGTTCAGGCACGTTTTTCATACTACAATGAGAAAAGGTGGCCAATTAAATAGTTTTTTTTTCCAAAATTTTTATTATCCGTAATGGATTTTTAATTATACTAATTAACTAAATCGTTCGGCTTAATTAAACTGAAATTTCCGGAACCACTTTATTTGGAGTATCACACTAAACTTATTTCCTTAAAAACAGCTAACCATGTACCTTTTTGTTAAACTGCTTAATTAGTTTAGGTAATTCAGTTTATGTAGAAGGGATTTTTCGCGATGAGTTTCATGTTCGAGTGTTGCCGTTGTTGGTGCAGTATTTGTGAAGTGGATCAACTATGTTGAGCAAGCGCAATACTCGAGCATAAGGCGCTCAATGACCCATAACCATGGTTAGATTTCTCGCACCCAATGAAACATTCTATATAGGGCAGTCACTGCTGACACGACGGAACGGGAATAACTTTTTTTATTTATGCAACCATAGGTGGGCACTTATACCAAACATGTGCTTAACATAGGCTTGATGTACTATTCTTTTAGGAACAATTTGTATATATGCATTTTATTGAACTTGATATCGATTCATAGACATCTTTATGATGTTGTTATGGTTTAAAGGTAATAACTTTGGTGGTAGGTTCTAATCGATTCAGTGGGTATATTGACTAAGGTATACAACTTTCACGTTTCACAACTTATCCGACAAATTTTATAAACATATGCACTTTTACGAAAGAAGATGACTGCTAAAAAAAAATTTAACAAAAGCCGTACAGAAATTAAGTTATAAACCTGAGTTTCAATATTAAATTGAAAAATAAATATCTGTATTTTGCGTTCATCGTCGTGATATTAGAACACGCATTAATAATTTATTGTAGCAAATGTTGTACCCAACCTCTGACGAAAACAAAATACCAAGAATTTTTTGTTTTTTCATACTGATAAGAACTTATAAATAAGGTTTAATCTGTATCGTGGGTGATCTGAATGAAGAACGGTCGATTTTAGTGAAGTTAAATAAGAAAGTATTTTGCGAGTTTAGGTTTTTAGTTATTTATTAATAAAAATGGCACATGTGTACACTAATGAGGAGTTAGTGGTCATTGTCTTAGCGTACGGAGAAGTATGGAAAAATTCGCGAGCGGCTTCTCGTTTCTATGCACACCGATTTCCGAATAGGCACATACCACATCACGAAACATTTAGTTCAATTGTTTTACGTGTTTTAAATGCCGAAGACGAAATTTCTGATATTGTGGAAGAAAATGCGGGAATAAGCACAAGGCAGTTAGCCCAACAGGTTCCAGAAGTGTCCCATGCAACAGCGCGGCGCATATTACAGGCCCAACTGCAGTCAATGGAAACAATTTTGAACACCTTTTATAATTAAGTGAACTGTTAGACTGTATTATTTTATTATCTCGATTTCTGTAGGTCTTTTATTACATTTTTTTTTTGAGAAATCAACTTCTTTCGTAACAGGGCATATGTGGTTAAAATTTGTCGGATAAGTTTTGAAACACCCTGTATTTAGTAAGTCGAGTCTCTCTCCTCGCGAATCACGATTGAATATATATAAATCTGGCATTCACTTCATCATAGAACTTCATTGTCTGGTCAAATTAAACCACATATTAATATGTTTTAATTTCTCTTTACTGTTTCAGTCACCACAATGGCTATATTGTACTTGAAAACGTCGTACAATAAAGATAAATTAAAACATATATGTAGTTTGATTCGGTCAAATAATGGAGTCAGTCCTATTAACATAAAATCCTTTGGATACGTTCCAGGAGTTGCATAGGATGTATCATAGTTCTGTGTCTCTTTTGATATGGGGTATTTTGAATAACATGATGAAGTATCGTGAAAAATAGTACAGCAAAGCTCACTCCAATATTTTCGATAAATCGACGCCACTCATTGTTAGCTCACCACAGATACCAATTGCTGGCACATACAGTGCGATACGGTTCCGACACAGTTGGTTCACTGCGGCGTTTTTGTATCAAACGTACGGGAAGCGATCCAGTTTTTGTGCTTTGTCATATCATCTGTTTATATAAAATTCCGAAACCCTAGGTTTTTGGCTGTTTCATTCAGATTAAGGAATCTTGAAACTAATTGAGGACCAATCATCTATGTACATACTTCGTGGCTTTGTCGGTGACTGGTGCTTTTTCCAAAACGTATTTGTTATTTCACCCTGTACATACACCTACGTCAAACCTAATGTAAAGTACTAAATTAATAAATTTTCTAGGTGCAATTCGATGTCCACAATGTCACAAATTCTACAAGAATAAAAATTCTCTGTCCACCCATTTATCGAAAGACTGCGGTAAATCGAAGGACCATGTCTGTGTTGAGTGTGGGAAGACGTTCAGGAGGAAGCAACATCTACAAATCCACATGTGCAGGATGCATTCTTATGTGTTCCTTAATCCGTACGAATTGTTTGAGAAAAAATCCTAGGCAGCACTTAGATTTAAGTTAAAGCACGGTTTAGTTAATACATTTTTAAGGACTGAGTTACTACTGGCTGGTTTCATATTGCCTTATGACCATTTTGGATGAACATTTAGAAAGATGCAATTTTGGGTTTGCCGGAAATGTATTGAGTATGGAGTTCACTGGAAACTGACGGTTATTATCTTGCTGCAAAGTATGTTGAGCCAGATTTTCCATACATCAAATGATATACAGAACATGTCCGTTAAGGTCAATACTTGCTTCAAATTGTAAAATGCACCAAAGTATTTACGTAAGCATGAGATAACTTACTTTTGCTGACAAGGGGGAGGGGGTTAATAATTGTAAAAAATCTGCTTTGGTAATACGGCCCCAAAATGGGTTGAAAACTTTCTGCCCTTAGTGCGGAGCAATGCATTTTACATTTCATATGCAGAGAACTGATCTACAGGTTTGCGGCAAATTCAAAAGTGTAGGAAAATTGAGGGGACCAACATGTCTGCAAGTCAGGCAGTGTGACGTAGCCAAAATTCTTTGACACGTTATCAATCATGTTCTAAAAACGAAGTCTCTACGAAGTTCGAGAGTTGGCTGTAAAAAACATAATTTTTTCTAAAGTTCAACAATACGGAGGTATAATTATAAGGCTGTATTTATCGAATTGAAACGTCAACTTATAGGCTTTTTTATTTTGATTGTCAGCTTTTCACCATGCAACAAATGGTAATTCAAGTATAACACGTATAACTTTCCTAGGATTATATGTGTATTATATTTGTATCTAAATAATCTCCAACCAACGACGTCAATTATTGTTACTCTTAGTATAATTTTATCTGACCTGCTGATATAGAGGCTTTCCTTCACAATGTCGTTTTTTAAAAATAATATGGGAAACGAAATAATTTATTTTAGTATATTGTTGGCGTCTTCATTATTATTTTATCTATTAACATTTATACTATCCTACTGGATATATTTTATTTTTATTTGTTACTTAGCTAATGTTAGAAATCAATTTTAATGTAGACGTTTTTTTAACCAAAAGTCAATGGTCAAAGCTTTAACAAGCCAATTCTTTCATCAAATGAAAGTCTGAGATCCCACGATTCAAGTGCATAACACGTTGAGGTGGGAAAATAAAAATACTTTCTCTTGCACAAAAAAAGGTTTTCTGGCGTCTTCTTTTTTAGTCGTTTTTCACGGTATCTTTTCCACCAGTGCTCAGTGGGCCAGATAATCCGAAAATTGGCCATACATCCATATTTTACGCATCCCTGCATACATGTAGACGTCCTACCGTCCTTCCTGTTAAAATTAAGTAAGTAAATTGATCGTGTACTCGATGTTTATTAAAGAATAAGCATTCTGAAATTTTATATGTCCGCAAGGAATTTATCAAAGCATTTTGCACAGTAACTGTTATTTTCATAAAATGAAAATTTTTTGCGTCCATTTGAGTATGGCACAAATGCTCATTTTTCATTGGTGCATTATGTGATCGTGGCCGCAAATTTAGTGTTCGGTCGAAAATAACAAAAAAATGAGTTTTTATAGTTAAACCAAGTGATTTATGACGTATTTCCTGATTTAATATGGTAATCAAGGGCCCATCTTACAAAAACCGTATAAGTTTGAGACACATTTTACAAGAAATCGACTATATTCTTTAGATTAGTTACTTCAAAGACGCCTTCTTATTGGTTGAATTTGTGTTCCATGTGCTTTTTGCGCGTTTTAGTAAAATCGGGGCTAGGACACAAAAAAGCGGTATCAGAGATTTAAGGAAGATTTGCCTTGAAACTGGAAAAATTGTTATTACAAGCATCCCCTTTTGGGTCAAAGCTGAACATGTTTTTTTTTTGTCGCCCTTAGTACAAACGTCTAGCCAATAAGAAGTGTGATTGATTTGCACTTTGCACGGTTTGGTATATGTAATGAGTATATTGGCTAGCTTCTTATATACGAATTAGATTCGTTAAATGCTTTGATTACTGATACTTTCTATAAAACTTAGCCAAATTTATATATAACACATCTGGTTGTTCAAATATAACTGAACGCCAATATGGTGTTTGGTTTCGGGTGTTTTTAAATGTACCTAATATTGTTGTTCACTAATTTATTTTGTTAATCATATGGAGAATAATATATTTATGTACTTATAAGGTGTGATGGTGTATACTGTTTTAATAAAGTTTGTTTCTTCTTACTGTACTTGCATTACTACACAAATAGACGACAACGATATTGTACTCATCTACATTTTATGCCAATAGTCATAAAACGTCTATAAAACCGAGAACCGGAAGTCTGAGGACAGAGACGGATCTGAAAATTTTCAAACAAGTCTGGATGAGATGAAAAATGACTGAATCAGGTTGTCGTAGTAACGTTGATTGTTATTATAATTAATTATCCCGACATTAGTTAAAAATTTATACTATTTACCAAAATATACATATGTATATCTGATGGTAGCGATGTCAAAGATATAAAGTTACTTACCTAATTTGCTGTGATGAGCAGCCCTCTTCCAAAAACACGCACAACAAGATCATCCACCTAAATACATAGTTCATTTCACTTTCATACTTTACTTCTTTATTTAAAAATAGTCCTACAACAACTTAATTCTCTTCTTCCGAAGCCTCATCATTGACGTCAATAATGAACTTCGCGTTGCCCACTTGGTGAGTCTCATCTAAGTCTTTATACTCATTTTCAACTTGAAGGACTCTGTCGACGGTTTTCTTCCAAGATAATTTAGTGATTTGGTCTGCACTCTTCTTTTTAGTTGATCCAATATTAACTCTATGAGATTAAATATACAAAAATAAGGTGGCAGTCGTAGGATCACATTCCCAGAAGAAGCTGCCATTTCGTCAACCGCATACCTTTTCTCAAACTGTCTTGTACGGAGCACCTCCAACAATTCTTTTTTTGTATAAGAATCCTCAAAATAGAGATCGTGCTCCACAAGAAATTCTTGAATGTCTTTCTTGCAGGACGAGGAATTAGGGACCTTTGCGGTTTTTATGGAATGGTAACTGGCATTATCCATTACAATGACACTTCCAAGTTTCAAATTTAGCAGCAATCTGGTGGAAAACCACTCCTCAAACATCTCGGCATCCATATACAACCATCTACGGAGCCACAACGCAGAATGACCATCCGGGTTCCTTTATTAGGTGGTACACCTTTCAACTGACAGCTTGTGGATGAGTGGGTCCACCCCTTTTTTCTGTACCATGTGTATCGTTCCATGTTTCATCCAGCTAATATATTGGCCTACCTTCTTCCCGATATTCTCTGATCTTTTCTAAGTTAGCCTGTTGCCATTCCACTATGCGCTTACTTTCCATGTCTGCAGATCTTTTGTTGTTGATAACTCCAAATTTGAATCCGACCTTTGGTAGCCACCTCTGAAATATCCGCAGGGAACAACTCTCACCTCTTTCCATCAATTCTCGATGTACCATCTCTGTTCTGGGAATTTCATTACGTTTATAATGATCATACACTATGTTCCTTATTTTGGCACTTAAAGGTATAGATGTCCCCTTGTCAACTCTTCTTTATCTTGGTTTGACACCGTTACGAATAATTTTACAAATTGTAGGATATGGCATGTTAGTTATTTAGCTTTTTTTAAGGACACTACTATTGCCGCTATCCCCATTTCACGTAACAGACCTTGTTATTACTACTATTCGTCATTATTCGTCAGAGCGGTCCGGTGGACATTTGCTCTTCGTTAAAAGTGTCGTCGGTCTGTTAGTCTGTCAGGTCTGGCTACCCAGATACCAAACATGCTTAAGGGGATTGTTACTACTATCAGTACCATGCACACTGACAGTATCAGTCAGAGCTTTTTAGGTTATTGCACATTTCTCAAGTTTATAACTTATACAGATGAACCAGATTCCATTATTTTTTATACCGTATCATGAAATGACCGTACTATATGGCGGGTCGATCTAGCCTACATCTCTATAGAGACCAACACCCCTGTCATGTTTTTAACTTGGATTAGAGCTTGGAAAATGTTCCAATACTGACGAGCTTACTGGTACGAGAAGCTTCAGAGTCAATTTTAGGAGTTGAAACAAGTATAAACTCGCCGGCACGACCGCTTCTTTGTCCCAAAGGTGTCAAGATTGTGGAGCAATCTATCTGCAAAGGTTTTTCAGGGGTTCTATTAACCTTAGGCAACTTGGAATCGATTATATTTGTAATTACGTTGAAGTTGTAGTAGTACGTTGCTCTTAAAATTTCTCTGTGCACGGCTAATTTAGTATAAAAAAGAAAATATTGCAGAGCAGGACCGAGAACAGGTGAGCCATCCTTTTCTAGCATTGTTACAAAATGCAGCTAATACCTGTTTCGGTAGGTATCTAAATTTACTCCATTTTCAGTTCGATGCCCTCAATGCTGGAAGATCTACAAGAACTACAGCACACTAAGGGTTCACTTGAAGTTGGACTGTGGAATAGATAAAAAACACGTATGCCCTGTTTGTGGAAAATCCTTCAGAAGAAGATCTAATATGATGAAGCACATGAAGAGGGATTACGTACATATGGTCAAAATGAATACCCCTGATGGATAACAATAGTGCTTTACCATTGATTAACGGATTATACTCGAAGATAGCCAACCATATGATGTATTCTGTGGTCCAAAAAGGAAACTTGAAGGTACTAACGCCGTCTATGATAGAGTAGCAGATCACAAAAATGAATCTAGAAATAAGCATTACTTAGGCTGAAAAGGGATTGAAGATTCTAACGCATTCTATAAGCCAGTAGCGGAACCAAACACAGTATTTTTGTGTGCTCTGATACTGAATTATAGATGGCGCTTTCTGTTTTTTTAGACGCCATATGGATGGATATCTGCCGTTAATCAATGGTTTTATATAATTAGGTGTTCAATTATATCAAATTTTAATCTATCCTATGAGAACTCATTGCATGCAATTTGCATCGCGCGAAAATGTTACTCAACAACGTTCGACAGTGTGGGTTCACCAAGGGTAGGCAACTTGAAAACTGCTTTTTTGCAAGATAACCAACGAGTGCCTTACTGAGAAAATTATGGTTTATCAGAAACTTCGGTGATTTGTTCAAAACAGACGTGAAACAAACATGCCAATTGTTAACTATGAAGGTCTAGAATGCGGGTTCATTGATTTTTTCATATACAGTATGACTCGCTATAAATTCACCAATCTTTTTAATTATTTTGTATGGTCTTTTAGAATAAAGTTTTATACAAAAGCTCTATGCCCTAAGGTAAAGTTTTATAGGCATTGCTAATTTTTATACGGTTTGGAATACCCTGTATATTTATAATGAAAATAGAACTTCTTTGTGATACCAAATGTAGTTTGTTATACTTGCTTTCACTATTTAAGCCAAAAACTCAAATTGTATCTGTCACTTATCATAATATGTATTTGCATATGCGGCGGTTCCCTAAAAATATGCAAGGTGTTCCACTCAAACTTTTCTGAGGCAGAGAAAGAAAGAGAGAGAGGCGGTATATGGGACTATATAGGACCCTATATGTTTTGTATAAAACTGCTTTCTAAACGGTCATATAAAGGAGATAGAGATGTGTCAATTTATAGGATATCCTGTACAGATGTTATTTCAATTATTAATATTCTTAATTTAAAGATGATGTTCTATAGTATATTTCTGAAGTCTGTCGAACTATTTTGTTTTTAATAAATGATGTTACTAACTAGTTTTGTTATTTTATCTTTAAAAGCTGCTACACACAGTGCCGGCGGCAATGCCGTGCGGCTATGCTATGCTATGCCCATTTCTGGGTTTCCATAATATATCATTTTCATGAAATTTTTCAATTAAGAGCAGCACAGCTTCGTCGTCCTAATTAAACGACATTTTAATTTGTTTAAACACACAAACCGCACAACACTACCGCTCGAATGCCAGGAACGAAGTGACGCCGTCAAGCCGCGTAACCCGCCGGCACACCACGGCGGCTCCTTTGCGCGGCAATGCCGGCGGCTTTGTATGCCGCCGGGTGTACGGCGGCTTGCCCGGCGGCACTGTGTGTGGCAGCCTTAAGAAGTAATCTACTTTAATCAGCAAAAGCGCTTACACCAATGTCGGAAAAAAGTGTACATAATCAGCAAGGTAAATCTGCAAGATTCTGCTCCTCAGTTCAAGTCTATGGTGTGTCGATAGTTGTTTATACATCTACTTCGATACAATCTGTATCGTCATCTCAAACTCAGGTAAGAATTGTCATATCGTAATTGATGTGGTGACACATATTATATTACTATGGTACTAGGATAGACATCAAATAATTATAGGGAATTCATCGTGACCATATTAATAACCATATAAACCAGTTTTGGTTAGGTACAGGTAGTAACGAAATTAATTGTAGGTGCTGTATCATGCCCCAAGTGCCACAAATTGTACAAAAACCTGAACACGATGTCCGCTCATTTATACCAGGATTGCGGCAAAGAGAAGAAATTTATGTGTGGGTACTGCCCCAAGGTGTTCAAGCGAAGACATCAAGTTCAAGTTCATATAGCCAGAAGGCATCGAATGTTCGCGGCTGATAGTACTATCTATAATATCGATCAATCTGCGCTTACATAAACATATTTTGCGGAGTTTGTAAGGTCTGTTGTCATTCTAATATCCATACCCACTTCCGTACACCATACTTTTATTTTATAAAATATTGTTGTGGCTTACGCCGAAAATGTTGAGATTGTTTTTCAAGTAGGTTAAATATAATATACTTCCCAGGATCGTGGAAAAGAAAATGAAGTTCCATGTTTCGGTAGGTTGTATGGTAACTTTTTAAGTGATCAAGGATATACAGGGTGACTTTGAAGTTGAGTCATTAATTTTCAGATAATGATTGTAGAAGGAAGATAAACCAAAATATGTGTGCAAAAATAAAAAACATTAAAAAAAATGTTACTTTGTTTTATAAAGTATCCTCCCGACAAGTATTTCAGTGCGGACCTGTATTTGATCGTGCGGTCTTGGAGCACCGGCAGGCCCTCCCCTGTAAGGTCTTAAGTCTCCTGATTCACGAGCCCTTTGTACTATATTAACAAAGACACGAGGGGTTGGTTGCACTCGATTGGGAAACCGATTCGCACAAATCCGTGATGCCGCGGCAGCATTTTGTAAAGAATAAGAATCATGTCCACAAGTTCAGCATTTTCGTAAACATGTGCTATTTTTTATTTAGTTTGAGCCACGCAACAAACACCACTATTCACTCACGCGTTATCGACTGACGAAAAACATCGTGATAAACGTTTCAAATTCTTTCGCTTTTTTGCTTCCGATGTCATGAACCGATAACGCGGATTATATCCGTTGTTGCCAAAGACGAGCACATAATATTATTATTGAGACAGGGCGGTACTCAAACTTCTAAAGGGCTATAACTTTGCTACTTTAATTTTACCAGAAAAATGTTAAAGGAAAAAAACATTTCTTTTGATCAGATCTACTCACTGTTAAAATAAATGACTCAACTTCGACACAAAAGGTTTCTCTTGTTTATGTATCACTTTTTGACTCCGTTTTTAATTCTTCAGGCCTCTACGTGTATGTAAACTAACTGTAACTAATACCTAGTTAAAACTAGTTCAACCCTAACTCAAACTATATAATGTATAATGTGAAATTTTGTACATATGGTAATTATTAAAACATGAGTAAAAATTAATAAAAAAATCTATTTTGTTTTCTTTGATTCAACTTCAGTCGTTATACTCGTACATAGACTACGTTTTGGGTAATGAGTAAAACTATTTTTTCCAACCTTTTAATGTGTATATGTCTAGATCCTTCGCGTTTTGTACATATTATTTATGGTACAATAATAATGTTTAACAAGTATTCTGCTTATATGCATGACCTACTTGCATTGTGCAAGAAAATGTCCTTTTGTGTTTATTATTTTTGATTATACAATAAAAAAAAGATTATGCTTCTAATACCTGCTAATATAGTCAATCTAATAGTCAGAATGGGGTGTAATTGACACAGATATTATTCAGGGTATCGCATTATATATGATTTCGTCTATCAGGATAAGTAGTATGACAGTAACTTCCAGCAATGATAATGTGGTATAATTTGTGGAGCTATTGTTTTAAATAGTATTGTAGCGGTAATAGTTCTTGTTTGGGGTTTGCCTTATCAAGATTTTATAGGTAAACCTTTTTGCACACATTTCACTAGTATTAAAATAAGAGATTATGTATAAAAAATAACGACTTCTAAGTCGTTAAGCAAAAGTGACAAGTATTGCTTTAAAGTTCTTCTACCATCTAAGCCCAACATTTTGGAAACAGGCTATCCAAATTGGATGCAAATTCCATAGCGAAATAGATCAAGGTACATACGAATATGTCGGCGGCGATACTGCTATCAGAAGCTACTAAGTTCCTGTGTGAATTCTGCGGGTTCAGTCTACTCTCCATACTACTACGTGAGTGTGTATTTACTAATGGGCAAGAAGTACCACGGCAAGTAGCTATAGCTGTCTTCCGTGGCGACGTTAATAGATGCCTCGTGAATACGAGGTCTTCTGATCGAAGAGATAAATGTGCCTGCTGGCTCTTGTTGGTGGCTTCTAGTTGAATTTCCGTCCTTGTTGTCCTTCAGGTTACACCCGTATCCAGACGTGATAAGCATATGTTTTCATTTCGGTGTTTTCGATACACATCCATTTTGGCCTGATGAAGCCAATAACCAGAAACGTACGTCACTCTATTTCTGCTCCTGTTTCTTTATTGCGGACATAACCGCGATTGTCCTTTGGATGTAAAGTGTTAATCATGTGTCGTAAACTAATAACAAAAAATAAGTACTAGTTGATAGTTGATTTTGGTCGAAGTTTAAACGCACAAATATGGTAAATCGAAACTTCCAGCGATCATTGCAATGGCACACTGCAACTGCCAATTCGCTCACTTTCGATTTGCTATACTTGTAACTATCACATTATTCTGTAGAATGTAGAAAGTAACAGTAGTTTTCTCGGTTTTTGGCGGGTTACATTATATTTACAAGAACTACTTTCACACGCAAAACAGATGTACGCAATCGGTTTATATCCGCGGACGTTTGTTTGTTTCAACTTTTATCTTGTCCCTGAATGATTTTTCCACGTCTACGCATGTCATTGTCAATATAATAACTTGCTTGTCATGGACATGCGATTACATTTGTTGATCTTCGATATAAATCATCATAAATGCCCACCCCTGGGATCCGGTTTGGACCCTAAAGGTACGTTTACATCTGACACTTATTGTATGAAATTTATCTAAGAGCGTCTGGCATATGTAACATTAACTGTTTACATTATTAAAAATTTATATCATATACTTGTGTAGGACATCGCATATATTCCATACATTGAAGTGTAGCTCAGTTCAGACTGGACGGTGTCTCGGTATAGTGGATATCTATACGATGAAGAAATCGAAAAAAATGTGCTGCTATTGTAATTACTGATAGGTTGAAAAAAGAAACAAGAAAAAATGAACTGTGTGGGTTCGAGAATGGATTTTCAAACTTCCTTCGAATGAAATTATCTGATTTTGAAAATTTGGCTAATAAAATAGCGCCTTTCTTATCAAAACGAGATACCAAGTTCAGAAAAGCTATCAGTATTCGCATTATACAAATTTATTCTACAAATTATTTCTACCTTCTAAGTTTCAAAATTTTGTAGTAATATTATTTATAGGTGACTCTTATGCCAGCCTGAGTTATTTATTTAGAATACCGAAGTGCAAAATAAGTTTAATTACTCCGGAAGTATGTAGAACAGTATTTCAAGTACTGAAAGACGATTATATGACACTGGACACTTATTCAAAAGTAGACGACTTGTCAACTAGCGCGATTTATTTCCGGTGAGTCGAGCCTTGTAGAAGCAGCAATGTTCACATTAATCGTATAGGTATCTCGACATATATTACCAAAGACTGATTTATATATTCCAGACCTAAATTTTTGGTCATCTACATTAATCAGAAGTAGTGTCTCACATAAATATCATGCAATATATGTCAGATGTAAACGTACCATATTTATCCAAAAAAACTATCTTTTGGCGATGATCGCAAAAATCTCTTTGGGTGCCCATGATTGTGACGTAACCGCCAAAAACCGTGAAATGAACTATGCGTGCAATTTGCCGGAGTTACATCGGTTAACGCATGATGGACTGTTCGTGTCACGTGGAATCCTGAACTATAACATACAGCTTAACCCATTCTAACATTTCTTTTTCTTTTATATAGCTCACGCGCAATGTGAAAGATGTCAGAAATGGTTCAGCTCAGCCTGTAGCCTCAGGTACCACAAAAAAGTCTGTCTCTCGAACTCTTATTACCTTTGTGGTAATGGATCTTGCTCGTATAAGAGCAAAATCCGTTCCAACTGGTACAGGCACATGAGAGAGTTCCACAAGGTTCCGAAGACTGTCGATCTGACCACCAAGATCAAAGATTACTGTGTAACCATATATGAATGAGAAAACTGTGACGACGTGTGAATTTCATGAGATATTTCTAAAATCAGTTTATTTCTATTTTTGAATCATGGACTATTGAACTACAGAAATTATTTGTGTAGTGGCGGTGAAATATATTGTAGTGTGATATGACTCTCTATTTCAGTAATTTCTTCTTGATGCTTAGTATCGTATCTTAGTTGTTACGTGAATTGCTCAAGCAGTTCTTTCCTCATGGTATTTCTGTTGCATATCCTTTGGATGCTGGTGACCTGCCAGACATGTTACTTTCTGAAAGTCAAAATGTGGCACATTAAGTAGCATTTATATGTACTTTGAACGGCCCTGCTATCCCAGGTCATAAAGCTAGGTAAAAATACAATGAATTCGAAATGTGATGGCTGATGTTTTTATATACAAATACTTTGTAAAACTTTGTTACAAACTGATATACAGTTCTGGTGTGCCGCTATAAATTGAACGTTTTTGTATGAGAGCTTAGAAAATGTTTTAAGCAAGTTATATAGTCTGAAATAAAATTTTTCTTGCGACATCTTTTTTAAATACATGGTGTCAGTGCAGTCGAAAAAGGTGTCTACTTAAAAAAATACAACTGTTCGCAGGACTTTTTATTTACGTTCTCTGTACAAAAAATCCTTGCACGATAAACTTTATATCAAACTCTATAATTTTTATACAGGGTATTTCACAACTTATCCGACAAATTTTAACCACATATGCACTGTTACTCAAAAAAAAAAATGTAATAAAAGCCGTACAGAAATTAAGTTATAAACCTGAGTTTTAATAATAAATTGAAAAATAAATCCCTGTATTTTGCGATCATCGTCGTGATATTTGAACACGCATTAATAATTTATTGTAGCAAATATTGTACCAAACAACTGAAGATAACAAAATACCAGGAATTTTTTGTTTTTTCGTACTGATAAGAACGTTTAAATAAGGTTTAATCTGTATCGTGGGTGATCTAAATGAAGAACGGTCGATTTATGTGAAGTTAAATAAGAAAGTATTTTTTCTAGTTTATGTTTTTAGTTATTAATTAATAAAAATGGCACATGTGTACACTAATGATGAGTTAGTGGACATTGCTTTAGCGAACGGAGAAGCAGGGCAAAATTCGCGAGCGGCTTCTCGTTTGTATGCATACCGATTTCCGAATAGGCACATACCACATCACGAAGCATTTAGTTGAAAAGCGAGGTACACCGTACTCCAGTTCCGAATATTGAAGAATTGCCTGACCGAATCACAGTTGCTGCTGATAATTTGAGCCTTCACGCAGCAGGAAGGAGATGTATTTGAATTAGTCCGCCGAAATTGGATTAGTCGTGCCCAAGCTTGCATTGCAGTCACTGGAAACAATTTTGCACAGCTTTTGTAAGTAAGTGAACTGTTAAACTGTATTATTTTATTATCTCGATTTCTGTAGGACTTTTATTACATTTTTTTTTTGAGAAATCAATTTCTTTCGTAACAGTGAATATGTGGTTAAAATTTGTCGGATAAGTTGTGAAACACCTTGTATATGAAACTTTTTTCCGTCATACAAAAGAGTTAGAGAGAGGTCAATTTATAGTGGACACTGCTTTGAAGCGCCAGGTGGAAGATTTAGCCGGCGGTAATTGCCTGTTCCTGGTGATTATTGCTTTGTAATGATGTTTTACAAGGTAAATACAAAATTTGCTTTACCTTTCATACCTGGTGCCAGTATATCGGCCGTTTACCCTACTTAGGGCCGTATCGTCAGTCGTTCCTACAATTATTGTAGGACGCCTTTACGGCATCGTTGACTTTCATAGTCTTTTCCCTCATTCAGAAAGGCTGGGGTATTTCTAGATTTATACTGTTCTGTGTCAGCGTCAGCGCTCTCTTATTATGAACTTATGTTTTATGAATTGTAGGAAATTTCAGGCTGATATAACAGATGACATAAGTCAAAAGCATGAAAAATTTGATGCAAATAGTTATTTATAACATAACCTCAAAATAGGGTCGCTGGCCTCCTTGATTTTCATGGTGTTCTACTGTGAGCGCTCTATTTTGAGGTAATGTTAGAAATATCTATTTGTATCAAATTGTTCATACTTTTGATTTATGTCATTTGTTATATAGCCTGAAATTTCCTATAATTCAATTCTGAAGTAGAGGAAAGACTATGAAAATCAAGGAGGCCATAAAGGCGTCCTACAATTGTATGAACGACTGACGATATGACGCTTGGCAGGAGGGCAAGCTTTCAAAGTACGTAGAACGCTACTCAATGCCCCCGTTTTATTTTTCAGAAAATAAATAACGTCTGGTAGCCCTGGGATCTGACTCTAAAAGCCTGTCTTTACACTCATGGTGATCAGCACATGTATGTTGATCATTGGAAATTATTTGTAGAGAACAAACCATATAAATGCAGCCAGTGCTACAGGAGCTACAAACACAGCAGTCACTTGAGCAGGCATATCAAAAACGAATGTGGAGTAGAGCCCCAGTACCATTGTGAACAGTGCGTATATGTAACCAATCGAAAAGATAGTTTGAACAGGCATACATTACTAGTTCATTTGAAAAGAAGAAGGATGGGTTTATATGAAGCGCATGATTCTATGTACTAGATAGACATGATTACGAATTACGAATATGACTGATATTGCAACAATTTACATACTTTATTGTTTTGAGAATGGAAAATATATGCTCTCCACTGTATGATCAATTTGATCGTTTCATTGAAGTTTTCCGTGATGAAAGAAGACATGGAAATCTCCTGAGTATGCATCAGAACCATTTGACAAATTGTCTAGTGAAAGGTTACCCGCAATCCGAAGAACTGACTGGATAAAGTGTGTGATATCTGACATGGTTAACTTGTTAATTGTAGGTATAGGTATACCCACATTATATACAGAGATTTATTTTCCGAAGCTAATAAATGTTCTCTTAGTACAGAAGCCTCGAAACAATGATCCCTTTTGGCTGAATAGGATCTGTTTGCTTTTCGTAACTATATAACCAACGTTATGCGACGCTGTTTCATGATTTTTAGCAGTCATCAGTACGTTATAGTCATTTGAAGACAAAAAACTTGCGATATGCGATAAATGAAGGTGAAGTGTCAATGTCGGTAGCATTGTGGGTACCCCTGTGAGTGATTGTGGACGTCCTTGGTTGTCTTCTCAGAACCGAACACTGTCGCTCAGAGATGACAGAACTTCTCTGATGCTTGTTTTCATTTTTTTTTCTAGGAAACTCACATATTGTATAGTGTAATGAACCCTGTGTAGGACGATATTTTGTTGAGGTTATGGAGCACCTACACGAGCAATATTTGGTTATAACTCTTGACAACTATAGCCCGGTAATTATGACCTCATCGCAACATATCGCCCGGCTATATGTCTTGGCTGTATGAGCCATATCTCGGCTTTACCTTAGTAATATGGTCTGTTATTGTCAACGAATTCGAATAGGTTAGAAGAAGCCAAGTCTATATGTATACATTGCATTGTTTCTAGCCAAAATTGTGTTGTTCTAGAGGTAATTCACCTACCATGTCCTTCCAAAATGACAAATCATTATATCTCTGGAAAGTATATTCAAGTCGCTAGTGGTACGGGGTGTACTCAGGTAAGTCAAGGCAGGAATACTATCTATCTGTATTGGGGGTGTGAATCGCTCAGTTATTGTTACTAAACAGGGATGAATTGAATAATGTGGAAAAGAAAAAACCTAATTATTTATTAAAGATATGTTTTATTTGATATTCATACATTTTTTTTATGCACTGAGATTATTCACATGGCACTAAAATGATATCGTAAAATTACAACAAACCTTAGATTGGGACTGAGTATTGAATGAAATAAGAGGAGAAATGAGAGAAATCAAAATTACTTCCAGGAAAAACCCAATGTTGAGACACTTGCCCCTTTGCAACGGCGACGACGATAATGTATAACACTTATCGAAAAAAGTTGCTCTTATTCAGTTTAAATGGCTTTTTGTAATCCACAGAAACCTTCACCATTTTTGGCAACTGTCTGGAACACTAGGATTGTATGGAACCCACACACTTTTATGTTTTGCAGAAAGGTCTGATCGATTTGTAATATGAACTTGCATCTTGACTACGTAACTTTGGTTAAAAAAAAAAATGGTAAGTTTGCTACCTTCTACCTAGTCCGAATTCGTTGGTTATTGTAGGCGGCACATACAGTTCTCAGAATTTCTCATCAGAAGTGTCAGGCAGTTAGAGCTGGCGAAATTGTACGCATCGCGGCAGCTTACATACATTTCATCACATAACATAAGGTAGGATTGCGAGAGTTTAGCAATCTGACATAATCATATATGTAAATATAGGATGGAAATGACAATCATGTAGCAAAATATCTATACACAAAATATTACCATATTTTGCAGCTAGATAAAGCAGTAAAAATATTGCCAATTTAGAAGCGTCATTGAAGTTGTTATAATAATATTGTTGATACTTGCTCCATATCTTCATCCTATGTACATTTAAAAAATATGTTACCATGGCTCCAGTTCTTGTAACTACTGATGCTATTCCTAATTTCAGCTACAGTTTGCCCCAACTGCAACAACGCATTTAAATACAGAAGCAACCTCCTACGTCATATGAAATATAATTGCGGAACGTTAAAATCCAATCAGTTTTCTTGTACGCTGTGTCAGAGGAGCTTTACACAGAAGGACAGTTTGAAAAGGCATATGGCTAACACTCATGGATACCCAGCGAATCAACTGTGTAACATTGAAAATAGTCTTGGCCTTGATATTATGTAATACTTGTACATATAGCTCCACAGTACTGTTAAGGTGAACACCTCAGAACTGGCTTCATGAAATTTATTCTGTTACACAAATCCAGATTTTGTGCCCTAATAAAAGTATTAAAAGTGTAGTAGCTGATACACAACCTCGTGATCAAATTTGAGACACCAGACACTGTGGCGTGCACCTCCGTTTCATATAAACGATTTATTGGAATTTACCGACTTGTCTTCCTTCGAAAATCTTTTCTATGAAACGGGGAAGGTGTTAATATTAACTTCGGTGGTACTAAACTTGTACGTACTTAAGCGACAATTTATTTATTCATTTTTACGCAGAGTTAATTTATATTTTGTACTAAACACTTATGAGATATAAAAAGTGTATTTGAGATCACATAATATCCAAATAAAAGTTATAGAAATAAATACATTGTATTCGAAAAAAATATTTTTTATGTGGTATATGAATCTTTACACTCAGACTGATATAATTTTTTCCCAATTCAAATCATCGAATAACATTTTTTTATACAGGGTGTTCCATAATTATTGCGACAAAATGATAGGGGTTGTAGAGGGCATCAAAATGAACAATTTTGCCTTATAAACCCCTGTTCGGAAATATGCCGTTTGGGCTGCAGCAAAAAAAAATATCAGTTTCTTGAAACAGCTTACCTACAGTAATTGCTCAAAGTGTCCTCCACCTTGCTCAATACACAGCTGTGCACGACTGTTCAATTATTGGCGAACTCTGTGGCATACCCCCGGTATGTCCTGAACATGTCCGGACGCGGCCATCACTCTTCCCAGTAGCTCTTGTTGGTTGGGAACAGGAGTTTCGTACACTAAAGCTTTCAGATGGCCCCAGAGAAAATAATCCAGTGGGGTCAGGTCGGGTGATCGCGCAGGCCAAGGCACAGGGCCACCTCGGCCTATCCACCTATTTGGAAATTTGTCGTCCAAATACTGCCGCACTTGTAAAGAAAATTGGGCTGGAGCGCCATCGTGTTGAAACCACATGTTGGCTCTTATGTTCAGTGGCACATTTTCTAATAGTTCCGGTAGCACATGCTGTAAGAATCGACCATAAGCATGCCCATCCAAACGTGGTGGAAGCAAATATGGCCCGAAGATGTGCTCGTCCACAATGCCGCACCAGATGTTAATTGAAAACTGATGTTGGTCTCTATGGATGGCTATGGCATGAGGGTTTTCTTCATCCCAAATGTGACTGTTACGGCTATTAAAATAACCGTCCTTTGTAAAACAGGACTCGTCAGTGAACAAAACGTAGCGCCAAAGTTTGGTTGCCTCAACTCCTGCTGCAGCCACCAACGACAAAAACGTCGACGCGGCAGATAGTCTTCTGGACCCATGGCTTGGACTTTTAAAAGGTAGTATGGATGTAGTTGCTGGTCATGGAGAACCCGCCAAACAGTAGTTTGAGACGCTCCCATATCAAGTGCAATAGCACGCACGCTTGTACGCGGATTGGCCTCTACATGATGCAGAATCGCTTCCTCAAAACTACTGTGCGCCTCGTGAAGGGCCGCCCTGCTCCCGCGAGGTGTCTGATGCTGCCACTGATACGAAGACGTCCATGAATCCTTGCAAAAATGGCCTGATGCGGATGAGGACGTTCTGGAAACCATTGGGCGTAGATTCGAGAGGCTCGTCTTCCGTTACCAACAGCTTCTCCGTAAATTAAATGCATATCCGCAAGTTCCGCAAACGAATAACTCTGCATTTTAACACTAAGCAGGCTTTTTTTACAAACCGGCGAGACCATGAAATGTGCTAGACGAACATTTTGCAACTGGTGAATTTTTTGTTTCTCCTATGAGATCTTAAGGTAAAATTAGCGGTAGTGCTCAAACGGCATATTTACGAACAGGGGTTTATAAGGCAAAATTGCATATTTTTATGCCCTCTACAACCCCTATGATTTTGTCGCAATAATTATGGAACACCCTGTATATGGTATTGTATTTTACTCTTTCTTACTCGAAAAACAGGTGAGCAGATACCTGCAGATTCAAGCGACCCGATCTTAAACTATCAGGGAAGTGCTCATACGGCGGTCCTGCCAAAACACAGCATCAGGTGGGTCCGACAGAATTTCAAAAAAAGAGCACAAAAAGTCAAGTTTTGGGGTTGTGTTTACAGCACGTGCAGCACTGCCGTACTTTCTCCTGGTATATAGGCCAAATGATTTCACTGTATCACTAAATTACTGTTAGGTTCAAGAAGTGGATTACCACATCGAACTGCAGTTAGCATAACTGTTCCAATGCATTTTAGGTCTATTTCTGTACAATAATCAGTGAATTTCGAAACAAAAACCAAAATGTATTCGCAAGTTTATGTTATAAACTCGTTTTTACCTGTTTATACTAACGATCAGTTAAAGGAGTTACATCATTTTGGACATTTTTTTTTGTTGGTTTGAAAGAATCTCAGTGCGTAATTTTCGGTAAGCTGAGACTATCCAGTATAGCTAGGCTCATTCTTAGGCATCGCTACTGAGTTACTTCCCACCCTGATGGCGAGGAAGTATTGTAATCTCTAAAAATTTCGAAAATGAGATGATGTTTTTTTAATGTTATATGACATACACAGTACATCTTTGGACCGCCTATAACTTGGAAAGTCCTGCTCGGATTTGGATGAAATTTTCACACAAGGTTACTACATGTCAGGGTCGAAAAAGCTTTGTAGTTTTTGAAAATCGATCCAGTCGCAGGGGAGCTAGGAACAAAAACACTGAAAGATAAAAATTGCTCATTTTTTGACGTTTCAGAGGCTCCTGAAGATTTTTTGAAAAAAATTCTAAGGGTTAAAAATCGAGGGTTGTAGGGGTTGGGGAAGGTATATCTCATTTTGTTGGCGGCAGTACGTTTATACAGTTCCAACCCCAGTACTTTCATGCGCTGATCTCTGCTTTAAGTGTGACAGCACCGCCAGCAGAGGTGTTATAGTATGGCTGGAGCTTATGATGTGTTTGATTGGTGTGGTCCAGCAGCGTTACCAGATGGATGATACTTAGGGCAGGGAAGAAACTAGCGTAAACGTTATCAAATGGAGGAAGACTATGGAGTATTTACTAATTGTATGTTGGTCTATTTGGCTGACTTGACCCCATTATTTTTTTGTGTTTGTATGCTTGTAGCTAAGCTCAAAAGGCCGAACAGAAGATTTGGTGACCTGATAACAGCGTTGCGTGGGAACTGCAGAGTCAACCTACTTGTTGGCATTTTTTGTTTGTTAAGGTTTGATTAGACAATGTTTTTCAAAAGGCTTTGTTTTTGAACGCGTAGAATTGCAAACGAAAATTTGGAGTAATGAAATTGATGCATTAATATGCTATTCTGGCATGATAATGGCAGTTTCAAGATAGCGGCTGGGCTGCCATGGGGGGTCACGTGATACTTTATTTTGAACCTCCTTATGAGAAATTTATAAGCGTAGAATAAAAAATGACTATCCTGCGGGATGACGAAGTGACAGTTTGTCAAATTGGAACATTTATCTGCATTGAATCAACAATTGTAATGTGTTATATCAATCTGTTTCTCCTGGAAGAATCAATCCGAACATTTTTAAACTATGAAACAACCGATTTGAAAAAAGTTGACAAAAACGTCAACAACTGAATTTTTTTTAAATGCAATGCGTTCTATTTGAGTGGACCCTCAGACCTTTCCATAAGAAGTATATTAATGCTCAGTTCTGGAGTTATAAGTCATTCAATGTATAAAACCGCTCAACTTTGTAAAGCACTACAATATGTATCTTCTTCAGTATCAAATAAAATCTTATTAGCCCCTTTCGTCAATAAAAGTGGAATAACTTCTTGAAAATTTATTGACAAGGGAAACAGATTTCAGATACATGAAGGATCCAGATGGAAGGTATCAGTGCCTCACTTGCTACAAGTCCTACAAACAGAAAGGCCACTTGTCACGTCACAGGAAGTACGAGTGTGGAGTTGATCCTCAGTTTAGTTGCTCCCTTTGTTCGAAGAAGTTTAGGCATAGAAGTACAATGAAGTGTCACTATAGGTTATGTTATTCGAGAAATTTGAATGGAACTAGATAGTTTTATCAGATAACATCTATTGCAATCGATGAGCTCTGTTGTCAAAATAGTGAAAGAATTACTAATTAGTTCAAGGGATTTTGTCGTCTTCCTCAAAGGAATTTTATCAGTCGTGTCTTCTAACAAACATCAGAAATGGAGTACTTTTAGAGCAAATGGTTCGGAATAAGACAGCATACAGGAAAGTTTCAAATCATGGTTAAAAAGTCAAAGGGTGATTCTTTGAAAATCGGTTTTTCTTAAATAATTTCCAAGCAACGCTGTATAATTCAACGAAACCTTGAGAACATAATAACTAGCTGAAACCTCACATGATGGCGTCCAAACATAAAACAATCATCTCATTAAGATTTGTTACACCCTGTATAATAACGGCTGAATCTTGATATTTTTTAGTAAACCTATCTCTTATATGAAAAAATGAATCCTTGCGTTTGTTTTCGATAAAAAGAGCTGTTTTTGTGAAAAACATCATTGTTTCAGTGCTGTTGTATTGATTACCGTTTCCGATATACTGGTGGCGCCATTTTGACAATATTATACTTTTGATAGCACATTCATTATCAGCGTCCACATCATGTATGAATATTCTGGTACTTATACGAAGTTTCAGATGTTTGTCCAACTTTTTGGGAATTGGTTGCACTGCAAATCGAGCAGTATCCAAACAAGAAAAATGGTTCATTTTATTGAAAATAAACAAGATTTTACACATTTTTGAGATACATTATCAGGCTCTTCAAAAATATAAGTTTTGAACCATTATTACACAGCGTGTAGAAAAATAATAGTAATATTGCATTAGGGTTAGTAAATCTCCGGCAATGTAAATAAACCACTTGTTTTCTGTGGACACGATCATGTGGGGCCCCACCTAGTTATTTCTATGTTGACAAAATTTCGTACTTAAATAACGCCTAGAATTTTTGTCCCACGATTTGAGAACAATTTGTATATCTTATGGTTTCCTTCAGACACGACTCTATTTGAATCAACATTATAGTTTTTATGAAAAAGTTGCTGATTTATTTTTTAACGTACAAACAGCAAGGTGATGTTCAAGAAAGGCACTTGGATCAATGTCACATGTTCAATATTTACTGTGATCCCTGAGTATTTACCACGGTTTATGAACGTGTAGCTTAGCGTATTGATGGATGTAAGTATTTATTGACGCATAAGTTTACGAAAAAATCCGTTGACACTAACGGAATCATCAGTAAATGCTGTTACACCACAGTATATACTGATCGGCTGATATTTGCTTTACAACTTGAGTGAATATCTTGTTTTGGCAATTGATGGTATCACTTTTAATGTTTTACGCTTCCCAGATAGTTGTAATTTGTTTTAGGCTATAGAGCGTCAAACTTTTTCTTTAATGCTTGCTTTCTTGTGAGGATAGGTATTTAACAATATCTTGTTTTCACACTTGCTGATACTATTAAGGTTGTATGCTTCTACGATTATTATGATTTATTTTAAGCTACAGAATGTTCAAGTTTATATTTACTGCTTGATTTCTAATGCGTTATACCAAATTAAGTGTCCACCATTAGTAACTTTGTTATTAGTGAAAATACAAAGTTGTTTGAATTAGAAAACTAGTAGCATTTTTAACGCTGGTAAAAATGAGAAATAAAAAAAACAATTGAGAGTCGTTATTTTGATTTTTTTCAGTAAAATAACATTTTTTTAAATGGAAACCCCTGTATATTATATTTTTTTCTGTTAAAGCATCAAATTTTAAACAAAAAAGTTCATAATGACTTTTCCGCTAAAGTCAAAAATAAAGTCAAAATAACGATAAATATTTTTAATTATTTGCAGTATTATAATATTAAGACGGCTATGAAAACAACATGGCGTTCGCGATTTGACAGCATTAAGATAAGCGACAAATTGTTAAACTGGACATACTCGCAACTAGAAGGCTTTGGAAAACAATTTACAAGCGAAGGTACGATAACCTTGACGCGTTAAAGACTGCAGTTAGGGAAAAGATAACCCAGATAGATGGTAGGACCATACTTAAGACAGTTCGAGCAGTTGAAAAACGTGCCCAAAAATGTATTGAAGAACAAGGTGGTGTTTTCGAGCATCTTCTTTAAAAAAAATTGTTATTGTATTTTGTAAGATTATAAGTTGATGTTGAAAATAAAGTTTGTCGATACAATTTAATTGTTTCAGATTGGAGGCCATAACTTCAACAATTTGTAACCTAGGAGAAAAGTTATTGTAAGCTTTTTTGTTTAAAATTTGATGCTTTAACAGAAAAAAATATAATATACAGGGGTTTCCATTTAAAAAAATGTTATTTTACTGAAAAAAATCAAAATAACGACTCTCAATTGTTTTTTTTTATTTCTCATTTTTACCAGCGTTAAAAATGCTACTAGTTTGCTAATTCAAACAACTTTGTATTTTCACTAATAACAAAGTTACTAATGGTGGACACTTAATTTGGATAACCCTGTATAGATATTCACTGAGACTGAAAACTTATTTTACCTTATCAGTGCCTTACGTTTTTGTAATTTTGACAAAAACATGCAGTTTATTTTGTACTCAATTTTCTGTTTAGGTTAGACTTGTATTGATATCCGTTTTTGCGATTATGTTTATAAAGTGATATTTTAATACCTTTTATATTTAAGCAGAAATTAAACAATAATCTTTATATCTCTAACTTTTGTGAACATAACTCGAGCACTTCCAGTGGCCACGTTCTTTAGAATGTACTACTTTTTCGATCTCTTAACTTAATCCAATATATAAATGTAATATTTGTCTTTTTAGAAACACCATGATCTGGTGATTTCGATATGAAATAACAATGAAAGTCCATCTATCGTTTTTCTAAGACCGCCTCTGTAAGACTTCTTCCGTAGCGTTCAGGTGGAGTCTGAGACTTTATCTTCGAGTTATGATCCAGTAAGCATTGAAAGTTAAGCGTTCTGTGATAAGACTCGTCCACGAAAATTATGCAAATGGTGCTTATCACGCGTAACACGTTGTTACAGTGAGCTGAGAACTCGAAGACCATTTTGAAATTTCTAATGTATGTCTTTACTTGAATGATATATTCTGGACGTTTCGATGGCAACAGTAGTGTAGCGGAATTTTATATTAGTACTTTTGATTAGTTTGAAGAACTTGCTGGTGTATTTGGAGACATCGAGATATTACGAAATGTTCCTAGATACACCGAAGCAATCCATGATACATCAAGGAAGCCCCAATAATATCTAGAAATATTTTGTGTTTACGATGCTTTCGTCGCTTATTGGTCGAAAGAGTACATTTTTATACGCGAAAACTTTCATAGCCGGGCACGGGTATTACGTATCTTGAAAAGTCCAATATACACAATCATTCAGATGCGATCTTGCTTTTCAACCAATTTTCTTCTCAGACATGAAAACTATAGATTACTCGGCTTCACAAAACATATAGAACCAACAATGCGTGTAGTTGAGCTATTCCTCCATAGATGGACGCTCACAACGACCCTAGTGAGCGAACGTGGAATGACTGTTTGCACCCTAAATGCTACCTAGTCTGCAATATTTTTTTGACGTTTTCTACTTTTTTTACATATCACCTGTGCCGCACAAAAAAATCTATAGGATGTTATCTTGAGGAATAGGTAGTTTTAAGAGTGCAACAGTCATTCCACGTTTGCTCACTAGGATCGTTGTGAACGTCCGTCTATGGAGGAATCACTCAACTAAACTACACGCATTGTTGGTTGCATATGTTTTGCGTGGCCGAGTGGTCTGTGTATGTAGTTCTTATCTCTGAGAAGAAAGTTGGTTGAATAGCAAGATGGTTTCTGAATGATTATGCGTATTGGTCTGCGTTTGTATAAAATCAGTGATATTTGCTGTGTGAGAAAATCATTACTGCATATTCTGCCAATATCGATTAGCTGTGCCCGATGGGTTATTTATATGTAGTGCTTTCTGAAGAGAGATTATGTTCAAAGTTATAAATTACGAAGAACTTTGATGAGAACTATGGGAAATCACCACCGCACCCGCATTGTGTGTACTTGTAATTACTGTTAGCATGTATATGGCTTGTAATTCGACAGTGTACAGTGAATATAATTATTTCTTATCTGTCTCATTTTTTAAATTATGCAAATTTAGCTTTGAATCTCAATTAAGTGTATTTGAGACAAGAATCCAATGAAATTATCATCAACACGTAGAACTTACAGTAATGCCATATCTGAACCAGATTTTACATCACATCAGAGCCAAACATTGATAACTGAGGGCTTGTGACGTTTAGGCAATACGTACAACTAAGTGCTGAGTTTAATATCTTGTAGAAAACCCTACATAATCAAAAAACTAGTATAATGTCAAAAAACCGATATAACGTCACTTTTCAAGATACGTAATACCCGTGCGGAACGGGATAACATACCAGATATTTTCAGAAAACCATAGTGGTTCATGTTCTCCTGAAACTTGCTGGTACAAACTGCTTTGGCGCTTTATTAATATAGGCAGCACCTAACTGTATGCATATGCGAAGCAACAAGCATTTTTTAGGGAACGCCACACGGACTCTGGCGAGGGAACACGACACGTGTGCATGCAACATGCACACATTCTGGCCCCGCCTACGAGATCCGCCGGATGGTACCTCTAAATCGTAACCTGTTAATAGGAAAGGATATTCATTTTAAAACCTGTATTATATCAACCAAGCACGCTGTCTTGGCCTTAGAAATGTTTCTAGTATACTTTTTATTCATAATGTGCAGTCCTACAAATTTTCCGGTATGTACCTACCTGTAAACTGATTGTCAAATGCGTTATTGATGAGAGAAGTACTAGCGCAATCACTCTTACATCCAAAATCAAGCTTCAACGTATGTGCAAAAATGTGAAACGTAGGTAGTTAATCACGAAATATTTCAAAAATACCAACTCGTGTACAACTTCTAGCACGAACGATAACTATTATCTGACAGTTTCAGCGCGGTAGGAATGAGATAAATTGGCCAAGGACGATTACGCGTTGCCTGTCACGTGGCAATGCCACCACTTTGTTACTTTGACTTTTGTAATACGTATATTGTTGTTTTAATATATACATATCTAAAAAGAACCATGTATCCAGTAATTGTGATGGAGCTTTCCAATTTTTAATAAGATACATTCATATATTTTCAGGAAATTTCACTTGATTAAAATCATTAGACATTTTAACACTTTTATTAAATGAGGTTTAGTAGCATATATTTTTCTATCTAAACTAATGTAAAATTATTCCAGGTCCAAGATTGCCATCCGATGACGGGAAGTTAATGTGTCCAAGATGCGGTAAAAGATACGGTCCTACACTTAATCTTGTAGCTCACTTGCAGTTTGAATGTGGAAAGCAGATGATCTTGCAATGTCCACTGTGTCCGAGAAAGTGCAAAAGAGATGATATTCTACAATCGCATTTGAGGAATATCCATAGAATCACCTAATTTATCTAAAGAACTGAATGTATATACTCTTATCTAGTCTTTCTACAATACTTCTTTTCTTTTACGAGGTCTGTGAATTAAGTGATAGACTGGTTTTGTTTTTAGTATTTTTATTCCAATATAATTGCAATTTTATATTGCCACCCTCAAAATGACTTCCTTCTGAAGCCACACAGCTGGATACGGCTCTTCAACTCTTTATAGCAACGCTAGAACACCCCTACTGGAATAGTCTTCAGCTGATAGGTTACAGCCGTTTGAATGTCTTCGACTGTTCCAAAAGGAGTTTCCTAGCGGTGATTTAAAGCTTTGCTGTGTGACAAGGAGCTTATCGTGATGCAACACACATTATTTGTTCTTGATGTCAAATTTAACGATTCTGTCGATATTTTTATCGGTTCTTGAAGATGAAGGCCTTGCGCTCTGTGGTTCATCTTCAATCGACTCTCTACCTTCTGAAGATGCCTAGAACCACCGGAAAACCTAGACTCTTGACAAAACACTATCCCCGTAGACCTGCTGAGTTTCCTGCAAGAGTTTCCGTTGCACTGTGCCCAAGTCTTTTTTTGTATACTCCAACCACCGTGGGGCTATAGGGGGATACAGGGGAAAGGGGGAACGCCACACGGACTCTGGCGATGGAACACGTGTGCATGCAACATGCACACATTCTGGCCCCGCCTCCGCCGGGTGGTACCTCTGCGTTCGACAGTCAGAGACCGTCTACCACCTAAGGATGATCACAACATCCATAGCCAAGAGAAAAATTTTCCGGGATTCGAACCCGCACAGCGCACGGGGACTGATCAGGAGCCGAAGGCGGCCACCGCTGCTGCCTGAAGCAAAAGATAATAGCATACCATTACTTGAAATTGATGTCACATTTTTAGAACACAATAGAAAAAACTGTATCACAAAAAAATGCTACGGATAACCAAATGATTTGAGCTAGTTCAAACTTGTATTGAGGGAGAATCACGTGTTCCCCTGTCTCCCCTCCAAGCTCGGCGCCTCTAGTGTTGCCAGATCGAAAGTTTCGTTGCCAGTCTCATTACATAATTGACATACCAATAAGCAATAGAGCCAATGGATGTATGTATGTGTTCTTCATATATCAAGTCAGGTTTTGAGTAGCAGTTTTACCGTATCAAAACTTCTTTAACTTTCTACTTTATTCAGCAGAACAGAAAGCTAGCTAGGAGTGAGATATTTTGAACTCGTAGTCTTGCATTAATTGATCTATCTGATATAAACTATAGAAGGATAATGAATAACTTAATATTATCTGACAAGAAAAGAAGTGTAAACTCTTCGATATCTGTTTCAAAATCTGGCTTCTGTTATTGTTATACAATATACCTGTATTCGAATAAATCTCGATTGTACTACTCGTTCAACGATTTTCACTATTCAATGTTCGTGTATAATAAAATATAGTATTATAATAAATAGTATAATCATTGAGGTCGCTTCATATTTTGCTTTACATTCAGGCTAACACTGTTATAAATATTTGTATAGAATCTTACAGAGCACGAAGAGGACACATGAGAATCAAAAAAAGGACAAAGTAGTAGTATAGGGCGTGTTACATATGAAAGATTAGTTGACGAAACACTTCAAACATTAAAATGTAATTATTGTACTTTATTTGTAATTTTTCTAGCCAATCAGACCAGTGGCAAAGAAAGTGCGAAGGAGATGCTGACTTCACTGTTTGAATAATCAACACAAGAAAAAGTTACAATGCATATTCGTATTGTTGATGGCAGGGTGTAGTGTGTGTCGATTGCATACTACTTCTAATTGTTTAATAACCGATTATGCAATCATTTCTATACGTGATAAGCTCAAATATATACAAAAAATGAAGTCTCTTGATCCTCCTATCGGCACTGCACGCAACATATTGTTATCATACTTGAGGAGTTTAGCTATAAAATTCACCCACTTCAAAGTCGCGATGAATGAGAATTGTATAAATTGTAGGTAAAGTCAATAGCACATCAAATTTTACACGTGTAGTATGGTGATTGTGATAAGAACAGTACAAAGTCCAATGTGTGAATCTCCACGAGTTCTTGGCTGTATGGTAAATGAAATTTAAATTAAATTATGTTATTATATTTCTTATATCTTAGAGTTTGAATACTAGGAATGGAAATGGTGAATTCTTTCGAGTTTCCACGTGCGGGAATGGTCGACCAAGCATGTTAAGTAAGTGTACTTATAAATTTTATTGATTTGAATTTCATTACATTTTTCAAGGTCTCTAGGGGAGGGGGGGCAACTGCCACGCCCTTGTCCAACTTATATCGAAATTCAACTATTTAATAACTTTTTCTAGATGTTTGATCAATTCAAACACAAATAAATATCCTTAAGTTACATTCTTCTTTTTTTATATTAGTTAAAAATCTTTCAAAAATCCATGTAAATCGAGAAATTCACACCTTAATGTTTTGGTGTGAATATTAGGTGGGATTCTTTCGTAAATACTAGACAAGTTGAAAAAATAGTCATAGGTAAAATTTGTCCCCACTTCTATTCTAAACTCTTTTGTCTAGTCAGAATATTGTTAAATGTATCAATTTCATCTTAGAGAGTTATTCTCGGATATACGAAATTAACAGCACGTTCCAATACTTGAAAGTGAACTGATAATCACGTTTTACATGTCGACCTCGATAAGTCTACCGCTATCTGATTCATTCAAATTATGCAAAAATTTCATTGAAAAAACTAAACAGGGGGCGTAGCTCAGATGGTAGAGCGCTCGCTTAGCATGCGAGAGGTACCGGGATCGATACCCGGCGCCTCCAATGTTTTACTTGCCAAGCCAACTGGCCTAATAGCAAAAAATTTCGAAATTGAGATATATTGTTTTTCGATATTATATGACATTTACATCACGAAAAAACATGACACTTACTTTCATCGGTCTGTCGGTGCGTCTGTCGGTCGATCTGTCCGCGAGTCATTGGCCCGTCTAAATCATGGAAGCTATCGGTCGCATTTTGATAAACTTTTCGTACAAGGTTACTACTATACCAAGGAAAAAAAGCTTTGTAGTTTTTTAAATAACCAGTGACGGAGGAGTGACTGGCAAAAGACGAAAATGACAAAAATATGGCTCAAACTGGGTTTTTTGACGTTTCGAAATCTTTTGATTATTATGGGAGGATATGCCTAATTTTTTTAATATCCGATTTACATTTCGAACCAATTTTCACTCAAGGTAACTTATTACGCCAAGGACGAAAAATATTTGTAGTTGTGGTCCAGTGTCTAGTGACAGCAGAGACGTATGCCAAAGACAGAAATAATAATGCTCTCCCAAATTTCGTGTTTTGACATTTCAAAGGATGCTGATTATTTTTGAGAAAATTTTAAGCGAGGATAAATTGGTGTGTTGTGGGGATGCAGGCAGTGTGGGAGGGTACATTGTAACTTTTTGATGTTACTATACTAATACATTTCCAACCCCGGTAATTCTACGCAGCTATTAGGTATGTTCCACAAATAATGGATTTCCCGTTGAAACTTGAATGATAGAGAAATGCTTTAGAAACGCGTCCCGTTTCCACTCTCTTGGTTCACCACTGGGCGTGCCAGTTTTGGTGAGTGTCCTGGCATTGCTGCCGCTGTGCCGCATGTATGCCAGATGCATGGTACTACTCGTATCAGCAGGGCAGGTATAGCAACATTTTAACATATGATGGTAGGCAGCCGTGCATAGAAATAATTGTTCACAGTGGCGTAACGTGAATTAATGCGTCTAGAAGCGGCGCAGTGATGGTCCCAAGATTCATGCTCAGGGTGGCAATGTTGTGTAAATGTGAACATGTGCAGATTAAAATACTGGATAGCATTTTTTTTCAAGAAATATCTTGCCAATGAGAATAAGAATAATTTTCCATGGAACAAATTCAACAATTTAATGCGCCAGTATAAATTTAATTGAGTTCAGGGAAGAAACTGCAGAAAGGATTTTTACATGTTTTCCGAATCAACGGCCTTGAAATTTGTGGCGGAATGTAGGCGATAATAGTTAGAAATTTATAACAGATATAGTATGTCCAGGTAGAAAGTTTTTGAACAACACATGATAATTTTTAGTTTGATGGACTCTTCCATTTTCAATGAGTATGGAAGGCTTGATTAACCACCGAAACAAATATTGCAATGTACATGAGCGCAACCTTTGCTTGGTTTCTACAAGGAATTCATCCTAACAACAAACACAACTTATAACAAACAACGTAGTAAGGAAGTGAAGCTGCATTGTTTGAAACGTAAAGTCATTTGAGGTGGGCTGGACTACATTAATAACAGTGTTCTTACTTCCCACCCCTCTGGCGAGGAAGTATTGTAAACGCAAAACATTTCAAGAAGGAGGTATGTTTTTTGGATGTATGACACATGCAACACGAAAAACCTGATTACTCATTTTGTCGAAACTTCGACATAAATTTACTACTATGTTAAGGACGAAAAAGCTTTAAAGTTGTTGAAAATCGATCCAGTATCGGCAAAGGAAAAAATGAAAATTGGTCAAGCTTTGCTTTGACGTTTCAGAGGCTCGCGATCATCTTCAGAAGAGAAATTGTTGGGGGCAGGCCCATGTTTTTCTCAATTTTTTTGGCGTTAATATACGTATTCGCTTTCAATTCCCGTAATTCTAGATAACTCCTAAATATATTTCACAAATCATATATTTTCCCATACATATGCGTCAGGCATCTCTGGATTACATGCATCGGAGTCTGACCTATGTTTGATGGATGAGTTGCTGACGAGTAGCGAGGCTAGTCATAGCATGGTTCTATATCGAAACAGAAACAGAAATGAAAGTGGACTGATAATCCTGCTTTGAGTTCGACCTCGATAGGAATGTGGCTACGCCCTCCATAAAAATTATGCGAAAACTGCAATGAAACAAATGAACAACAGAGGTAGCTCAGATGGTAGAGCACTGATGAGTGGCGAGGCTAGTCATAGCAAGGTTCTATATCGCAACAGACTAAGGACTAATTGTATGGGTCTGTTTGACTACTTGATCCATTCATTTCTTTTGTCATAAATGTTCCTTGCTAACTTTTTTCTCAGAGCCGAAAATAATCCCTTATGAAGTGATAACAGTTTTTCTTGGGAAGCGCACAGTTAACCTACCGTACATCACATTCTTGTACGAGTGTATTGTTCGACGGACATAGTTCATTAGCATGTATAAAAAACTTTCACCGGTCATTAATGGGTATGCGACAAGATCACCAACGGTGGATTGAATAATTGATCACGTTTCGTGCTTTATACTTGTGACTGGTTTGAATTCTGGTTCTACTTCATCATGTTAAGTCTGCAAAAAGTAATACTTACCACAGGGGGCGTAGCTCAGATGGTAGAGCGCTCGCTTAGCATGCGAGAGGTACCGGGATCGATACCCGGCGCCTCCATTTTCTTTATTTTTTTTGGAAAAATTATGATCGAGAGCTGGGAAATCGACAACTCCGTACTAAATTGAGAGATAGAGATCTATATATATATATATATATATAGATATAGCAGAATGCTTCATCATTACTTGATTTTGACTTCGACCCTTTACCATTGGGATCTAGAAATCAGTAAAAGATACGTATTCGGTTAAATGGGGGCAAAATTGCACACTTAGGTAACTTAAAAAAATGGCACAGAAAGTTCCGTTTTACCAAGTATTTCCTGGGATATCCGAAAGAAACCGATTTTTCCCAAAATTGCTTTAATGTTTTCTTGTCTTTATTTGAGACAAGATTTCAACATAAGGACTACATTAATATTGCCAACTTTGCTCCTCTACAAGAAAGCATAATTAGAATTTCAATATCACGTTTGGTCATCAAATCCAATTTTTCTTATAGGATTCATTTGACTTCATTTTTTTAACGTTTCCCAGATCCCAGTGGTGAGAGTTGAACTTGAAACATCTGCTGTATCACGGCTATAATTTGACAGTATCGTCTGCAATGTCTGTACACGTAGAGTTTGATACCAGGCGGGAGATAGAATTGGGCAAGAACGGCTGAAGAAAACGTACGTGCCGAGGTAGCCTATATTACATTAAGCAAACGTACGAAAATATATGGCATATGCTAAATATGTTTAGCTTATGTAGCCGGATCCTTGCATTTCAAATTTTTGAGAAAAACTACAATCCGTTTTTGACCACCCTGTAAGAGCAAAAATGAGACTTCGAAAAAGTAACAAATAAGAGAAAAGCTGAGGTGTGTAAGCTTTTTTGATACAAAACTCAGCACTCCAAATTTCAAAATGGCGGATTGAGAGGTTGCCGAAGTGGGAGTTTTTCTGGACAAAACATCTTACATCTCAGTAGCCAATTACCAAAACCCCATCGTATATTATATCAATCGTCTTCTTTGGAATTGGTTTATCCAAATATGCAATAAAATTTGAGGCATTCCATTTAAAAAGTCACAACTTTGATATGTAGATCAAAGTTGTGATTGCCAATATTTGATAAAATGTGCCCTCAAATGTCATGTATGTCATAACTAGATTTACCCAAAATGTATTTGCTTATGAGTAATATTTAGTCCACAGATGGATGGGCCACCCTGTATATGTGGATATGTTTCACGCAATTCTTTCACGGATAGGTAATTGAAATGAAAGTGGACTGATAATCCTGCTTTGAGTTCGACCTCGATAGGAATGTGGCTACGCCCTCCATAAAAATTATGCGAAAACTGCAATGAAACAAATGAACAACAGAGGTAGCTCAGATGGTAGAGCACTGACGAGTGGCGAGGCTAGTCATAGCAAGGTTCTATATCGCAACAGACTAAGAACTAATTGTATAGGTCTGTTTGGCTGCTTGATCCATTTATTTCTTTTGTCATTAATGTTCGCTGCTATAAATAATAAATAATTCCTTATGAAGTGATGGCAGCTTTTCGTGGGAAGTGTACAGTTAACCTACCTGACACGCCATTCTTTTAAGAGTGTATTATTCGACGGACGTGATTAATTGGCATGTTTAAAAAGCTTTCACCGGACATTAATGATTATGCGATAAGATCGCCAATGGTGGATTAAATAATTAGATCACGTTTCGTGCTTCTTACTTCTTACTGTTAACTGGTTTAAATTCTGGTTCCACTTTAATTGTGTTAAGTCTGTGAAAAGCAATACTTACCTCCGGGGGCGTAGCTCAGATGGTAGAGCGCTCGCTTAGCATGCGAGAGGTACCGGGATCGATACCCGGCGCCTCCATATTCCTTATTTTTTTTGAAAAAATTATGGTCGAGAGTCGAAAAATCGAGGAATAACAACTCGGTACTGAATTGAGAGATATAGCAGAATGCTTCACCTTTGCTTGTTTTTGTTATGGCACACCTAAGCGAGCAAAATTCGGCTATGACTATGGTAACCACAGCCCAGCCATATTGCAGCACATGGCCCTGCTATATCGAGTATAAAATACGAAGTCGGCTAAATGCGGGCATAATTGCATATTTAGGTAACTAAAAAAAATGGCACAGAAAGTTCTGCTTTTCCTGGGATATACGAAAGGAGCCGATTTTTCCCAAAATCGCTTTTATTTTTTTGTCTTCATTTCAGCCACGATTTCAGAATAAACACTACATTAATATTGCCAATGTAGCTCCTCTGCAAGAAGGTATAATTAGAATTTCAATATAACGTTTGGTTCTTGTGCTCTATCATCAAATCTAATTTTCCTTATACGATTTTTCTGACCTCATTTTTTACCGCTTCCGATGTCCCGGTGGTTAGAGTTGAATTTGAAACACTCGCTATATCTCGGCTATAATTTGACAATATTGTCTGCAAGGTCTATACACATGCATTTGCCAGAGTTTGTTATCAAGCAGGCTAACAAATTTGTAGGCGTCGAGGTAGCCTATATTACATTGAGCAAACATACGAAAATATATGGCATATGCTAAATATGTTTAGCTTATCTAGCCGGATACGCTATGAAGGCTCCCCAATACCTTCATATATTCCTATCACAAACTCATTTGTTTTTTTTATATACCGAAGCAGCCGCACAGGCATAAGCGTGAATGCCGGGACACAGCGGCTGCTATGATGATCCCAAAGAACTACCTAAGGTTAGTAGATTTGGGAAACGCTTCCTCTTGTAGATTGTTCCATAATCTCGACACCCTCGGGCAAAGGAGCGGTCGTATCGGCCAGTTCGGGATGTACGAACTTCGACACGGTTAGGATGGGAGGCCAAAGTCAGACGGGTCTGTCTAGCAGGCACATCGCGCGACGGCATCATGGAAGAGAGCTCTGAGGAGGCCCGCCTGTGCGAAAGGGTTCCGAGACTGTATGTTAGAGAAGAGTCGTAGATCAGTCGGACAGCCGTCCTCTGGACAGAATCGAACATAAATAATGTAGCCGGTGCGGCAGCACCCCAAACGTATGTGCAGTACTCGAGGCTAGGCCTTATCTGGGCCTTGTATAGAGTCAGAAGGTCATGCGGAGAAAAATACTGCATAGTAATAAACAAATAGCCTAGCTTTTTTCCAGCAGCTGTCGCTATTGACGAGATGCGAACGTGCCAAGTCCTCGGTGATCTAGACTCCGACTAGCCGAAGTGAACGGCTGTTTGGCAGAACTCGGCCATCAATCGAAACGGGATGAGCTCTAAGCCCTAGGACGCTTTTTGTTCGTCAATGAACAGTACTGTGTTTTGGAAGCATTAAACTGTACAAGACTCTTGTGTCCCCTAGCAGTGATAACCTCCAAGCTCTCGTCAGAGAGGAAGTCGTCGCTAGTCTTCTTTTCCAGCTCAGCGGCAGAGATCGGCTTGTAACTCGGAATTCCTGCGTGTAGAGTGCTGTCATCAGCAAAGCTGTGGATTGGGTTGATCGTACAGGAAAGGAGATCGTTTATATGTAAGAGGAACAATGTTGGAGCCTAGATCGATCCCTGGGGAACACCCGCGTTGACGTTGTGGGATGAAGAGGAGTACCCATCAACTACGACGGATATCCTGTGGCCAGAAAGAAAGTCAGCCACCCATCTGCAAAGCTTTTGTGGGAGGCCATACGATGGAAGTTTGCATAAGAGAGTAGCGTGCCACAGCTGATCGAATGCTTTCGTGATATCAAGAGCAACGACATGAGCCTCACCATAAGACTGGTCGGCTGTGGATCGCTGGTACCGGAAACCATACTGCCTGTCTCTAATCAAACCGTCACATTCGAGGTAGTCCAAAAGCTCGCGATTTATGCACCTCTCCATTACTTTTCTTATAACAGAAAGCAGATCTATCGGCCTATAGTTGTAAGGCTTGGTTTCAGATCCTTTCGGATGAGCTGGACATGAGCAAATTTCCAGTTTTCTGGGAAGGTTCCGGATTCATAAGATACCTTAAAGAGACGCGAAAAAACTGGAGCAAGCTCCGCTGCACAACTCTTCAGTACAATGTCAGGAAGCAGGTCAGGACCAGAATCTTGATGTCGAGCGACAAGAGCACACATCTTACGGTTTTAAGCCTGAATGTTACTTTCCGCATAGTGTAGGGAACCCTTTGAATCGACGGCACTTGGGCGTTGGGGGGGGACGTCTATGGTGGAGTTGTCAGCAAAGATCTTGGCAAGCTTTTCCGTCTTGGCTCTTGGGTCTGTTATAATCGTTCCATCCTGACACGAAGGTGGTGAATGGCTACAGCGCGAGAAGTTCAATCTGCTTGGGCAGCGTCCAAAAATCCCGACTGCCATTGCGCTGCGACATTACCCTGTGCCTAACTTGTATATCGTGCTGGTTTTTGGCATTGCGAATCACTTCGTTATATTTGTTTCTGGGCTCGATGTCGGCTTGTCTGTACTCTTCAGTGGGGTTTCTGATCTTCTGCTGACGAGCGGTGTCACACGATTTGTTGAACCAGCCATTGGACCCTGGTTTAGGCACTTTCATTCTTTGTGGGATGTATTCCTCCATCCCGACGTGGATAATTTCGCTTATCGAAGAACAGACAGCCGACGCATCCGCGACACGAAACAAACATCTCTCCAAGGAAAGATAGAGAAGAAGTCTCTGAGCCCCTCTCAGTCGGCGTGTCCGTAATGCCAAATTTTGCGGCCTGGGCGAGTTTCTGCTGCCACAGTGGGCTCTGACCAAAACCTGAGTTGCCCAGGGGGAACAGTACAGCAGTGCTGGGTCAGAATTTGGGTAAGATCGAACGATTCAGTTGCACGACCTGTTGCATCGGTCTTGTTTGAGCCCAACCAAACCTCATCATGGGCATTGAAATCACCATCGATCTTGACGACGAGGTATTCAAGTATGTCATCCCATCATCAGAGAGTGATAAAGGCAGCAAATACATTTCTGGGATGTTTTGTGGTTGAATCGTCCCTAGAACAAGGACAAAAGCCACAATTCCCCCGTTCTTTCCCAGATTGGAGTGCACCTCGTAATTAGATAAGCGAAGATCGTTAATCGATACAGACTCTGAGATTTTTGTCTCCGCCAAGAAAAGCATGGCGGGGCGATTGGATTGCAAGTATTGATGAACAGCATCAATGTTGCTGTTAATGCCGGAGTTGTTCGTGAAACAAATTTTACCTTCGATGTTGTTCCCTCGAGTCCACCCTCCACCCGGACATTCCGAGAGTGAAGTAAATTTACGTCCGGAATTCTTGTACTCGAGGGATCCATCATCATTAATTCTATAGTTGGGCAAGATAACCGACTGCGTAGCTTAGGTGAGGAAACATGCGGACATTATTGTTATTATTAGTATTATTTATAAGACACCCTGAGAAAAGCTAGTGGGTGGTATCGCCTCGGTCGACTGGTCCTTGTCTACTACCTTCTTTTTGCGTGTTAATGATATTAAATAGACCTAAAGTGACCTGTTGAGATCCTGCTTTCTTGTTCGGGTCAGCGTCCCTAGACCTGCTGCCTTCACCACTGCTCAAGGAGCCCGGTCTACACCTTGACAGCCGCCCACCTTGGAACAGACGCTGTCCTTATCTTCTTGCAGGATGATTCCCGCCATCAGGATTACTTGCCCGATTTTGGTCAATCATCTCGGATAGACCCTGACTACTTATACTGGTCGCCATTTTCTCGTCAGTTATATAGAAATAACAGGGTGGTGCACCACCGAGAAGGTGGGGTTGGCAGTTGTGTATGAGATACTATATCTTGTGCGTCAATACACCTTATACCCCAATGTAAACATGAAATTGGGGCAAATGAAAATAAAGTGCTCAATACAAAATTTATTTGTAAAAAAGTATGTTGAATTCAAAACTACATTCTTGTAACTTCTATCGTTAAATAAACAAGCATGATATCGGAAAAGGAAAAAAACAACCATCTTCAGCATCCGTTTCCCTAGGATCTGCTACCTGCAACGGATGCTACTAAACATAGGGTAGTGAGAGTTTATGTAGATAGTCATAGCGAAAAATCACTATTATTGGCTAGCTTCTTCTTTCCTACCGGGCTTGCTGAGCCAATTTATTTGAAGCGATTTTTCGTCCGATTTTCCTTTTACAAGTTGTACCCCACTAGAAATCTACCTCATGCTAGTTTTCGTTGATAAAAGTTATAATATCAGTCTATGACTATTTATTATAAGGTTTGAAAATTATGTAGATGCACAAATGATTTACAATTGTCAAAATGCTGCGCTTCTTGCTTCATATATGATGTGGATACGTCTGACGCCACTCGTTCATGATAATTGAAATGAAAGTGGACTGATAATCCTGCTTTCAGTTCGACCTCGATAGAAATCTGGCTACGCCTGCATAAAAATTATGCAAAAATTTCATTGAAACAAATGAACAGGAGGGGGCGTAGCTCAGATGGTAGAGCGCTCGCTTAGCATGCGAGAGGTACCGGGATCGATACCCGGCGCCTCCAATTTTTTTTGTCAAGTAGGTTGACTCTGCACTTCCTACGCAACGCCGTCATCAGTTGATGAAGGATTAAGTTCAGCACAAGTTAAACCCTCTGAAAGAAAAATTAGTCACAAACATGTGCAATAGAAAAATTAAACTGTTCAAGTCAGACAAACAATTAGTCCATAGACATCCTTTCCCTGCCCTACCGATATTTATGGTCCATCTGGCAACGTTGCCCCTTCCGTATCGTCTGGCAGCCCCCACCGAATCATCGCCGCACACATAAGCTGGACAATCAAGCAGATCGTCACGCCGGCCGCTGAGCCCAGATAGTACAAGGAGACGCACATCAAAAACATTACCCTAACATTGTAACGGTAAATGTATGGGGCACCCTATGACGTGTCAAATGTGGTTAACGGGTGAGTAAAATTACTGTGTATGAGAGCATATAAATGAACTAACGTCTAAAAGGAAATGTACCCTTCCCCAGCCCCTACCAATCCCAACGTCTTTTTTTACTCCTAAAAATTTTTTGAAAATTGATCATGAACCTCAAAAACGTCAAAAAGCAAAGTGATGAGCGATATATTTTTTTCTCCGTTATTTTACTTTTTCTCGACCGCCACTGGACTGATTTTCAAAAACTACCAAGCTTTTTCGCGATGTCATATAACATCCAGAAAATATAATATCTCGCGATTACAATGCTTTCTCGCCCAGTGGCGTAGCAAGTAAAATTGGGAATACATGCCAAACATTTCGGTGTTCTGTCTACGTATATTCAAAGAACGTTTTTAGGCTATCGCGCACCGACTAACAGTAAGTGGAACCACTTATGTTCGAAGAAAATGTTACTGTCATTTCCTGACCTATAAGATCCTTCAGGAATCTGATAACGATGGTAATGGTAGTAAATGCCGAAATGGCACAAGAAAGTCAGAATACGTCTAAAAGACCCAGTAGGTAGAAGGTAAGTTGAGTGGTGTTTTATCCATAATGCTTGAAAAATTTTAACTAATTTTTAATGTGTTATTTACGAAATTTAATTTCAGCTTACGACCACGCGTGTTCGCAGTGCCACAAAACCTACAAGTACAAATGGAACCTTTTGCGACATGTCCGTTATGAATGCGGTAAGGCACCACAGTTTGTCTGTAAAATATGTGCCAAAGCTTTCACCCAGAAAAGCAGTCTCAAGTCTCATGTCGCCTATGTACATGGGTTTGCCTTAACAACACAATAGTACAAACATGTAGTGTAGAAATAGTGTAAATATGTTTTTTAGTGTATGGATATATTGTCACTTTAGACATAATCATACAGTGAGCAGTTACTGGATGATAACAATTATTTAATCACGTACATGTATATCTTAAGGCTTCGCCCGCGATCTACCGTTTATTAACAAAATTAAAGTATCCTCCTAGGTGATGTGCCTCCCTATGCTGTATTTGAACGTTCACATATATTTTGTGTGTTTTCTTTGCAAAGAGTATGACTTGACATCGACCTTCCAAGGAAAGCTCGCCCCTTGATCTCCCTCGAAATTATTGTACAACGGTGCGTGAGGTAACAAAGTTGAGACTATAAGACGGTGGTCGTTAAGTATGGAGGGGTAAACCGACTGGGAAATCTTGTACATGGACAGCTACGTGGACGGCCATGGACAGCCAAAAGTACCGCCTCACCACCGCCATTTTAGAAATCGCAAATTACTCCTTATTTTGATTATCAAATAAAAAGTGAATTAGATAATAATATAATTCTTGATTACTGACCTCCACATACTTTAATGATGTTGCTAAATCTCTTTATTGATGGAGAACCTTGGGAAATTAAAAATACACCCAAGGACAACCTGAGATAGCCACGAACAGTCATGGATAGCCAACTGCTTGTAGACATATACAAGGTTTCCCTAAAATTGGAACTTTTCTTTACAGAGCATATAGGTCATCCAACAGTAACCAAATTGTCATAGTAACACATAAATCTAAGCCTTAAGATAAGCAAGGTTTTAAGTTCCCGAAAAAGTTGAATATGCCAGCCCGGCCTCCATCTTTTAGCAAAAGGAACGACATGTGTCAATATCCAAATTAGGTGCCAGATCTTAAAAATAACCGAAATTGGCACATCTCTAAGACAACCATGATTTGCTGTTAGTTTACAACGTCTCCGTGATGCTATTAATATTCCACGAGATCGTTTTTCTGTATATAGTGTAAATGGTTGATGGTGCTGAGATACGTAAGCCAGTTTTTGCACAGGGCCGGCTTTCAATCGTCTGATCTTCTGGTGGAGTATGCTGATCAGAGATCCTATTGAAAAGTGTTGGAATCATGCAGATGCGATGACCCCACCAAGCATGTATGTATTTTTATGACTTTGAAGAAAGTCTAATTTGAAAATATAGCATCCTGCATCGCAGATACGACGCCCCACGATACATACATTAATTTTTAATGTTTTAATGTTCCAATAAGTTTTCTATTTAAAAATATTCGTGGATGTATAACTTGTTTGCAAAAGAAGATATGATGTCATTCTGTGCCATTTTATAAGTTTCCCAGTCAAGCCCTAGTCAATATTATACAGGGTGGCCCATAAGTCCTTTGAGCTGGAAAAAAAGGAATAAAACCAAACTAGTTACATTATGAAGAATTATTATACTTTGTTATCATCTTTATTGAATGGGAATTATGTTTTAAAAATCACATCGTCTAAATGCAATCCATTACGATCACGGCACTCATATACACGACGTCTAAAATTGTCGATGGCTGCGCGGCAAGTCAACACTGTAATGCTTGCCATTTCTCTTCGGATATTTTCTTTCAGGACATCAACTGATCGCGGAGTGGTGTCGTTCACTTTACTCTTGAGGTAGCCCCATAAAAAGAAGTCCATTGGGGTCAAATCTGGACTACGTGGTGGCCAGGAAATGTCTCCTCTTCGAGAAATTACTTTGCTGGGAAAAAGTTGACAGACGACGGGCATAGAAGTGTTGGAGGTGTGGGCAGTTGCTCCGTCCTGTTGAAACCAGGTCTGCGTATTATAGCCTGGAAAATTCTGCAACGCTGGTGTCAAAAACTCTTCTATCATTGCTACATACCGCTCCGAAATAACAGTTAATGCGCGACCTCTGTCGACCTCAAAAAAATAAGGGCCTACGATGCCATGCGCTGACATAGCAGCCCAAACTGTAACTTTAGGGCTGTGTAAGGGCTTCTGATGCTTACGCCTTGGATTTTCGGGGCTCCAATAACGGCAATTTTGTTTATTTACATGCCCGTTTAAATGGAAGTTAGCCTCGTCCGAGAACAACACATTATTGAGCGATGAAAATCGATTCAACATTTCATTCGCAAAGTTTAGTCTCTGAATAGCGTCATTATCTTTTAATTCCTGCACTAACTGAATTTTTTAAGCGTGCAGACGTAAATCTTTCCTTAAAATCAGCTGTAAAGATGTTCTGGGTACGTTTAGTGCACTGGAACGCTTACGACTAGACTGGGTAGGATTTTGACGAACAGACTGTGCCACAATGTTGATGTTTTCTTCAATACGAGTTGTCCTTGTTCGACCCCACCGCTGTTTATCTAACGTCGAACCAGTCTCTTCGAACTTAGCAACCCAGTTCTTAATCGTTTGAGCTGTTGGACACTTTGTAAAATTGTGTAAATTGTGGTATTCTCGATATTTACGCCGCGCAATGGTTGCCGAATCATTATTTTGATAAAACGCGCGCACACAAAAAGCACGATCCGCTCCAGTGAAACACTCCACGGCGACTAAATTCCCAGTCACTGAAGATACTGCCCCCACCTCGCCCGCGCCGCTCACGCTCACCCGATAAATTTTATTCAAATTTGAAATTTCAAAGGACTTATGGACCACCCTGTATATTCGTAATCTCTAGTTTTATTTATTGTTTATTAAAGATATATTTGATATTATTAAATGCTGTATACATAGAATCTGTTTTTGTATGAATAAAAAAGACTAGTAAATATATTTTTTTGAATTTTTACTCAAACATTATGAGCCATAAAAATATATAACGAAATTTTCTAGAAGTTTCTCATTAATCAATTGATTCGTTGATGGCCATATTCATAATAGAGTAAAAGCCCACCACGATGACCCGACCTTGGTTATTTTATAAAAGCTGAAAGTTTCTCTGTGCATGTCTCTAACACAGTTAAGAACGATCAGGGTCTATGAAATTTGGATCCTAGTTACTTTCGCAGATAGAAGGTAGCGCAGGTGTATAAAATAGTATCTCAAATCCGTTAAAGTAAGGTAAAGTCGCCTAATATGAGACCGTTCCTAATATGAGACCCTAGATGATCGTCTCTGTAGAGTCCTGTAAGCCCACATTCATATGATTTACAGGTTACTAGTGGTATAGTACGGGCCCTCTCCTCTAGATGGCGCAATATTTCATTTAACAGCTGTTTAATGCGAGATTTGTTAAAATTTGTACTGTGAAGTTTTTTACCGTTTTCCCTTTATATATTTACTTTATCATCATGGTAAGTATATTTTGGTTTGTAATATGATTTGTATGTAGTACAACAAATGTAGTCTTATTCCCACCTTTTCTTTATCCATTCGAAATACAACAAACTAACCTATAAATTTTTTTTCTAAATGTGTTGTTGGTTCCAAATATGAGACCCTCTGGGGTTCCCATTATGAGGAGGGTCTCATATTAGGACCCCGATATTTATATAGAATTTTTTCAGGGGAGTTCTTCTAAACGTCGCAAACAATGGAACAAGGGGCAAATGGTGTTGGCGATTAAAGCAGTTCGAACTCATGTCATGGGTTACAAGACAGCGGCGAAACATTTTCAAGTACCGAAAGGTACCCTTGAACGTTATGTTAAAAACATTAATTTTTCTCCTGAAGAACTCGTTCGTACAACACTTGGTAGAAAACCTGCTTTAGGAAAAGCTATCGAGGATGAGCTAGTTCGATACTGTCTCGATATGGATAATAGGTTTTTTGGTCTGCGAAGATCTGATGTAAAACGCATGGCCTTCGAGTTGGCAATTGCTAATAATATCCAGCACCCATTTTCACAGGAAAAAGGTGTTGCAGGAAAAAAATGGCTTAGAGGATTTTTCAAACGTAATCCCCAGCTGTCTGTTAGGTCACCTCAAGGTATGTCCAATGCCAGAATACGGGGATTCAATCAAGAAAGCGTTGCTTCATTCTACGATTTGTACGAAAAGGAATTATCGAAAATCAATTTTGCACCACAAAGGTTGTTTAACGTGGATGAGACAGGGATTAGTGTGGTGCAACATAAAAGAAGTAAGGTCATTTCTGCTAAAGGTAAAAAGCAAGTAGCAACACTTACATCAGCTGAAAGGGGAGGCCTTATTACAGTGGTGACATGCATGAATGCTGTAGGAACTTACGTACCGCCTTTAATTGTGTGGCCTAGAAAAAATATGAAAATTGAATTGATGGACGGTGCGCCAACCGGTTCCATTTACGCATGTCACCCTTCTGGATGGATTCAAGCCGAAATATTTACACAATGGTTTGACCATTTTATTAAATTCACAAAGCCAACACCATCAGATCCTGTGTTATTGGTGCTCGATGGACACTACTCCCATACGCGTAACATAGACGTAATAAATAAAGCTAGAGAAAACCACGTATCAATTGTTTGCCTACCTCCCCACAGCACACATCGCATGCAACCGTTGGATGTAGGATTCATGGGGCCTCTGAAAACGTACTATGCTCAGGAAATTGAGACTTGGCTGCGAAACAACCCTGATCGTATTGTCACGCCATTTATCATTGCAAGACTATTTTCAGTTGCATATAACAGAGCAGCCACTATGGAGGTTTCGGTGAACTCGTTTAGAACAACGGGACTATTTCCGCTTAATAGAAATATTTTCCGAGATCATGATTTCTCAGTGTTCGAAGTTGAGGAGAAATTAACAGTTCCTGAAGATACTGTAAGTCGTCCTCCACCGGGATCTTCCACAGAATCTAGAAACATTGAATATACTTCAGGAAAATCAGAAGGTATCAGTTGCATTAAAACAGCTTTAGATAATCCCCGTCCAGGAACTTCCAAAGATTCTAGCGATATTGAGGATGCCGCAGATGATCCACGGCCGGGAAATTCAAAAGAGTCCAATGATCAGGGGGCTGTAAATAGTTCTCGTAAAGCCGTCAAATACCTTTCAGAACCTACAAAGCTTGTCAGTCCAGTGCAGATAAAACCTCTTCCCAAAATAAAGAGCAAGAAGCCCAGTGCTCGTGCAGGCAGTGCAGCATTGATTACCTCATCTCCTTACAAAGATGATTTAACAGAAAGTTTGGATAAGAAACGTAAAAAGGAAGATTCCGCAAAACATAGCAAAGTTACATCAGTTACAAAGAAGGTTAAGTTTGACGATGCAAGGGAAGCAAAGTTTCGCAAACCAAAAAGTACTAAACGGTTTAAAAAGAAGAGGGTCGATTTAAGTGACAGCTCAACTGATGAAAGCGATGACTTGGGAGAAGTTGTTGTTGATGATGAGAGTGATGGTGACGAAAATTATGACGCAGAATGCCTCTTCTGCACAAGCATGTATTCTGCAGACAAGCATGGTGAACAGTGGGTTAGGTGTACAGTGTGCTACAGATGGGCCCATGAAGATTGTGGTGCAGAAGATCCTATCTTTGTGTGCCCAATGTGTGAAAAAAGACAGAAAAAGTAACTATATAATGTATTTTTATGGTCTATTTACTCTAAATAATGTTATTTGGAAAGAAATTTATAGGGTCTCATATTAGGAACCCAATTTTTTTTAGTTACTTTTTACATTTTATGAGTATTGTAGCTTTATTTGAAAAAATAAATAAAAAAGTACATTTTCGTTCCGTGTTTTTTAAAGCATAAACCCTTACCAATAAAACAAATCAGTAATAACTTAAAATTTGTTATTTTTACAGAAATTATAGATGTTTTCCAAAATGGGTCTCATATTAGGCGACTTTACCCTACCTATGCAGCCCAGCTTTTTTTATATCTTCTTCAGAATGATATTAGAAATATCTTTAAGAAATTATAGTGAAACTTTTGTCATATTATAAAAGCTGGAATTTATGTATAGTCGTATTACTTGGAGGATTATCAAAAGATACCCCAGCAGCTAGACAGTTGTAATGGTTTTTACATTGCGCCAGACACATTGCAAGTCTGTCGTATGTGCGAGCACCAGGCAGTATATAGGTACTCGGATTTATGCGGATACGTGTGAGATAGTGAGCTTTATGTGTTGCGATCTTTGGCTCCATTAACTGTCATTTATACTGCTTAGGTTAATCCCTTTCCGTTGGCTTGGTTTGTCATAAAATTGTCCGTCAATGACGATCAGCGCGTTATCTATATTGCCATTGTGTAATGAAAAGTTGAGAGTTAAACAAACGTAAGTTGTTTGCAGAAGTTCTGTTGCAACTATATATCAGGTAAGCAAATAAGTCCGTGCGGTTGCTGTAAATCGCACATTGCCATGGATGTTGTTGATCGATAGCGATTGTTTGTTACTTCAGTATGAATCCTTCTTTCCTCACACACATTAAAAGTTGCTGAAAATTGTTACATACCTAGTTTTAATAATTGAAAATGCCGAAGAGTAAAACAGTAATTAGAAGTTGTTTACTGTACGAGTACAAACTTGGTACAAAAGCTGCAGCGGCGGCGCGAAAAATATGTACCGCTTTCGGAGATGATGCCGTTAGTGATCGAACAGCACAGAAGTGGTTCAAAAAATTTTCTTCGCAAGATCTAAGTTTGAGCGAAGAACCGGGTTCAGCGAGACCAAAAATCATGAACAGCGAGGATCTTCGCCAGGTTGTGGACGCAAATTCCAGGAGAACAAGAACTTGCAGAAATGTTCAGAGTCCTGAAACTATTGGTTTGCATCTTCTTCAGCTAGGAAAGACGTGGAAGTTGAGCAAATGGGTCCCACATGAACTGACAAATAATAACAAATTAAGTCGTCTTACCATTTGTTCAGCAAACATCTCACACAGTCATTTCTTGATCGGTTATTAACCTGCGACGAAAAATGGATGGATCTTGTATTCGAATTCGCGTTCGTATCATTCGTACTGATTCGGTACCACACACGCCCAGGCTTCCTTGTGCCCAAACAAGGTTTTGTTGTGTGTTTGGTGAACAGCAACTGGAATTGTCCATTAAGAGTTTTTGGAAAGGGGTCAAACCATCACTGCTAACTTGTATTGTGAGCAGCTCCATCGAGTACAAGCAGCACTCATCCAGAAACAGCCTTCTTCGATCAATCGGAAGAAAGTGATATTCTTGCAGGATAACGACAAGCCTCATACCGCAAAAAATTTCTGAACTCGACTGGGAAACGTTACGGCACCCGCCATAGTCTCCCGACATTTCGCCCAGTGATTATCACCTTTTTTTGTCTCTTGACAACTGTATGAGGCACCGACAGTTCACAACTCGAGATGATGTAATAAATGCAGTCCGCCAATTTTTTTACTCCAAATCCAGGGAGCTCTACAATACCGGCATACAAAAATTGGTTCCACGTTGGCAAAAGGTTATGGAATGTGATGGTAAATACTTCGACGAATAAATAGTGTCTTATTGTTTCTCAATTTATATTTTTCTACTAAAAACCGCACGAACTTATTTGGTTACCTGATATAAGAAGTAATCGTCGGTATTAATATATTTTCAACTGAATCGATATTACAGAATAGAAACAATAGGTACCTTTACATTTACACTCTTTCCTGCGGGACTGGAACGCCCCGTTCCAATCGTGTGCGAAAGCATGCCAGTGTAAATGAGAAATAATCGCTCGGTTTTTAGACGTGTTCAAACTCGCATTTTCGTCGCTAGTGATTTTCGTGCAGGTAAGACGTTTGATTACATTTTACTTTCGCGCGGGCAATTGTGCGTAAATTGTGTTCTAGCGTGGGTAAGTATTTTATTGTATATACATATACAAAGTTTCAATTATTTTAATTGTTAGGTAGATAATATGGCAGATACACGATATTGGTCGAAAGAAGTTGTTTCAGAGTTTATTGAAATATATAAATCTTATCCATGCTTATGGAAAATCAAATCCCGAGAATATACAAACAGAAATTTGAAAAATGCTGCTTACGACAAATTAGTCGAGTTTTGTACAAAATTACATCCAGAAGCAAATCGAGATTATGTTGTGAAGAAAATACAAAGTTTTCGTGGTTCTTTTCGGAAGGAATTAAAAAAGATAGAGGAATCCAAGCGAAGTGGAGCTAGTACAGATGAAATTTATACTCCCACATTATGGTATTTCGACTTACTCCAGTTTACTATTGATCAGGAAATACCCACGCAAAGCATTTGTAACATGGAAGATGAAGGAACAGAAAATTCCAACCACTCTACTGAAGAAGAAGTTGAATTTCAAGAGAAAACAGAAGTAAATAATACACAAGTAAGTTTTTTAGGTACTTATTTATTAAAAACAAAAATATACATTAAGCTTTTCCTTTGGCCAACATTTCATCCTGCCAATCAACTTTTCCATCTGAATTGAAATAACTTGTATAATTATCTCGATTAGTTTTCGCAGCTATGGTAGCTACTTTTTTGTTACGACTTTCTAATTTTGTCATATTAACGGCATTTTTTCTCCAATCACCCACCTGTAACTCTTTAGTTATCAGATTTTCTTGATCAAATGATGTTGATGTTGTATAAGAAGTATCACGCTTCCTAAGAAAATTGTGAAGAGAACAAATAGCAAGTACAACGTAACAGATGTTTTCCGGGTTCTTCATATGTATTGGTGTATGCAGAATTCTAAACCTTGCCGCTATCAGGCCAAATGCATTTTCCGAAACATTTCTCGCTCGTGATAGTCTATAGTTAAAAATTCTTTTACTATAAGAAAGATCTCTTTGAGGATACGGTTTTAAAAAGTTTTCATGTAAAGAAAATGCTTCATCGCCCAAAAATACAAAATTGAAATTATTTTCTGTGTCTGTGTTATTTGGCAGATGTAACTGGCCTAAAACCACAAAATATATTATTCATAATTACATATATACAAGTATAACAACTTACCATGAATTAACTTATGATAAAATTTGGTGCTTTCAATTACTCCTCCATCAGATAATCTTCCATTTTTGCCTACATCGACAAAAATAAATTCGTAGTCAGCATTGACGAGAGCCATTAAAATGATACTATAAAAATTTTTATAGTTATAGTATTGTGCTCCTGAATGAGGAGGAGGTACAATACGAATATGCTTGCCATCCAGAGCTCCTCCACAGTTTATAAATTGCCATTTTTGTTCAAATCCATTTGCTACTTCCAGCCAATCCTGCTGCGTAGATGGAAACTAAAATAATATTTTTTTTAGAAATCTGCAAGTGTTTCATCACAAGTGCCTTCAACATCTCATGCACGTCCAACACGTCCAACTGCCTTCAAGCCTGCCTCAAATAAAAGAAGTAAGACTTCTAAACAAAATAAGACCCAAACAGACTTCATGAATTACTGCAAGAATCAGCTTGAAGGCAAAAATGAAATTGATGAATTTGATGCAGCCGCAATTTCGTGGGCGAAAAAAATTAAAAAGATGAATCCAACTCAGGCTATTTTTATGCAGATATGCTTATCAATCAAGTTGTAAATAAAGGATTATTAAACCAATTAACCGAGACAACGATAATTATGCAACAATCACCAGTTCCACTTCCACTTTTCTCACCGCCTAGCCCATATAGTGTTGCTTCATCAAATTCTTCATTACATCGTCCAGAAAGAACATCTCAATTACATGCTTTAGATTCAGCAAGTATAACAGCTTACTATGAGCAAGCTAGTCAGGATTTTAGTAATTAATTTTTTAGTTTATATTCAAGTTTTGTTATCACAAGAAGTTTATTTCAATAAAACAAGTAATCTTACCTTTAAATATGTTTTCCTTAATACTTCATATATAGCTTTACATGTCTCAGGTATAATGTTACATAAAGATGGTGCAGATATTCCACTTGAAAATTTCAAATCTTCAAGCGAACGACCTGTAGCTAAGTATCTCAAAGTAGTTGTTAGTCTTTCTTCGGCACTTATGCTCTCCCGCAATCTTGTGTCTTGTTTAGAAATCATTGGAGAAACCAAATCCAACAAAATTCTAAATGATTCAGAATCCATTCTCAAATAGTTTCTAAAATCCATGGGATAATTATCACGCAACTCATGAAGCAGAGGCAAATGTCCATATCTGTTGCGATTTTCCAACCATGTTTTCACCCAACACTTTCTTTGTCTCTTATTTGGAATATTTAGATACACAGCCAAGCACAAAGCTGCTCTTATTTTCCGTTTCTTAATTATTTTATCCATTATGAAGATAAAAACCGCCTTGAAAACTGTTGAAAATTTCAAGACTCCACATGCCACGAATATCACTCGCGAAAGATGACAGTTTTTGATTTACATTTGCACTTTTATCCTATACCGTTCCACGACACACACTCAAACCGTGCGATAAGCAGTTGTAATTTTTAAGACAGTTCGTATTAGGACGCGCCACGCTTGGACGCGCGAGAATTCGCGTGATTGGAACGGGGCGTTCCAATCCCGCAGGAAAGAGTGTAAATGTAAAGGTACCTAATAGCTTTAGAAGTTGTTGACGAAGTGGTTATACTGGATGTCCAGGAATAAATTTATTTTTTTAAAGGCTAATAAAAAATTGTCTGGAAGTCTTAAAATTAATTTATTGAAGCAAAAATACACACAATACAGTCGGATTTCATGTTTTAAAAATTTTATATTGTCGAGGTGCCTTCCATTTCGGTCGAAACACTCCTGAAATGCCGTCTTCATGTGGTTATTTTTTGTTTTAATTCTTGCAAAGACCTAGGTCGATTAACATAAACTAGACTTTTAAGGCGTCCCCACAAAGAAAAAGTCCAATGGGGTGAGATCTGGAGACCTACCTGGCCAGCTTAGGTCTCTAAAGCAAGAGATGACCTTTTCCGGGAATAATTCTCGAATGTCTTCCGTAGATGATCGGGCTCTATGTGCGGTAGTGCCGTCATATGTAACCCGTTTCTTGATCAAAGCTATCAAATTTTAGTACCTGAGGTACCAAAATCTCCCGACGCATTGCACAATAACGATCACTAGTTACAGTCTGGGCTATGTCACGTTGGTTCTCAAACATTGCACACCACAACAGTTACTTTTGTGCTATTTAGGGGCTTTTCCTGTTTTTGCCTTGGATTCTCTAGTACCCAATAACGACAATTTTGCTTATTAACTGCGCCTGAAAGGTGAATGTGCGCCTCGTCACTGAACAGAATGTTGTTAATTCGGTCGTTTGCAAAAAAAAGGTTTATCGTTGTTTAGCCGAAGGAACGAGGGTTTATAAAGTCATTTGTGTTTAATTCTTGTAGTATTTGGATCTTGTAAGGTTGAAGCTTCAAATCTCTCTTTGAAACCGAATGAAAAGACGATTTACGAACAAAGCCACAAAAGATTTTGAATTATAGCGGCGCGTACAGCTTCAACATTCTCGGGAGTAGTTACAGTCCTTGGACGACAGATCGTATCACATTTAAAGCTGACGCTGCTTCACTACACCTCTTTACCCACGACTTCACTAAATTTTTAATTGGTGTATCCTCCATACGCCTGATATTGAAGTGAGCACAAAACCTTCACTTTGCAATTGTGTACCAGTCATTGTTCTTGAAATAGGCCTCACGATGCGCACCAGATCAACGCTCCATTTTTACTAAATAATCCGCATCGATCCACTATCGAAGGACGCTACGCCGACCGCGCTAAGTTACACTGTTGCCAAGTTATTCGAGTTTAAAAAAGGAAAATTATTCGTGGACACCTTGTATTTGGCAAAGAAACTTGTGGCCAACTGCACCCAACCTATAAGACTTAATGTAATAATATGGCTAAGAACATAATAAAACTATTTTTTCATTCAATAGACATTATTATTATTATTATTATTAAATTTCTTACTATAAGCAATACCCTCCTCCCTCCTATAGTAAACAATTGATTTTTCTAAAAAGTTAATAAAACCTATCAATTCATTCATTAGGTTTTATCGATTTTTGGATGTTAGATAATTTGAAAATTGATTCTTTAATAATACCTAGATCATTCTATGCAATGATATTTTTTTGGCAAACACAAAAACATTGTTAAACATATAATACTGAGTAAATGAAAAATATTTACTTTCTCGCACCTGATGCAGACTTGTTGCTTATCGATATGTGAAAATTTTTGATTTAGTTTGTATCTATAGATTTTTATAGGATATATGATTGTAAATGGACTATTTGTCTGTAAAGGGTGCAACAAATCTTACAAGCATTCGACCACGGCAAGAAGCCATTTGAAATATGACTGCAACAAGGATAAACAGTTTCAGTGCGACGTTTGTAGCAAGAAGTTTACTAGAAGGAATACATTGAATGTCCATTTGAAAATGATTCACGGCATGATGCCACCTTCTAATTTTGTAAAAAATCAATAAAAATGTTCTTCTTTCCTCACCATCTCGATTATAACCATGTCATTAATTAGCTTAATTTTTAAAATACATAAGCATCCATCATTGATGTCTTTTATTCATTTTTTCACAACATAATTTCCCGGCTGCTTCAAATCCGATGTTGTATCACTGTCCTACTAGCTACATAGGGCGTACCACCTGTGTGAGATCTGAGTATTGCTCCTAAACACAAACTTGTCAAATAGACCAATTTATGATTTATTCTATGAGGTATCTGAGAGTACATTTTTATATTCACAATTATACAGGGTGCCTCAACATACTACAGTTGATTTTCTCAAATGGAATACTCTGCTTCTTTTTACATATTCGGATATCCTCTTTCAAAAGAGAAAGATTGATGGAATATACTTCTGATTATTATTTGTTGAGCTATTGGATATTTTCTATAAAAAAAACACTTGACAACTCGCATATCTGCTCTCTCGAAGGTAGAGTAGTAAATTTTCGGTCAACATTGTTTTATTATACTCAATTTTAATCTAATTCAACGCATTTTTTTTGGAATGGTCAAAAACGTACCTAATAAAAAAAATGTACGGTAGATTCACTACCCCATTATGTCAAAACAGCAGACATGCAGCCTGTCACAGTTTGGTTTTTTTAGTTGAAATACCGAATAGTTGAACAACTGGATCAATCTTCTTTTAAAAGACCATATTTGAATATGTAATAAAAAGTAGACATTTCATTAAAACAAAAACAATATATGGATCAAAATTGGGACACTCTGTATAATAGTGTATATTCTATAACTGGGCCTCCAGGTACAATAGTTTTCTTTGAAATGGTTTTATTTAGGAGCAGTATTCCGTTTTCGCACCGTTGGTATCCATAGCGCAAATTGGGTGTTTATGGCCCTGGCGTAAAATTACACCTAAGGGCGCCAACCCATGACAAAGCATAATCGCTTAATCAACTCTCGCAAAACATACAAAATTGATAGATTGATCGACATACCTGTAAGGATGATCGATCCAAATTATTCGAGCTGTTGTCCGGAATGATTATTACACACTGTAGTATGCATGATTAATAAGGCAGCAGCGGTGGCCACAGTAGTAGACTCTTTGGTCTCATGATCAGTGGCCGTGCGCTGTGCGGGTTCGAGTCCCGTCCCAGGAGAAATTTTTCCCTTGGCTATGGATGTTGTGATTGTCCCTAGGTGGTAGACGGTCTTTGACTGTCGAACGTGGAGGTACCACCCGGCGGATCTCGTATGTGGAGCCAGAATGTGTGCATGTCGCATGCACACGTGTTCCCTCGCCAGAGTCCGTGTGGCGTTCCCCCTTTCCCCTGTATCCCCCTATAGCCCCACGGTACCCAATGGGTGTTTAGGCCTTAGGCGTGGTAGTTGGAGTATAAAAAAAAATGCTGGCCAGCACAAAAAAATCAAAGACAATCATTCCGGACAACAGCTCGAATGATTTGGATCGATCATCCTTACAGGTAAGTCGATCAATCTATCAATTATTCTTCGCTGTTGTCCGACATGATTATTACTCACTGTAGATGTTCGTAGAGAAAGAATAAACGATCTAATTAACTAGACACGTTATTTAATATCAATATAAAGAAAAGTTTTTCAACAATAGTTGAAGTTACAGATACTAATTGTTTATAGAAAAAATAGCCAACAATCTATACGTACTGCAACTAAACACTACACTAATAGCATAATAAGAATAATTTTACGCATAGTTACACTTGTTAATTGGGAAATTGGCAAAACTTTTAGGCTTAAGTTGACTCTTTTGACGATAAAATCAAGCTTTCGGCATTCTCTATGGAGCCATCATCAGGATTCTGAAAACACAATTGTGATGCTAGCAAAGAAAACAGGACAGATTTAAAATGTCATATATATATATATATATAATGCCCAATAAGACATCTGTCAATTATTGAGCAAGGCGTAAATGTCTAAAAACAAAAAATAAGCAAGATATAGAAAACTATTGCTATCTTTCACATGGGTTTTATTATGTGTGCATAATAAGACACTTGTCAATTATTATACATGCTGCGTAGAAATAATCCGGAGATACAAATATTGTCATTCTATTCTTATTGAATGTAATATTACACGATAATACATTCGTCAATTATTGCGTAACATGCATCTTAGGCAAAACCCAATAAGACACTTGTCGATTATCAGCATCAAATAATTAGAAATATTTTAAAAGAACCAGATAAAAACTAATAACGGATGGATGAAAATACTAAAAAAAACATAAAAGAGCATTACTAGTCAAAACAGATCTAACAGCTGATTTTTAACCATTGAAAGTGAAACATTTTTTATTGTTATTATGCCTCAGATTTCTAATATTTGGCTGCGTCCTAAAATTTGCATATTTGGCACAGCTTTGTGTACCATATTCAATATTTTTAGATTCATCTTGAGAAAATTGAAAGTGAAACATTTTTGATTGTTATTATGCCTCAGATTTTTAAGATTTGGCTGCGTCCTAAAATTTGCATATTTGGCATAGCTCTGTGTACCATATTCAAGATTTTAAAGATTCATCTTGAGAAAAATTGCTACACCCAACTCTTTAAAATTTTTTACTGACTGACACATGGTCATAACATACAAATAGTTTCCTGTTGCGATTCTCTAATCAGCCACCCTCTGATAATAATCCTGCTCCAGAGGCTCGATCGCACATAAAAGATCCTAATACGTGGTTTAGTTTCAGGATTTGAACTAATTGACAATATGTACGTCTGTCTTCAGTGTCAAAGAACGTACAAGTACGTAAATGGTGTCAAGCAGCATTTGAGATATGAGTGTGGCAAAGATAAACAGTTTCATTGTCAATATTGCACGAAAAAGTACACCAGAAAGACAACGTTAAAGTATCACATACTCGAACATCATAGCAAACAAGGCGCTAGATGTTAATACATTTTGTTCAGAAATCTGCATTGTAATTGGTGTTCTGTTGAATATTAAACTCTGTCAAATGAATATAGGAATGTAGCTGAAACCACTGCTTATGCCTGTTTATTTTGTGATCGTATTCTTCTGCGTACTCGAGCATGCAGAATTAAGCTTTTTCTAAATCCGATCGCAAATGACCAAGAACGCTTGCTGATGGATGACAATGAAACACTTACTTGCTGCCAAAACGTCGAATGTCATCATAATATGGTATAAAAATGTTGATTGATATCCAGAAAAATGGTGCTACGTATACAGGGTGTCCAATTTTAATATCCCCACATAAACATTCCCAAATCTACGCATGCTAGAAAAAAGCAATCAAAACTTGTAGGGTTTCGCAGGGAAAATGGTGTTGACCTTGACAATGACCTCGACCTCTGAGACCATCCCCTGGTCAAGCGAACATATTCAAATCGAACCCCCTTTTTCACCTTGAAATTGAAAAGAGAAAATTTTATGTCCGAGTACGACCATCACCATAACCTTGACTAGTACGTTCAAGACCATTTCAAGATGTTGAAAACAAAAACAACAACAAAAATGTTCGACAGCACAATTGTGAGGTTTGTAGAGGTCAACCAAAGGTGATTTTGATTATAACCTTGACCACGAATTTCAAGGTTAAGTCGTGATTCCCAAAGGAGACCTTTCATTTTTGGACTGGAAATGGTAAAAGCGGGAAACTGTATGTCCGAATCTTGCCTTGATCTGAAAGTCAAGGTCATGGCAATCTTAAATGTTGGTTGAATTTAAGGTCACCTTCGGACGCAAACATTCCTGCTTTTTCAATTTCCGGTATAAAAATGAGGATTTACTTCTGGAAAAGTTGACTTGACCTTGAGGGTCATGATCAAGGCCAACTGTGGGTGATCCCCACAACCCTCAAAACTGTGCTGTAGAACATTTTTGTTATAGCACATTGCTTTCGCTGTCTTGATTTTACCTTGACATGGCCTTGAATGCCATGGTTTTTGCCATGGTCAAGGTGATATTCAGACGTAACATGTCCTCCTCTCTTCAATTCCAATGTGAAAAGTGGTTAACATTTGAAAATATCCAAATAACCTTGAAATAATCTCGAAGTTCGTAGTCAAGGTCATTGTGAAGGTCGCCGTCATTTTCCCCTTGAAATCCCACATGTTATTTTGAAAATTATTTTCTAGATAGCGCTGATTTCTGAATATTTAGGTGGAGAGATTAAAATGAGACTCCTTGTATAGGAATGACTCTTCACTAACATTTCGGCTACCTCAGTGTCCTTTTTCAAAGTCCGGATGCAATGGACATTGACAATATATTTTAAACTTATCTGTCTTCCAGGTGACAGTTCATTTGTTTTTTGCCGCTGATATACAGTAGGTTGTAACAACACCCTGAACGGCCCTGTATAGCAGAGGCAATAAACAACTGGACTGTCACCCGGAAGACAGATAAATATAATATATATTCTCGATCTCATTTTTGTTTATTCCTTGCAAAAGGTGATCGAAACGTTAGTTAAGAGTCAATACTATACTATATGGGTGGTTTGATTTGTTAGGAAAAACGTAGAGTGTTATCGGCGCGAAAACCACAGGATAAGTTTCAGATGAACAAATAACTGTTTTACACCGTTCTGATTTTGCCGTTTGAGAAATGTATGCCGTTTAGGACATATTCTGGTCTTGAGACTTATCTTAGTTGTAACAAGACATACAGTTTTTTCACTGAATCAAAGCAGTTACGTCACAACGTCAAATAATGACAGTGACGCACATGGTTGCCACATTAATTAAAACTACTAGATCCTGGGTCGTTTTACACAATCTACTTTATGTTTTCGATGCCTTACCGTAACCAACATTTCGGAGCTAATGTTTTGTAAACGCTAGAGCTAGTATAAATTCTATGTACTACCTTATACCTCCCTTACGGACTGCAAAGGCAATAATGGAGCTCCGTGATCTGATTCGGTGTCAAAATATTTCGTCAAAGAAATGACGAATCCTTTTGCTGTCAATCCAGAGGTTTCGGCATTTTAACAAAATGAAAGATCTGAAAAAATAACTGTTTTTATAAAATAACAATGCAAATATTGAGGCGAAAAGAACGAAAATAAACCACAAATAAACAACAGCCGCTGGCATAATTGCCTGACAAGCTTTGCGACAATGTAACAACGCAGAAAACGGTTACCAACATAAATGTACCGGGGAAATTGAAACTATATGTACCAATTTAGAATCTATTTTGCATTAAGTTTGGCATTCAAATTTACTTAATATGGCGTAACTGCTTTGTCTCAGTGAATAAACTATCACAAACACTTGGTTGAGGTCACACAGCATTTACGGCTTTGAGACGGTAAAGATATAAAAACAATTATTCTTAGTAACGAGCTATTGAAGTTAGTAAGTAAAACTTTATTGTAGGTTATGATGTCATAGACGGGATGCATGTTTGTCGACAGTGTCACAGAAAATACACTTACACAAGAGGTGTCAGGCAACATATAAAGTACGAATGTAGGAATGATAAACAGTTTAAATGTGACAAATGTATGAAATCGTTTCGCAGACCAGATGGATTGAGGTATCACAACCTTACAGTACATGCTTCCAAGAAAAATAACTAGCCCTATGTATTGATATAAGTAGTGAATACATTTGTGTTGAAACCATGAATTGTATATATGAACTGCTACCCTCCCATAGCGTGAATTTTGGCGATCAAGAATCCGTGTTTATTTTGACGTGGTGTAAATGCTATTCCTATTAACAGGGCTCGCGCGTCATCTACTGGGCAGTAGGCGAACTATTTCAGCCTAGCCACCGTCACACCAGCGCAGGGTGGTGGGGTAGTCGTCCTACCGTCCAGTAGAGTGCACGACATCTTCCTGTTAGTATGTAAGTAAATTGATTACTTACTCGACGTGTAATTTTATTTGTCTTCAAAGTATTTATTAAGCAGAATTTTGTACAGCAAAAGTGAGACACTGTTATTTTCAATAAAATGCTTAGTAATTGCGTCACGTCAATCTATTATATCAGCTTGGTTGTTTCGAGTAGGCCACAAGTCCCTTTTTATTAATTTACATCTACTTTTGTGTCCGGACACAAATGAAAAATAGGTTTTTGTAGCTGAATCAGTAATTTATGATGTATTTCTTGATTTAAGACGAGAAATAGACCAAATTCTTTACATCCTTTTTTCCAATGACGCCTTCTTATTGGTCAGATTTTTGTAAAAGGCACAGATTTTGATTCCTGCCTGTCAATAGCAGAATCGAGGCCTGAGTTACATTCATAACCCTTCCTTAAGGATTGAGGACCGTTTGAGGAATGATGTCTCTCTAGATTTTTAATGAACAACAGCGCTTTGCCAAGGAACGCTCAAGTGAGAATTTAGCATTTGCGTCTCACAGAAGGCTGTAACAGTTGTGACTATGCTGTCATTCATGTCAGAAAGGTGTTTGCTGACGATATGTTTTAAGCATATTGGACTGTTTTATTTTTTGTGCTATATGTTCCTAAGCAATGCAAAATAGTAAATGGAATATAGCCGTATTTTCTATGATTGCGCAGAAAAGGTGTTATATTGAATGTAACATCGTCGCTGTGTTCACACAGAAAATATATTTTAGCTAGCTTTAAGCAGCTCAGTTGGATGCATGAGGCTTAAAAATCGGGTATGTGGAATGAGGAAGGAAATATGACTTGTCTCTACAACTGCCATGCATGTGAGATCGATGGAAGCCATACGCCATGGATGAGGATTTGCTGTATATGTGTACAGCAAGGTTATGGGTCAACTCAGGTCCTCGGAAAGACAAAGTCAAGGCGTAAGTAACCCAAGGGAGGTCTTACTAAAGTGCAGACCAAGCTTCAAGTAAGTCGTGAATATGGCCCAAGATAGGTCGAAACCCAAAAGTAAGGTTTTAAGAAGTAAGCCAAAGGCTAAGTGCAAGTTAGAGCCGATAAGGTAGCTCCCAATCATTTTTGCCTAATAGACACACATAATTATATTTAGCACATGGTGCTCTTGATTTACGTCAGGGAGGTTTAATGGAGTGAGCGTGGCGCGAAATAAGAATTTCATGGACCCTGGAACCAAGAAGTGAAATATAGGTAATCAGTATTGCAATACTGACTTTGACAATTTGTGTGCCTTTATACTCATATATATATATAAATAAGTTGAATGGTAAAATCGTTCTGCATTTTTCTCATTAATAGGTTTTGTGAAAAATAATTGTCGTTCCAGTATAATTTTCTTTTAATATATAAGGAAGTTTGGAAATAAAAAGAAGATGTTAATAAATATTTATTGAAATCTTCTATTTCATTATGAAAGACTAGTGTTTAAAACCATTATCGCCAATTGTAGCGCAGTTTTTCCGAATGTGGTATCATTTTATGTAAAATATTATCAGATTGCTCTCTAATTTTCATTTTTCCAGATCAACTGGAACCAGAAATTTCCATCGAACCAGCAACTTCCTTTAAGCTGGATTATCATAAACACTTGTCTGGGATCCATGCCTCAAGGAGACGATACACCTTCGAAGAAAAAGCCACTATCTTGCGAGAACTAAGCTCAAAATCTAAAGAAGTAATTTGCAGCGAATTGGGTATACACAAAAGGATCTTGAACAAATGGATAAGCGAACAAGGTATCATTGAAAAGAACGCGAACAACGAGGTGATAAAAAATTTGAAGAAGCAGAGAGTAAACCTGTTAGATGATGCTGTATTCAGTTGGTACCTCCAGGTTCGATCAAAAGGTATCAATGTCACTGGGTCTATGATTCGCAAAAAGGCGTTAAGCGTCAATGCGGAATTCGGTGGAAATCCCACGTTTTCAGCTAGCGAGGGATGGTTGACAAGATGGAAAGAACGTCATCATATTCGACAACTAAATTTGGCTGCCACTAAAGTTGGAACAAATTTTATAGACGATCCCAAAGAAGAAAATAGTCGAGACGATAAAGTTTAATATTTTGATTGTATTTTTTTAATGTAATTATTGAAATACATATAGTGGGAATAAAAAATATTTATTTATGGTTTACTTAACCTAGCTATTTCGTGCGCTTACCTACTTATCCAAACCACCCTAGGTTATCATTTCTTGACCTTCGATTGTCAAGCTGATTGACTTGACTACAAATAAGGTCGAGATAAAGGCAAGTATAAGATATTAAATCAAAGCAAGTCGTTTTTACGTCAAGTACTTGAAATCTCAAGAAGTACAGATATTACTTGAAAACTTTTGTAATATAAATACCAGTGGATTATAATAATGAACTGCGGAAAGACTTAGTGGCATATAACAAATAAAAGAACGATTAAACTGTAAACTCAAATAGAACAGAGATTATTTCTTTCTCAAACGATATAAAATTGAAAAATTCTTAATTAGCTCTTTGTTCTCTAACCGCAAGTTAAGACACATGAGATACTAACGGATGATTGCTTAATCTGTTGAGGGGTCTCGTAAGGTGCAGTGCAGCAATAGAAAATTCGCTTTCAATGGATGCTGATGTTGCAGATGTCGATAAAAGATCTCTTGCCCTAACAACTGTAATGTAGGAATACATTTTCATGCCTTTTCCACCACTTGTGATTATTTGCATTAAGAAATATGCTTCTTGCTTCGGCATCTTCATTTGTTAAGCTCAGTGTAATGTCCTTTCAATAACATGATAGAAGTGAAGAATATCTGCATTCTCGAGTCTAGTACAAGCGCGCTACTGGTCTTTTATCAATGTAATATTCTCGTTTGATCAAATAATTTAGAATACTTCTTTTAGATTTTTCGCATGTTTGACTCACTGGGTTATTTTAACAAAAACAAACAATACTTTTTTTTGAATACGCTTTACAAACGACATAGAAAATGCATTCTAAATTATTTTATCAAAAATGGAAATATCGAACTCAAGTGAGACCAAGCAGTGTTCTTGAATTTTCATCCCGTAAAACACAATTTGTATCTGTAATATAACTTTCTTATTTGGCTACTTAGTTTTCAGCAAGTCGGTCTCAGTTGGGTCACCCAGACCTGACATTGATATCAAATCAGAACTGAATAGGAGACGATCTGTAGCTAGGAACAGGACAGTGATGACAGTGTTTCAGGCGGACATTCTAAAAGAAGCGTTCAAAAGTCAACAGTTTCCAGATGTAGCCACAAAGAATCAGCTATCAAGAATGACGGGACTTACTTATAATTTTATTACTTTATGGTTTCAAAGAAGGAGACATAACTCCAAACATAATAAGGTTGCCAAGGCAGAGTTTGTCGTGAATCATTCAAATATTATCGATTAAGACTGTTTGAATTTTCAGCACTATCGCTATTTCTGGAGATTGCATTTTTGGATTAAAATTATCGCAATATTCCATTTTAAACACTATACTTCCCCAGTCTAATGTTATTATCGAGTAATGTAACATATCCGTATACCTCTGCCAAATTGGTGAATGGGTATGTATGTGCGCGGATATCATCTTACTCAAGGACGTTAACAGTGGCGTTTGATACCTTATGATTATTAACAATACGAGGACAGGACTCTATGCTTGGATCATTTCTGTTTATATTATATATATGAATCACGTACCTAAACAATGGGTTTGCTGGGTGCAATATGATTCAAGGCCCTGTTGTGTTGTGAATTGTAAAAATATTGGTACGAACAGTAAATGCAAATTCTATGGATTTCCACAAACGAGTTGGAAATTAGAGTAACTGGAATGAATGGACAGCTGTTATAAAGAGAAAGACATTTTTGAGTTAACTGGAGGTTTTTCAAACACTAAATCTGTATATAGAAACTGATTTTTATACATTATATTACTCATACAATATTTATAAACAATTATTTTTTGTTATAATTAGATAAAAATTGACCAAATGTTATATTTATGTGGGACAAATTCTAGACTAAATTGTGAACCGGTTAACCTTAATCGATATAGCTGAAATTTCATCCACACGTTTGGTTCGGGTGACATTACACAAATTAACTGCAGCCATTTTGAATCAAATATGGCAGATGCTACAAAACGGCGATTTATCGTTTCCATAGGACCCCTTATGATATGAGTCTCGAAAAGGCTTGGTGAAGGAAACACAATAAAGTGACCTCATTCTAAATCAATGGCGGCGACCGCAAAATGCAGATTTATATTGTTCATATTATATGGATATAATTAAACGGGATTGATGAGAGAAACACAATAATCAAAGTTACGTTATTCTAATCCTATATGGCACCAAAATATCGAATTATACAATTTATATGTATTGAATTTTTGTAATACAAGAAGTTTTGTGGAGTGCTATTAATAAAATATATGAAAATCATATAGAAATCACTAAACTAGTTACTTGGCATCATCAATACTAAAAAGTAAAAAATTAATAAAGACCATGTTACGTTTTAAGCAAGATGGAAAAATGGTGTAACACGCTTTTATTTGAAAACACGAGATAAAGGAGCTTGTTTATAAAAATGTATCTTTTTTATTTATTTCACAATACAATCACAAATATTCCAGTCCTACATTAGTGCGATTGTACATAGATTGGCGCTGTCATCACGCACCCAGTGAATATACCTCGCAACTCTTTTCTGTAGTGTTACATATCTGTTTCTCTTAACCATCGATTTAGTTTTCAGCGAATCAGTAACAGTAGTGCCATTGAAGCAGCAGAGATACTCCAGCACAGAGCATATCAAGAAATCATCTCTGATCAGAACTAGGACAAGGATAGTGATGTCTGAATACCAGGTGACAACTTTGAAGGATGCATTTACAGTTGATCAGTTTCCAGATCCGGACACGAAACTTAACTTATCTGAAATGACCGGACTTACTTACAACTTTATAACTGGGTGGTTTCGGAGAAGAAGGCATAACTCCAAGCATAATAAACTTTCTAGGGCAGAACTTACTGGATGATTTCGTTTGTAATACGCTATATTGTATACGTTCGTCTTCATCAACACAGAACTCCGCTACTGACACTAAGCAGGCAATAATTCACAACCACTTACCTCATACAGCTTCCAACCTACAATATTCAACCCTTCCAAACAATATCCGTAGTTCCGCCGCCACTGCATCAGTTTTCAAAATCTACGACTACATAAACGACGGAAGTATTGAACTCTCGATAATATTCGAACACCAGTTCAAAAGTCATCTGTTGCTTAAAGATATCACACAAGTCCGTGTTTCTCATTAATGTCGTCACTATTCATTTCTAATTTAGGCAATGTGTTGGTACATTTTAAGGATCATAAAATTTAGAAAAAGATTTGTGTAAATATAAACACAATCAAGTCATCATCTACAAAAGCATCGCAGAACGCTAAAGTGGTATGTACCACTAATAACAAAATACCCCTAAAACATATAAATATTACCCTGTAGTGGTGTGTCGGAGTCGACACCGCCGGAGTTTACCAGTTGGAGTTAGTTAACCATTGCGCCTGCCACTTACCACAGTGGCGTCCACGACGATTGCAAGTTATTTCCAATTATGTCCACATTAACATCGGACTTTTATCATTTAATTTACGCGTTGTTACCGTGATCATAAGCTTCTTAATGATTGAACGTCTTTGTCTGATACTAAAGTCGTAACATTCACAACCCTCCACACCCTAAACCCCATAATTCCCAATTTTCAACTCCTATGTATAAACGTTTTTTTTTCTCGTCAGAAATGATTAAGGAGCCTCTGAAAACAAAGTGTAAGCGAGTTTACTTTTTTCGCCGCCCACTTCGTCGCCTCTGAGCAAATTTTTAAGAACTACGAAGATTTTTCGTCCTTAGCATTATAGTAGTGACCAAGGTTTTTCGTGATGTACATGTCATATAACATTCAAAAAACATGGTAGGTCGTATTGCAAGATCATATCAGTGCATCGCAACATTGGAACTGTTCTTTAATAAATAATCAATTACTATCAGTAGATCAGCATGCAATATTAAGGGGTCTCCAAAAAGATCAAATGTGGCCTACTCGCCAGGATTCGCATCCCCATCACTCCTACTATGTGGGTTACAGGGTCGCATATGATATTCATTATTGAAATAAGATGTAGCGGAGGAAATATGACTAAATAGAGATGGAGTTTATGTTTGCAATATCTGGCACACCCAAAAAAGAGTGCCTTAGTTCCGGAGAATAAATGGTGAATACAGGATAGTGAATTTAATATGTTCCGAAGATCTATTTTTTTGAGCGAAACTTAACGTCAATTTCTTAATTGCACAATAAAATTACCTCATTTCAAGTATCTGTGATCTGGAATCATTATCATAATTTCATAGATTCTCGTGCTCTTACACTAAGGACTGTCTTTTTTGTGTATATGGGGGTACCTTCAGAACTGCTTGATTCCGATGTGTGAGATGTGTATGGTGTCCACGAAGTTCAAGAGAGTGAGCATAGCGGTTACCAGATCTGGATCAGTGCCGCCATCTGATATTACGTAACACATAGCTATGTCTCTCCTGTTGACCAGCGAGCCATAAATGCCGGGGCATGTAGCGACACGCATACTCATGTTATAAATCTTGTAAGAACTGTTTATCAGGAAAAATCCTTTTTACTAGCGTTTATGTTTATGATTGTTTGAAATGCTTTACGCTAAACCGTTCGGTAATACAAGTATACAGGTTATCGCATCGAAAAAGAAACAGATGCAATTACTGGCAGCGCAGTTTTTTTTTAGAAACGCTCAGACCAGTCGATTTTGTTTTCGAAGGGGTACAAGTTTGGCAAAAAATCACGTTAGCACGTGCAGCCCCCAAGCGAGGGTGACACCACCCTCAAAATCTTAAATGGAAAGGGGGGTCGAGTGATACCTTATTTTGAAGGTCTTTCAAACAAAATCGACGGGTCTGAGCGTTTTTCCAAAAAAAAACTGAGCTGCCAGTAAATGCGTCTGTTTCGTTTTCGATGCGGCACCCTGTATAGTATGTGAATGTAGTAACGTCAGTAGTTGCTCGAATAGCATTATGTTCTGCGGAACACGATTAATAAAGGGTGGGTCATCAGTTGTTTTTTTAAGTTGGTATTATTTTGACAGTTGGTAACACTTCCATGCTCAACATATTGACAGATATATTGTGTCAAACTTCCGATGTGAGCAATGGATCTTTTCAATCTTGGACAGAGGTGGGAAATATTTAAAAACTAGTTTCAAAGTGAGTGCTAAGTTGCGGAAACTTTGCGAAAATTGAGAAGACTGTCGAAATGAAGCTCCGTCCGCGAGTGGTATACGAACATTCGTGAAGAAGGTTCGTGAAACTGGCCTGCTTATGGATAACATAAGGTATGAGCGTGTTCGACGCGTACTTATAGCCGAAAACGTTGCTGCTGTTGCCCAGAGTATGCGTGAAAACGCAAGAGTGTCAACCCGTCTCAGAGCAGAGCAAGTGGGCATCAGTCGCACTTCTGTGTCGAGAATATTGCATAACGACCTAGAACTATTTCCTTATAAGGTGCAACTTGTGAAAGAGTTGAAACAAAATGACCATCGGCTTCGATATCGTTTCTCTATGAGGGCTCTAAATCAATTGTAAACGGACGTCAATTTTGGTCGCCAAATGATATTTTCCGACGAAGTCCATCTCCATCTGGGAGGTTACGTTAACAAGCAGTAGGGTAGGACTTGGGGTTCTGAAAATCCACATGTCATAGAAAAACCAATGCATCCAAAAAGAGTAACTGTTTGGTGTGGCTTTTGGAGTGGTGGGATTATTTATTGGTCCAACGGATGGCCCACCATTTACATTTGGCTATTAAATTTTTTTGTTTTTCTTGTTATGTGCAAAGTTTATCTACTGTTCTGGATAGTTTATCTGTTATTAGCATATCTCTCGGCTAGCTATCCATAAGACCTGATTCCATTTTGACGTTGCCTGATTTGACTGAGGCATTAGTCATACTCGCCCTCAAAGTTTGCATAATGAGTATACTTGTAAGTACTCCTGAGGCAAAGTATGCGGAATACTTTATATGCAGTAATGGCTGTAATATAATTTATATTTAATTTATGTAAGCCACCATCTTACGAAATTGTGAAATATAGTTTATTTGCATATAAAATGCGTTTCTTCCTGTACCAGAATTCTTTAAACAAATCGATAAAAGGCGACCTTCTACTTTTTTAGTTCATAATGTTGCTATACCTTTATTTAGGTAGCAATTATACGGACAACCCGTAGCTTCCTATTTCCTACACTTCGTTTGTGTGATACTAACATTTTATATGTGTATAGCGTTTTTCAAAATCCTTACTTATTTCTTGAACGGGTCAAATGATCATACTAACAAGTTTAAGTTCAGGGTAATGAAATTGTTATATTTTGGAACATTTTTATTTAAATGGAATGGGAGGCAGTATGATACTACGAGTACATTAACTTCAAAAATGTAGGCTACTAATTTAAAGGTTTTTGTACATTCAATTGATTATAACCAAACAAGCAATAATCAAAACGCGTAACGTATGTTATATTAATCTACTTCTCTCGGAAGGATCTATCGTAATAAAATATGGTACTTTTCTTTTGAAAAAGTTGTCAAAATTTGTCATTTTTTTAATTAAGTGTCGCACATTTTTTTGCAAATTCAGATAGACCTTTCAAAAGAAAAATTTTATACTTTAATATCTAGACGATTAGTTGTACAAAAAGGAGCTTCAAAATGAGGTATCGACCCCCCATTCAATTCAAACAAAAGTTCCAAAATGGCTCACAGCCGCCATCTTTAAACTCTTAACTGTTATTTATATTTTTAAATTCCGGATTATTCATTCATCAGTCCCATCATACCTAATTGTACCTTGCTAACTTGACCTATTCAATAAATATGTAGCGGTGACCATTCTGAAAAGCACTTTAGTCCCACGTGTCCCTCAATAATGGTTTAACGGTTTGATTCAACCTATAGTATTGGTGTTCATAAACGCTAAAAAAAAAAATACTTTCGTGTGATTTTTTTTATTTCTCAGCTGATTGTGAATCTGTCATATTACCTACGTGTTTTGAAAGAATTTTGATCCAAGCTAAATATTCATCTAACTACATTATTTTTTTAGTTCCTACTATCAACGCATCTGCACTGGTTAAGACCGAAATGGTTCTCCCTCCGGGATTGATAAAAACTGAAGTGGTACCATCATCAACTGAAGTCCCGCTACCACCTCCTGACTTGTCTGGTCTATCTAAGGCTGAGCCACAAGGAATGTTGGATACTAGTAATATGCAGATGTTTTCACAAGATATGCTCTTGATGAGAAACAGAACTGTACTTACAGACGAACAGTCAAAGATATTGACGGATTATTACAATTTAAATCCATTCCCTGATAATGACGATAAGCTGAAGTTGGAGCAGTTGACAGGGCTATCCAGAAAGGTCATATCCGTGTGGTTCCAAAATAAGAGACAGAGACATAAGAAAGAGATGTTGCAGACCTCAATGCAAACGCATTTTATATAAATCAGTGTAATATTTAAATTCATTTGGTAAGAATATACGCCTTACTGTCACACGGTCTGATGTGAGAAGAATTGAATCCAACTTGATTATCGGCCCTTAGGGGAACTGTTTACTTTTATCATTTATACAGAGTAATGCAAATAACAGTTGCAATATTTTGAAGTCATAAATATCATGAAGGGTTCATATGAACACACGTTCTGAAATTCCACTTTATCGAGATACTGGATTTTATCATTTTGAACTAAAGGAAATTGTTGGTATGTGATTGGAGTGAATTACATGCACCGCCTTGAGAAATTTTTGTCATACATGGTCATCCCTCTTCGCCATAGCATAACATAAACAATATTCATATTTTGTTCTTCAGTTTCATAAATGGCATCGACATTTACAACACTCAGTATCTCGATAATTGGACATTTTACGACATATTGAAGCTTTTTATGATATTTTCTGGATAAATTTTGCGATTGTCTTTTGTTTGTATAGGTTATTATTTGTTAACCGTGACATCGGACATTTGTGGATTTGGATTTTGTGGTCTTGTATATACGAAATATTAAGGTCTAATGTAAAAATATTTTCTTATCCAATGAATGTCAATTAATATCCAACAACATTTGACTATGACGTAATCCATGAAATAAATGCATTCCAATCCAATTCAATTCAATCGATTTCATTTTAGCCCATGCATGCAAGTACAGTACAGTGATAAATAGCGAAGTCTGGCCAATTATATTTAATCATAAGTAGTTTTTGAAACAATAACTTCGAGTTGCCCACTTTACTCTGTATACGAGATATTTTTAAAAATTTAATATTTGTGCTATTTTGTAACTATGTGGTAAAATTTTATGATGGAGGCATTATTCATCTTTAAAGATGTTCATGTATTTATTTCTTGGATAAATTAAATTAGGATATAATCGTAGGTCTTTTAGTTACTTTTAAGTATAAATTGTGAAAACTGAAGCAAGGCATTCAGCACTTAAAGTTTTGTTCAAAAGTAAAAATTAAAAAGTGGTATTTAACAATCCTTACCCCCAAAGAAATGATTTTTGGATACAATGAACTGAAATCATTGTGAAAGATCCACCAAAAGTAATTCTGATACTTAAGAAAAAATGGCAATGCACGTGAACGAAAGTGCAAATGTACATTATGGTATCTTCACTTTTTTTTATTCGCATGCAATTTGATCTTTCTTCAGTTTTCCCTAACTCTGAATGATGACTAAGTATACAATAGTAGCCTATATTTTTGATTACTGCGGTGCTGAAATAACTTGATGATTTTAAAAAAATATTTTAAATCTTAATTAGTATCCATCAGGTGTAACCAAAAATGTGAATAGTTTTCGGTCTTTTTTGTGGTGTTAGTTTTTTGTGACTATAGTATTCAGCTATTCGGCCAGTAGAAATTATCAAATAAGTATTATTGTAATGTTGGTTAGGATAGTGTTATCTTTTATTCAATAAATATTTCCTCGGTGCTGTAGTGTAATTATTCTAGACAAGTTTTAATAGTATAGTGTCACAATGGTTATATATAGACAGATGTCACAGACCTAGAAGAAGAAGAGCACTTGAAAATATCTATGCACTAGTCATTGTGATGGCATCATACATTTCAAACATTTTTTCATAGTTAATTGAGAGGGTGCATAGGAAATGCCTGTTGACATATCGCTAGTAATCTAATTTCCAAACTACAAATATTTTCGAAAGTCTTTTATAATCTGTAAGTGGTTGCATCAAACAAAAACGGCACAAAGGATCATATCACCTCAACTACCTAAAAGCTCGTCAAGTATAGGAAGAGATGCGAATTTTTGAATAATGCCACGTCTTCTCGGTGCGCAGTACGGCTCAATTCGTCAGACGAAACAGTAGTTTCTTGTCGTGACAAGACTAGTTAGCGTATAGTCAGGAGAAAAATTGTCAGGCAGTGAAACAACTTTATTAGTTATTATCTGGGAATTGTATGTATTGTTACGAATTCGTAGTTTGAATTCATACTATTTTACGCTATCAATTGTCCCTATTTATTCCTTGATGTGGTAAGAGATTTACTCGTTTATAATGGATTTTAAATCCAAATTACAGCGTAAAGTTTTATCAGAATAAACTAAGGAGGTTATAGCAAATGTTATATTCTTTATGCAACGAGAAGCAGAAAGAAATAAACCTCTTAAAGATTTGATGAAAGTTCAGGAGCATGCAGCCATGGCCACGAGAGTTAGTCTATCGACTATTAGGAGGATTTCACGTGAAATGAAATCTGTTGAAGAAGGTGCTCCGACATCTTTTTCGACACCAAACAAAAAAAGACGCAGAGCCACCCGAAATCTGATTTCGACGACTTTGATATAGGACTGCTGAATGAATTTTTACATAACGGAAAAGAATCTTTGCGGTTCATACACAGAAAATTTGTTCAAGAACACAATTACTCTGGATCACATGAAAATTTAAGGAAAGTGAGAAACCAGAGATTCAGCATCTCAGGAGTAATTTTCTGAGAAGGATGAAAGAAAATTGGGGAAAAAATCGTCCTATAATTTATATGGACGAAACATCCATCCATAAGTCACATACGCATGAAAAGAGTTGGAGCGATAATACAAATGAGAGCCTTCACAGGCGAGTCTCAAAAGGACAAAGATTTATTATTTTGCATGCTGGTAGTGAACATGGTTTTGTGGAAAATTCATAATTGAAATTTAAATCCAATAGTATGTCGGGTGATAATCATAGTGAGATGAACTAAGTAACTATAAAAAATGGCTTCAGGATAATCTGATTCCCAACCTATCACCAAATAGTGTTTTGGTTAATGACAACGCTCCATACCACAATGTTCAGATATACAAATGTCCTACTATGTGCTTTAAGAAGGATCATACCATATGAAAGAATGCCTAAAGCAAAAAGAACATACATTTCACTGACGACATGTTGAAAATTGACTTGTATAGCATTATCAAAATGCATAAGCCGGCATATATAACTTATGAAATAGACAGAATAATGGCTGAAAAAAGTCATTCTGTTTTGAGATTGCCACCCGATTTGAACCCAATTGAGTTGGTCTGGGCATCTTTGAAACAATATGTGGCTGAGAGAAATGTAGATTCTAATCTCAAGACTGTCGACAAACTTTGCGACGACTTGTTCTCGTATTATCCCACAGAAGAATGGAAAAAGCGATGTGAGCGTGCCAACGGTTTTAAGAAGCAGTATATGGAAATGGAACCAGCACTCGACTTAGTTGTGGATCAAGTAATAATAAACCTATAGGAAGATAGCGATAGCAAAACCGAAGATTTAAGTTTAAGTAATAGCTCAGATTCCGAACTTTCAGGATTTGATCCGCTGTGAAAGTTCATAAATCTTTAAAATATTGCCAACTGTATCTACTACTAGTTTTATGACCTTACTTTTCATTTGATGGTTTATTATTTGAAATTATTAACAATTAAAAATAGAATAAGTACCAATCAATTTCAGTCTTATAGCTACATAGCGTGCAATACTTATTTTTTAGAATATACTGTTTTGGTGTCCTTTTGACACATGCCAACAATTTCGATTAAACGAATCAGGCTTCACATAATACGTATTCCATTATTGAAATTATTCGATTAATTTAGGACGCGGACTGTACCACTCGAGATCGAATGGCACATAAGTGCCATCTCTTTTGCTCCGTTTGAGTTCTCCCTCTCTCGTGTGCGCAATCCCAGCAAATCCTCATATCTCTTCCTACACTTGACGAACTGTACTTAAATTTGGACTGCAATTGACTTAATTATTTAAAATCTTTCAATCATATTTCTCTTTGGATGTTTCGAGCATTCTCAAGCTACCAGATTTGTAATGAATTCCTGGTTTTAGTCTTTGTTTTTTAGGATAAAATAAACAAAGTCTTCAAGAATGGGTCTTTCTCTGAAAAAAATTAGTAGTCTATTTTTTTCTCAATTTTGAACATCAACTTCAAAAGATATTATGACATTACTTCTTTTATTATTTTTTAATATAGCATACTTGTCGTTTTTTTTGCTCGCTTGTGTTTACTACTGTTTTTATATCACCGTTAAATTTGCAGCTTTATATAGATACTGTTTTGTGTTTTGTCATAAATCTGTTTTTACATTTTGTAGCCCTGAAGACGTCAAATAAATGTCGAGACGTCGGCTGTTAGAGAAAGGCGCATATTTAAACACATTATTTATTTTATCCCGAAACCCGAACACTTAGACTAATACCATATTTGAGCTGCTGGATTACTGGGGAGATTGTGTTAATAACAGCTTTCATCGCGGTACAAATCCCGAATCATTTTCCGAACGGTTTTCGAATTACCAGCGATCAATTTGTTGAGTACCGCGATCGCTATGAAAGCAAATTATTTGACGTGTCTTAATTACAATCGGCTGAGCTAACGTCTTTAATTTTCTACAATTCTGTGGCGCTGTGTATTGAAATGTACTGTGAAAAAATAACATGGAAAACCGTAAGCTCTTAAATATGAAGTTGCAAACCCACGGAATGACATAAGGAATTATTACCAAGAGTGGTGGGAGATTCATTCGAAAAAACATGAACAGGCCACTGAAGAGAAGTACAAAGAGAAATCAGAAAGAGTTTGTAGTAGTGGCCCAGTACCATTGAAAATAGACTGTATCTGTGTAAATATTGACATAAATAATAAAAAAAATGTTAATTTCCTTAATAACTGCTCTACTGGAATCGCTTTCTCAGTGCGGACTTCTTTGCGAGCTTTTTTGGTTTCTGTATACTTATTCTATATAAATGTTCAAAATACACTGGAGCTGGATGAAGAACGCGCGGGAATGGTTCATAACCGTTCGGAACTGGTACCGCGATTGAAATAATAACAATATGTGTCAAGTCATGTCACGTTTATGTGCTATTGACTTTACGTGTTACACAAATAAATATTCATCACTTGTATGGGAGAGCCCACGTCAAGATATTATTTAGAAATCGGATTTGATAACGTGAAGTAGTCCGTCAAAAGATTAATATTGGAACCTAACGTAAAATAATCTTTACTGATGTTCGAAACAAGTTTAGGTAGATCATCTTTTTCAGATATTTCGAACGTTCTCAACTTCAAGTCTCAAAATGTTACTATTACTTATATTCAAATTCTACTTCATATTTATGTTTTCCCGTTGCTCCACTTCATTACTAACCTGAACTATTTTTAAGGTTACGACGTATACCCTGCATATCCACCAGCACAGTACCCGCCAGTAATACCACCACCTGCACCTCAGCCTGCACAAGACAGGGGCTTGTTCCCCCCACCACCACCACCTCCGCCTCCTCCCCCAGCAAATTACGGACCTGCATCAACGCCATCGTCAGAATGTGAGAAACCTGGACATTCAACCAGAAACAGAACTGTCATTTCTAAAAAGCAGGTTGAAGTGCTCCAAGCTGTCTTTGACGTTAACCCCTTTCCAAGCAAAGATATCAGAACTCGGCTGGAAAAGGTTACTGGTTTGCCCATGAGGGTGATCAGAGTTTGGTTCCAAAACAGGAGGAGGGAGAAGAAGTATAAGTCGAAAGCAGATCCACTGATGGAGCCTTTACTTGTACCTAAGACCGAACCGCTGGCGGTGATTAAGACTGAACCGATGGAACCGAAACCTGAGCCAATATTTCTTCCTAAAATGGAACCGACAACAACGAGCCTTGAATCAAGGCCTACGTCGTTGATTGTGCCAAAATCTGAACCGCAGTCGGAGTAATGAAATTGTTAGCCAAACTGAGGCCATATGATATCACACAACAGCTGTGACAGTCATCAGTGAACAGTATTTCAAGCAAATGTGGTTAACATGCGTCAATCAACTGGATCTTATCTGGAAAGAGGAATGGCATCTGCAAAGTGAAAAGCTTACCGATATTTGAAGCTCTAAAGAGTTAAAATGTAGTGTTCGTATTTTGAAGAAAAGCGGAATTTCATCCAGTTTACTTTGTTAACTTGCAATATTTGAAAATATATGAGAGAAGACATTTTTTAGCGGGCCTTCTGTCAGTCGACTACGATTTTCTGGCACCAATGATACCATTTTCAGGAAAGACATTTGTGGGCCAAGGTCTAATGCTATTTAATAGCTCCTGTTCTGAATAAAAGTTGATAGAAAAGTGTACAAGTAGACAATAGTCTTCAAGTTTAAGCAGTTTGTAAAACTCCATAGTAGTATAATAAACTTAAGTTATAGAAGTAGGTATAATCTGGAATAGATATAGAGGAAATCTTTAATTAAATTGGAACTGATATTTGATCTGTGTGACAAACCTTCAAAGAAGAGTAACGAATATTCGTACAAAGTTACTTGTGGACGTCATGTTATAATTTATGGTACCAATCAATTAGTAAGGCACAAGTACAGGGTGTCCGCAAAGTTTTCCTTTTCAGGCGCAACTACGCTGATATAACAAAGCTAATGTGTGGTGAAACGTGAGCGAACAAGTAAAAAAAAAATAAATGAAAGAGTACTCACTGTTTAGTTGAATTGAAATTCCAAGTACGGTTCTGTCGTAAAATTCGTATTTACATCTTAGTCGTACATCGTATAACTGTATGCTGACGCTGTGGACGTGATCGAGGTATAGGACAGGACGGCTGCGGTTGGGTTTAGGTGTGATTGAGTTTACGAAGCCCAATATCTCGGTTCTCTTAAGACATTGGTGTATATGCTACTAAGAAAATCCGCTTATTTTTCAAGATCTACACGTCGTGTAAAGAGAAACTCCAACTTTGCGGACACCCTGTATAGGGAATATATGTTATATTTCAATGCAGGTATTTACATTGATATAATATAGTATCGAGTACTTAGAAGTGGTTTCTAAATATACTTATCCGTTAAATGATGGTACTTAGATTTGTCAAAGGAGGTGGAAGAGAAGTAATAATTGTAATAATCTCTAGATAATACCTTCTGCTTAGCTCATATGTCATTCGGATAATTCTGTACATATAAAGTAAATGTTACAATTGTGTAGGTGTTATGTACTTATATGATTATGCTTTTAGTTTTAATTCTTGCCAATTAACACTTACGAGATGTATACAATACTCACAAAATACAATAGTGACCATTTATAACATATATAGATCTAGCTTACTGCATAAACATAACTACAAAGCTTTAAATAACTACGCATTTATGCTTTAGTCACCTAATCAATTTTTGTGTAATTTATCCCATCAGATGCGGTCATATATCTGTAGTTTTAGCATTAAAAAACTTTTTAAAATATGTATGAATCGGTGTCAAGATATATTAACATTTTATCATACCACTTAGCAGTGCGTGCATGTATGATTATAGTTAGTTATTTTATTTATACAATGTGATTTCTTCCATATACAGCTTCCTAGTGATATTTATATATTTGACTATAGCGAATGCTTTTTAGGTGATATATGTATACGTAAATAAATACAAGTACTTAAAACATTCCATAACATCTTAGTAGTTCATTTATTTTTAACAATCATTCTGCGAAACATTTCCCCATATATGTAATAGACTAGGCTCGGTGAGTATGTATAAATACTGAAGCTCAACCAAAACTCAGAAAAAAGTATTGATTTTGAAACTTATAACAATTATGAGCATACTGCAACTAAACTGTCACTTGATGGTCGGATATTTATTATCATCGATCTCAGTCATATTATTTCTTTTCCAACTTGTGGGTCTAATGTAAGAAATGTGTAAATTTCAGATTATACTTACGATGCCATTATCCAGGTTCACATTTGCAAGAGGTGTGGACGCAAGTACAAGTATAGGAAGAACGTCGTAGCGCACATCAAGTATGAGTGCAACAGGCCAAAGCAGTTTCAGTGCAAAGAATGTGGAAAGTTATTTTCACAGAAGAGATATCTTAAGTGTCACTCCGCTATGCACCACGGCGTATCAAGAGACATCTAGATCAGTTATCATATCGTCGGTGATACTGCAATATGTCGTATGTCGAAAAGAGGTAATTTTTCAGGAGAGAAAGAAAACTGTTTTTATCGACCAATTTTAAATTTGAAATTGCTATTTTTTGTCTACTATGTATTTTTCTATTAGGGTATTAGTACTTAACTCGATTTTTTTGTTCAATGGAATATTAAGCAAAATGCCGTTACATACGACATATTGCATTGAAAATGGAAATATTTATGTCACATACGACAATTTTGTAATCCATTATACATCTCACAAAAATAATTTTTAACAGTTCTATTCTTTTTATTTACGTAATGAAAAACTAAACAAAAAATTCTAAACAAATATGTAATCTTAAAATAAACAGGAAAGAATAAAATATATTAATTTTTGATATGTGAACAAACTTGGTCAGACTTGCAGCTGTGCTTTAAATTGTCATAAAATCCATGGTAATCTGATTCGATGACAGATTTCAATTCTTGAAGATGTATGAATTTTGTATCCTCAATTTGGCGAGGAGATAAATATAGAGGTTCGTGAGAGAAAGAAGTTCTAGTACGACATGGTCTACGTGGCAGTTCGAGCCATTCATCCGAAAAATTTATTTTGTATTTTATTAGTCCTTCAGGAAGATACTGCAATGCACAATTGTCTGTAACACAGGGATCACCTTTTTTGCTTCCAGGTCGAATTTGTGAATACATTCCTTTTTTGTATTGCAAAAAATCGTTGAAATGCAGAGACACTACTTTATAAGGGGATGGGTTTTGCCTGGCCGCTCTTATAATTTTATTATAATCGGCGGGAACAGCTATATCATTTCTTCTTCCCAGCTTTCTCTCTATTACACTATGGACTGAATCCACCTCCATCTGGGTATGTCCTACCTCCAGGTACTTTTGTTCAATAATAATATTTTTTTCCATGGCTATCTCCAGCAAACCATTTGACAAATTCACATTTCTGTTTTGGTAGGTACAACCGTCGCTCCATAGGATTATTACCTTCGGGCTCTGCCTTTCTATCTCTTCATTAAGAAACTTTACTAAAATGGAAACAAAAACATCGCTGTCTAAACCTCCATTTCCCTCGTGCCATAAATAACAAGACACATCTTTGTTATTAAGATTAAAAAATGTTTGGTTGTGAACCTTCAGTTTTTGTTTATAGTACATGGCGGAGGCTTGGGTAAAAGGACAAAGAAGAACAGCTTGTAAGTCCATAGTGTAGACATACTTTGAGTTTCCTGCCTCTGATGAGATAGCTTCTTGTTTGTCGTGCTCTTTTTCTGACCGTGCCTGTTCTTTCTTGGCAACGTGACTATCGTAATCTGCTTGACTTAAATTTCCCTTTTTAAACTTCACGCATGTGTTGCACTGGTCCTTACGAGGTGTATAAATTTCAAGATTTCTTGTCTTAAAAGTTTTATAGAAAAGTCTCCAAGAACAAGATCTTAGGTTTTGACGTTCACAATAGTTAATAAACTCACGATGCAAATGTCTGTAACTATTCCAAGTGGGTTCCAAATAAAGTTTCCTAGTGGATGCTCGACAGTAGTGCGATTCAACTTTAGGCAAGCTGTCTAAGAATTGATTAACATTTTTTGTGCATTCGGAATCCTGAGGTGGCTCTACTAAAGCCGGTTCAATACCTAGCTCCATATTTGGTAAACATTTGTTTAAAACCCATTCTCTTACACATCTTTCTCCAATACCTAAAGTGGCTAAAAACATTTTCTTGCATACGTGATATTTTTTGGTAGACTCTGGATTATCTTTAGTTATTAAATAATATTTAAACCCTGTTTTCTTTCGAGACTCTTCTTCTGCAGTGTTTCGTCTTCTGTGTTTGGGCTGAGAGTGCAGTACAAGACTACTTACATAAATTTTTTTACCTTCCCAAGAACTAATTTCCCAAAAAGATTGAAATATTTGATTACGCATTTCATTTGTAATTTGCAAACATTCAAATTTTTGTTGTGGTCCCTTAGAGTCATTTTTGTGTCCCCCACATGACGGCTTTACTTTGCGCTGAACTCTACAGACTGTTTGCTGGTACTTGCCTCCAGTATTTTTCTGAAATCCCATGTATGCATGGCCTTTAAGTCTCGCTTGCGAATTTTTTGCTCGTTTCCATTGCGATGGATCTCTTTGCCCTTTACTCTTACGTTTTTTTGTTCTTCCATCCGGTGTCCGACGATCTTCTTGGTTTCCACCTCCTTGGTTTTCAACGTTTTCGTTTCCTAAACTATTTTCTGAGTCAGTATCTGTTGGCAGATACTCGCTGCCACTTTCCTGAAATGGATCTGGTTCTGAATGTCTTTCAGTATCTGAAGTTGCATCATGGACCTCTTCTTCATCTGCTACAACTTCTTCCTGATAGTCAATTATTGGTACAATACCACTATCAGAATCTGTGTTTTGTTCCAAATAATATAACTTTTCATCAGTTTTGGAATACGATGTTTCTTTTGGGATTTCTGCCACTTCTAGGACTGTTAAAATTGGATTATCTACCAATTCTGCATTTCCTAATAGATCTTGAACTGACACTTGAACCATGCTCTCTGTTCTTTGAGGATCTGATGCATCGTTCAATTGGGTCGCAAAATTGTTAATGTTATCGTCTTTGGGCACTTGGTGAGAGGCTACTGCACTAGATGCTGAATTTCGAGCTAGTTCCACCAACAGTCGCGCTCTGTTTGACATTATGGATTCACTGAAAATAAAAAAAAACAAAGATGCAATATGTTGTATGTCAATACTTAACAAACAGAAATAATACTAAATAAAAGCTAAATTTGGAATGTAAAATATCGTATGTCACACAGTGTTCAAAAAAATCGATTAATTACTACAATAAATCATATCATTAAAGAGAAAAGGAATAAATAACCTACGTGAATTTTACTTGCCGTTTTGATATAATATATTTATTCAGAAAAAATTAAGGTTATACAAAATAATATTGTTGTTTTTTTTTTGTTAATTATGGTATTTCTTGACTAAAAACTACAAACACTACGTTTTTGTAGTTTAAATTAAGAAAATAACAACAAACTCACCATGTAAACTCAAAAAACTATCACAAAACTCACATTTAGTTGTTACTGACACGTTACTGCTTGCAGCTAACCTAAAATGTATAATAATTTAAGTGACATACGACGTATCGAAATATCCAATTGTGTAGCGTTACGACATAGACGGAGAGCATGATTCTGACATACGGCATATTGAAGTATCCAGTTTTGTCAAGAAAAACATACGACATATTTGTATGTGTAAACAATCAGGGTACCTGTTCAAATTTCATATACAACATTTTGCAGGGGCATAGAGGACTGTATTTTGGTTACAATGGATATATAAACAAAAAATTGCAATTTTTGTGACATACGACATATTGCAGTATCACCGACGATATATCAGTTTTACCATTCAGTGATAATGCTTCCTCTGAATATAATTATTTTTCTATGGTAATATGATGAGCAATTGATATTGTGGTTGACCAGTCTTCTTATCATGTCGCTGCCTTATTAGATAGCACAAACAGCAGTTTTTAACGCATATGGTAAATACAAACCAATAAAAACCGATATACGAGGATTGCAGTTTTTAAGTTCAATGTTTGGAATCGGCCATAAATATTCATGATTTAAGGCTGAAAGAGACATACAAGTAAGAAAAAATATATAACCAGGCGATAGTGTCTCATATTCGGTGACAGGACAACCAATCAAGAAGAAAGATAGTTCTGTAATTTTACATATGTATATGTACATACAAAACTTTTAATTCTGATTTTCTATCAGGTTACGGTTTTTTCGATTCGTTTTTATAAAGCACATTTTTACACTGTCAAAACTGTGGGAAAAGGTATTACTCACTGGCTCATTGGCAAGACATACAATATTCGAGTACCTGCATCTACCTGTCGCTTATGTTTCGCGTCTTTTGGATATTACGGTCATTTGAAAACTGACATGTACTCAAAGCAAAAAAGTCCGGATTGTACAAATCGGTACAGTAATTCTAGTAATAATGTTATATTACACTTAGCTTGAGAAGTGGGCTATCGTTGGGCGGGCACTTTTATAACCTAATAATGGTCTTGTCTAACAAGGTATGTATAGAATTTTTCCACTACTCACGCTATTTATTACGAAATATTCCATTTCAAACTGACAAACTGAAAACAGTGAATGTAGCAGACAGACGACTTGGTTTGGATTGGCTCATTCAAATGAGGTAGAAATGTTTTCGTTCTGTTAAAATTGAAAGCGAACAAAAACATTTTTCTATCTGGTTTTAGGTCTAAGTAGTCAAATCCCACCAACTTCTTAGCTTTTGTGTTTGAAATAAACAGTTCACTGTATACATCGATTTAAAGATAAATTAATAATGCTGTATAATTTTGAATAAAAATAAATTAAAAAATGTTCAAATGGAAAAATAATGTTTAATAAAATGATAATCTCATACAATCGTTTGTTCATATTGTCGTTTTTTTTTGTACTGACTTTTGTATTTTGTCCTCTTGTAAGTGTCCAGCAGTAATCGGCGAGTATTGACTCTTTCCAACGACCCTAATATCTGCATTCCATTTCAGATACATGTCGGTCTTTCATGATGACTTTAACTTACAGCTCCACAGTTTTCAGAGAAAAAATGAATATGAGAGTGGAATAACTGTATTATTATAGACATTTTGCATCCATATACCGGTGTTGGAGTTCCGAACTGTTGCCTAGAAATCTCCGTACCAAACATTTAAAAGCTTCCCAGGCTGATTTTCCTTTCCCATCTAAAATGGCATCAAATGCAGTGTCCTATATTATGTGATATTGACTCCTGGTTAGAGTAGATGCCATTGCATCGGTCTTGAACCAAGAAGATCTGCCCTCTGGGACAAGTCAAGATCTCTTACTCAGTTCTCTCTGACTTAGTGTGTGGGGCTCACTCAAACCTTTTGTCTCGAAATCTGGGTCATGGGAAATCCCATGCCTAACGCCTACTTCTTCCTATTCTCATTCATCATCATCTTTCCCAATTTCATAATTTTGAGGTAGTTTGGTAATTGGCAGAATGAGCGATGGACCGTTACTTCACCGGTGCCTTCTCCTTTGTTGGCCAACCGTGCTTCAAGGAGTTAATTAAAAATTAGTTCCTATGGTATCGCTTCAAGCCAGACTACCCAGGACACTTCACTTGAGCTGGTTGACTGAGCGAACAGCACAGAGACCAATAAATTATGAATACATGAATGATCATGGGTACAGCAGACCTCATTGCGCATTTCTTCTGCCTTGGCCACTCTCGCAGACTGACTAAGAGTTACAACAAACATCTGAGACCCACGACTTTTCCTGGTTACCTATCTTCACACCGAAGTAATACAAATAAGCTGTCTTTACAGCTGGGCGCAAAACTCATCCCACCGCATACGTGACAAAAGTTACCGACGGCACAGAAACACTTTCGTGACATCTAAAACAGAAAATTAGAAACATTAATCATTAGCCAAGATAATAATACTAAACAAGAACATGCACCTGTTTCTTATTCAAATATTGTTCATTTAAGAAACAATGGGATTTTTTTACATACCTGAAGAACTACTTAACATGTTTATACAATAATGTTGTTTACAAAAAATCCCAGAATAGTTTAGAAAACCGTTCAGTCAGAACAGTCACAACTGACTGATCGAGGTGGGTCATTTTTGGTATTACCTACCTGGTACATTTAAAAAATTGGCAGTAGATTCTATATCTTGAAAATAAGAGCTAATCTGAACTGTTTAGAAAAAGAAATGCTCTATCCTAATGTGAGGCTATGCTTTGTTTTTGAATTGTATGAAATTTCAGGCTTATATAACAGATGATATAAATCAAAAGCATGAACAATTTGATGCAAGTAGATATTTGTAACATAACCTCAAAATAGAGCGCTGACACGGAGCACTAGAAAAACTATGAAAATCAAAGAGGCCATAAAGGCGACAATTGAAGGAACGACTGTCGATACGGCCCTAAATGACAATTGCTTATTTGAGTGTTTTTTTTAATTTCATTGTTTACCTAGGTTGAGGGACGGAACTTCTGAATTTACCATTATATTCAATAATGGTGTTTTCTCATGTTAGTAGAGCTTATCCTTTCGTTTTAAAAATGCATGACATCTATATCTATGACCAAGATGCGTCACAATAAAATTATAATGAAATACGCGTTAGGTATACTGAAAAAGTGGTAAAACTCTGGATGGTTTGTAGTCTAATTTAACAGAAGCCAAGTAAATACACGTACTGATATAAACCTGTTTCCTAAAAAATAATTCTAATTTTTGTTTTAGAAAACTTTTCTTTCTACTGTGATATATGTGGCAGAGATTACATGCAGAAAAGGTCATTATGGCGACATAAAAAATATGAGTGTCAGAGGGAACCTGCGTTCATATGTCGTTTTTGTAATACCGGATTTAAGCAGAATGCAAACTTGAAATCTCACTTGTTTCTTAGACATGATGTGAATGTGTAACTATTTCCATTTTATTTTTCTCAATATGTGTGTATTTGTGTGTACGGATACTTCAAAACATTATACGAATTCTTGTGCAAACTGGCTATGATACTTCGATTTTAAATGTACAGTCTTGAAAAACTTGGGATTTTTAGATTTAGGTGAATACTCATTATTATCACATATACATGCTTTTAGTTTACCAGTGTCCCAACTGTCAAAAGGCATACGACAAACAAAGGTCCCTATACGTGCACCAGTTGTACTATTGCAATAGGGAGTCCAAATTTAGCTGTCCAAATTCTGGATGCTCGTACAGAAGCAATCTGAAGTCGAATCTAAAGAGGCACATGCTGTTACAACATGGAATGACACAAGAGCAGATCAGTGCCCTCACAGATAGTATGACCTATGGTTATAAAAAATGGTGAAATAAATTATAATTTCACTTGTATGTTATTTATTTATTTTATAGTCAATCAACCTTTACTTTAGATTATGTCTGCTACAGTTCTGGAGGCTGGTACTTTATAAATTGCGATTTTTGAGAACATGGAATCATGTATTTTCTTAGCACATATATTGAAATGTAGCCTGGTGATGATTTCGGTGAACTCCTTGTTTCAACTCTAAAGAGCAAGTACGGAGCAAAGCCAGTGGTACCGTGGTGATAAGTCTTATCTATTTATATACAAGTATATACAATGTCAAAAGGGTTGTAAAGGCAGAAGACTAGAGATTTTTGTAGCACCATTCCAAAGTCTACTCTGGAAAAGAGTATTATAAAACTTATGTAAAAGGAAATATGAAAAGACATCATTTTGAAACACATTTCTGGCTCATAGTTCAGACTTTAATAGTATCTTGAATTTTACGAATTTGTTTGACTTCGTATTAAATGCATTACTACATACTAAATAATTGATAGTATTACCTCTGACATAAAATGATGAAATAAACTCTAAATTCTACTTATCTGTTGTGCTTATTATATTTTTTTCTGAAAATTGCTTTATTCAATCCGAATCCCTCGAGTGAAATCCCAAAGTACCGCACAGTTTTAAACAGTGCCATGCCATAATTTGCAATGTTTAAGAACCTGGAATCAATTATTTTCTTGTTACACATTTGAGAAATGGCATCAAGAAGACTGACCTTATACTTCCCATGCCTTCTAATTCATTTTTCCATGTAGTGCAATGGCATCAGGAAGACAAAGGTCATTTCCAAACCATTATTATATTATTTGGGATTTCGTATGCATGGGAAGCAAAAAAAAACTTCCACACGATTTTGGTACTGGTTGAAATTGTAACCGACAATGAAGACCAGTAACATTGTGGTTTGAGTACTTTAACAAAGGTGAGCATCTGGTGAAAATAGAGACTAGTTATTTCATAGCTAAACATATTTTTTTATTGCAGATTACAAGTACATCTGCAAGAAATGCGGTAAAGCCTACAAAACTAGACATTGCTTGTACCACCATGCGAAAGTTTACTGTGGAAAGGAAGCATCCATATTTTGTCCTCACTGTCCCTATAAAACTTACATTAGAGGAAATATGAAAAGACATATCAGCGTGCGACATCTTTCAGACTCTGTATAATTCTATAATTGTGACTTGTGTTGTGAATGTTTTTTGAGTAACATTGATTTCTAATTAAACACACCTACAACGTACTAAGCAGTTGTTATTCCATTTTTATTTTGATGTGTTGGTCCCGCGTTAGGACTTAGAGTGTACATAGTGTCTTGAAAAACGTGAGTGTCTTACCGACCATCTCGAGGACGTCTCTCGAAATTGGTCCTTTTCGAATGAGCTTCAATCAATCACAAATCGACGAAAGGAGCACTGAAATAATTTATGTGGTATTTTTATCTATAATGCCCAATTTTATTCACATCTAACAACAGTGCACTTACGGCTAAAAGCCTAGACTATTAAGATATTTTAGTAGTGTAGTCAGATAGAATTTGCTTACTTCTCATTGTAATTTTGGTAATGAATTTGGTTATTGAAATCATATAATAAAACTACTTTCAATTCAGATGCTGGCTTAAAACCTGTCTTTTATTCGGATCTTTTATTGGATATAGTTATCGATTCCTACATTGTTGTTATTTGTGAGAAATATACGCATTGTTGTATGCAATAGTATGAAATCGGTATAAAATTTTTTGACTCAGTTGACAGGCATCAAAATCGATATTTCAATACTTTGCTCGTATAGTTCTTCCAATGTTTTGAAATGTGAATAGGTGTCCTCCAAGAAAATTAAATTACGTACAGCTTTGATATCTGCCGCTTTTTATTAATAATATCTGAACTCCATTGTGTTCTAGAACAAATCCGATGTCTACAGTTTGAAGAAATTGAGCAAATTCTATATAATTGTAGAGTATTCCATAATGACATACTATATGATTTCAGGTTTCTTGTTGGTATGTAGGCAGTGTAACAGATCGTATTCTAGACAAGATACGTACAGAAGGCACATCAGGAGAGAATGCGGCAGGGAGAAAAACAAAAAATGTCCCATTTGTCAGTACGCATCTTACAGAAATGCCAATTTAAAAACTCATATGGCAGCCAAACACAAATCTTGGTATGCTTCAGTAGCCGATTAATTTTTATTGAAAAGTAGCTGGAATTGTATATTATCTTCGGAGCAGCAACCTTTGCTGCTGACTGAAAATTGGTACAAACGTTCTGCTAGACAAACATTATTGTTACTATATATATACGAAAATATAGCGCAAATGTCTATTATGTACATTCAGGTTTTTTTCCTGTAGCATATCGCATTAGTATGGAATGGGTGCTAGACATACGCAACTGGTATGACATCCCTTATTTTGAATTTTCTGTTTGAATAAGGGTTCTTTGATCTCGATCTTTGCTGTTTGGAATTTTATCTAGTCAAATACAAAATACTTTAATACTTACTCAAAACTTTATGTACTAAGAGCATGGTTACCATGATTTAGTGTATAATTCAGTACAGTTTTTAGTATGCATATATAAATATATATATATATATATATATAGAGATATAACAAAAATAGGAAAATAATGGGCAAAATCCGCAAAAAGTGGATTCGAGCAGAAATAGGATAGGTAACCCGAGCGATACGTATTTCTGCTGGTTGGCTTCATCAGGCCCGAAATGAATGCACATATGCAACTACAAAAGTAGATACACATGCCCACACATCCGGATACGGGTGTAACCTGAGGAAACGAAGATGGAAAAGAAAAAAAGACACACAAGTCCACAACAAGAGCCAACCTACACATTGTAGTATAAAATGGCTAGAAGACCTCGAATTTTCAAGGCGACAATTTTTGTAGTTGCATATGTGCATTCATTTCGGGCCTGATGAAGCCAACCAGCAGAAATACGTATCGGTCGGGTTACCTATCCTATTTCTGCTCGAATCCACTTTTTGCGGATTTTGCCCATTATTTTATTATTTTTGTTATATACCTTTCTCCGCATGATAATTTTCTCTTTATATAGATATATATATATATATATATATATAATATATATAACGTAAGTATATTATTTATTTCCATATATATATATATATATATATATATATATATATATATAAGGCTATAAGGGTATCTAGTTTATAAGATATATGGTTCATTTGTGTGTATGTGTCTTTAACGTCAAATAAACGTTATATCAGAAATCGGCCCAGTATTTCGTATCAGCTTCAACATTGATATTTTGTCAAATAATATTTGTAAGTCGACCTCATCAGTAGGTACGAAGTAGAAGGTCACCAAAAAGAATACCTTTACGTTCAGACTGGCCAGTGACACTTCCTTATCAGAGTTTCTGTCTTACATCGATGGGCGATGTTTTTCCTGTGTACTCTCCTCCATGTTGCAGATGCTAACGCGCTTTAGACCTGCCAGACGCACCTTCGAGTCTTTTGGCTTCTCCTAATAGCTATCACAAACGCACTGGAATAGCCACTAATTTGCCATCGAGTTTCAGTAACCTTAGGCAGTTCAGAAATCGTATCGACAAGAAGCGTTTCAATTCCTTTAGTACCTCGCTACTTACGCTCTGCTTTAGCAGCTGAAACAATAAAGAAATACCTCATTACAAAACCAGACTTATTTGCTCACTTTTATATGCTGACGCGTGTGATGCCAAGTGATGTCAAAAATGGCGTCCTCAAACGAGGTATGTATGGAATTTGTTTTACTAGTAACACAATAAAGCACTACATCTGATTTTATAAGACTTAAATATTTACATTGCGCAGGTTGATCTGTAACCCAGCTGCTATTCGCTCTTGCACACACACATGAGTTGGGTGATAGAGCATTGTTGTTCTCACTCAATTTCTGAAAAAAACTTCTCGTATAGACTGCCAACGTTCCTCAGGCTCTCATATGTTTCACATCGAAGGTCAATAAATCACACGTCCATGCCATGCAAATTAACTTCTAAAATTACTGAAATCCTTTCTTGAAGGAAGGAAGTCTCGGATCAAAACTAACAATGTTTTGTCTACAAGACGGCCAGTACGGGCCGGTGTTCCTCAGGCTTCGGTCCTAGGACCAATTCTTTATTCGCTTTTCATCCATGATGTCCCTTGCCCCAGCAACTATGCTGACGACACTGCACTTGTCGCCCAGTCGTGTACTGGTGATCTGGTTCACGATGGGTTGCAGACTGCGGTGGAGGAAGTACTAGAGTGGGCGGAACGGTGGCTGATTAAAATTAATCATTCCAAAACGCAGGCTATTTATTGTCCCAAAAAACGTCGCGGCCCCCCAGAAGAGGTTTCTGTAGACGGCAATCGTGTACCATGGACGAATTCCGCCCAGTATCTCGGTGTCACCAGTGATAAAGACATGACCTGGCAGAAACATACAGCAGCCTTGAAAACAAAATTCCAAATTGCGTTTCGGCAACTATATCCTTTGTTATGTAGATCCTCCAAATTGAGTTTGATAAACAAAGTTCGCCTATATAAAATGATTATTAGACCAGCCATTACTTATGCATGTGCGGCTTGATATTTTCTTGCCAAGACACACATGCAAAGTCTTCAAGTACTGCAAAGTAGAACTTTGAGAACAATTTGCAAGTAATTTCTGTAATTTCACAGTGACTCGCTAAAAATAGTGAACAGACCTACAGTGTATTCTTCATCATTATCTACCTAGGGAGAGAAAAGTTAGTTTTTAGTGGTGCACTAAGGTCAATAATGGTGATTTCTTCGGTTAGAAGTAAAAAAGGCACTTTAAATATATGATGATGCTGTTAAATATACATGCTAGAGTACAATCTAATCTTTCAATTTGCTTTTTGTTTCGATTTCATATTTTAAGCTTTGCAGAAAAGTGGACACGACTTGTTTCGCAGCGATGATTTTAGTGAACTTATTTACTGTGTTTTTTAGGTTTTATGGCAGAAAGGAGGCATGCATGTTTCGCTTGTGGCAAGAGGTACTCCAGGCCAAACGGGCTGTTGCAACATCAGAAATATCAATGCGGCAAAGAACCACAATTCAAGTGCCCCATAGAGGGTTGTGGACACAGAGCACATCTGAAGTTCAACTTGAAGAGCCATATGAATGCCTATCATTTTAGAAAAATGTTACCTAAAGCTGAAAAAATGGATGGATGGATGGATTTCAAATGAGTGCTATTATTTTTTAAGTCTAGTATTGATGTGTAATAGTTCCTCAACTAATATGATTAGGGAAATTTATTTTGCTTCGGTTGAGTGTCTAGTCACTGTTCTCACCAAAAGCAATTCAACTTTAACCTATTTCGACTTTTGGATGTTATTGTGAGACTTCAGCTGACGTTCCAACCATCTCCTCGAAATGCCATTGATTTTGTTGGAGCGGCACTGTTGAAAACCTTCTAGGAGAGCCGGAGTTCATACCTACAATAAGTGTGACAAGCTTACAAGGTACTACCTTCCACAGAATGTTCATAGCACTGATTATCCTTGCTCAGTATTGGGAGTACTTGGTAAATGAAGAAATATCAAATACCTTGACTGATTCTTGTGTCTGTTATTTATATGTACATACATTACTTATACACTTATCTTTTAGTCATGGTTGTTAAGTATAGAAATAGTCTATCTGTATTCCGTATTCTTACTTCTTGGAAGTGCATACCTAGTAACTGCAAATCGAGTTGCCATCAGGTTGCTTTTGGTGAGAATATTACTTTACAGGCTATATCTAGCAGTCACAATATGGTCGTATACTTGTCGCAATACACAAATTATTTATGTATTCTCTATCCCATATTTACTGTACTGATACACGTGATCTGTACTCAGAACTCTGCCTTCATGGGAGGACCCCAAATATGAAAACTAACTTTAAAAAAGATCTTACCTCAGCCACAGGTTCCAAGCTTGCTGAATGCCCAAGGGCCACTATGTATCTTAAAATGGTCCTGTGTATCCTCGAAGGCAAACTATTGTAGTAACAAAGGTAACAAAAGTATTGACGTTGACTGAACAGAATCTGCAGCTTTTATGTAGGTGTGACAGGCAAACAAACATCATATCCGCCTTTGGTGCTATACACGACACGTGGGATCGATTGCAGCATTGAATAACGTATTCTACCTCAAGACAGTAAGCCTTATGGCATATTACCGCGTCCAAAAAATTCTCCGAGGTAAAATGAGACGGTTACGTCATCTATGAAAACTTGTCGCAACTGTTTCTTCATCTACTATATATACTTTGAAAAGGTTAGTGTATCATAAATTGCACAGTGATCCCCGGAGCTTGAGTATGCTCATATTAGAAGAGAAATCTTGGCTGGCTAGTTAAAATGCAAAATAGAAATCTCAATCGAAAATGAGAAGGCCAGAAAGGAAGTTTGGTTCATATCAAGCCGTTGAAAATGTAGTTTCTTCTTCAGTCTTTCCTGGAGAAGAAAATAAACATTTTCGAAAACTTGATATGAATACAGGTTCTGGCTTTCTGATTATCGATTACGTTACGGCTACAACATCATGATTTCTATTTTTTATGCTCATATGGGCAAGCACCATCTATAAGATACTAACCTTGTCAAAGTTCATAGAGTAAATAAACATCGCATCTCATTTTATCTCGGTAAACTTTTTGGGCGCGGGAAAATAGCACTAGATTGGCTATGTTCAGGTAGAATATGTTCACAGCTTAAGCTATTGGGTGTCTTTTGCACCAAATGAGCCTTATTTCTAGTGACCCTAAACGGACTGATGTAGTCTCAGTGCCTCAATTGTGCTCATCCATTTGGATGTTTCAACCATGATATTGCATAGCTTTTTTTGTGAAACCATATCTAAGAAATGGTAAAATCGTCTTTGACTAGTCATTAATTTGTCTGACAATACAAGCACAAGGTATATCCATTACGCACAGCATTAGGTCAATCTAAAACTGAGTTCTAGTTGGAGTTGTTAGTGGATGTAAATCTATAAAACTTTAAACTCGTCTAGTTTTCTCTGGAAGCATTTTTCACAATCTCCTAATTATAAGCTAGAGAATGGACCTTATACGTATATAGTATAGTATTATTTTCGCCAAAGGTAAAGTAAATGTATATAAGCACGTCAAAACAAATAAATGTAAAAACGAACCAATGCACATTATTATTTTTGGGTAGACTCCAGATAAACTGGTACAAATTGCCATGTTTGGAAACAATCATCATTATAAGCTTCAGATCCTAGTCAATGGAGCGACGAAGTTGGATCTACTTCATTTTTTCTTATTTCGTATTTCCTTTTCAGATCGATTTAATCCCTCAAGACGTCAAAAACGGTTAAACATGAATAGGTAATTGATTAAGTTTCGCCAGAATCGCGATTTCCTATTACCTATTCCCTCATAAAAAAACATTAACAACTTTCCAATTTCTCATATATCAGTCTAAATGTAGGAAGCTTGTGGCTTTTCAATATCATATTGTTTTTCTAGGTTTTGCTTGTGAGGTCTGCAACAAAAGCTACAGGCAGCGTAGCTCACTGTTCCGACACAAAAAATACGAATGCTTAAAGGAGCCCCGATTTCAGTGTACCATTTGTTCCTATAAGACTAAGCATAAGGTTAATTTGCAGAGCCATATGTGTACCAGGCATGGGCACAAGTTCAGAATCCTTGCGAACAGCTGAAATAGATTACGAGTATAGAGGAAAGGTGCCTAATATGAGATACATTTTGGTCTGAATTGAGCCATATTTCCTATTATTATTGTGAAAACCTAGTGAAGCAGGTTCTTTGAAGTGTTTATAACTTACTTTCCTTAGCGATAAATAAAAAAAATATATTAGAATTTTAATATTCTTGTGATTAGTTAAAAATGCATTTTATACATGTTCGATTTTGGGGCTCCTAATATGAGATAGTAAAGGTTCCTAATATGAGATGGTCTCATATTAGGAACCAATTAAATACATGTTTTTATTTATGCATATTTTATTGAAAAAAGGTTATCCTTCACAGCTGCACAAAACAAAAGTTAACAAAACATATTTTAAGATTAATTTGCTTTAGCCAAACAAGAGTCTTTTTTTGCCTTGTTTTTCACAAAGTGGTCAAGCGAATGTATTGCCACTGACTTCTTCACATTCTTCGTGAGTCCAGCGAAAGCACATGGTACACTGTGCCCATTTTTCTCCATGTATATCTTCCGAATATCATCCCCGACAAAATTGACACTCTGCGTCATCATTATCTTCTTCGCTAGAATCATTGTATTCAATTTCCGATTCCTCTGACTCCGAACTGCTTACCACTGGTACTCTTTTCTTCGATATTTTCCCTTTTCCCTCCTTAATATTTAATTTGTTTTGACCAGCATCTGTTTTTTTCTTCCTGTTTTTTTCAGCTTCTTCTAAAAAGGTTTTATATGGAGTTGACGTAATGAGGCTTGCTGAGCCCTTTCTTCTCCTGGAATTATTGGAAGTCCCCGAAGTTGATGGTACCGGCTGTATATCTTGGGGAGACACCAACAGTGGCTTAGTGGGAGGAACTAAATGAGGAGCGACAATTACATCATTATTTCTTATTTCGTTGTCCTCAGATTATATATTACTGTTCACCTTGTTTTCAATGAAATCAACTTCATTAAAAAAATTTCTGTTGCAGGGAAACAAACCTGTTTTTCTGAATGCGTTGATTGACACATCCATAGAAGCTGTTTTGTTGTAAGCTTTTCCAAGTAATGAAGAAATATTATTATTTGTTACTGGTTTTCCAGGATTGTTTCTAAGAAAGGTTTCGATTTCCTGCGCGTAGTATGTTTTTAAAGGTGCCATGAAGCCTACATCAAGAGGCTGCATTTTATGTGTTGCGTGGGGAGGTAAGCAGACAACAGATACATGGTTTTGCCTGGCCATTTCTATTATTTCAATATTCCTGTATGTGAGTAGTGAGAGTATCAATAAAACAGGATCATCTTTTGTTGGTTTAGTAAACTTAATAAAGTGTGCAAACCACTGCGTAAAAATATGCGTTTGGATCCACCCAGATGGATGACAAGCCCAAATAGACCCAACAGGTGCACCCTCCATCAAGGGTTCAGACATATTTTTTCTCGGAAATATTAGAAGAGGAGGAACATATGTACCAACGGCGTTCATACATGTGACGACTGTAATTAGTTTTCCCCTTTCCATGGACGTTATTGCTCAAACTTGCTTTTTTCGTTTTGAACTCAAAACTTTACTTTGTTTGTGTTGGACTACTGTTATTCCAGTTTCGTCGACATTAAATAGTCTGTGGGGTGAATGATGAATTTTTTCTAATTCTTTTTCGTAAATGTCGAAAAATTGCGTAACACTTTCAGCATTAAACCCTTTTACTCTTGCTGCAGATACTGCTTGGGGAGTACGGGCGGATAACTCAGGATGTCTTGCCAAAAATCCTCTTAGCCATTTTTTCCCCGTACTTCCTGTTCTTTGACTAAAAGGATGTCGTAGTCCATTTCGAATGGCTAACTGAAATGCCATGTGTTTAACGTCTTGCCATCTCAATCCATAGAACTTTTTTTCCATTTGTATGCAATATTCCGCCAGCATCTTTTCCATTTCACAAGTCAAAGCTGGCTTTCTACCCAAACTGGTAGATGCCAACTCATGTACACTTCTTGCATCCTTTACATACCTTTCAATAGTCCCTGAAAAAAAAACTTTAATTAGAACAGTATATTTTACAAAATTTAAATTTATTTACCTTTTGGAACTTGAAATATTTGAGAGGCCTTTTGGTATCCCATTTCCTTATTTTTAACTGCTTGAACAGCCCTAACCATGGCTTCCTTGTCCCATTGTTTACGTTTTATTCCTTGCTTAGGCATCTAATTAAAAAAATAAAAACTTTAATAGGAACAGTTACTGGAATTTGGGCCTGAAAATAATTTTGTTCGTAATATGAGATACCTCATATTGCGAACCTCTAGGTGTCTCATATTAGGAGTCCAAACGTTCATTTTACAAAAAGTGAATTTTAATAATAAAAAAATCAAATCAAATTAAGAAATGTAGCGTAAAAGATTGTCGTATACGTAAATAGTAGACTGGGTAAAATTAAAACGTCATTAGTTTACCTTCTGGATTACAGCTACACGAAACACAGAGCACTTAAAAAAAGTCCTTTACTGACAGCAGCAAATATAGAACTAGATTATATATAATAAGGTTTGTGTCCATGCTTAACGTCTGGCATGACTACCGTTAGATGGCAACACGTATTATGGAAGATATTCAGCTATCTCAAATTAGGAACCTATCTCATATTAGGCGCCTTTCCTCTACTATATTTATTTCGAAACATCTACAGGATGTCCTGCTACAAAATTCCTCCACCCAGTAACTTTTCTGTAGGGGTCTAATATAAAGTTTTACATACAATCATACATACATCTTTTTATATACAGGGTATCTCATAAAATTCGAATAATTCTTTTCCAAATCGAGCACACTGTGTGTTTTCAATAAAAAATGATAGACGCTTTTTTCTGATTCCATGTATGATACTTATCATTATCTATTTGGTCAAAGACTTACATTTTGTGTGTCATGTCAAACAGATTTGCACCTAGTTGCGTATGCAATCTGGTATACGTATGATTAAATGATGTTTGCTTTTTAGAATTTAACATTCAATGTAACAGATGTGGGAAGCAGTACAAGCATGGAAGTTCCTTGAAATTCCACATACGTTATCAATGTCAAAAAGAGCCACAGTTTGCTTGTATGCTGTGTTCTTATAAGACCTGTATTGTGGGGAATCTTAGGCGACATTCCAAGCTCAAGCACCCGGAAGTATTATACTCAAATTAGTCGATTCTGCAATCTTCATGATATTCTAATATGTCACTTGTTAGAATTATCTCTAATAAATGTTCTTGTTGCACGTTGACTATAATTTTGTCATCATCGTCATGGAAGTCCTCCATCCCATGTTGCCTGAAGATATGGTCAACTTAACACTTACGTAAGTAAAGCACTATCAACTTAGGTTATTAGGTTTCACCGCTACTCTGAATGATTGTCATTTATTTACTACAATTAAAACAACACTAGTCAGCAAAACATATTTTCTGATGACGTAAATAATTCCTTGTGATTTGAGTTAGAAACAATGTAGAAAGTTAAATAAAACATTTCTATCACGTCACAATCTTGTGACATATCAATAGTTGTTCATTGAACTATTGTAACAGTTTTCAAATTACAATAATTTATTTTGGTGAAAATCTCCCTTTTTAATATTTTGTACGTTTTAAGATCATACTCTGTTACCGCATCGTAGGATTCGATTTTCCTTGATATTATTTCTCAATCACTACTTTATCTTGATAGTATCATTACTGTCCATGTTCATCAGCCCTAGTGCCCCTATTTTCTAAGGAAAAAAGTACGAGTCACGAAAATGTATTTTCAAAGACATGTGCATTTGATTTTATGAAAATCTTGCAACAGTTTCTCAACAAGAATAACATATATTGCGGGCATTCATGATTTCCTGTTTTCAGTATCTGCTATGAATGTCCAGGCTTAATTTTCTATTTCATTTAAACGTTGAAATATTATTCAAACGTTCTTCCAGTTCTAGGTGTGATACAAGGAACTAATATTTTTCTGCCAATAGGAGTGAGCATGTATACAAAAGACTCTACAAACTTTTCATACAATTTTTGTGTTACCTTGCTCAATTACCGGAAAACTATTATTTGGCAAAAAAGTGAACTCGGAACAGGTTATGGCGGTTTTCCACTAGACGGACAAAACAAAAACAAAACTCTTGTCGAATAAAACAAACCTGTAACTTTCCGAAAACTTTTTGAATCCTGGCGTGTTTTGAGCCAGTTGAAGTTTTGTTTTTCGTGTCCCGGTCGGAAGCGGTCACATCAAAAGGTTTCGACGTGCTTTGAAACTCGACTCTATTTAGTGGAAATGATCGTGTTGTTTTTTAGTTTCGCAGTAAATACCTTTTTTTTTTTTGTAATAAGTAATTTGTTTGAGACACTGGATTTATATTAAGCTTTGATATAACTATCCTCAGGAACGAAGGAAGGAAGGAACCTCAGTGTTAACTGCTAATCGATCTTTAATAGAAACTGAATCTCTAATCTTTGTGTTCAACTTTGTGAAACCTTTCTGCCAATTAATGTCTCCTCAAAACCAGAGGCAGATATTCTCAAAAAATTATGAAATGATTTGTCGTGTTACGAATCCAATTACATCATTTTGGAAATCATTCATCAATTGTTCATCGATTACTCTTCTAAACAAATGTGATCGAACTAAGTATCTGTGTTAGCATTTTATTTTTCTGCTAAGAAGTAATACTATTCAGTCATTAATTACCCAATGTACGGTTACAGCGTTTTCACACTTGGCTAGTTTGTAGACATATAGTTACAGACACCGTACATACAATGCATATTACACTTACTTTTTCCAAGGAGTTTAGTATCAACCAGCCCTAACTATGAATAGAAAAGCTTTTTCTTTCTTTAATTATGCTAGTTCGTTATGATGGTGCTTTAACTTCCTTGTGACAACCAGTGGGAAATGACCGAAAACAAAAACGAAACTCGAACAAAATGTAGCCTGCTTGATGGAAACGGGAGTTTCGGGTTTTGCTTCAATTTCGTGCTAGGTCGTGTTAGTTTTTCAGGTTCTAGAAAGTACAAACAGAACATAAACTCAATTGTCCGAGGTAGTGGAAGACCGCCTTTAGAATACTCACTCCCTCGTTTCGTCGCCTATGCATTTGACAGCTTAAAATTCTGCCTGACAATACATGTATAGTCAACGCCAAACAAAGTGGCGTGCACGTCATCAAGGTGGGTGTGTTGAAAAATTTACATTGTTGCCAAACTTTTTGTAAAATAATAAAATTTATTATTTACATATCTAGGTTTATAAGCAATATTAACCTCAAATGAGAACAAAAATAATAGTATAATAAAGTTATAGACCTATACTTGCATAATCATTAAGTATGACAATTATTGATCAGATGACACTATGAAACTACCATATTTAATTGATAGCTTAAAGGTACTGAATAAAAATCCAAATGGGGTCCTCCAAATTTTGTGCATGGTATTTATTTTACAGAATTCATACAGAAAAATGCATTCTAAAATTAGGTAAGCTACTGGTGTAAGCTTTTTCTGTACAATAAAGTTAGTCGGAGTTTCTTTCTTCAGCGCTGTCTGAATCTGAATCTTCATCACTCTCAAAGTTGATTATTAAAGGTTCGATGTCTGGCCGATCAAAAATTCGTTCTCTTTCATACCATTTAAAAATTTCTTGCTCAGTATGTCGAACACTATTTTTCCACATGTCTGGGGTAACCGTTTGTAGAGCCTCGTTCCACATATCCAAACAGTCTTTTTCACTGTTACCATCTCTACCAATATGTCTGTTATAGTAACCTTTTGCTATGCCCCAAATTAACTAAATAGGGTTAAATATACAATGGTAAGGAGGCAGACGAAGAACTTTGTGCCCATGTTGTTCCGCCAATTCATCAATCACGTATATTTTAGGTGGTTTGTTTCTAAAAAAGCAGTTATTTTAAGAATAGGAATAAACAAAAGAAATATAAACTGTCGACCAAAATACTATATATAATTAAGAAGCATTATGTACCGAGCAACAATACTCAATAGCTCTGTTTTAAACATTGTGTTTAAAAATGGTATGTTTTGATTTGTCAACCAGTCTTGGATATTTTTTTTTGTCCATGCATTGTTGGGCACTTTGTTCAATATCATGCTGTGATAAGGGGCGTTATCCAGTATAATCATAGATGGACTCTCCAATTTTTCTAATAACTGATGTTGAAACCATTTCAAAAAATTGTCCTGGTTCATCTCTCCATGGTAATCGCTCAATTTTGTTTTCGAAGAAAATATCGCTTCACTACCCTCAATAAACCCATTTTCATTTCCAGCATGTAATATAATGTATCTAAAATATATTAGTTTTAAATTTTATAGTGCAAATTCTGTAAAAGTACATACCTTTTACCATCTGTTTTAATAGCTTTCACGCTTTTTTGGTTTCCATTTTGCCAAGAGCGACCTTTGGTCTCATTTTGAAATATCCAAGTTTCATCGAGGAAGACAAACTGGTATAAGGCCTCAACCTTGGCTTGATTGTATTGCCTTAGAAATTCCACCCTTTTCAAAGCTATACTTGGTAGTTCCATGAGCCCTCGTCGCGGATTGTCCTTAAGCCACTTAAATCCAAGATCTCTAAGCAACCGCCTTAAAGACGTGGCACTACCATCAAATAATGCCCTATCTCTTAATCGAGACCATAAAGTTTGTATCGTAACTTGTTCTTCTGAAACCATGTGTAATATGACATTATAATTTAGTTAACAAATTAATGCAAATTTCTGATAAGTTATTATAATAAGATCTTACTTTTGTGATACATATTATAGATCACTTCTCGAATGGCACTTGTATCCAATGTCGCTGTGTTGGTTACACGTTTAATATAACTCCGCTTTTTCTTGGGCGATTCTAAATTTGCATCACTTTTCACACCCTCGGAAATACGACTAACTGTCCTTAAACTAATTTTTAAAGCAGCAGCAACACGCTACAAAAAATGGAATAAAATTTCACTATTATTAATATACATTACATATAATTATTAGTAACCTACCTCTTGAACAGCATTTAAAGGCAACAAAGGCCCGTTGTTGTCCCTTTCTTGCTCAAAGTAGTGCATTAACGAGGCCACGAGTTCCTTACACCGACTATTTAACTGTTTGGGCATCTTTATATACCAAAATTGCCTTTATCTACTCGTAAAATGAATAATTTTGTTTTGAAACAAACAGTTGTTGATTTACAGTATGCGGGGCCAAAGGATTTATAAAGATTTGAAATGCCACAAATTGATTCAGTGTCAAAATTAATACAAATGTCAGTTCCCAGTTTAAATAAGTTTCAAGGTGACAATGTGTCAACGCTGCGAAATCGGTTTAGTGCGTTTACATGTCGATAAGTGATTGGAGCGTTTGCAAAACATTTTATTTCGCATAATGCGTCTAAATTTATCAGAAAGCAACTTATGTGATATTTTAATAACAATGTTTATATGACTATTAACCATAATAAGAGAGTAATGACCATTTTACAATTTATATATCACATTAATATGAAACTGCAATAGAGCAATTGTTTGTGATAGAAACCTAGGCATTAGGTCGGGGAATTTTTATCGTGATGACGTGCACGCCACTTTGTTTGGCGTTGACTATACCATATTATCCCTATTTTATACTTTCTCAAGTCGTAATTTGAGACGCTTTTTTATCCTTATTTTACCTAACGAGGGCGTGGACCACATATCTTCTCGAAGTACTGGGGTAAATAAATATTATGGTATAACCTGGCAATACCTATCCGATCCATAATCTAAGAAAATAAGACCATGTAATTAATTCTCAAGTTCTGAAAATTTGTAGAGCTATTCGTTGAGGTGCTCATTTGAACATAATAACAGACCTCTACTGTGTTTCTGTTTTCAGATTTTTGGGTGCATCTCGTATACTATTGATAACATCTCCATAATTCCTTCTACAATAATAATTATTAAACTCAAATTATGTCATGTACGTTTATAATGCAGAATCAATTCTTTAGGAGATACAATGCATCTTAGTTGATAAAACTGAAACAAGTACATTTTTAAAAAATTCAATAAGCAACGACTGAAAAGAACGAATTTTCAATTGTGCTAAGACGGATCTTAGTACACCCCAAATGTCAAAATTTATCAAGCCGCTTGGCCTGAAGCCCATGAAATATAAATTTCTAATGCCCAATCAACCGCACTATCAAAAGAAATCTAGGGACTTCTCGTATGTCAAAACATATCAGGTTGTTTGAACTGAAGCGCGTCTTGATAGCACAATTAAAAATGCATTCTTTGTAGCTGCTGCAGTCGCACTTTTTTATTTTTTAAAACGTGCTTATTTTATTTTTCTCAGCAAAGATACCTTGTGGCTTCTAAAGTATCGATCATAAGCAAAAATGCATATCGCATAATTTGCTGTGCATTTAATGTAGATTATATGTAGATGGATTTATGAAGATGTCAATAAAGGAACCTTTCTCCCTCCACAAAATTTCAAAACTACACGAATTATTTGGTCTGGTCTACAATTTTCAAGCTAATATTCTTAGACTATACCAAAATTTGTTACGCACTTCTATCTTCATTTTAGCTAAAAATGTGGTGGACTAGAATGGGTGAATCAATACCACGGCATGGTGATACTAACAAAACCTGAATGCACTAAAGAAATCAGCTCCATGATTTTTAACACCTTCGTCAAGCTTGTGATCAGTTGCATGATATTCAGCGAGAATAAGAATAAAAACGAGAAAAGAATCATCTACAGCTATTGTTTAATTAATAGTTGACTATAAAACCAGTCTGGTCTAGTATACGAGTAGTGGTTAAAAGTTTTCTTTTTGTTTGCATCAAGACATTATTTCTAAACGGTTTTCTAAATTTATTTAGACTACAGTTTTTTATATGATTTACTTATGAATCAGTAGCACAATTTCCTTACTATAAAGTAGATAAAAAATAACATACAATGCGTCAAAGTTATTTTTTTGAAATCGAGAAAAATAAACAATGTCTTTGAATAAATATTTGGAACTAGCAGCATGCACATAAACGCTTTCGTGCTCGAAACTGCGCCAGTAGCATAGGAATTGGGTTATTATGAGCTACAGTAGAAATACACAGACGATCGTACAGATGCAAAACGACATCTGGTACATAAGCTTTATGCTACTAGATAAATAGATCTGATCGAAAATATCAATAGAAGTAAGGTTGATTTATCTAGGAATTGATTTTATTTAAGTGCTTATTAAATGAATTACCAAATCAATTTCGAATTGATAACCTTTTTAGGTCCAGGTATTAGTTGTGAAAATTGCGGCAAATCCTTCAAAAATCAAATGACATACAAATACCACAAGAACAACGATTGTACAAATGAAAAGAAATTCAAATGCCTTTTATGCAATTTTTACAATAAGAGGACTTACGAAATCAAGAAGCATTACAGATCAAAACACCCTGAAGCTGAAACTCCTAGAGCTGGATATTACGTCAAAATTGTTGACACCGGTACCACTGGACTGCTCGGATCTGGTACTGCAATCTGAATGTAAAGGCATTGTCAAAAGAATGACTATTCATGAATTTAAAAACAGGTTTGGCCTCTTGAGGAGATTAGGGGGATATTCTGTGTATGTCATTGGAATCTTTCACTCTGCAATTGTGATAATTATTACGTATAATACATATCACTGTTTTACTATAATTAATCTTATCAGCATTTATACACCCATCCCTATATCCCTTATCATCTTAATCTTACAAGATCTGCAACGGTAAAAATTAAAAAAGTACGATATCCATTAACATAAATCTAATAGTGATTTTTATTACGTATCTTGAAAAGTGACATTTTGTCGGTTTTTTGACACTTTATAGGTTTTTTGTTACATAACGTAGATTCTTCTACAAGATGTCAACTTATATTTATAGAAGGGGTGTTTCAAATTCGATTCTAACCATTTGGGATGGTATTTCAGAATAAAAACTACATTAATATTGCCATCTTTTCTCCTCTACAAGACTGCAAGATGAGTTTTATCTCTTGTCCTCAATCATCAACTTTATTTCTTCTTAAAGACATCATATTGATTTTTGCACACATGAATCGAGTTTCAAATTCTGATTTCAAAATATTCTGATAGTTGGCTTTGAAACTGGCAGCTTCTCACATGTTTATCCGATTAAATCGTCAATAAAAAGCTTCATTTTAACACGATGAAGATGCTTGACATCTCAGCCGTACATATGAATGTAAGATGTTTGCATCAGTTTAGATATGGCAGATATAAAATGTGCGTAGGGAGCTGCTACGTGTGCGAGGCTTTTACTTATGTTAGTTCAAAATATTTCCATCAGTTAAATACAACAGTTTTCTGTATGAGCCTTGAATAATATCAATATTTTGCATTGGGCTGTTCTTTATTCGATGAGTTAAGACCATCTACGGGAAGACAACTTGTTTAGGTATTTTTCGTTTTATAATATCACTCTTGGTCATGATATGTTAAATAGCACAACATTAAAAAGCCAAATAGGCATTCATCTATGTCTAATTGTCAAAAACTGAAGGTGTGCGTGGTTGATGATATTATGAAACAAATGACTATCTGATATTTACAAAATAAGACAGTGCCATCAACTTCATACTTTGGTCAGAAGATAGTTGCTATGCCCTCGTTCATTGTCCCAGAGGCAAGCCTAGGCCATGCTGATGAGTTGTCAAAAAAGCACAAAACATCTCTCCATGGTTGGCTCTCGTTGGTCGGACGGACAAAAGCAGCATCTTTAAGTTAGATTCTCCGAGAGAAAATTTAACTACAAACCATCTGAAAACGTCGCATCTCATAAATGCCATGGTGGGTCAGACGAGGCACCGCTGCAGAGCGCCAGTCATGCGAGGGAACTTAGGAAGACTGTCACGCCGGTCGGTGATGGGGAAGCAAGTTTTAAGGGCAAATGTAGGGTCAAATCTATGACGTCTGAGATATGTCTTATAGGTGCGGCGATTTACCGGGGCTTGAAGTGTATTAATAAATACAATACGTCCTTGCTACTAGCCCTTATCAGCATTAAAACTACAGGATAAGTTGTAATAAGTAATTTCTTGCAAGACGACTAATGGAATCAAAGTCGAGAAACTGTTCCTACAGAACCAGCTTATTTTTCATTATTATTGTGTATTTCTTCATCCAATCTGACGAATCTATAGTTTTGATTGTTGCAGGAACAGTATCCTGCCCCAACTGTGGCAAACTGTACAAGCAGAAGTGCTCTAAATATAGACATATGAGATACGAGTGTGGAAGACCACCAAGCTTCACTTGCAACTACCCTAATTGTTATTACAGAACTTATAGGAAATGGTCCTTAGAAAAACATATTTCTACAAGGCATAACTATTGATATATTTGCCATGCCTTTATAAACTGGCCATATAGAAGTCGTTACTATCCATTGCGTAAAGATTGTTTTGATATGGTGGCGCTTAAAACGCTTTATGATGTTACTTCAAGGTACGCGTCCACACGTCCATATAATACGCGTCGGACAAATCGATTTTGGAAATTTTTGGAATGTCCCACTAATGATACGCATTGGCTTAATGGGACGCATAGCATCACCCGTAATCCTAATTTTCAACTGTTTCGATGAGCGCTGATGACGTCATTCAGGTTGATCAGTGGGTGCCTCACCCTCGCGTCGGCGGCACGGACCGTGAGTTCATTTTTACAAGTTCTTATTTAGCTTGAACTGTTAGCATATTATGTGGAGTAAATCTTAAAACTTAACGTTAACTTTAACCAGTTGAGTTGAAATATTATAGACACCATTGGTTCGCCTGATAATATACAATGAATTAAATGCGACTATTTTGGGTCAATATGGCGGTTTCATATGAAAGAGGTTGGTGAGAGAAACCGCCGCCGCAAAAATAGTGATTCATAATTTTCGTAGTCACCCCTATACTTGAGTATCAAGTGAAAGGGCTTGACGGGCGAAGTACAATAAGTGAAGTGTCTTTTATACAGGGTGTTCTCACACTTGATTCGTTTATTTCAACTGCTTGTAGGACTCGTCAAAAGGAGTTGATATACAAAAAATCAACTATATAAAAATTGCATAATATAAGAAATAGTGGAAGAGAAAATTAAAAAAAATGAGATTATTACACAGTTTGATATTCTCGGCCACTGCAGTGTAAAATCTTAGAGTCTTTTATTTATTACTCTTATCGTTTATATAAAATTGGGAAACGTCTTGTCTTATTGTATGTTTTTCAGTGCGACTCTTTAGTTCGATCAGTTCTGTCAGTCTTTTAGTAGTGCGTATACTTTCATTTGTCTGATTATTTTGTGCAAAAAATGGTCCATGCTTACGAAAACAATGAACTAGTGGACATAATACTAACATACGGAAAGTGCCAACAACATGCAGCCCCAGCATGCAGGTTGTATGCGGAAAGGTTTCCTTTTAGAAATCATCCATGTTTGTAAATTTAGTAATTAGACTTCGTGACTTAGGATATTTAATAGAACAACTGGGAGATCACACTAAAAGACCTGCTCAACCTGAAATGTTACAATTTGAGGAAGATATTTTAGAAATGGTCAAAGACGACCTAACAAAGAGTACTAGAGTCATAGCAGCTCAAGTTGAAGTTTGTCATAGTAAAGTGTGGAAGACAATACGATAAGAACAGTATTATCCTTATCATTATCAAAGGGTACAAGCGTTACAACCTGAAGATGGCAGTGGCTTTTAGAATAGTTCGGCAGAAATGAAGATTTTACGAAATCAATTTGGTGTACAGAAATGTTGGGCAGTAGAAAGTAAATAAAAAATATAAAATAACTCACTTTCAACATAGATTTTCATTAAATGTTTGGGGTGGTGTGGCAAATGGCATGCTTATTGGACCCTACTTTTTTCCACCACGACAAGATTTTCTTCGACACAATTTGCCACAATTATCATCAAATTTGAGACATAATATGTGGTTCCTACATGATGGGGCTCCACCACATTTTAGACTATAAGTTCATGAGCATCTAAATGATGAGTTTCACCGAAAATGATTGTGATTTAAGTCGTGGGTTTTATTTTCGAAGCTTGTAAAGACTTGTGGATTCGCCGAGATTTTGACTTAATCAAGCAAATGGGGAAAATTTTGAACAGTTTTTGTAAAAAGGTTTTTAATAGTGTAAACTAACTCTGTTATTATGCAACTTTTATGTAGGTGATGTTTGGTATATCAACTTATTTTGCCGAGTCCTAAAAGCTGTTAAAATAAATGACTCAACTTTGAAAACACCCTATATAATATGTCAATGCAATATTAGTATCACATAGAGCTTATATGATAGACTTATTGGACAGTGTCGCCGCTGCCAAAGGTATGGTCATGCCCAGACTTACTGAACAGCACCTCCCAAAAATTTTAAATCTGCTTCCGACCACATGACACATGTATGCCCCCTCACAGGACAAGAGGAGCGAAAGTGTGCGACCCCCCAGACGAAATCTGGAAGTCATAGCGCAAAGACGCAGCAAGTCATACGCGGAGGCAGCCGTCTTAACATCTTCAGCTGCCCCCTCTGTTCAACCCACTTTGAACACGCAGAATGTGCTTAGGTCCCTTCAACAAATAATAAGTCCCCTGATTAGCGCCACTCAGGCATTGCAGGCGATCTTTCCGCAGCCATTGAATGCCTGCATTTATCAAAATTCTTTTTTGAAATTGTCTGGGCCTAAGGGATATTCCCAAAAAACGGGAATTTCATCAAACTCTATTGGATGAGAGTATAGACGTGTAGCTCTGCTGCAGGAAACCTTACTTAATCCGGGAGATCGCTTAGATTTCTCGAATTATGATGTTATACGAGCTGACAGATTGAATGGTAGGGGTGGTGGCTTGGCAGTGCTCGTTAAACATGATATTGACTATCACAGAAGCACAAACGCCGAGATGCAAAGCATTGATGCGGCGTCCGTGGTAGTCAATATGGCGGGATGCATTCCGTTGAAGATCACCTCGGTGTATTGCAGGTGCGGTGCCAGGCTGCGAGAGGAGGACTTGGAAGTCTTTCTGAACTGTTCGGGCCCTCTTATTGCGGCAGGGGACTACAACTGCAAACTGCAAACACCGATCATGGCACTCAAGGCTTAACTATACTTGTCGGCTTTAGAATCATGTGATGCGAAACGGGTATCTTATTCACAGCACCGAAGAGCCGACACACCATCCTTTCAATCACCTTCAGGCACCGAATGTTATAGACTTTGCAATATCTAAAAACTGTAGGTCCAGTATTGCTTCTAGGATCTTGTATGACATCTCTAGTGACCATCTACCTGTTGTTCTGGAGGTAGGTAATGGGCATTTCGTGGAGGAGGAAACTCCTCCAAGGAAAAGAGTTGATTGGGAACTATACAAGTCATTTCTCAAAGAGTTTCCCAGCGTCCCGGTCATACATGATGAGAACGGAATTGATGCTGCTCAATCGGAGTGGACAAGTTTCGTTCACCAAACTCTACAGCGTGCTGCTGTGCTTCCGGTGCAGCGACACGGCAGACCTTTTCTCCCTGCCGACATTCGTCGGAAAATTTCTGAAAAGAGGGCTGCAATTAAGCAAGCAAAAAGGTCTTGTTATCCTGATGACATTCGTAGAGCCTCGAAACTCGTCCATGAAGTGAGAAATGCACTCCATGAGCAATGAGCAGTGGAGCGACTTTCTGGCGGGGATGCTTGAATCAAGTATTCCTCTCTGGAAAATGGCAAAATCGCTCAGAAACGGAAGGCAAGAACAACTACCACATATTCATGGTCCTAGAGGCATAGTTTTCAGGACTGAGGATAAAGTGGAGGTTTTTGTTGACGTCATGGAAAGGCAGTTCTCTCCCAATTATGATCTGGACAATGACCTTGACGAGGAACGACAAATTGTAAGATCTGTCAGGAGATACGTCAGAGCGAATGGCGATACCAACATCGGTGCTAGCATCGGTGACTCCTTTTCAGAAGATTCTTCTACTGAAGACTCTTCAGATGAATCTCAGCATAGCACATTAACGGAATCCTCTGAGATTCCGTTTTGCACACCAGCGGAGCTCCAATGCCACATTAAGGACCTAAAGGTGCGTAAAGCACCTGGAGAGGATCAAATCACCAACAAAGCACTGAAGTTGCTTTCACTCAAGGCTTTGACTTATCTGGTGGCAATAATCAATGCAATGCTCAGAACTCATTACTTTCCTAAGGCGTGGAAGGTCGCTGAAGTCATCATGATCCCAAAGAAGGCAGGTTCGATATTCCCCCAGGATTGCCATCCCATTATTCTGCTGTCAGCTCCTTCTAAGCTCGCTGAAAAGGTGATTTATCGTCACTTTGAGAATTTCTCGTCAGATCACCATGTCATTCCTGACGTGCAATTCGGCTTTCGGTCTGAGCATAGTATGGAACTACAGGCAGTTAGACTGGTGGAGCATGTAACCACGGGGTTCACCCTGAACAAAAGTACTTGCTTTTAGATGGTGTGGCACATGGGCCTCTTGTATAAGCTCATCCAAAAGGGTTTTCCATTTTGGCTACTAAAACTGTTGAAATCTTTTCTAGAAGGAAGGAAGTTTCGGATCAAAATTAACAATGTGTTGTCAACAACACGGGCCGTAAGAGACGGTGTTCCTCAGGGTTCGGTCTTAGGACCAATCCTTTTTTCACTTTATATACATGACGTCCCTTGCCCCAGCAACTGTGAAGTCTATCTCTATGCTAACGCCACTGCATTGCTAGCCCAGTCTTGTTCTGGTAACCTGGTTCTCGACAGACTGCAGAGTGCAGTGGAGGAAGTATTGGAGTGGGCGGATCGGTGGTTGATCGTCGCGGTGCCCCCTCAGAGATATCAGTGAATGGAACTCGTATACCATGGGAGCAATCTGTCAGGTCTCTTGGAGTCATCATTGAGAAGGGGCTGACCTGGCAGAAACATACTGATATTTTGAAAACAAAATTCCAAATTACCTTTCGTCAACAAAATTCGATTGTATAAAATGGTCATAAGACCCGCAATCACCTACGCATGCCCGGCTTGGTGTTTTCTTGCCGTCGCGAGATGTGCCTGCCAGACAGACCCGCCTAACTTTGGCGTCCCATTCTAACCGTGCCGAACTTCGTACATCCAGAACCCGCCGATATGACCGCTCCTTTGTCCCGAGGGTATCGAGATTGTGGAGCGGTCTACGGGAAGAAGCTTTTCCCAGTTCTATTAACCTTAGGCAGTTCAAAAATCGTATTAATAAAATTTCTTTGGGATCATCAGAGCAGCCGCGGTGTTCCGACATTTAGGCTTCTGCCTGCGCGGCTGCTTCGATATAAAAAAAGTAATTGGCTAAATTGAATTATAATCTGTATGCCCAGTTGATCACAGGCAGAAGATACGCTTTCACTACTAGGAGTAGTCCCATAGATTTATTACAAAGTGCTTGTAGCAAATAGGTAGTAAACTATTATGTAATACCTATAAATACCCATCTATAATAACTATATAAAATTCCAGCTTTTTAACATTAGATATTTCGATAAAACATACCGTACGCTTTATGTCTTAGATAAATTGAATGAACAAGGATAATTATAGATACAAGTACGTCTCCTGCATTTACGTAATATAGAATTTATATCCGAAGAAATCGCATAAGGGACATGAACTAAGGACGTTTATTAATGTTAATAAAACTAAATATATGTAAATTAGATTTAAATTATTAAACTAGTTATTTATCATGAAATACTAAAACATAAAAGATAAATCAAAGAAAAAACATATTTAGAAACGAGTTTTTATTTAATTGATGATAAAATGAACTAAAAATATACACAGGTCGATAAAGGTGTCATGTAACGAAATAATTTAATGCAGAAATTTAACTTTAAACATTTTTTATTGGGACTGTTTACGTTATTGACATTTTAAATATTTACTTTAATTAGTTTGGTTATTATCTTGTTTTTACAACAAAGTGATTACATAATGAAAGAATGACTCCGTAAGGCTAGTTCAATGCGAAAAAGCAATTTTAAAAAACTGTCACATGACACCTTTATAAACTTGTGTCTTCAATTGAAAAAATGATTTTTTCTGAATTTTGTACCATTTTGTACTTCTTAAACTATGTTTAATGTAACATGCTTTTATTTGAAAACTTGAGACAATGAGGTTCATTATCATTTAAAGGTTAAGAAGTATAAATCGGCATATTTCCAATCGACTTTTTTATCTTTTAGTTCATTTTATAGAGAGTAAAAGCTTATGTTTTTATTTTTTTAATTTATTACCCTATATCTTTATCTATCCATGTTACACCAAAAATAAGACTGCAAATGGCTACCGCGTGGACCATAAATTATCGTTTGGTCCGAAGCGTACGGTCCGGACCAGTGGACGCGTGCCTTTAAGCTACAAATATAGTATATAACTTGTGAAACATAAAGAAAAAAGTAAGGTTATTTATTTGATAATATCTGTATACATTCAAATAAAAAAGGGAGATAAGCAAAACTCAACCCATGCATTTATCGTTTTTACGTTCTAGTCCTAGACGTTTGTTGATTCTTGAAAGAACAGAATATTGATTTGTTTTTTTTTTTTAGTAAATCACAAAGTGATATGTGAAGGCTGCAATAAACAATTCAAAAATCACAATTCATGGAGAGTACACTACCATCTAGACTGTATGGCTCCCAAGAAATTCGGATGTGCTTATTGTAAATTCATATCAACGAGAAAATTCAGTTTGAAGACTCACTTGACGAAAAAGCATCAGGTTGACGATGCCGATTTGAAGAAATTATTGCAGGCACGAAACTGATGAAGAAAATAAATTTTGATCTTTTTGTAATTATATTGATGTAGTTAGAGCATTGATTATACCAAATGAAATATATTGTGGTGCAATTATGTCAAGCATTAAGATAAAACACCATTGGACTATTTTATCGCTAACACACACTGAACATTAGTAGCAGTAGCAAAAAACACAGGCCTTGCCTTCTAACAGGAGTTGATTTTGAGGCTTTGTGTTAGATTTTTGCTCATAAAAATATATTTTCGTATTTTTTGCTCGCCCTGTATCTCCTAAACGAGGCGGTGTCTCGGAAATCGCCAAAGGGTAAGATAGTCTTAGTCCAAATAATCACTGATTGACTTCACGTTTTCAAACTATTAGTTATTTATTTCTGCTACTGTTCCAGTTTTGAAACGCTAACAACTTTTGTTTTCAGCCTCATGCGTCGTGTGCAAAAAGAAGTTCAAAAATATGAATAGCTTGAGGGCTCACATGTCTTTGGACTGCATCAAATCTGCGACCTATTCATGCCAGGAGTGCTCGTTCTCATCTAAGAGAAGGTTCAATCTGAAGATGCACTATGCTAGCAGACATAAGATTCATATTGACAGCTATGTGCTTTCTAGATCTTATCCAGAGTTATCGTGACTGCTGTTGAAGAAAGCCTGATATGCCATGTTACATCATGTCTATACTCATCTTGGATACTCTAACAGTCCTTGCCATTTGAACAACAAATTTTGGATAAGTGGTTTCACCTTCATAGTATATATTTTGTTGTCATTCTTTATCAGAGTAATTCATATGATCTTTGTTCTTGGTTAAATACTTGTAGCTTGTAGGTCAGTATGACTGCCAGATCTGGTTACGCAGATAACAAGATAAATTCAGGAAGAAGGAAGGGGAGACGAAAAAGAGAAAGGAAGGGATAGAGTAAAAAGTTCTGAAATGGTCTTGGTATTGGTAACAGAGATTTGGAAGTTTTCAGATGATCTAAAAAAGAAATGTTGAAGTTTGCTGAAGAACATTCTATTAAATAAATTATCGTCGCTTTAGGATGGACTTGAATAGTATTTTTTAGATTTTGTTGTATTTTCATTTTGATATCAGTCCAAACGAACAAGCAGGTCATGATTATTAGGGACTGAAAAATACTCTCATCTCAAAAAATTAATGATATAAAACTATCTACGTTCCAAACAAATCTGGTTTACTGTAAGCATCATTCGGGAATCCTTTTGGAAAGAACCTTATATTGATGGGTTTCCAATTCTTCAGCGTTGTCGATTATATTGTACGATACTAAATTTGTTTTTAAAATCTCACCACTTATCATAAGATTTACGTATTGTTATTAAGGATATATATATATATATATATATATATATATATATATATATATATATATATATATATATATATAAACTGATCTCTTTTATTCAATATAAGATGAGCATAGGCATGTTGTAAGTAGTGGCAGCACTAGTTATAGTCTGCTATTTTCAAGTAAACTTACGATTGTAGTTATTGTTTACCACATTATTTTAAGTTCATTCATATTTCGAGGTGTGGAAGCTATGGCACGGCTATATATCTCGGTTATACTAGTTTCATCTCGGCCATATCTTGGCAATATTGTCTGCAAAATCAGCCAAGAATGAATGACGAAATGGTATGTGTCTCGGCAGCTTACATTACTTACATTACATTACATTATGAATTTGTCGGTCCGAGCATAGTACCGAGCTACAGGCAGTTAGGCTGGTGGAACATGTAACCAGAGGATTCAGCCTCAGCATGAGTACTGGCATCTTGCTTTTGGATTATTCAAAAGCCTTTGACAAGGTGTGGCACGAGGGCCTCCTCTATAAAGAGTTTCCCTTTGGGGCTTCTAAAATTACTGATATCCTTTCTTTGAAAGTAGGAAGTTTCGCATCAAAATTAACAATGTTTTGTCAATAACACGGCCACTTCGGGCCGGGGTTCTTAGGGCTCGGTTCTAGGACCAATCCTTCATTCGCTTTTTATCCATGATTTCCCTTGCCCCAGCAACTGTGAAGTCTACCTCTATGCTGACGATACTGCACTTGTCGGCCAGTCGTGTACTGGTGATCTGGTTCACGATGGGTTGCAGAGTGCGGTGGACAAAGTTCTGGAGTGGGCGGAATGGTGGCTGATAAGAATTAATCATTCGAAAACGCAGGCTATTTATTGTAACAAAAAACGTCGCGGCCCCCCTGCAGAGATTTCTGTAGACGGCAATCGTGTACCATGGACAAATTCTGCCAAGTACCTCGGTGTCACGCTTGATAAAGGCATGACCTGGCAGAAACATACAGCAGCCTTGAAAACAACATTCCAAATTGCGTTTTTTCAACTAGATGTTCAAGAAAAATAGATCCCCTGATTACAAACTCCCACAATTTATTATACAAAGTCAAAAAATAAATACTTAAAAATATGGATACGAACAAGAAGATAACACCTAAAGCTCGAAGTGTCCACCATCTGCTTCTCTGCATATTGCGGAACACTTCATGTAAGACTGCTCGTATTATTACGTTAATAGCCTCTGTAATACGCGCTTGTAAGTTTGAGATTGAGGTGGGTGGTTTCTGGAAAACCCTGTCTTTGATGTAGCCCCATAAATAAAAATCTGGAGGCGACAAATCAGGGCTACGTGGTGGCCACCATGTTGGTGAAATAATGCGGTCTCCAAAAAATTCAGTTAGGAAATTCATTATTGAACCAGCGGTGTGAGCTGTGGCCCCATCCTGCTGAAACCAGCAATAACGTTCCCCCGACTTCAAAGATGCGATAAACAATTCGAGGATTTGTTGATATCGCTCCGCAGTGATGGTTTCAGTAAAGAAGAAGGGTCCAACAACTCGTGCGCGCGATACAGCGCACCATATCCCAATCTTCTGAGGGTGTAACCCTCTTTCCACATAGGCATGACGATTTTCACTTCCCCATAGACGGTAATTCTGTCATAACCATCTAAATGCACCCAAGAATCATCAGAGAAGAAGACCGTATCCAACTGAGCCATACCTTGGTGCACAAAAAAATTAAACCAGCGACAAAATTGTGTCCGACGAGCGTAGTCTCTGGAGGTTTCAATTCTGGTCGTACCTCAATTCGATAGGGATACAGCTTTAATTCATGAAGAGTACTGTGTACACTGCCAACAGACATTTTTTCATGCATGCGCGCCAATTTTCGCACCGAGAGACGAGGGTTAGCTGTAACTGCTTGCCGCACCACTTGGATCTTTTCTGGAGTTTGACGCTGCACTGACGGCCACCCCACTTTCATCTTACAAGTGTATGTTCATTCTGAAAACGGTCTCCTCGATCGAAAATAATTTAACGATCAAATGAACTTACCTTAAGGAAGTTCGATCGAAATTATATGAGGCGTCCAGTCCAAAGATGTTTATTATTTCACCACGTAGTCCGCCCTGTCGTGCTACCAGCCACAAGGTTTTTAAAGCAAAATCCCCCTCTGCTACGCCCGTGTTCCTGTATATGCCGCAGCTTTCCCCTTCTACAGTCATTTAGTTGAAATCATTCCGTTTTGTGCATAACCCATCAGGGTAGGGCATGGGGGGGAGCTTACATCTTTGGACTGGACGCCTCATATAATTTCGATCGAACTTCCTTAAGGTAAGTTCATTTGATCGTTAAATTATACTTCGGCGTCCAGTCCAAAGATGTTTATTATTTCACCACGTAGATGTTTAAAGATGTATGGGTTATGACACGAACGGAAATAAAAAGTATAAGGCTTTGGTGATCAAGCATTTATTGGGAGAACGATGATATATTGCAAAACTCAAACAAAACTCTATGTGATACAGTGTGTAACATAACTCAAAATGAACGGTTGCTCCTAAACGCAACGTTTAATGCAACTTCATGCGATACAACGTATGAAGGGAGCATAAAAGAAAAATGTCATTTGAAATAAATTCTAAAGTTTTGCCACCGGCAAAATTCAAACAAAAACCCGTGCGGTATATCATAAACATAAGTAAATGCTTATTCCTGTACGTCCAAAACGTTTAATGCAAACTGTTCTCTAAATATTAGAGGTCGATTATAAAATTTCGCGAAGGTTTCAGAATTCCTACTCCATCCTGCTGAATCCCTTATAATGTCCAAAGAAACTCCGGCTCTGCTAGCGGCAGAAGTTGACGCATGCCGGCTAGAATGCGGCTTGAATATGTTAGTATCAATCCCTGCCATTTTGAGGGTGTCTCTTACCCACCGACTGAGAGTTTGTTTGGAAGCGGTTCGGTATGGTTTTTGGGTTGTTAGGAACAAATACTCGTCATTTTGATTCCTTAATGCCGCAGTTTCTGTGACGTAGGATGTCAGACAATTTGCTACGCATAATTGAGGTCTGTCATTGAACCTTGGGATTATCAGACAAGGCTGCTTTGATCTCGGTCCCGATGTTTTGATCGTCTCGTCTATCAAAATTTGGACACAGTCGCAGGTTTCCCGTATATTGCTAATTTTTATTTTCGATATAGTCTGCAACCTTTGTCCTGTTGCCAACAGCAATAGGGTCACCAGTTTCATTGAACGTTGTTTCAGGGAAGTTGTCTGTTGCGCTTCCAGAAAATCTAGGACTTGTTTAGGGTCCCAAATGAGACTATATCTTGGCTGCTGTGGTCTTATTCGAGATATGCCCTTCATAAACCGTTTTAAGATGGGATTATCCCCTGATTTATATGGCAAAATCAATGAAAGCGCTGACCTGTGAGAGTTGAAGGATCCAAATAGACAATCATTCTTATCAAGAATGCTTTGCAGAAAGGTGATAACTTCACTAACCTGGGCATTAAATGGCGAAGTATTATGAGCCTTACAAAACTCCCACCAGAGTTTATATGTGACTCCGTATTGTTTTATTGTAGCTTCAGACAAGGATTGCAATGTCGTTTCGACTGCACACTCGGGAACACCTTGCATCCTTAGGGCTCGCCGGATAGTCTCGCCGCTACCAGGGTAAGGTTCCCCGCTAAAGGATGTTCTGCGCTGCTGAAAGGTGAAATCAATAGATCCGGTTGTGGCTCAAAGAAAATGGGTTCTCCTCTACAAAGCCTAATGAAAAGTGGATACCACGCTTGGGAAGGCCAAAACGGTACCACTAGTATCCCATTTGCTTTGTCATTTATTATTTTTTGTATAACTCTCAAAACTACGGAAAATGGTGGAAATGCATAGAAGTTGATGCCCGTCCACGGAATAGTGAAGGCATCGCATGCAAATGATCCAGGGTCTTTCAGCCACGAAACATACCTTTTACATTTATAGTTGTTTCGAGATGCGAATAAATCTACGTTAGGCGCACCCAACCTTCGGGTGATTTTGGCATATGCCCAATCCGCTAGAGACCATTCTGTCTCTGGCTGTAATCTTCTGGATTCTGTGTCCGCCACCCAATTATCTTTTGTATTTATATAGGCGGCCTGTATCCATATGCCTCGAATCTCGCACCACTGCCATAGTTGCTTAGTTAGTTTGTTGAGTTTTGCGTGCTGTACACTTCCCATGCGGTTGACATAGGCAACAGCAGTCGTGTTATCGCACCTTATTAGGATATTGCAGTTTTCTAAACCCTTGGCGAAACATTTCAAACCTAAGAATATTGCAAGCAACTCCAGAAAGTTAATATGATTATCTTTCTCGGATTCTGTCCACCAGCCGTGCGTAGTCTCCCCGTTACAACAAGCGCTCCAACCGGAAAGGGATGAGTCTGTGAAGATTTCTAGTTGGAATGAGTCGTGCTTGATGTCGTTATTTGCTGAACTTATATTATTCAGCCACCATGACAGATCGACGCGTGATTGTAATGAAAGAGACATATTTGCGTTGTAATCCATGCGATGTTTCCTCAGAGCGATTAGTTTATCTCTTTCGAAAGACTTCGTGTATAGCCATCCGTATTTAATGGCTGGACATGCAGAGACTAAGAGACCCAAGAATTGGGCGAACTGTCGGATTCTGAATATCTTTTTCCTTTGAAAAATGTTGATCCACTTCAGGATCTTCTGTCTCTTTTCTCGTGTTACCTCGATCTTCATTGTCAAAGAATTGAACATGAATCCTAAGAATCTGCACGTTTGTGAGGGGGCCAGGGAACTTTTATCAAGATTAATTACAAACCCGAGTGATTCCAATAACTGCACTGCGGTTTCGGTGTTCCGCTTACAGATGTCTGCTTTTTCGCCAAGGATTAGGAAGTCATCCAAATAATTGACACATAAAATGCCCTTCAACCGAAGGTTCTTTACTACAGGTTTGAGAATTTTGGTAAATGCATGTGGTGCAGAGCTTAGACCGAAGGGAATGCATGCAAACTCAAATAGATTTCCCTCAAATGTGAAGCGCAAATATTTGCGAAACTCCGGTGCTACGGAAATCAGAAAGTATGCGTCTTTCAAGTCAATTGACGTAAGGTAACAATTTCTTTGAATTAGTCTCAACACAGTACGTGTGTCCTCCATCTTGAAATGGGGAGCCTCCACAAAGGTGTTGAGATTTTTTAGATTCAGAATGAAGCGCTTCTTACCATTGGACTTATCAGTTAGAAAAATCCTGGATATAAATTGATCACTCTGTGGAGAGCATGTCACAATTGCTCCTTTTAGCCGTAGGCTCGCTATTTCGGCGTTTAGGAGATGTTTTTCGGCAAGAGAAAAAGAATGTCTGGGTACGTTTCTTTGTATGGGAACACTATTGAGTGGTATTCTGTAACCCATAATCCATTGCAGGATTGTTTTATTTTGGGTGATGGTTGTCCACTTTTCATAAAACTTTGCGAGTCTACCTGAAAAAGGATTATTATTATAACTTACCTTATTTATTTTCTCCTCTTGTATCTGTCTTTCGGATTCAGTTCGTACGAGGTGGTGCCCCTCTGGTGCCCTGTCTCCCTCGATCGACGGGCTGGGCGATTCTTGTTTAAAGACACGTAGTGGGAGCTATTCCTTGCTTGCCCTCCCTCCTTTTTTCCTGGCCTATAATACTGCTTAGGTAAGGCTGAGCTGATTTAATATCTTTGCTTGTCGACTGTATTGACTTTGCTGCCTTAATAACATCGCTAAGATCAGATCCGAATAGCAGGTCCGTAGGGGGACGGTTTTGTAACAATTCTTTAGTATTTTTGTTCATATAAGGATAGGCGAACATGCGTCGTGCCATTGTTAAATCGTGGAATAAACTAGCCAGGATGCGCCCTGAGTCCGATAGGCTAGGTAAAAGTGTATCTTTATAAACACTGGGCATGGATTCTGCGCACGACAGAATGCTATCAATTCCTTTTCCCAGTGCCAAAATGCCCGCTCCGAGCTTTGATTGGAACATTACGTAAGCACTGTCTTTCTTTTGCATGTTGGCCGGAAGAATATTTTGTGTTTCCGGATTCATTATCGGAGGAGCAAGCAACGGTAAATTGGACGGTGGCTTGTAATTCTGGGCCATGGAGTTATATTCTACCTCTGACAATCCCTGCGAGATGATCTTAGACCATCGAGCGGCTAAAGCTGAATGAATTTTGAGATTATCAGTCTTGTTTTCGTTTGATTCTACTCCTAAAATGTCCAATATATCGTCCGGTAGCTCCACATCGTTGTCTACGATCAGCACGTCCTGTTCGTGCGATGTTAATATGGTGCTTAGACCATTGGCGGTGGTTGGCGAGTCGCTAGGAGCTCGCGCTTCACCGTTTTTTGAGCGGGAGAGAGCCGAAGGAGAGGTGCTTGGACCATCGGCGGTAATTGGCGAGACGCTCCGGTCTCGCGCTATACCATTCCCTAAATCAGGGAAATTCGAGAGTGAACGGCAACCCCGCCGAGGCGAGTCGTCTGACCGTCGGCGGGAAGATGGCAACGCCGAGCGCGATGGAGATGGAGAGAGAGATGAATGCGAGCGGTTACCGGCTGAGCGGTGACGCAATCGACTGCCACGCCGGCGCGGTGATCGCGATCGCCGGCCATGGCGATCCTTTTTATATTTCTTATAAAACCGTTCTAATTTCTTAAGTCGCTTTCGGCTCTCCATATCCGAGTCTGAACTGCTGCTAGACGATTCTCTGCTGCGCTTCTGTCGTTTCTGCTTCCCCATATCTAGTTATATAAACGAGGGATAGAAGTAAACCAGTAAATGATTATTTTACTTACGCTACTTACGTCCTGAAGGTACGGTTGGCTGTCGGTGTTGATGCGAGCTGGTCGAGCACAAGAAGGCGAATGACTGTAGAAGGGGAAAGCTGCGGCATATACAGGAACACGGGCGTAGCAGAGGGGGATTTTGCTTTAAAAACCTTGTGGCTGGTAGCACGACAGGGCGGACTACGTGGTGAAATAATAAACATCTTTGGACTGGACGCCGAAGTATAATGTTCCACAATAAAACTCGCTTCTGCTGCAGATAAATCATCATAGTACCACGACCGCCTTAACTCATATATTGACGACACGGTTACCATTTGCTTCGAAACTTGCGGCACACGTTTATAAAGGTGCAGTGTCGCTGAGCCGCAATTTGCATTTCCTAATGTTTTATTTCACGTTTTTATAAGCTTACCAAGTTAGAGTATCTATTTTTCTTGATGACCCTGTATATCCTTTGTTATGTAGATCCTTCAAATTTAGTTTTATAAACAAAGTTAGACTATATAAAATAATTATCAGACCACCCATTACTTATGCATGTGTTTTCTTGCCAAGACACACATGCAAAGTCTTCAAGTACTGCAAAGCTGAACTTTGCGAACAATTCGCAACACTCCATGGAATGTCTCGAATGAGACACTATGCAGAAACCTTGACATTCCTTACTTGAGGGATTATGTCAAGCTTCAGGCGCAGCGGCGTTATAGGCAAGGGGAATCGCACAGCAACCCTCTGTTGCGCGACTCAGTGGACAACACAGTGGAGCAAGTTCGTAAACATTCGAGGCCACGGTTCGTACTGTAATGAAAAACCTGAATCAAAATTTACTTAGCTCACCTCAAAATTTATCCATGTACCGAGTCAAAAAGCCTGGGTGTTTCTTTTTAAACTAATCACTTCTGTTTTTCTTTGCTCTTCTCCTTTTTTATTCTTTTTTCCTTTCTCTTTTTCCTTGACATTGTCTGGTTTCTGGGCAACCAGGACTGACAGATTCGACTAACGTAGGGGAGACCGGGGCGGAATGGGGACCGTAACATTCAATTTCAAGTTTGGGTGGGTAAATGATGTTACAGAAATTTAAAAAGGTACATAATGATCTATTGAGGTATCGTAAACATAAAACCACAAACAAATATGAAAATAAGGCTAACAGTTTTTTTATGTCATCAACTTAAACAAAAAGTGTCTTTTACTCCATTCTGCCCCGTCGGCGGGGCACGATGGGGTACTCGGGTTTACAAATGTCACAAATCAGTTCTGACTCGTCGTCGTCACTATCTATTCCCGCACAAGAGTAATGAGCCCACTTTTTACACTGAATGCAAGAAATCCAACCTTCAGTTGATGTTGAATATTGGTCGTTACAGAATAAATATAATGTGTCTTCTCCTTCTTCCTCCTCGGAGCTTACTCTAGCTTCTATTATCTTTTGCTCTTTTGGTCGAGACATCTTTTCTGTTCCCCTCTTCTGCTTCTGACCTGAAAGATTTTTTTCACATTGTTTTTCTTTGATTTTTCTAATGCCTCAGTCAACTCTGCTTTATACGGTGACTCTGTAATAATAGTGGTTTTGCCTCTCTTTCTCTGCACTCGCTTAACGGTTGTCGTTAGTTTTGGTACTGGCATAAAAGCTTCCGGAGAAACGGCTGGATAACTAGAGGTGATCACTTTTTTATTAGTGCAATAGGAGTGTCAGACATCCACGGTGAAGAGCCATTTTGAGTTTCGTTGCTAGTTTCCTTTAGTTCTCTGGGAGGTGGGGTTGAGGGATCATTGAAGGAATTATTTTCTACAAAATCATCGACTTGAGTTACTTGAGTAGGGGCAATTTCTGTCTCAGCAATGGGAATATTAGTTGTCTCGGCTGGTAAAAAGTCATCGTCAGTGAAAATTCCCTCGTTTGTTGGCCAAATACCAGTTTTTTCAAAACCTTTTAGCGCGGTTTTGTATATTAGCGGCGTTAATAAAAGCTTGTCCAAACAACGTTGAAATTTGAAATAAAGTAACAACCTTACCTGGGTTTGACCGCAACCATCTTCGTAGTATAGACTTAAAGGTCTCATAAATGCCACATCTAGAGGCTGGAGCCTGTGCGAACAGTGCGGTGGAAAACATAATAAAATAACGCTATTATCTCGAGCCAGATCTATTACATCAATGTTTTTCGTATGAGATGCATGTCCATCAAATAGTAAGAGCACGGGAGTTTCTTTTTTTGCACCAGAAAAATTAATAAACTTCTTGAACCATTCGAAAAACGCTTCCATAGTCATCCATCCAGAGTCATTTGCCGCAATCCAAGCTCCAGGTGGCAAGCCCAATTCAAATTCTTGTCTCTTCTTTTGTCGCGGGAAAATCAACAGGGGGGCATGAAATTTCCCGCAGCAGAGCAACAAATTTCTGCCGTTACTGTATTGCCACGCTCAGCAGAAGTCAATACGCCTACCTGACGTTGTCCTCTATTTGCAATGACCCTTGAATGCTGCTTTGGAATCACTGTAATGCCAGTCTCATCGCAATTATAAATTCTTTCACAGGTAATTTTTTTCTCAATTATAACTTTATTTAATAATGTAAAGAACTGCGCGACTGCTACTCGGTTAAATCCCATGGCACGTGCCTCAGGCTTCCTTAAACTTAACTCTGAATGACGCCTCATAAATGAGTGGGCCCAGTCTTCTCCCGCCATTTCTGTATCTTTGTTAAATGGATGCTCACAACCATTCCTAACCGCTAATTGATAGGCTAGCTTTCTGAGTTCTTTTAATGTTAAACCAAACAATCTCTTTTGCATAACCTTTAAATATACAACTAGTTCTACCTCTTGGTCATGAGTAAAAACACAGTGATATTTGCCAGCGGTTTTATCAATCATAGAATTTCAGTCCTACGCTTTTTCACGTATCTTTCCAATGTAGTTTGTGGAAGCTGGAATTGAATTGAAGCTTTCTTGCAACCCATTACGACACTTACTACTGCAGCTACAGCTCGTTCCATAGTTTCAGAACTCCACCGTTGCCGATCGGTCTTTCTAATATAATTGCGAACCATCTGGAAGCAACACAAGGCATCAAAATGAGATCGTTGATAAGGGGCAGAATGGGGTCCCAACCCGTTCTGCCCCACACCGTTCTGCCCCACAAGCTTCTCATAACAAAACATAACCTTTGCATAGAAACGCTTTATTAATATTTTGTCGTGAATATGCCAAAAGATACTGGTACACATGCCGTGTGCAGTTAAATAAACAAAAAACGCCAAAACAAATAATTAAATAACTTACATTGTATTAAAAATTCTGAAAAGTTATATCCACATGCACAAATTCATTACGTTTGGCCGAAAACACTTTAAACTGTTTGCTGTAATCTGTTCATTGTTGCCGACCGATGCGTGGCGTTCTACTAAACGATAACAGAGAGCGCTAGTAACATCTAGCCTTTACAGTGAGAAATATGGTATGCAAACCGTTCTGCCCCGGTACCCTGCCCCGCCCCGGTGTCCCCTACATTGGACAGTAACTGATGGACAAAGGTCCTACGGACCGCCCAGACAAACCAATGACGAATAGTAGAATCTGACAATATGACAGCAACATAAGAAAGTACGTCGAAAGTGTCAATCATGTATAGCAATCTGCCGACATAACCAGTTAGTCAACAGAAGCAGCTGTCAACCAACTTTAAGGATCGGCTGTTAGAGGCAAATTCAATCCCACTCACGCCACTGTTCCTCTGTTATTTCAAGCTGCTTAATGCCCCATCTGTTCAAGTAAAATAAACCGAATTGGTGAGGTATCTCCAATCGCTTTCCAGCACAAGGAAACAGTGGGGTGGGTAAGATGAGGTTTGCCTCTAACAGTCGATCCTTGAAGCTTTGTTGATAGCTGGTACTGTAGACTAATAATTAGTTAGGTCACCGCCACGGAATGGAGGAGATGTGGGTTTGAATCCCGCCGGCGCCCATTTTTCCTTTATATTCGCTGTTACCAATGCGCTTATCTGAAAAATCGTAAACATGTACAGAATTATAGCCGGGCCATACTAAAATATTGCCATATCTTGCTGGATTCTCTATTGCAGCTAGATAATGCAGTAAAAATATTTCCCGTTTAGAAGCTCCATGAGATTGTGCTGCTGATCTCGTAATAAAGAATTTAGGACGAAATGTAGAGGTAAACGAAATTTTGGAAGACTGTCCATATTAATTTACTACAAAATGTATCGGTGCTTATATTGTATCTGCATTCTATCTTAACGATTTGATAATGTGTGATATACGAGTAATACTGTGCCCTGTAATGTGCCTTCTTAATATCTTGTATAATACGAACGTTAACATGTTGAAGTGTTTTAGTTATATAAAAAACATCAGTTCTTTGTTGATGCTTTATACATAATGAAATAACATTTACATCTGTTCATGTGCCTTAAGAATAAGACGTTGTTTTACTTGAAGTTACCGACAAGTACCAAGGTTAATTCGACATTGGGTTCATATACTCATGTTCTATCACTAGGTGGATATAGTGTTTTGGTACACGTTGGCAAATTCTGCACTACCAAATATTAACTATTTTTCATGTAGAAGTTTTTAGTAATATAAAATTTGCATTACGCTTTCTGTTCTAATATTTATGCATTTCTGTGTCGCTCCCGCAGAATATATGCTTGATTATCAATTAAAAAGAAAAGTTCACAACAACAATAGCGCCTAAAAGGCTTTCATATTGTTTTTCGGGGTCGAAGATGGCATATATCAAATATTGAATCACTTATATATCTTGAAAGCTATCGATCTTATATAATTGTGCATAAGGATATTTTCTGTTCAGATTGCAAAAAAAAACGGGCCAAAATAAAAAAGACATTAAGAAGATATAGTGTTATTTCCTACATGGAAAATGTAGTGCAACGAGGGCGATGGTATAGTTTCACAATACTGAAAGGTATTTCAACGACAAAGGGGGGGGGGGGGACGATAGTGACAACCGGTTTCAGTGATAAAAAAATTATAAATGAAAGCACATGAAATCGGTTGCAAATGTGGAAAGTTTTCCGTAAAGGAATTATCGCTTATGGTGGCTTAGTCACTTTCTTCAGATGGCGCTTCCACAGATGTTAAATAGTATTCCAGGGTGTACTAATAATGTGTACGTAAGTGTCAATCAATATGAAGTTTTTAAAATTTTAAAAGCTATCCAGATAACATCTAAGCCATGCTTCACTTGTAGCAGCTAGATGCAATTGGACGTATGACGTATTTGATGAATAGTGAAGCAAATATGCAGGTAATTGAGGAGAGAAGTTTTTTAACTTGTTAAATTCCGTATAATTGGGAAAGCTTTTTTCCTGGTAGATGGCTTGATCCTTGAGTATATAATCAAAGCAGAAGTTTGGTGAGGTGGTGTGGCAAGAGCTCAAAGGTGAGACTGTGTATCAAGGAAGTGTCGCTAACTAATGTAATTTTTCTCTGAACCACAATGAACCATAACAAGTATGGACATTATAGTCGGAGTAGCCGCTCCTCAATTATGAGAGACCCTATCGGGGCTTCCAGATCAGAATATTCACATCAGTTCAGAAAAATATCCTTTTGTCGAATATGCATGCTTTCAGGTCCAAAATTGCCTTATAAATAAATTCGCACCTGACAAAGTTTTTTTTTTGGTTCTTGGGTCAATCTGAACAAAAAAAGTTATTAGGAACTTTTCTGTAAGGTTGATTGTTTTCGGAAATAGCCAGGGAAATAGCATTAGAGCAGCCGTCATCTGCATCTCGGTCGTACGCAAGTAGAAAACACATTGAACGAGTGCTTGATTAACTATTAAAAAAATGGTTCCAAGTAGGTTGACTCTGCACTTCCTTCGCAACGCTGCCATTAGTTCACAAAGGATTATGTTTGGCACAAGCTGGCTACTCTGAGAAAAAAGTTAACTACAAACAATTATAAAAAATAAATGGATCAGGTTAGCTAAACAGGCTCATATCCCCCTTCAACCTTCCACCACCTAATTTTTTTTCAAAAGTGATCAGGATCCCCGAAATGTCATGAACCGAAGTAAGAGTAACTTTTATTTTTGTACTTTTTTGCTCCTAGCTGCGCCGCCTCCGGATCACCTTTCAAAAACTATGAAGCTTTACTAGCTTGACGTAGTAGTAACCTTGTGTGAAAACTTCATCATAATGCGACCAACTTTCCAAGTTATAGCGGAGTCAAGGATTAGCGGACAGACAGACAGTGCGACATAAATGAATGCCATGGTTTTTCGTGATTTCATATAACATCAATGAGACGTAAGAGTTCATTTAAAAAAAAAATCGCGATCACAATACTGCCTCGCCAGAGACATAGGAAGGAAAACAAAGGTGGACAGAGGTAAAATAGAAATCCTTTGAGATTTCATTAACGGATGTTTTTGAAGAATATAATGGAACAAAAAAATTTCCTTTCTTTCATATTATCGTTTGGGACCGAATTTTTGAGGCAATTTTGATCCTGGCAACATGCAGATTCGTTAAATGGGTAACTTTTTATACGATTTTTCAAAAACCGAATCGGAATATTTTTATAAGCAGCTGGAAAATATTTCCTGGACCAATTGTACGGAGTATAAGGAGATTATATGATGAAAAATGTTTTCTATCTCTAAATAGTTCACACTCGCTCATACAGGGTGTGGCGCTTAGCCCTAAGGGCATTGAACTGGACCATATTAAGTAGCAATCAATAAATTCTGTGTCGAAAGACGCGATCAGAAAGCTACAATTCTTTTTTTGGCTGTTTCTATTTTTGTAAATATTCCTACCTTCTTTTAATTGGTGGTGTATAATATTTGATCCTCAATATTTCAGTATACTAAAAATACGTGTTTTCAGGTAACTTCGCCTGTCCTATATGCGGGAAGATCTATAAAGTCTACAGATCGTTGTGGAGACATTTGAAGTACGAATGTCAGAAAGAACCTGCTTTCAGTTGCCCTTTGTGCAGGTATAAGGCAAAACATAAGGCGAGTATCACGAAGCATATATCGACAGTGCATCAAGAAACTTTTGGACTGCATCATTTGCTGAATCCGGAAGAAAGGGTGGAAGTACGAAAATATCTTGATTAAACCTTTATTATGTATGAGGAAACATCAACAGGTATCAAAAATGTCTAATGTCTCGAAATGGCGATTTAACACAGGGATCATTAACATAGGAAGGATAAGAATCTTGAATATGAATTACGACTGATATTATCTAATGACACCTATAGTTTTGGTATTTCAAATACAATCAAATCTAAACTACTAATATTTACGAAAACACATGAAAGTTTTCTTCGCTGTTTCAGTGATATCATTAGAAATAGATCTCAGTTGTTTGGTTCTTACAACAGTTAAATATAAATTTCTATTGTATCGCATATTTTTTTGTAATCTCAGATATGTATCACTCTGCAGGCCGAGCTATATTAAGGAAATGATCTAATTACTACCAACTGTGACTGTTTTGTAACGTTTGGTATCACAGGAAAGAAGCTTGTTATGAGTTAGAATGTGTTATTTATTGGAATGCTAAAGGCTTTCGCGGCCATTATCCAATGTTATTTGGCTGGTTTTTGAGTAGTTTGGCCGTCGTGAAATATTTTTACTTGACGTTTCGCCAACACGAGTGGTTCCTGTGAGCCACTGACATCTCCGCCACATGCGACACCTGCTGTCGGTCCCTTTGATCTTTGTGTCCCACTTATGTTCACTAGCGCCCGGATGATTCTTTCAACATAATCAAGACATTTATTTGTGTTTATCATTTACCCACATGCATTGTGGCGAGATAATTATTATTATTTATAATATAAAATACTAATATAGCTGTATAGTATTGATAAAACTCAATGTTTTTGATAACCCCTAAATCCTAAATGTCACAGCAACACGAATCCCACCAAACGCATAGGATTCAAGTTGGCGTTTTTGACAGAATCGCCTCTGTTATTATACTCTGTGTCTCCGCGTTTTTTTTTTTTTTTTTTTTTTTGGTGAGGGGGGAATGCGTTTACGCACTGTGCCATAGCCCGAGCTACGGCGTGTGTGGGACTCCAGGTTGTCTTGAGGAGACCACCTAATACCCACTAAACCCTAACCTCCGCGTGGCCCGACTCATCAGCGTCTCGGTAGGCCATGTGTTGTGCGTGACCTGCGGTCTGCTACAACGTCTCCTCATGTGTTTCAGTCTCTGGGAATGCCGGGTTGGTTCCCTTTACCTCGCACATTCTATCGATGTCGTTAAGCGATCATCGATAGAGGGTCTGCTAGGTTCTCTTGAAACTCTTGTTTTCGAAAAATATATATTGTTCCTGGTCCTGGTCCTGAAGGGTCCTGGTCCTGGTGGGTCCTGGTCGTGGCTGGTCCTGGTCCTGGTTGGTCCTGGTCCTGGTCCCGGTGGTTCCTGGTCCTCTGCATCCACGCCGTGGGGGAAGATATCAGTAGCTCACAGAACTCAGAACTGTGAACATCTTCTGAAGATTCCAACCAGTCGTGTTGGCGAAACGTCAAGTAAAAATATTTTACGATGGCCTAACTACCCAACAACCATCCAAATAACAGTGTTATTTATTATTTTTTACAAGGTCTATTCGTGTGTGCATGAATAAAATTCCAAGGAATGTCTGATCTGCAGAAAATACTTTGTAATGCAGTATTAAAGCACATTTCATGTACAGATATTTACCGCTTCTGTAAATACGAGTATTTCATTTTGTATTAAGGTACATTCTAAATGTAGGGAAATATGATAACACTAAGTATTTATATAGCTTCAGTATTTAAATTTGTACCATGTGATAATTTATATTAATGATTTTAGGGAACTAGAAGCGAATGTATAAAATCGGACGAAATGTAAATAAGATAATCAATAAATATTAGCTTGTATCTTTTTTAGTTTTAATTATAATTCAATTGTATTATCAGAGACAAAACTTTCATTGTGTGGTAATACTTTTTCCATTTATGAAGCTGGGTTTTTTACTCCCAAAAACTTTTGAATAGTCACAGACGTTGGTATTGGGACTCAAGATTAAAGAAGAATTAACAGTTTATAAGAACGTGTTGCGGAAGAGTGCTGCTTTTAGAAAATAGAGCCATGTCTCTAGATGTCAAACAGGATCTGGGATCAGGGTCTAAAAGACTTCCAAAAGGTAAAAGTATGGAATGTCAGGCTTAGATACTGACTTGAACTAACTGATATTTTTTTTCAGTTTACTACAAGGTCCTAGAGAATGGAATAACATTTTTCCACTGCAAAGTTTGCCACAGAAGATACAAAAGAGTACAGTCTGTGTACAACCATGTGAAGTACGAGTGCAATAAAGAGCCACAATTTCCATGTACTGTTTGTGAAAGAAAATTTGCTCAGAAAGGAAACCTCTACAAGCATATGTATCTTATCCATAGAATTAATATTAATGTCAAGGTCCCATTACCCCGATAAAAAAAAGTACGAGAAATGTAATTTTTATAATTAGGATGCTATCTCGGAAGCGACGAGGACATGATAATAAAATTTCTTTTGGAAGTATGCATCTGTTAAGGAGTATGTCCTGATAGACAGCGCACATAATAGAATATAAGGTCGTTTGTTAAGGAATGGATGGAACCACTGAATGATGTAAAGTTGTAAAGGCAAAGCTGCTTCAAAATGCTTAAAATATAAGCACATTTTGTAATTTTTCATCATGTTTCATACTACCCCTAGTATGTTGTATTGTTATTAAGTTTTCACAAGATCATTTATCAAATAATATTTTATTATGAATAAATTAATTAATTAGCTTGTTCTATATTTTTTCAGTCTTCTTAAATTTCACAGAAAATTGAAATCGATACCACAAAAAGCAATTTAATAAAATAAAATTTCAAGTAATATGATAAAATAGAGGTTAATAAGACACATGCTTTCATCGTAAGAAATGTTATGTGTATCTGATATTAAACGTCTCCATAACTTCACCTTAAGGTGCACTCACATCGAGGAGAAGGGAAACGAACAGAAGAGAATCTCTCGCTCGTTCCTTGACACAAAATCAAATGACGCACACCGGATGCGAGGTGAGCGGATGCGATGTGTCACATCTGACGCGTGCAAATGACAATTGTCGCCGTGGTTCCCTTCGCGTTTTCTCCTCAGTGAGCTTGCATCTTTTGAGTAGAGTATCCACTTTTCCCATTTCGATTGCTGACTTAGTGTGAGTTTCTTTGTAAACCTGGTCATGATTTCTTTACTAATCAAAGAAATGCATGAACTCGCTACAATCTATCAGACGTTAGGTCTGGCGTTCTTGAAGGAAAGCGTAAGAAACATCAGGGTTTACGTATTTTGATAAGTGGAACATTTTTCGATTTTGATTGGTCCATTGTGCACTGTATTTGGAAATGTTTTTATAAAGTAACTATTTCTATAATGGTTTTAATTTTAGAATACTTCTACTGTCCGAAGTGTAACAAAGAATACACCAAATATTCGTCGTACAGATACCACGTGAAGTATGACTGTGGAAATTCTCAGTTCATGTGTACGTATTGCTCAAGGATAATGTACCGGAAGAGCAGCATGAAGAGGCATATTTTAAAACATAAAGTCGATAACTGGGAAAGCTACTTCAAAGTTATGAGTAAGAATGCGATAACTGAAATTCAGTAAGTCTGTATGCATATTCGGGATATGTTCAAAATTATTAACAATGACAATGTATCAGCTGAGTAGCGAATTAAAGAGGAAAAAAGAAATAATTGTTTCAGTTGCCCTTCATCCCAGAGAAAGATCCGTCATTAGGCTGAAACTCTACAGCATTAGTAGTACTGCAGGGCCCAGTATACTTTTATACTTTTGGCAATTTTTTTCAGCTGTTCTGGAAGAGCCGTAGCTTAACGGTAATAAAATTCTTAGTTAAATCAACTAAAAAATTAGTACTGGAGAATTTTTATTTCTCTGATTTTGATCGCTTAAATATATTTTCCTTTGTTTTTGGGACAAATAATGAAAATGTTCTATAGGTTTCACCTCTGATGACTGAAAAGAGCTGCTGTATAATAGCTTTCATGATGATGATGCACTATCCTTGAGAATTTTGACTGATTCAGTTCAGCAAAGAGGGGCCCTAACGCATTAGGTAATGTCGACGTTTTTAGACTTATGTTATAATAATGTAAAAGAGTTTGCTCCAAATAAGAGAATCTGGAAACTAAGTCACCATTGGACGCAGGGGTCAGGATTATGCTGATCCACTGATGTATTTCAAACAAAATCAAGACTAACTCGCGTTTGGTGAGTAGTGAGATTGGCCGCTGCGCGATACCCAAATCGGTTGCAGAACAGCCGTTAGAATTCCATTGGGGGATTGCCGCTAATAATACTACCGGTGACCGGTATCGTTATTTTTGAATACCCGTGATATCTGATACCGTTAGTTTTTGATATCAGTTATTTGAAAGCGACAGTTTCGAATAGATGTGGGTGCGTTTCCTCTGACCCGGAAGGAATGAATCTCAACATGACTGCAGGACTCTCCATTCCAGGGGATATAAAGCTATATTTATTTCTAACATCTTAGGATATTTGCTAAATCTATCAGATGAAGAAGATGATTTAATATCTATAGAAAACTATAGTGAAAAAATCGCATGACGAGAATCACCAAAACCTATACTGCCGTACTTGGTAAAAAAACAGTAAAGTTCTTTTACTGCCTGTTTTAAATTTTGACGCCAATACATTTCTGTTATAATAACAATTGCTAAATATACCATCGATCACGTTATTTAATAGAAATAGTTACTTTTCTACTTGCCATATATTTCATATTAATTACATTTCTTAAGCATAGAGGTTGCTCTCTATTTCCCCCTTTAGTCTTTCGGTTAGTATGCTCTCATATGCTCACATACCTGTGTATCTACTTTTTTAAATAATGGTAGTATAATTTCTAACTCTCAGTTTTTCGGTAGTTCATTCTCCTCCGATACCTTAGCAAACTATTCTAAAAATACTCTTTTCCATATTTCTCCCATGTACTTCACCATCTCTACTGTTATTAAGCAATGTCCTGGGGCTTTCCCGACTTTAACTTTACTTTAGGCATTTTCTAATTCTTCACCAACGCTCTGTAGAATAATGTTTGATTTCCATTAATGTTTTCCTCCATTTTTTCTCCGAATTTTTGCCATGAGATTCATTTAGCATTTATGACCTTCTGCTTTTTCTTTTTCCGGTGTTTTCTATATTTTATGTAGGATTCAACGGTCTGTTTTGCTACGTATATTTTTAACGCTTTCTTTTTCTGTTTTACTGCATGTGTGTCCAGCACGCGGTTTGCTTTCTGTACCGTTACTCCACACACCTCTACTCAATATATGTTTGAAATGCGTTCCATAATGTGTTGATACTGTGATGATTTGCATATTTTAGGTAATGTTAGAGCTTTTTATCAAAATATCAATATCGGTGTTTCCTGGTCTCCTTATTATTTTCTTGCAAGATATTTATTTTTGTTTCCACGAGATAATCGTCACTCCCTGTTTCAAAACCTCTTTTGACTCTTGTGTCTTTGATTTTCTAGATTGGTGTTTTTGAAGCTATTATGTAACCAATGATAGACTTTTCATTTCTACCTGTGAGTACTCGGGTATACTTGTGAATATCTCTCTGTTGGAATTTGGTGTTACTTGTTATCAACTCATTCTCCATACAAAATTCCAGTAGCTTCTTTCTTTGTCGTTTAATGTTGTTTCTCCGTGTTTCCCTATGGTTGGAGCATATCTACTTACATCTTTCCCAACCCTTGCATTCATGTCCCCTACAATTATTATGTCGTTTGTTGTCTATCCGCTATCTCCTATAACATGGTGTAAAATGTTTCATTATTTTCTTTTTTGTCATCTGCGTTGGAGCCGTATACTTATACAATCTAATTCCACGTTTCCTTCAATTAGCATTTTTATTTTTAGTGTTCTTCAGCTTTCCAATTTTTGTGAAACACCCAAGCCACTCCTTCACTACCCCTTTTTGTATCTGTTGCTCCACTATTTATCAACAATTGATCTTTTATTAACTCGGTCCTTGTCCTTTCATTTTCGTTTCGGTTATTCCTAATAGTTTAAGCTTTGTTTTTTCGAATTCCCTTATTAATTCTTCTTCTTTCCCTGTGAGAGTTCTTGTATTCCATGTTCCTACGCAAATCATTTTCTCATTGGCTGTGGATATATTTTTCTTGATTTTTTCTTTATGCCTATCTAGTTTACGTTTGTATGTAGTTCAATGTTATTAAATGTAAATGTAATTATACAATTATTAAATTGGATCGCTCTCAATATTTTGTGCAATATGCCTAAATTTCAACATGAACAAATTATATTGCCGTAACACAATTCAGAATTACTGCGTTGTTTCTTTGGAGAAATGATATAGATTATGAAAACGGTAAACGTACATTTGTTTTTGCTGAGTATAAAAGCAGCCGATCACACGTTACCGTGTTTCTATGTCTTAATGATACTATTTAGTTAGTTCGACATAATCCAGAATTATGAATCCAATCTTCTCAGACTTCGATTATTACACATTATTTCATAAAAATACAAAAAATCAAATAGTATATATTTTCTAACATGTAAGCCTTAGAAGTTCTCGATCTCGATCTTCGGATTTGGAATTGGTCTGTTGAATTTACCCTATACTAGAATAGACTTGAAAATGATTTTATTGGGGCATATAACGCATAATGTAGTTATGAGCACTTTAATTCTAGTCTTGTTCGCTTTCGGGAAGGGAAGTGGTTTTGGTCAGACATTCCGGGCTCTGGCTCCACTGTGCGCCGTATAAGTCTACACGACTCACAAAACTTTAGGCACGAGGAATGTGCGCACGTTTCTATTGCAGTTTTACTCAATCAAATCAAAATAATACGCAATCAATATCGCAGAACTCCACCCTTACTACTTCATAGATTCAATGTTATATTCTTAGTTCAGATCTTCCGTCACAAATCTAACAACCGGAGACCACAATGGAACAGACTAAGACGCGCCGCTCCACGGACGTCAATCTCACTACTTATCAAGCGCCCCCTGTACACACAATTTTTGTTCCAGGTACTGTCAAATCTCGCAAGGTGACTTGCGGTTACTGCAACCAGATTATCGAAAATCCTGAAGGACTACCCCGGCACTTCCGAGAGAGGCACAAGGTGCTACCTTACAGATGTGGCCGCTGTGGAATCATCTTTGATCAAATCCAGCTACTGAGAAAGCACGCAGATAAGTGTAAAGGCCAATCATTGCTGAACAACGAACGAGTCTACATTAAACCTAAAACATGGGCTGTATGGCAACCATGTGATAAAGATCGAAAATAGAGACACTGTATTTTGTTACCGTATTCTTTCTTTTATTTCATTTGAGTTCTCGTTTAAAGTTTATATAAAATAAATAAAGATGTTTTATTACCACAGGAGTTAAATCGTTCATTCCTATTCCTTTCTCGATTTTTCTGGGAAATTGCTGATTCTACCTAGAGAAAAACTTCCACGCCAGTTAGCGACTCAATGTACGAAAACGCTCAACTGTAACAGCTTGCTAGATCGTTATTTTGAAAGATATTGATTTTACATCATAGGCTTATAAAATACTCATAAACCGCCATCCTGAAGTTTCAGCTGCTACTTTTACGCTAAAACACTATTTCTGCATTAATTTAATTCCCTTAAATTTCAGCTCTCTAACTTGTCTCGTTTAGAAAATAAGTAGGTCCCCCCTTTTTCGAAGCCTCTGTATGTAGTTTGATTATAGAAAATGTGTTCAAGGTAAATTCATTCTACTTTTGATTATTATCTTTTACGTTCCATATTACTGATGCATTATAATTTCAGATGTTAAAAAAGAAGAACCATATGACAAAGACGCTCCGCATGTTTTGATGGAAAGGGACGGACCAAGAGCTATAACGAGAAAACGTTGCTATGGTTGTTACCAAAGAATGAAAGTAGAGATGAGTAGCAAGTATGCGTCTCAGTACGCTAGAAAAGTCAGTACTTATTGCAATGTTTGTAATTTATCGATGTGTTTTGCTTGCTTCCAGACAGAGCATATTCAGCTCGTGAAACAACTAGACGAATTTGGTCGCATTCATTTTATAGATAACTAGATTAGCTATTTGTAAAGCTGCTGCCCGAGTAGCATGAATGTGGAAAATAAATATAAGATCAACGATCTAGTCGTTCGATGTAAAAAATATGCCAAATGAGATTAAGCAAGCAAATTTTCGATATGAAACGTGCAATCAACAAAGTAGTAGTGCCATTGTTTATAAAGTATTACCACGCCACACCACCTCAGTTCTATTTTACGCACTACATGTGCTTCAGAAATTCTTGGTTAATTCAGAATTCATGATTCGGAATACGAGACACATGCTTGAGATATCGAATTGCAGCAGCAGCAAAAGTGCCCAGCTAGCATACTCTCCCCAAATTATTTTGAGCTGTGTCTTGCATTCTGAACAAACTATAAATTAAAGTATGATCGAGCTCTTAGTAAAGAAATCGGAGACTCTGGCAGCAACTTCAATGAATAGTTGAATCTAAAATTAATGTCACATGAGCAAGCAGAATATAAGCTGTTTCTGCGCATGAACCAAAGATGTTTAGTTTATTTTCTTGAAAACAATAAATTGTCCGAACTTATACATCGAAACTTATGTCTAGGTTCTACTGGCCACCAAATAAAACTAAAGTGTCTCCTAATTCAATGTCAATATTTAAATGGGAGATTTTTGGGTCCATTTTAACAAGAACTTCGCATGAATCTATGTCCTAAACGTGTCAACTCTTAAGATGCAGGGTGGTAAAGTTTTCAATATTGGAATTCGGTGGCACGCCTCTGACCTTCTTTAAAATGAAAAAAATTAAAACAAATTTGATCTCTTGAATTTTTTTAGTCCGCCGCATGGTTTTCACCTAAAAATCTAAAAGCTATTTCTCTGCATGGTGATATTGCCATATTAACGATATTGTTATATCATGCAGAGAAAGGGTTTTTATTTTTTAAGTGAAATCCGTGCATCGGATTGAAAAAATTAAATTAAATTTACTTAAAAGTGACTGAGGATATCTAGAATAATTTTTATTTTAAGATAAATCAATAGTGTACCATCATATCTGCTAAAGTAGGCAGGAGAAATTCCATACGAGCGCCACTGGTGTGAATTAAGAAAAAATGTAGCATGTTGAAAAATGCCACCTAATACATAGCACATATAAAGGGTGACTTTGAAGTTGAGTCATTAATTTTCAGATAATGATTGTAGAAGGAAGATAAACCAAAATATGTGTGTAAAAATAAAAAAAAAATTAAAAAAAATGTTTTACCTTGTTTTATAAAGTATCCTCCCGACAAGTATTTCAGTGCGGACCTGTATTTGATCGTGAGGTCCCCTGTGAGGTCTTAAGTCACCTGATTCACGAGCCCGTTGTACTACATTAACAAAGGCACTCGATTGGGAAACCGATCCGCATAAACATGTGCCATTTTTTATTTCATTTGAGCCACGCAACAGATACCACTATTCACTGACACTGACTGTATACAAATGAATGAAATAATTGTAAAAACATCGTTCCAAATTCTTTCGCTTTTTTGTTTCCGATGCGATGAACCGATACGGCGGATTATATCTGTTGTCTCCAAACACGAGCACATAATATTATTATTGAGACAGGGCGGTACTCAAACTTCCAAAGGGCTATAACTTTGTTACTTTAATTTTACCAGGAAAATGGTAAAGGAAAAAAACATTTCTTTTGATCAGATCTACTCACTGTTAAAATGAATGACTCAACTTCGAAGTCACCCTGTATAAAAAATTTCATTAAAATATCCTGACTGGTATTTAGGTACAGTAAAATTAATAATTTATATTTTAAAACTTTACCACCCTATACCTCAAAAGTTAAGACGTTTAGGACGAATGTTTGGATGATCTTTTTACTTATATTTTACCCCTTGAATATTGACATCCAATTAGGAGTAACCTGGATTGAATCTTTACCAACGTTTTAGCTATTTCGGTGGCCTCCTTATCTATGAATACATTTTATATAGTATATTACCTTTATCATTTTAAATTTATATTTTGAAAAAGGCCCCCGAGGTGGCTGAAATGTCACAACTATCAGTCCTATAAAGCGAATGATTTCATCATTTTTTCAGAAGCATTTTGTTGAAGTACTCTATGCACAGATAAATAAAGATATGTCATGACCATGCCTCTTGAGGGTTCCATAACATGGTATGAGATTTGTTATGAAATTTTCGCATTCGACAACTGGCAACCGGGCAAATGCAAATTATGTTTTGTTAAATACCAGCGGATGCTGTCACATCTACACTACTTCTTCCCTTACCATAACTAGCAGAGCATTTGGCAACCCCTCGAACCGATGTTTGTCACATTAGAGCATAATACTATTAAAACTTCCGTTGTGTCAGGTTTCCAGTTGCCATATAAAAACTTGAACTGAAATTTCATAACAAATTTCATTATCGTTACATATTGCCTAAGCGACGATAATATTGAGCAAGAGTATTTTTCAACGTAACCGTTAGCTATTTTAATATAATTCAATGGAAATAGTAGCCCATATTTACCTATATATATTTTATATGTAAACTAAAATTTAGGACTGAAGGACTGATTTATGTTACCAACCAAAAAATATGTGATTATATTGCAAAGATTTTATTTATAATTTTGAATAATTTTATTTACGTTTTCCTTAAAAATGTTTCCTTCAAAAATATTGTAATGTGCACTTTTAACACTTTCTTTTTATCGGTGAAGAACGAGTGAAAATGTTAGTGACTTATTAATCCAAGGGCATTTTTGCCATGAGTTACCAGCATGTGCTATCTCAGGTATAATTCTTGGGTCATATGGCCCTAAAATATCTGTTTTCTTTATTGATCATTTGATCTTCCTAGAGGATGTACAGTCCATAGCTTCAAAGGAATTTTGACATTTCGGATAATAACTATAGTAGGTAATGTATAAGATGTATCTATCTGATTCTGGTTATTCTTGAAGTCAAAGGAGTATATCTCCATATTTCAGTGGTCGCCAAATGAAATCAAAGATGTGAAAGATTGATAGATTTACTGACTATGGTCAAACTCCTACAGGATAATTTCCAGTTGTTGCATCAGCAAAATAATCTCAAAAAAGGAATTTTCAGAAATACTCAGTTAAAAAGAGTTTTTAAGTGTCCTAACATCAGTCAGTATCTTATGATAACTAAGGTCAAGATTAACGATATATAAACATGCACATCCGGATCTACAGGTTATCCGGAAGTTTAATGATAATTCTGCAACTGGAAATAGGTCTCATCATGATCTACTGTTTGCCAAAATTTTCAGCACTAGACTCATGCTTTTCAAGATAAACAGAAGTCAATTTTTTAGCAAAAATCGTCGCTGGTCTAATAAAATTGTTGCCATATCTACAAATATAATTTGTTAAGCTGAGTTTGTTTCAAAATATACACAATTGTGAATAATTGTGATTTCAATGAAAACCAATTTATATGTCTAACTTTGACACCCTTTAGTAATAAAGAATGGAATAGGATCACCATGCACCGTTGTAAATTTGATGCGATCTTCAGAATGATACTGTTTTACTAACATTTCGTTGGCTGTTTTCTTTTAACAGAAATTTATATGGAGGATCGTCTTGTTTCTTTAATATCAAAAAATGCTTTGTACATTGATTTTGATTAAAACGTTGCAACAGGATTATGTTGAAAAACACTGATTTTGGTGAATCAATGGATTACGAATATTTTGAAACAAACTCAGTTCAAAAAATCGATATTTGTGGAAATAGCAACAATTCAACTAGACTAGAATGTCGATTTTTGCTAAAAACATTAATCGCTGATCTCGAAGACCTTGATACTTTTGACTAAAGACAATTCTGGCAAACACTAGGTCATGATATGACCCACTTCTATTTGCAGGATTATCATTCAATTTCTGCACATCCTGTATGTATTGAAAGACAGGAAGAGTCGTGTTAGGGTATGTTTCACTTAAAAAGTGTGTTTATGCACGTTTGATTATATATAAGTGTAGTGTAATTTCTACTGTATTAAAATTTATTAGCCTAAAAAGCACTTAGTGTCAAATAAATGGATTGCTGTTGATTCAACTGTCAAATAAATGTAACAAAACATTTTATATTTTCTTTTACTACATGCTTTTTTCCAAATTAAAATACTGCGATCCACTGATTAAGTACCGTATGCATATGTTTTTCTACTTAAGGATACGTTTCCTTTGAAGGCCTTCATAAATTGACTATGCCTATCTGACAGATAATTTGTCACAGCTACGGAGGATAAATAACAATGATGAGCATTCCTGTCAGACAATTGAATATATGTATTCTGTTTTAGATTTCTCTAAGCACATTCTCTTAGGCTATAGAGGAGCTAATTACAAAAGGGGAAGATGTATCATTTGTTATAAAAAACAAGTAGAAATAACCAATACAGAAGAAGCCCGCAAGAAGACGAAAAGGGTCAGTACTTTCTGCAATGACTGTAAGAAACGACCTTTTATGTGTAAAAGCTGTTTTGAAGAGACGCACTGTAATATGTCATAATAGGATTCAGTCCCTTCATATGGAATTTGATCAAAATGTAACCAAATAATAATAGTACATTACATACATAGGTTCAGAAATAAGCACACTTCGCTTCTCAATCTATTTTCCTCTCCATCTTAGTTTCCTCAGGTTACACCCGTATCCGGATGTATGGGCATGTGTATCTACTTTCGTAGTTGCATATGTGTATTCAGTTCGGGCCTGATGAAGCCAACAGCCAGAAATACGTATAGCTCGGGTTACTATTTTCTGGTCGAATTCACTTTCCTTCTTTTTGCGAGATTTGTCCATTATTTTCTTATTTTTTGTTATAGATATATGTATATAAAAGTAGGAAATTTTCTTTTCATATATATATATATATATATAGTTGGGAGAGAAAAGCTTCACCCTTAAGTTTGGTAGTTCAACAAGTTTAAAGCGAGGAGGGCTCTTTATACTTAATTAGTCTCAAGCTTTAGATGAGCTATGCCATCATCTTTAGGAGCTACAATAACATTATGACGACATAGCAACTTCCGTGCAAGTGATTTTACATTACTACAATGGTATGTGAGATTGTTGCTAAATGTTATTAAAGGTTGGGTTGTAGGAAACATTTAGTAGCCTGGTGAAAGCTGGATCGAGGGTGCTTTAATTAAAAATCGTAAAAAACACACACAGCTGTATCTCAGGAACACATTACAATGGAATAAAAATATTTTGGAAAACTCGAGATTACCGATAAAAGAGGCCTTAAGTTTTGCCAATTCCCAATACTAACACTATATATCACTACGCTTGATGTTAAATGACTTGAACTTAAATATTGTCACTCTATAGTGTCATCTACCCTAACATATACGTAAATCTGCTGCTGCTTTCATGGACAGTAGTTTCATGCTGTCTTAGCAACTCATCAGCATGGCCCAGGCTTGGCGTCTGGGATAAAATACGAAAGGGTAGTGTCTATGGTGATGTCTTATTTCGACAGGGACTAACTTGTGCTAAGTATATTTATAGGATATGCATAATAAACCTACTTGTGAAAAATAGAAAAGAAACAAAATGTCACCTGGAAGACAAATGAACAAAAAATATTATCACAGAATTGTCACTTGTACTTCAAAAGAGCCATAGTGGTGGTAGAAACGTCGTACAATAAACAGAAATCTAAACATATAAGGTATCTACGGGTTTTATCATTACTGTTATAGAACTATCAGGAGCAGGCGCAGAAGAAACCTAAGTGTTCGGGTTTCTGTTGGATTACTATCGGACCGTATTAGAACTGAAATTTGGTGTTCAGATCTAGAATGGTTCGAGAATCGTTCAAGCAGTTCTTGCTTGACTACCGGGACCATTTTTGAACTGATTTTTCACGCATGTGAACTCGTTCTGCCAATGTCAAAATTATTGACTGGTTTTGCTTTACTGTTTTGCGGTTTAAAGAGTGTTTTTTATTTTAAATTAAAAGAAAAGTGGACAAACGGATTCAATGCACATCATTTTTTATTCTGATTCGTCACCATCATCGTCGTCTAACAAGTGATGAGAACTTGAAGCAGTTACTCCCAACTTATTCATTAAGTGTTGTGAATCACCCTTCCTTCCCGTTTCTAAATCTAAGCAAAAATTAACATATAAAATATAATAATCCAACAAAACAAACGGCATATAAAACTTTTGTAAAAACAGTATAAGAAAAAAGTGTGGTTATAGTTACTGACAAATGTTCTCTTCGCACAGTTATCTTTTTTGTCGCCGTAGTTCTGAGTTCAGTCTGTTCGGGCTTTGGCAAAATTCTGATAGTTCACGGACTGTTCACTGCCACGCCAGAGATCTTCCACTACACGCATTCAGTCTTGCGCAGTTCCAGAATCATGCTGTGACAGTACTGGATTTAGAACTCGAAAATAGCTATTATGTTGTCCAATCCGGGCAGGCAATGCAGTCCTTTGAACATGAAACCACAGGATAAGTTTCAGGAGCTACATTAATAATTTGAAATGTCATCATACCTGTTTTTTGTTATTATTATTTTTCTATGTTGAATAAAAGTTACTTCTCACTGGAACATTGCAGTCGATAATGGTTATTTCTCTGGTTAGTACTGAAAAACTATCCATGTCGTTATTCGTTAAGGCCCGTATCGTCAGTCGTCCCTACAATTGTAGGGCGCCTGTATGGCCTCCTTGATTGTCATACTCCTTTCCCTCCTTCAAAAATTTCTAGATTACACTTGTCCCGTGTCAGCGTCAGCGCTCTCCTATTGTGAAGATATGTTTTCTTTTTAAATTGTAGGAAATTTCGGGCTGATAAAACATGATATAACTCAAAACCAAGCACAATTTGATGCAAATAGATGTTTGTGACATAACCTCAAAATAGAGTTCTGTCACGGAGAAGCAGAAAACTATGACAATCAAGGAGGCCATGAAGGCGCCCTACAATTGTAGGGACGACTGACGATACGGGCCTTAGTCACGTACCAAAAGGAAAGTGAGCAGCGTACCTCAACGCACGCCACCGCTAACGCAATTGTGTATATCGTCGTTGATCTCACCTTTCTCAAAGGCAGATGACATTGGCGTAGGATGATTTACGCTACACACACACACACACACTTGACTTGACACTCGACTTCTATATCGGTGTTATTACTATTTGATCCTACTGATGTAACATAACATTTGTTGCGCATCTAATAAATAATACATTTCAGGAGAAAATATATTTATCACAGACGACCAGCGATTTGGTTGTTTGAAATGTGGATCATCGTATAAAAGAAAAGTTCATTGTCTTCGTCATCTGAACTACGAATGTGGTGTCGAAAAGAAGTTCTCGTGTGCACCTTGTCAAATGAGATTCAAGCACAAAAGCCATTTAAACGTGCATTTGGCTACCAAGAAATGTCAAATGAATAGGATGATCATTTTTCCTCCAGACAGGAAACTATAATGCTTGTAAACAAGATATTTTCAAAGTAGATACTTTTCTTTTGTAATCATATATAAGAAGGTTCAAGGATGATGTGGTACCTCGTCCCAAGCATGAAGATTTGACAGCCCGCAATAGAACATCAAAATTGGGTAAACCCATGTTTGGTTGCTCCTAGAGGATGGGGAATATTTTATAACTTAATATGTATTTTGAAGTTACATAAATGTTTTTGTTTTAATTCTTGATTGATTTTTAAAAGCTCATATCTCACAATTTTTGCACTTTCATACAAAATTCACTCATTGCCTCGCACACGTTGAAAACAAAAGTTGAATGAAATCGGTACATAACCCAACTAACAATTATCGCTCCTATTAGAGTTGCAAGAATGATTATACAGTATTCCCTACAAAGCATTGTATTCTGTAAGAATATTGGCAAAACCCTCTTAGAACAGCTATACAAGCGGAATGGGCACACCTAATAGGACACTTCAGTCATTTAAGAGGTTGTGTAAGGGCTGCAGGTAACAGTTATACAACAAAAGTGTAAGCCTCTTGCAGCCGCTATAGAACATTTGCGTGAGTGCAAGATTCAGTTTTTGTCAACTATACAACTATTCTGTTACGTGATTCTATTTTATTGCAACCAAACTATTTCTTATGTATTGTATAGACGAAGAAGAATATATAACTAACACATTACAGTCATCTTGTTTACTTACATATCGGCCATTGTGAATTTCATACACAGGTATATGACAAACTTCTACACTGTGATATAGGGCTATTGAATTATTTGCGCAGCAAATTTTATTGTGATAATCATGCAAAGTAGTTACGCAATTTCTACGGGCTTCGTATTTGATTCATATTTTAATAACGATCAAAAGTATGTCTAGATTTTTAAGATGGAAAACTGAACTTATCTGCGTTAAATCTTCCACAAATCCTTTATTTAGACACAATTACACTAATGTTTATCACTTTATATCTGTAATTTCGAACTGAAACATAATTATTTAATATTGAATAGAGGAATAAATGTTTGCCCAATATGGCGGGTGGTTGCGTACAATCATGGCATCGTCCATGTTGTCTTTAGTTTATTAGAATATTGTGGTGTTGCCTGCAGGTGTTACACAACAATTTGAGAAATGTCTGAAATGAAATACCGACAGAGTCGAATGATTTACCCAGAATTTGTACCAGATCTATATCTGTTTGAACAGTTGATAAAACCTTTTGAACCAATATGCATGCGTTGTTTGTCTTAAATCATTGGTTATGGCATTTTAGCAAAAATATGACAGCAGTAAGTTAGGTTATGGTGAAGTTGTACACCAACATATTTAGCAACAAATGTATGCTGAGCACAGCAATGTTGTACTATAAAAGTTGTAATATTGTTGCGTATATATAGCCTTTAACAGTTACTAAACAACATAAGTGCTTCCGTTGGGAGCAATTTGTTGACTAAAGTAGTAAATTTGCACAGCAAAACAACAAGGCTCGGGTTTGTTTTATAAACGTTACCATGGATGCCACAACACAACCATTTTGATTAACGGGCAAATATGACGTATAAAAAAGTTGTATAAACGTTTATGCAGCAGTTAAAAATGTGCCCTATAAGGTGTTGTATAACTATGCTATAAGAATATTTGAAATACCTCATTATAGAGCAAATATAATCAAATTCAAGCGGATAACCAAATCGAAATGGTACTTACCATTTTGGGTTGGTATTTACCAATCCGTTCAAGCGAGTGTAGTTATCAGTTTGGTTATAAGATCCGTGACGTCACGAATCAGCTGTTATATGTCATAGTTATCACCGCAAAATTGTGGTATTTACCCAACTCAAGAGTAGTTCTATATTTCTGGTTATTATTTGAAATGTGACAAGTTAGAATTTTGCCGGGTATTGGATATTGTTATTGTACTTCAGCTTCATTTTTGAGAAAAATGATACAGGCTGACTTCAGTTTTACCATAAAGTGGAGCACCTTATTAGTTATACTCATTACGGTTGTTGGGGACACTTTAAATGTAGTTCCTATGCTTAACAAAGTATCCTGTGTAGCCATATACCACAGGAATATTAAAATATGGCCATATAAACTCACTAGATGATATCCACCTGTATACGGTTTTGCTAATTTCTTTTTTCATCATTTCTGCTGAATCAATAAATGTTTTCTTTGACATGCGGAAAAATTTAGAGAATTGAAAGTTATCATAGCTACAAAGCCATGGTTCCATCATTAAAAAAAAAATCTGAAAAAAACATTTCTCCCATGAATATTATGAAAGGTTTCTTATTTAAACTTTCCATATACAGTTGTAGACGAAAAAGCACCGATTATTAAGTGATAATAAAAATAATCAGAGATTATATACGCGCTTTTCTAAAATAAACAACTTGCAACAAAACCGCGGTTAAAACCAACGCGTTCAAGCGATTCGTGTAACTGACGTCATCAACCTGTGTGTCATCTTGAACCATATTATAACCGCGGCACATAACACAGAAATTTTGGTTATTCGCTTGGATTTGATTTATGTTGCAGAAAGCAAATTTGCATTTCACACAACATTAAGCCAGCATTTTGGTGTTCAGGCAACAACAATAGAGAGTTTTTATGGCTGAACAGTTCTTTTACCAAAAGCTTATAGCACTACTTTGCTAGTTGGGAAATATAATGGGTATTCAACATTTTCAAAAAGTCCCTCCCTCACTTTATTGATAAGATGACAGTTGAGCGTTTCTGTACAATGAGTTGTTTGTAACTCAATCATAAAAGCGCTACAATATGATATGTCAATCTTCTCTTCTTGGAAGGGTCTATCCGAGTATGGAGCAGGATTTGGATTATTTCCGTTCAAATATTTCTAAGAACCTTTCATTTTGTATTGATAATTAGTTGTTGAGCTATAAGAGGCTCAATGCACAAAAACGCTCAAGTATGACAGCCTGCCTGTGTGCCTTCTCTCGAAAAAATACTGGTTTTATATTCCAGAGTCATAAAGTACCCATAAAGAGTTTCAAAATGAGGTATAGGATCACTCATTCCAAAAATGTTATCCATATTGAAATTTTGAACTGTTATGCAAAAGTCCTCCGTTTGTCACACATATTTAAGATATTTTAGGAACCGATAAAACGATTTAAATGAAATTTGGAACATATATTTTGCTAGACGTGCTAATATTTGACTATCACGAAAAACTGTAAAGGGTTCAAGAAATGTGAAAACTATTCCACCCCTACATACGATTTTTGTCTGCTATAAGAGCAGGCCATCTGGGGTGGTTTTTGAGAAAAAAGCAATGAGTTGCGTCCAGATGATCCCAAGCGTCTTATTAATTCTTTAAGTGCCGTTAGCGAAAATACACAAGTATGATATTACTTATTATAATTCCATTTAGTACAGGAAATAGTACGAATTTTTCATAAAAGGTGTTCTATATGACCAGCATTTTCGTTCCTGCATATAACAACTGGGTGCAAAAAATGTTTACACTTGATTTAATAAGAAAATTTTTTAGTTACGACATACATTTTTTTCTCGAAAACTATGCAAGATGCCTTATTTTTGTGAGAGACAAAAGATGAAGTAAATCACATGATATTTTGTATACAAAATTCGTTGGCAGAGTTGCGATAGAATTCGGCTATAATCTATGTAGGGGTGGCGGTAATTAACACCTTTCTCCATTTTTTTTGGTTTTCTTGTGAAAATCAAATGGTCTTGCAAAACGCATATGTTCCAAATTTTATTCACATCGAACTATCGGTTCCAAAAATATCTGAAATATGTGTTTTCGAAAGAAAACATTTCCTCCCTCTAGCAGACGTGAAAACACTTTTGCATAGAGGTAAATCTTGTCCAATTGACATATTTGAGTCTAAAATACGTGGTACTTCTATGTGCATGGAATATTGGGAAACCCAGTATAAAAACTTAACCCAAATATTTGAAAATGGGTACATTTTTTAAAAAAATTACAGAACTTTGAAGTTTATCGTTACTAAACTGATATGTTAAAATACGAATATTCTAAAATACTTAAATGCAAAAATTTCATAGGTGTGCTTGAAATTTTAGTTATCTTCAGGATCGAAAACTTCGCTTATAGCCACTGATCCTTACAATACGTTAGTCTAAAATTCAATATTTATATGTCCGACCGAATCGAGTGAACCGGTTAACATAATTTTTCCGTAGTATTTTGCCAGAATCAGGTTTTATTATCGTACAATTTTTTGTAGTGAGGAAAAAGTATGCCTGTATAATATGTCTGCGGAGCTACAGATGGAGAAGAGGCTTACTTCAACACTTAAAGTACAGTTGCGGGAAAGAACCTCAGTTTCCTTGCCCGGTAGAGGGATGCACATACAGAGCGAGAATTAAAGGAAATGTGAAGCAACATTACGAAAAAATGCATGTGCTTCGATCTTAGAGGCCGTACAGCACTGTTTATAGGATGTGAAAAAACATACATTTATTAAGCAAGGGTACTTTCATTCTCAAAATATTAAGGAAAGTGCCAATTTTGTTGAACTCATTTAAGGTTTGTGATTAGCGTAGAAAAATCATAGAGAAGATGCTATAAGAATCTGTTTTTAAACATGTAGATAGCCTAACTTTTACTTTTCCCGCCACTAACGTGTATTGTATTGTAATATTGTAATCGCGACAAATTTTGAAAGCGAGTTTTTTTGATGTTACGATATCTACGTCATGAAAAATCATGTTACTTATTTTTGTCACTACATTGCTCTGCCTGCCTCTATCTGATTCCTCGCTACTTTCTGGCCCCTATACAGGGTGACTTCGAAGTTGAGTCATTTATTTTAACAGTGAGTAGATCTGATCAAAAGAAATGTTTTTTTCCTTTACCATTTTTCTGGTAAAATTAAAGTAACAAAGTTATAGCCCTTTGGAAGTTTGAGTACCGCCCTGTCTCAATAATAATATTATATGCTCGTGTTTGGCGACAACAGATATAATCCGCCTTATCGGTTCATCGCATCGGAAACAAAAAAGCGAAAGAATTTGGAACGATGTTTTTACAATTATTTCATTCAGTTGTATACAGTCAGTGTCAGTCGGTAGTGAATAGTGGTATCTGTTGCGTGGCTCAAATGAAATAAAAAATGGCACATGTTTATGCGGATCGGTTTCCCAATCGAGTGCAACCAACCCCTCGTGCCTTTGTTAATGTAGTACAACGGGTTCGTGAATCAGGTGACTTAAGACCTCACATATGGACGGCATGCCGGTGCTCCAAGACCTCACGATCAAATACAGGTCCGCACTGAAATACTTGTCGGGAGTATACTTTATAAAACAAGGTAATTTTTTTTTTAATTTTTTTTTATTTTTACACACATATTTTGGTTTATCTTCCTTCTACAATCATTATCTGAAAATTAATGACTCAACTTCAAAGTCACCCTGTATAATCCGGAAAATACCTCTCGCATATTGCTGAATTTTTTACACGCAAAGGAGAAAAAGACAGTCAGTCAGTCAGTTTTTGAATATCGCTTCAGTGACGGCGGAGAAAAATGGCAAAAACGAAAAAAATTAAAAATGTTTCGGAGGATCCTAATCGTTGTTGAAAAGGTTTTTAGGTGTAAAAATTAGGGAGTGGGAGATTTTGGGGGTGAGGAAGGGTGTATCCCAATTTTTTATGTTAGTACATTATTAAACTTCCAACCCCGGTAATTCTACGCACCTGTTTAGACATATTTCACACATAATAAACGCATTTAAAACAGTATATCGGTCGACTGTCTGTCTGTGGGTCTGTCTTTCGGTCGGCCTGTCTACCGGTCTGTCTGTCGCTCTATCTGTCTGTGTGACCGTTAAACCTAATGTTTTCGACATGTGCCTCCTATTATATGGGCTCAGCGCTCGACGTAACAATCTTGATTGTTTTGCTGCTACAGCGGCGGTATTCGCTACCGCCTTTGACGATATGGAAAGGCGCAACATTTACAGTTGCATGATTTTTTCTTTCTTTTTGTTTCTATTGTATGTCCCTACTAGTTCTGTTCTCAAACGATTTAGCTTGTGCTGAGCATAATCCTTTATCAGCTAATGACGGTTGCAAAGGAGTCAACTAACTTGACGTAATTTTTTGTAGTTTCAGAAGATCGTTTCTGAAAAAATTTGTTACGGCCACAAATTGGAGGTTTGTGGTCATGGGAGGTGGGGACTGGCCATATCTCGATTATTTTGGCGTTAGCATATTTATACGCTTACCCCGGCAATTCTCCGGTCAATTATTAAAACAAATTTTATACATTATAGATGCGCCCGCACATTTGCCGAGAAGAATTTTCCAGATATCTGATTCAGGGCTGTTTATCTGTTTATTTGTATGTATATGTGCTTCCAACTAGTCCATATCACTGATAATGATAAAGGCGGAGACACGTCATACCCACACCACGTGAAGTGTTAAATAAACTCACATATCAGAAGATGAAATTCAAATATATCACTAAAAACAATTTTTGTTCAGGTCTATAAAGTTTTGAATGCGCTTTTTATTGTTTGTAGTCGAAAAAGTATGTATGCCAATACTTTATCGCAATTTTTTTGTAGTGGCGAAAAAGTACGTTTGCATAAAATGTCAACGGAGCTACAGGTGGAGAAGAGGCTTAGTTCAACATCTGAAGTACACCTGTGGCAAAGAACCTCAGTTTCCTTGTCCAATGGAAGGATGCACATACAGGGCGAAAATCAAAGGAAATGTGAAGAAGCACTACGAAAAAATGCATATGCTCACATCTTACAGACAATGGTGATGTTGACCAGCAGTGTTGGAAGATTAAAAACTAAATACGGACTTAAAGATCATAGACATTTGTCTTAGTAATTGAATTTTGTTAAGTAAATGGCATTTAGTTTTCCTTTAGTGAGATTTATTAACTTGGTACCTTTTTAATACGCTAGAATGCGATTAGGAAGCAACTTTTAATACTATATTCATTTGGAAGATATACACAAATTGTTTTGGATCAGGTATACCGCGATTTGGTTTTGCCGATTCAAGATCTTGTGCTTCAGTTACCTACCATTATTAGAAAAATATTAGACGAATTGGGAGATATTTTGTTTATTTTATAATGTAACTGAAATAGTTAACACTGAGTTTCTTGTTTAGTTTTATAGCCCAGAAAAATATGTAATATAACTTGAAACCAGTAGCGTAGTGAAATTGGTGCTTTTCCTTTTCTGCCTTTACGGAAAATCTCTCAAGCCTAGTTTCACATCGGAATATGTGCAGGTGTTTGATGTTACGAGAAATATCATGTCAGGTACAGCATCCAACATCAATCAGCTAGAGTCTTGAAAGTACATAAAATATGTTATTACATTTTGTTGGTGGTTGTTCTTGGTTGGTTTTCACGGTGTATGTCGTTTCTTCCATTTTACTGAAACCTTATCATTCTACTTGTTACATTTTGTAGTTGGCTGTTGTTGGTTGGTTTTCTTATTTAATTTTGATGAAACCTTACAATTCTCTTCATAATGATCTCGACAAGTGTAAAATGTTTAATTTAACTAGCGGTTCACTTTCTCTAATCGCTTTTATAGCACCACTACTTGTCTATTTTCATTTTTGGTTGGTAAGAAATGTAGTCTCAACCTTCTCCTAATGATACCTTAAGGCGCATCGCGATCTGTTAAAGAGTGTCTGTGCTACGAGACTTAGGTGTGACGAGATGTCACAAAATAAAACTTGCAGGGTTGTTTACGAGAAATTGGCGCTACAATTTCACATGCTACGCAAACCTCTCGTCGTTATATGAGGATATTCTGGTGTTATGATGCTCCATTTTACATACCATACGGGGCTTATCTGACGTGTGGTTCTCCGTTGTACCTTTTTTCTTATACTTTTGCACTTTCAAGGGTAAGCGGGGGAGATCAACAATTAACTGAAAAGCCATTCGGAAAGATAACAATTTACATTTCCAGTTGGAAACAGTGGACAACATAGCAGACAAGTGAAAATCAACTCCATCAGGTCCAAACCTCTGACGATTTTTTGATCTGGGATTTAGCCATAGACAACTGTTTCAGCTGGCACATATGTGTCTCAATACCTAGAGCGATATTTTCAAAATAACGTATGATTCCACTCCACGTCATCATTTCCCACCTACTGTTTAACCCTAAGGCTGCCTAACACATGTGTCACGAGTACCTCAATATTTTCATTTTGGGAATATTCATTGAAAGTTTCCAACACCTATTTAAGTTGCCAAAATCAGACGCCATCAGAATAATTAAAACCGTTGACAATGACAACTCTTCCACTACATCGGCTTCGTCATGCTCGTAAACATCAGAGTCGGAATTGGACGCCGTATAGGAGTCTTATTTGAAGGCCTCAAAATCTTCTAATACTATGTAGGATATACCATAATTCAATAATATGTAGCTTGGACAGAAGTTTTTAATAATAACAGAAATCGTTTTTTAGTTTACTACTTTATTCAATAAAATGCAAATTAAATTGCTGTCATATCAATGTACTGTTGTACCAGATTTGTGACCATGCTTCGAGGATGGCGCAAATGCTTATTTTTCATTGGTCCATTATATGATCATAGTCGCTATATTAGTGGCCGGACGCCAATCAAAAAATGAGTTTTTGTAGCTAAACCAAGTGATTCATGACGCATCTCTTAATTTAATGTTGGAGTAAGCAGCCAACTCACACAAACCTATAATCTTTCTCTATAGTCTAATCATATTAGACGAAAATACTCCTGGTTTGCGAAATAATTGTTGTCTGGTTTTATTGATGCAAGTTATTCAAGGGGCTATATAATACATTTACGCATAAAATGGGTACACCAATTTTTGTAGGAAAACTTTTTATTCGACAACAAAGGATGAAAAAACGTATTTTTTGGAATTCAATCGAAAGTGTTGGCATTAACGAAAAAACTCTTCAAATAAGATTTTTAGGTATTTATGAGATCTACAGAGACAGACCACACGTAAAGAGATCCCACTAATAGTAAAAAAGTTATGGCCGAAAACCGAGGCAAAATGCAGATTCTGGCACTTGTTGCTAATGCGACGATAATTTTACGCAGCTACTTGAAAATTTTCAAATCCAAGGGCTTCTTCTAAATAACCACAACAAGATTGGAGTCGATTGGTCAAATAGTTTTTGAGAATTTCTAATTGTTTATCCCAAAACACCTATATTCTGACCATCACTACTAGTTTATTGAGCAATATACAGGGTTCTTCAGACCATTCTGAAAGATGATTGTTATTTTTATGCGAAAAACGAAGGTTTCCTTTTTTTCTCCTAAACAATTTTTGAGTAACTGAACAGATTGACTACGATATTCGAAAAGCATACGTTATTTATACACATTTTAAAACAAATCGGATGTCTATCATCAGCGAAGAAAAAATTACTTACAAATACGAAATGATTGAATTTGTTTAGAAGAAAAAAACATAACCCGTCGTTTTTCGCATAAAAATAACATGTATCTTTCGGAATGGCTTGTAATTCATGTCGACAAGGTAAACTCGTGTATTTTGCTATAAAATGCCCTTTGAACGAACCCTGTATATTGCTCAATAAACTAGTAGTGATGGCCGGAAGACAGGTGTTTTGAGATAAACAATTAGAAATTCTCAAAAACTACTTTACCAATCAACTCCAATTATAGTTGTGGTTATTTAGGAATAAGAAGCCTTCGAATTTGAAGAATTGCAAGTAGCTGCGTGAAATTGTCGTCGTATTAGCAACAAGTGCCGAAACCTGCATCTTGCCACGGTTTTCAGCCATAACTTTTTTACTATTAGTGTGGTCTTTTTACGTCTAGTCTCATTCTGTAGGTCTCATAAATACCTAAAAATCGTATTTTAAGAGTTTCCTCGTTCCTGTCAACACTTTGATTGAACCCCAAAAAGCACGTTCTCATTCAAGTTTTCCCACAAAAACTGGTGTACATATTTTATGCGTTCATGTTTTAAATACTTTCTTGAACAACTTGCATCAATAAAACCAGACTTTACAATTATTTCGGCGAAATTTGCTAATATGAGAGACATTTTACAAGGAATCCACCATATTCATTTTAAAGTCGCTTTCCCATTGGTCGAAAATCTGACCCACGTGCCTTACAGTGATGCGCTTCAAGTATCATCTAGAATGAATGAAGTTCAAACTAATTACATCCGCCTCAAGACCGGAATAAAATTGGACAATTGGTAGTGCTAAACTGTGTGATCATCATAAGTGATAATTGCGTTTATGATAAACATTTAATAAACACAATATTTAAGGTAAAGAGTATCCTTGTCAAAGCTGCAGTAGATGTTATAAGTATAAAAGTGGACTACTTCAGCATCAGAGGTACCAATGCGGGAAAACCCCTGCCTACAAATGTCCTGTTCCTGAATGTAGCTATAGAGCAAACTTGAAATCTACCACAAGAAGACATATACATAATATGCATAAAAAGTTGGTGAATGTCTACTCGTACTACTAGAAAATTAAATTCTGATTTTAACGAGCATAAGTCTGATTGCTAACGACCTTTATGGAACTTGTTTTAAAATTGAGTGATAGTGCATCTGTGTTGACGTGTAGCAAAAATTTAAGTTATAGCTATCAGTTTTTGGCGAGCATGAAATTTGGTGTGCAATGTATATACATTGTTGATTTTATTTGAATTCTTAGAACATGATACTGCCAAAAATGTGTGTTCATTATATTTAATTGGATGATACATTAGTACAAATAACAGTTAATATTTGAAAATTATACGTAATTGTGATATTGTTTTATTCTATATTTTTTTCTGTGAAGCGTTTGGAGGCAACGATGTCTTATGGCTTCTCTACACATTGGGTCAGCGTATGGCAACGCAAATATGTATAGGCTAGACCAATGCGCAATGGCAGAGGATAATAAAAACTGGCACTGTAGAATATTGATTTCCACAGACTGTTTCAGGACTATATTTTTTAGATGGATTCGATATACAGTGGCTGGGAATGGAACAAGTGAACAATCTGAAATGGAGGATGATAAAGTTGACTCATAAGTACTATATTTAACCTTTAAAATAACCGTTGAAAGAGGTGGGGACTGGGCGCCATTTTGTAACATTTTTTTTAAATGGAACGAGTGGCCGTGTGATACATCATTTTGAAAATCTTTATGAGCATTTTGTAACTCTAGAGTACAAAATTACCATATTTTAAAATGGCAGACTGAGAAGCTGTCAGAGTTGAGTCATTCAGTTAAAAAAATTGACAGATTGACATTCTTAAAAAATGGAATACTTCAGATTCGCTAGATCAAACGAAGAAATCAGACTGTCAAATTTGAGCATTTTTCAACCTGTATTTACTTATAACCTATCACTAGAACGCTATATTATATCAACTCTTTCCATTTGGAAGTGCCTATCTGAATGTGCAATACAATATGAGCATACCACTTTGAAGTTGTAGGTGTTACCGTTTGGTGCTCTCTTCTTAGAGTAACTGTATCACCAGAAAGGCTCTGAGCACCCATTCACTGAACAATGCTGGACAATGAAGTCAGCTAGAGGCACAAGTTTGTCGAGCATTGTTGCATGGAACTTTCGTGCGACTCTATTCAATTGCATAATGGGCGCAAGCACCGCCTAAGATAAAATTCACTTCACTAAGAAAAACAAAAACAGTAAATGTCGGGTTTTCATGGCCGACTTGGGCCTGGTTTTTCAATAGATGGTTAACTTTTAAGTAAGGTAACTATGACTTGGAGGTGGACTATCAATTGCCTGTGAATTCGTTTTTCAAATTCTGGTTAACAATCTTTAAACCGTTGATGCAGTAACGCTGATTTTAGGCCTTAATTATCGAGTTCTATATGTTTCGGGGTAGTCCTGGTATAATCATTATGTTGATTCAACGCTGCCACTATGGCAGACACTGGCTGACAAATGAGTCAAAGGTATGCACTAAAACTACGCAATTTTGGCGACTAACCATGCACTGTAAATAAAATAACCTATACGAATACGTTGAGTTGACCAGATGTCACCCAATGTGAAGAAACTACGTATAGGGTGTCCTAAAAGTTGAAACTTTGCTTTCCGAATCATTCAAGTTTGAAGTAACAAAGATAATGTACGGCAAAAAGAAATTGAATTTTGCGGCAAAAAAATTAATAAGTTTGGTAAGAGGTTCTTAGTACTGCCCTTTCACGTGTTGCTCGGGAGTACTGTTCCAATTTGTCCCCTAACGTAACATGTAGGCATATCTAGATCTTCTACTGTATCCACTTCGATGGATGTATGATAAAAACAAACTACCCTGCTCAGAACGGGAACGCGATTGACTATACTCGTCAAGTATCAATAGCATCTTGAAGACGCTCATCGCACGGTTACAGTAAATCTGTAACTTCGTTGTTGCTATAGGAGTGTACCAGTTTCGATTTTTCAAATCTGATCTGTTAGGTTAACCCAGACACAGCATGGCGCCTGATTTGGATACTGACCCGTCGTACCTTTTCACGTTGGATGCAGGGTTGGGGTGGGCCATTCACGTTTCATTAAAACTTGATATCTCGGCTGACTCGACGATTGCCTGTATATGTTACCATGTTACCAAGAAACATTGCTTATTGTTGCAAGACCTAGACACCCTCTTTAGAAATAGCCCCAACTTTATGGTCGCTCTAGCATACCATATCGGGTTGGCGCCAATGGTGGTTTCCAATACAGTGAGCCAATGTGTGGAGGAACAATTATGTTTCTTGTGAAGCAAATCAAAAATAACTATGTAGAAGTATGGAACAGTGTCAATGAGGTAGTGTGACATAAAAAATAAACGATTCTTTCCAGTTTTCGATTGGAGATATTATCCTATATTTATGTAGATCCTCATACGATGTGATTAAATCGTTTATGTACGTTACTCAGCATAGATATCATCCTCGTAATAGATATAATGGAATATGTGCCGGAACTACTAGTGATCTCATGGTAGAAGCTACATTTCTTTTGATCGATCAGAAATATATAATTCTTGAGTAACTCATTTTTCCTATTTTTAGGCAAATACACCTGTGATCGCTGTTACAGAACTTACTCGAGGAAAAGCGGACTCTGGCAACACAAGACTTACATGTGTGGGAAAGAGGCCCAGTTCAAATGCCCTTTCGATTTTTGTCCACACAGGACTAAACTAAAGCCCGATCTCAGAAAACACATCAGAAGGATGCATAGTCACATGTATGGAACTTTGAACTACTCGATTGCAGATTAGTTTCTCGATGCTTCCTCAAAGGAAATGTACGTTTTTGAAATTGTCTTTTATGATCAGCTCTAAACTTAAAACTATCTACTGCACTAGACCAGTGAAACGATGTGTTTATGTGTGACAATGTGGTCAAAGAGAATAAGGAAGCCAAGTAGCTATATATATGTATGTTAATGTCAATTTGCGATAATAAGTTAAATAATTATACTGGTCAAAGACAGGTATTGTCGAATGTCGATTTGTTAATATCGCATGAGAAATAATTAAACTGGCACGAGAAACTCATAAAGGGATAGACGATGTCAAGAATCACAAAGGAGGAATTCAGAGAAAAAAGTTTCTAACATACATCTTTCTTTTTGTCTGGTCCACCAGTTCGGACATCGCGAGATTCTTGCATTCAACAATATGTAATATCTAACACTGATGATGAGGAATTCAAAAATACCCATTTCCTAAATAGTTCGTACTTTTTATGCGACACATCTTGAATTCGTCAATTTTCTGCAATATTCGGGAACACCCCGAGTAACTTTGCACCCGGTTAGAAAAATATTCTGATTTGTTCTTTGCATAATCTTATTCAAAAAGGGCCACCGCATGTTGCCAAGATGCGTCAAAAATTGCTCTGAGCAAAGTTTTTGGACTTTTCTGGGTTATTCTGAACAAAAAAGGTTCCTATAAATGTTTTACTAAAGTTGATACTTTTCGAGATATAAGCAATTTAGTATTTGGAAAAGTGCCGATTACGCCATTTTCGACACCGAAACACAATATAAAGAAAATGGAAATTTTAATTTTGCTGAAGTTTCTAATATTGTTCCTAAAAACTGTTGTCCGGAGCAAAAACATATTTTTTGAGTTTGCTTAAAAAATGTATTGACAATTTTGGCGCAAATTTACGCGTGGGACATTATGCAAAAAGTTGAATGAGAACATTTTTCCGAGATGTTAATATACTTTCTGGACTATACCCGTTAGCGTGTCCCAGCCTTTGAGGGCAAACAATTTTTTGTTCGAATTGAGTTACGCGTACCCTCTCTTTTTTCTATTTGACTGTTATAACTCAAAAAATAAATATTATTGCGATCGGGGAACGATAACTTTGAATTTGAAAGTTAATATGGAAACCATGAATGGATTTTAAAACCTAATTCTTATTCGACAAATAAAACCCTGCTTTATTTGTATCTTATATTTCTTAGATATTTATATATAATAAAAGAATATTATTCACTAAACTTTCTTTTCAGAGTCTTCTTTTTGCAGTCAGGTTATACATGCCTGTGTTCTTGTAGTCAACGTAATTAAAATTGTTTTTGTCGCATCAGCAGTGATTAAGCCATGGAAGTCTTGCATTAACTTGACTACCCTTTCCGCCGAATCGTTAACTGCTCCCAGTGTTTGCACCTTATTCTTAGCGTATTGCAAAGAATCATTATGTGGTCATCAAGTTGGACACTCGTCGAGAAAACTGTCATCAATGTTGAGCCGAGGACTTGCTTTTGATTAAAACAAGGTCATCGATATTTTTCTCTAAAATGAAAAAAACAAAAAATGGCTACCATATAAACATACTAATTTTGTCCCGACCTCAGGCAGTCAACCATGGACGGATGTTTTGTGCTTTTTGGCAACTGTCAGCATCTAGGCTTGGCCTCAGGTCAGGACAATTAACGAACGCATGGCAACTAACCTCTATCTGAGGTATAAGATCTATCGAAACAAGACAGTATAAGGTGCCACCTATTACCAGAATTGCATATTATATCGAAGCAGTGAAAGGAGACAAAGGAAAATTCATTCCTCAGCCTTACCATAAAATGGGCCAGAACGTTCTTCTTACGATGGCTAAATTAGCAACAATTTTTACTTTAGTTTCCTCATCTATGTCGTCGTCAAACAGAGATAAGGCAGGTACCTCTTCTGTCAAATACCATAAATGTTAGCAGAGCTTTTGTTAAGCTGCTCTTGACATGGTTTTGTCAATTCTTTCGTAAGCCTGCTTTGCAATTAAAAAGCATAAATCTTGGTTAAGTGCCTTTACCGCTAAAGTGCATTGCAACCACGGTTTCACGTATTTTGTCACGAACAGGTAGATATCTAGCAGAGCTGCCTTATCCTTATTAGAAAGTTCGAGCTGGGAAGTTAGTAACGCTATTTTTAATGAATAGATTACTCTGGCAATCCTTCGAGCATAGCGACTGGCTGTCGAATCTTAAATTATTCCTGTGCATCTCCGCCAAGGAATATTATTGAAAGTTCTTTTAATTGTCGATAGTCATCTCTAGCAACTTCTTTGGTCAATTCATGTCGATAAAATTCAGTATAATCTGTTTTCTCAGGATTCATACTTTTCTAGCCCTCGCGAAACTGTCTAAATATTGGAATGTCAGGGCTTGTAGTCGCTTGGTCGATTTTTAGCAATAATATCACAATAGCGAATCTGAACTTTATCTTCAAGATTTTAGTCAATAATAGGATTCCAAACTCCCCGGGCTTGCTCACTGCCTGAAGAGTTATTCAATTTGGGCACAGCGATCAGTTGCTCTTTATTATCATACGTTATAACAATCGGTAGACGTTCTTCTTTAGACTTGCATGCATTTAAAGTTGCAATTTGCCATTCCAGGGGACAGTTACGGTATCCGGTACCACGCTTTGGGTGTAAACGCTATGATAGTCATTATTTAAGTGAGTGATAGAGGGGTTAAAAGAAGCAAAAAGTTTCATATAACATGGGGGTCAAAACGGCATTTTTTTTAGAGAAAAGCGACTTTAAAGTAAAATAAAATCTGACAACGCCGCAATGCCAGACGCAAATTACGACGGAACGCAGTGTAAATAAAGATGGAGTTTCTTATTTTTGTCTCCTAGGTACTATTTCATTATTTGATAATGTACTCGTAAACTGCAAACAATTAAAAAAAACAGACTTACCAGTAACTGTCACAGCGCTTCACCTGGTGTGTGAAAGTTTATTGAACGTATTAAAAAAATCAACTTATAAATAGGGAACTCAATTTTAATACATACATTGTTTTTCTTTCTAATACTCACACAGCACTTTTTTTGTATTTAAAAAAGGTGTTCAAAATGTCGTCCTCCACTTTCCACACAAGGTTCAGTACGACGAACCCAGTTTCTTCTTACTCTAGGTCCTCGAAGTTGTCCATTTATTATTTCAGCCGCATTAAATTTTTTTTCACGAACTTGTGCTTCAGTTGTTATTGGACCAGCCCCATAAACCATTAAGTTCTCCCCATTACCAGAAATCCATCGGATTGAGGTCAGGAGATCTTGCTGGCGATTTTCGAGGATCAGGAGCATTTCGACCGATCCAGCGATTTGGATAATGTTCATTCAAATACTGAATGACGCCTCTAAAAATATGTGGTGGTGCCCCGTCATGAAGAAACCACAAATTCTGTCTCTGTTGTAATGGCATGTTGTCTAAGGTCTGTTCCAAAAGTTCTGGTAGGTTATTGGCTAGAAAGCTAAAGTATCCTTCTCCTGACAACTTTGGGGGTAACTCGAAAGGACCTATTACCTGATCGTCAAGAATACCCGCAGAAATATTTATTTTAAAACGTTGGTGGAAATGACCTTCACGAATGGTATGAGGATTTTCTTGGGCCCACGTGTGAGTATTATGGAAATTTAATACACCGTCTCGCGTAAAAGTATAAGATAAATTTGAGCTGCAAGATTTGAATTCTGACGAGCTTCACCGTAAACTAACAACATGTCGGCGAACTCTTGATTCGAGAACATTGTAAACAACACTCCCGTTGCCAGATAACTAGCCACTGTTGCCGTTTGCGATCGATTGCCGGCTCAATAAGAGTGACGATGACCGACGCGGAGTTGTCATGTGTGTTTTAAATATTCAATTTAATGAAACTTACTTACTGACTACAAATGTAGGCTTAACTTAGAAAAACTTAATGCCATTTATTTGTTGATTACCTAATTTTAAAACGTTTTAGATTAGATTATAAAAATTAGTAAGATTGTGGTGATTGTGGTCGATATAATCACTTAAAGTTGTAAACTGTAAATCCATTTAGACAAAAATCTATTGACTTTTGGACCATGTGTCATATGAACTTTTTATCTTATTTTGACGTCCCCTATTACCCATTTCAATAATGACTACCATAACGTTTACACCCTGTATATTTATTTATATTATCCGTATGACTGCCCCCGAGATGCCACTGGAATTCATAATTATGGTCTGGTCAGTGATATTACAATGAACAATGCTACCAAAATTCAACAAAATGGGCTTGAGGATCTTTGAGATGTTTATAAAGCATAAAAATTATGGCTTTTTAATTACCGCCTATTATTAAGTAGTGACACCCTATATGTATAAAATTTGAAGTCAATAACTTAACCAAACCGAAAAAATATTTTTTAGATTTTGAAACTGAAACTTGAGTACCCTGTACCTCGAAACGGAAGGATTTTATGGTCCATCGTTATATAAATCCAGAAAAGTAACCACTATGTTCTGAATCACCTTGTATATTCATCCTAATCCGAACTGAACATGGACTGCCATACGGAAACATCGGAGATTTTGCATTTTATCTTTTCAGTCATAATTTGATCTTGGTGAACCGAAAGTCACAGAAACCATGTTTACTAGTCTAGTGAGTAGGCTGATTAAAGTCAGCACAATTTTGGGTTATCTTTGTCCCTAAAAATGCAAAACGGAAATCTGGACAAGAAGGAATGCTGAACAGTCACAACCAAAAAAGTTGTATCTGAAAAAGCATCCCTATTAAACTACCAGTTTCAGATAAGAAACTTTATTTTAGTCCAACGTATTTATGAGAACGGAGTTTATTAATTTATTATTTATCTTCTACTACCTTTGAATCCACTATATTTGGGCGTATTTAACAAATTCTTGAATCTGTTTTGTCTGAGTGTTTTGAAACAGAATTTGCTTGTGTACCCTTTAATATTTTTGGAATGGTATCAAGTAGCAAAACGAACATTCGTGCATTATCAAAATGGAATATATTTTAGGCTTGAATGAATTTAGATGCGATAAGTGCGGACGATGTTATGTATGGAAGAAAGGACTCCAAGCCCATAAAAAGTACCAGTGCGGTGTCAAGAAACAATTTTTCTGCCCTGTTGAAGGTTGTCGTTATAGGGCGACATTCAAGTCTACAGTCAGGAGACATATAAGGGGCATTCACTCTGCAGTAGCTAGCAGTATTAAATACTGAGTTAAGATGTGAATAATTATACAACTTTGAGTAAATAGAAGCTTTTGATAGAAGAACTATTGTTGTTTTATTTTATATTTGAACATCAACAAAAGAAAGGCACAATTAGTCCAAGCTCCGACGAGACTTGAACCTACATACATCATCGCGGATTTTGATAAAAATGGTATCGGAGTGAGGCTGGTAATGGGAGGAGTACAGAACACCAACGTCGGGCGGGTATATCGTATTACAGTTACCATAGACACAATTGCTATGACAGTAATGGATGGAGCATATACAGGGTGAAAGAATGTTTTTTACATTGTTGGGAAAACGTATTTACATAAAGTGTAGGTACACGATTGCTGCATTCTCTAAAATACAGATTAGTGGATAATATTATTTGGCATAAGTTTGGACCTAATTCCATGAAAATTTTAATATGGATACGAATCTTTGAACTTGTTTCGTCTCCACCCGAAAGATAGAGACACGCGTTAACAAATTTGATTTTGTTGCAAATACATGAGTTTTTGGCAAATAGTTTATGAGCCAGCGACACTTGATTCGATGTTGAGAAAGTTCTCCAATTAATTATTAAAAGGTTGTAAGATTTAGAAAAACTACGTCATGAGGAATGTTAATAAAAATTATATGAGATCCTTAGCCTTTTGCAAACCCTTGTCGCAAACTTCATAAGGAGTGTTGGTGATTTTTTGAAGCTTTGACTCTCACAAACAGAAATAAATATGTCGAACGGGAAAATTGCTGTCATATCATATCGAACAAGTTGTTTTAGATATATACAGGGTGGCGCATCTAAAACGATTTTGTTTTCGAGGGGGACACAAGTTTGGCAAAAAATCACGTTAACATGTGCAGCCCCGTGGGCGGGGGTGACACCAACCCTAGCATCTTAAATGGAAAGCGGGGTCGGGTGATACCTTATTTTAAAGGTCTTTCAATTTCCTTTATAATGATGTAAAATACATGAGCTTCAGTTCAATAGTTTTGAAGATTTATTGATTTAAAGCTTAAAGTAGACTTTAATAGGTACATCAGATTAGTTTGTACTACTTTCAGAAGAAATTTAACTAAAAGAGTTTAATTAATAAGCAAATGCTTTTCTTCACTACGCCCATGGTTTGTTTATCATTTTTTGTTGGCTATTGGAGCATTTTTTTTGTGGCAAAAAAGTTATTTCTTGAAGAAAGATAAGGAAATATCTCGTACTTATTTTAAATAGGAATTTAGTACATAGTTTGCGATTGATTTGACCAAACTTTGTTGCTAAAATAACTTGTCACGCTTTATTACATAAATTAACCATGGTATATTCCACAGCAGAAAGAGTTGAAATTATCAAAATATTTTTCGGAAATAATCAGTGCGCTAATAGAACAGCAGAAATATTTAATGAGCGACATGAAAACAGTAACGTCCATCGAAAATATGTTCTAGAACTTGTAGCTAAATTTCGGGAAACTGGGTCAGTCGCCAATAAAAAACGCAACATTGAAAATCCCATAAGGAACGAAGCAATAGAAGTGCGGGTTTTAGGGCAAGTTTATGTAGATCCTACGTTAAGTACCCGCAAATTGTCGTGTTAGTTGACGTACAGTCCAATGGATTCTGAAGGCCCATAGTTTTCATCCGTATAAAATTCACCTTGTACAAGAACTTAATGAAGACGTTTTTGATCGGCGACTACAATTTTGTGAACATATGAGTGAACGAATTATAAACGATGAACATTTTCTATTCAACACTTGCTTTTAAGATGAATGTTCCTTTTTCTTAAATGGCGTAGTAACTCGTCATAACTGCCGATATTGGTCCGATTCTCATCCCAGAATTTATCATGAGGTTCATACACAGCAGCCACAAAAATTAAATGTTTGGCTGGTATTTTTGGCGATCATTTAGTTGGTCCTTTTTTCTTACCTAGAAATTAGACTGGTGAAATGTATTTGGATTGGTAGAAGAGGTGCCATTGAATGGCGCCCAAGATCGCGAGATTTATCACCTTTGGATTTCTTTATGTGGGGTCATTTAAAAAGCAAAATCTGTGCTACTCAGCCAACATCATTAGAAGTCCTGCGACAAAGAATTGTGAATGAGTGCCTTCAAATTACTCCTCAAATATTGCAAAATGTGCGGCAACGTTTTGAGCAAAATCTTTATTATTGCATGGAGAGTCATGGTGGCCATTTTCAACATTTACTTGCCTAACGGGTCAGTTCATTCTTCATTTTTAAATTACTTTGCTGCCAAATATATTGATTTCCACTAATGATGATGTTTTAGTTTTATTTAAGCTTTAAATTAATAAATCTTCAAAACTACTGAACTGAAGTACATTAATTTTATATCATTATAAAGGGAATTGAAATACCTTTAAAATAAGGTATCACTCGACCCCCTTTCCATTTAAGATTTTGGGGGTGGTGTCACCCCCGCTTAGGGGGCTGCACGTGCTAACGTGATTTTTTGCCAAACTTGTGTCCCCCTCGAAAACAAAATAAACGGGTCTGAGCGTTTTTCAAAAAAAAAACTGAGCTGCCAGTAAATGCGTCTGTTTCGTTTTCGATGCGCCACCCTGTATTTGTTAACTCATTGGACTCATCCATTATGAACGTATTAAGCAAGTCAGACACTGTCTCGTACTGGCAAAGGGAGAAGTAGCCTGAGATAGGGGATACTGCAAACACATTTTAATGTTTACCTGAGTTACATTGAAAAAAGTAATCGTTAATATTCCTGATGATGAATGCGCAATTCTTATAAACAGTCACTTTACGGGGTTTGCAACAAGCTAACAATCAAATGTAATTTTTATTAGCATTCCTGATGACGTAGTTTTTTAGTGTAGCAAAGTAAAAATGTCACCGGCTGTCATTGACAACATACAATAAATGGATCTGTCACATTTTGAATGCTGACTGAATTTGAAACTTGGTTAATTTGTTACAATATATTGATGTTTTTCTTGTTACGCGCTGGTAGAAAAATGTTGTTCCTAACTCTTGCGAAAACGTATCAGTTTCCGCACTTGTTGGCTAAATAGCTATTAATGTACTGACTAAACGCAAGATACCCTACGAATGGAAAAACGAATTTTTATATTACTGACATGAGAAGTCGCCATTATTTACCGCATTACTCTAAAGAGGAGTTATATTTCTCCCTCTAGTTAAATGGTAATAAAAAAATACATGGGTAGACTGTGAGAGTAGTAGAGTAAATGTGAGCGTTCATGTAGATTGTAGAGGTTCTTTAAATTTCTGAATATCATTGATAATTATTTTTTAGTACTAGTAAATTGTTAGTCTATTTTATGACAGCAATTATTGTTGATTGTTTTAATTTATCCTTCCTGATGAAATGGAATATTAAAAAATGAGTAGTGAAGCAATGATGTGTCGACGTTCGTAGAATCGTCTGTCCTAATCGCACACTATCATGTAACAGCAGCGTTAGGACGTTGCGGAAATTTTCAGATATTCTAAAGTCAAAGTATAACCAAATTAAACGTGGTAATTTATAGTAGTTGGTAGTGAACAAAAATTCTATAAGTACATACTTCGGTGGAGAAATATACTTATACTTACTTCTCTCCACCAAGGTGTGTAATGTATTATCTTTGGGTTGATGCTTAATTGTAATTATGAATTGCTAATGGGATACGTTTTGGTAACGTTTAAAATTCCTCTTACATGCATAGTAGCTTGGTTGTTAAATAAAGCTTGTTTTAGTTTTTGGTCACAGAATATGCAGAGGCTGTGGAAAACATTACATGACAAAATCAGGACTGATGAAACATATCAAGTATGAATGTGGTCAAGACAAACGCTTCCAATGTATTTACTGTGATCACAGCACCAAGCAGAGGTACAACCTAGTGGTCCACGTTAGACACAGGCATAAAGACCATCTTCGTGAATTTATGCAGTGGTACTATACGAAGAAACTTCAAAAGTTCAATGTGTGATGAAACGCAGTAGCTAAATGGATGATTACCGCCTATGGGGATCATACTCATCTTTGTGAGTTACTGAAAATTGTAAATTCGTAGCCCAACAAACGTGGCTATTTACTTTTGAAAATAAACTTTTTGTTACATTAGTTTTACTTTCTGTTTGACTATTTTTTTTACTGTCAAGCTCAACACGTTGATTGCAATAATGCCATACTACATTTTGGACTGTCTTGACAAGATATAAGGTCTGTAAATTAAGTGATGAGAGATGTTTTCTTATTTCTTGGTTCAAAGATAACACTGATCAACAGCCAAAAAATATCCTAAATAAAATCAACAAAATATTACTATTTTTAATGTGCTAAAACCGGAATGAAACTTATTTTTTCAATATTAGTTCAAGTTTTAGAGATACGGTAATTATATGTGTTCCTGCTATGACAGTGTTAATATACTGTAATTCACAAGAATGCACGTGCTACATTTTTATATTCGGCAAGGAAAGATGATGTAATCGGCATGATTGTGTTACGTTATACATACGTGTACATTATATTGTTTTATATTAGCGATTTTTTCCTGAGTTGGCTGACAGCGTTCATGCAAGATGTCTCGAAAGTGTGTAAGCAATCCAGATCAGTTTTGTTACGTGTGTGGTTATGTGACTTTTGCGTCTCAGAGACGGTCTATTACTCCACTAATAACAAAGGCATGTCAGCTTTATTTCGGTTGTAAACCAGGTGATCAAGACAAACAGTGGGCACCCCACATCTGCTGTAATACATGTGCTTCAAGTCTGAGGAGCTGGTTAAATGGCAAAAAACGGTCTATGCGCTTTGCTGTCCCAATGGTTTAGAGAGAGCCTACAAATCATATTAATGATTGTTACTTTTGCATGGTACCTTGTGTTGGACAAGCCACAGGTATGTCCAAGAAAAAAAAATCGGTTATTAACTACCCAAACATACCATCTGCGATGAGACCTGTGCCTCACAGTGACGAAAATCCTATTCCAAAACCTCCAGAATCCTACCCTTGCGAATCAGAAAACGAATCAGATCATGGCGATCGAGTGATTCGTCAGGAAGAAGATATGCCATCAACGTCAAGAGATCCTGATTTTATACCGAGCACGTCATGCCACCAACCGCACAAAATAGCACAGTCAGAATTAAATGATCTTGTAAGAGATTTAGAACTTCCAAAATGTAAGGCAGAGTTACTTGGATCAAGACTGTAGCAATGGAACTTGTTAGAAGACGATGTTTCGGTACGTGTTTTTCGTAAACGCCACAAAGACTTAGAACCATTTTTCAATATGGAGAATAACTTGGTTTTCTGCAGTAACATTAACGGCTTACTGGCGGCTTTAAATATAAACTATAACCCAGAAGAATGGAGATTGTTTATAGACAGTTCAACATTGAGTTTAAAGGCAGTGTTATTGCATATTGGAAATATCTTACCATCTCTTCCTGTAGGGTATGCAGTTCACATGAAAGAATCATATGACAATATGAAGTATCTATTGACATGCATAAAATACGATGAGCACCAATGGCATATTTGTGGCGATTTGAAAGTTGTTGCACTTTTACTTGGGCTGCAGCTAGGCTACACAAAGTTTTGCTGTTTGCTGTGTGAATGGGACAGTTGGGCAAAGGCACTTCATTACACCAGACAAAACTGGCCTGTTCGTCAATTCCTAGAGCCAGGTCAAAAAAATGTACAGCCTAGAGCCATTAGTAGATTCGGAAAAAAAATTATTACCACCACTGCATATCAAGTTGGGCCTAATGAAAAACTTTGTCAAGGCATTAGATAGAGATGGGTCAGCTTTTTAATACCTGCGTCAGAAATTTCCAAGACTAAGTGAGGCAAAGGTTAAAGAAGGTATTTTTATTGGGCCACAGATTCGAAATATTTTGAAAGATACACAGTTTGAAAACACTTTAACAGGTATTGAAAAAACTGCTTGGAATGATTTCCGTCTGGTGGTCACTAATTTCTTGGGAAATAGAAAAGCTGACAACTATAAAACCCTTGTCAAAAATATGCTGTCATCGTATCAAAAGATGGGCTGTAATATGTCTCTTAAGATACATTTCCTACACTCACACCTGGACTTTTTTCCTCACAATTGCGGAGCCGTAAGTGATGAGCACGGCGAACATTTTCATCAGAATGTTTCAACAATGGAAAAAAGGTACCAGGGAAAGTGGAATCATTCCATGCTTGCAGACTCTTGGTAGAGATGCTCCAGAAACGATCCATAAAAGAACAGCAAAAAGGCAGCGCATATAGTGATTCTTATAAGTATATGAATCTTGTTACTTTTTTTAATATATCCTTAAAAATAAAAAGTTTTTTTTTCTAAATCGCAACTAATTTTTTTATTTCATTGTCATTTTTGGATTCAGCGCCCCAAAATTAACAAAGAAGTGTACTTTTCCCACAAGATACAATTAAGAAACTAAAATTTGTTGTCCAGTGTAATTACAATTTTATATTGTAACCCTCAAAATAACGTCCTTCTGAAGCCTCACAGCGCTGGATACGGTGTTTCCACTCCTCATAGCAGTACTGGAACTCCGATACTGGAATAGCCTTCAGCTGGTTAGCGGCAGCCGTTTGAATGTTTTCAGCTGCCCACAGGAATGTTCTTACTTGCCAAGAACTCGTTTGTTGTTATTCTTAATCTGATGAAAGCTGGTGTGAGTCAAAGATAACTCTTCCCCGATCATTCTGTCAACCGACGATCTGAACGCCCAAGATCCCGGATTCTGTAGATATTTCCATTTGTTGTTGAAGATGAAGACCTTCCGCTTCGTGGTTCATCTTCAATCTCCCTTCTGGAAATGCCTTAAACCACCGACAAACCTGGGGTCTTGGCAAAACGCTATCTCCGTAGGCTTACTGAAATTTGTCTTAATCTGGTTGACTGAGATGGCGCTTCTAAAATAGACACAATTTTTATGACATTATTTAGCTTCATTAAAGTAGATAGTAACAAAGCAACGTATGATTGGATTCCTTTTTACTGACTAGGAACACCAATTGTGAGTACAGAGAAATATACATAGGAGAAACAAAAATACATGCATATATCCAACATGAACGTCCCCGTTCACCCGAAATGAATGAATCTTGAAAGCAGACCACGCTTGGACAAAACACCACAGAAATCTTTGAATTCATGCTAAGATTTTACGCAAAGCAACACTGGCATCGAAAAAAATTCAAGGAAGTGGCTTTCATAATAATGAATGAAAATTCTTACAGTAATCAAAGTGTTGAAATTAAATCAGTATGGCAACCAGAACATCAAACAACTGCAAAACAATCGACCGGAATGAGGGACACCTCACAACCAACTACGAGCCACGTCATTAAACGGTATAGGCAAATAGTCAAGAAACATGTTTATCGGTTTACATTTTTACATGATGACGATTGAAGATCACATCAATCGAAACGTCGCGAACCACAAAAAAAAAGCTCATAGACAATGAGAAACAGCATCTTAATCATCCACATTGTCATCAAACACAACACTGATTCTTGAGCTTGGATTTTTCTCTCACAGTGGCAGTTACGGCTTTTTTACCTGGCACACAGATATAACGTTGTAGTTTTTGGAGTTTGCACTTCGTTCACGCTAAATGTATCTCTATCGCCTTTAATTATATAATTTCAGAACAAAAATAGCTATATGTGCTCCTTGGTCTTAAATGACTAACTATATAATTTCAGTAAATGAATGTGGCGGCTGCCATAAGATCTTCAAAAACCGGAACACGTTGACGAGTCACCGCTTGATAGATTGTGGGAAACCGAAGAAGTTTAAATGCAGTATGTGCGTTTATTCGACACGCAGAAAAACTGATATGAAGAGACATAATAAAAAGATACATGGGTGTGAGATAGCTCATGTTGAATTAGTGAATCTGGTGAAAGACGATTTTGTTATAAACACGATCGAGCACTAGTAGTGTCGCTGCCTTACGGATGCATTGGAATTCTGTGTGAGTGCCTCGAGAAGATCAGAATTGTGCAAACGTGCTTATACTCTGGAAACCTTTGTGAATATTAAGAAATATCCACCATATGTTAATACACCCAGATCTTGGGCAGTTGGATTAGGTGTGGTCCAAAATTCTATTGGTAATCCTTTATTGATACTGGTACTCGTATTGCGCATGCAAAAAGTTTTGACGATTGAAGTAAACTCATGGTCGGAATAGAATGTCTTGCCCAAACAATGGTCATAAATAGAAATTACCTGATAAGGAACTTTAGCACTATGTTTCCAATTAATTTGCACCAAAAGAAGCAGTTATTATCTAAGATATATCGAAATAATTTTGGCAAATTTATGTACTTGTCTGTTTCTGTATATCTTGTAATATGTGATCTCGAATATTATTACGATGAATAAATATTGTTTTTTGTCGAAGCATTATTTATCTAAAATGCGTTCTAACATTTCAGAATATACTAACTACAATCTCTATCTATTATCGATAAAACTTGACTTCATGAATTTCAAAATTTTAGCTTTTGCCTGTCCAACGTGCTCCAAAAAATTCAACAGCGGCTTGTCTCTGATGTCCCATCGCAGTAAAGACTGCGGTAAACCAAAAAGCTTCATATGTAAAATGTGTGACTACTCGTCTACTAGAAGCAATGATTTAAAGAAGCATATAGCAAGGCGACACATGAGGAAAAATATTTTTGGTCATGAATATATATAAAATATGCCAACATTTTTCAATAAAACTCTCAATAGTATCTAATAGTCTTTTGAATTTCTCAGTCTGTATAAATGAAGGGTTTGGCAAGTTCATCTTCATATTTATCCCATACGAGGAACACCCCTACGCTACCGATTCATAACTCCTCGATGTTCTGCACAATGCACATATAGTATATATGTAGATGTCGCACTACCGAAACGATTGACCCGAAATACCAAGTACTTATAGAGCAGACCAACAATGGCTTTCTATTCGCATTTGCATAAATAGAAACGATTCATCAACCGCAAATAGCGTTGCTTAGTGTTCATTTGTAACTCATCAGTGCGGTATAGGCCTAAAAGTCTTGGGGACAGATGAACGATAGTAATGATGTTCAAGTAAAAGAGTTGACTTTGTACTTTGAAAATGCCAGTAAAATCGTTAGATCATCATCTAATTAATTTATTGATCCAAAAAAGCCGGATCATTGTTGACAACTCAAATATCAGTAATGTACACTTATATATTATACATATACTTATTTTTCTGTTGTGCCATTTATTCATACTCAAAGTTTAGCTTACTCCTGTCCAGTGTGCAGAAAAATACTCAGAAAGGCCAGATCTGTAAGATATCATCTCATCAGAGATTGTGAAAAAAGAACTTCAACTGAAGACCTGTCACATATAAAATGTAACTACTCTTCTAACAATTTAAGAAAACACGTCACTGAAAGAGTTAAGAAATTAAAAATAAGCAAATATTTAAACATGTATGTGGTTTGGTTTGGCCAGATAATAGAGTCCTATTTCAATTGAGCTTCCCTTTAAATAAAAACCATTATAAAATTGTTGGAATTCTATAATTTCCAACGTACGAGTCATCAGAGGCTGACAAGAAAATGATATATTGCTGTGTATTGGTGTAAAAATCACCTTGCTAGACCTGAGTCGTGTAACATGTGCCCCTCGCTCTCAGATGTATCCAGCTCCCCGCTCTACATTTATCACACGACTATCTGCTCTCAGAAGCGATGCTCAAGTGACAAATCGGATTAACAATGTGTCTTTAAGCTAGCTATCGCAGTCGCGATGCCCTGGTATTTACGTTTCTGCCTGTGTAGCTACGTCATTATAAAAAACTGTAATATAATTAAGGACAAAGTAAGTTCTCTACTGTGAAACTTTCCAGCACTTGTTTTTGGTCCAAAAAAGAAGCTTTCTTTGCATTACTCATTATTGACTGTCCAGCTTTGAAATTGCCCTATATTTATATCATTCCGGGCAAATGTACAATATATTTAGGTCCAATGATTGTATGTATGACAGTAAGTTTTGAAACTAATCCTTTTTTGAAGATTCGTAGCACACTTGACATTTAAACATTTTTTCTTTCTAACACCCTTAACGTTGATATCTAGTCACTACACCGACGGTTTGATAAGCATTTTTTTCGCAGATCTCATATCGGCATCGGAAGCTTAAAAAAATGGGTTGACAAGGTGTCTTTAAGCATCTTATAAAAGTTGCGGATCCTCGGTATTTGGGTTTCTGCCTTAACGGCTGTGTGAACATACAAATAAGGCATAGAGTTGGTCATTCTGTTAGAGACTATTTCATCAAATATTTTAATTGAATCCTTGTTGGCATTGATATTCCTTATCACTACCCTACCCTGCAAAAGCCATATGTTGAAAGATGAAAGAAGGTCTGTACGTTACCGGTTCATAACTTCTCGACGTTCTGCGCAATGCACGGATAGATGTTGCACCACCAACACAGAGCAGATCAACAATGCATATATGCATAAATTGCCATGAATACCGCACTGATGAGTTGCTAGAGAGCACGAAACAGCGCTGTCTGCGGCTAGTCGTGGTCGCAGATACTGAAAGCAAACACGTCCATTTCAAACTTCATTTCTGCCTAACGGGTCGTACCCTAAGTGTCCAATAAAGATTACCTAAAGGTAGATGTGATTCCATGTATATAAATTTCAGATTACGTAATATGCCCAGCATGCTCAAGACAATTCAAGAACGTCAATTCCTTGAACTGTCATCGTAGGACTGATTGTGGACGACCAAGGAACTACAAATGTACCTTATGCAAATACGCTTCCACTAGAAGCAATGACCTGAAGAGGCACGTTGAAAGACGTCATGGTGGTGAATACCAAGTGGATGATTCCGGGTACCAGATATTCACAGAATATTGATAAATGTGTGATATTTAGATTTGAAAATAAATATTTTTTATAATGGTGAGTTGACATAAACTTTACATTTCCATTTGGAAAGTATTATAGAAAAAGGAGAATCGCAAACATTAGGTTTCATATAGAATTGCGCAATGAGTGCAATAAAATAAAAAGGTATGCAGATAATCGTGAGGTTAACCACTGAAAGTTTTTTTAATCATCAGTCTTCTCTGTTCAGATTTCTTTGCTTCTGCTTGGAGAACCTTTTGTATCTTTGCAAGTACTTGTAATTTTTTGGATATATATTCTGTGTTTTCACTGATTTCCCTGTATCTAAACCATGTAGAGCTGTAGAGTATAAATATACTAATGCCGAGAAATTCAGACATCTCCTCCAGCTCCTGCAACCTGTAGTGCTTAACACCACATTTTTTTTTAGATGTTCAGGAGCTTCTGAAACGTCAAAAAACAGATTTACATTTTTTTTTGTCTTTTGACCCTATCTCCGCCATCACTGGGCCGATTATCAAAACGTTTAAATCTTTTTCGGTCCTGGCATAGATAGGCCAAAGATTAGCAGGACAAGCAAACCGACAGACATGTGGAAATGAGTGACAGGGTTGTTCGTGATGTACATGCCATATAACATCCCAAAAACATAATATCTGATTTTGTAAATTATTCGGGAATACTTTACCACCACTGCCGATCAGTAGTATATCTTATGAATTGAAATGAATTATAGATTTATTTGGATTGGAGCTCAACGATGACACTTTCGGTAAGCCTCTCTTCAAGCCAAAAGGATGCAGCCCAGTTTGGCATCGATAAAATGAGCTCTTTTACGAAAAACTTAATTCATACAGCTCTATGATGCAGGATTCAGTAAATTGGCAATAGATTCGTACTCAAGAATCCCAAAGGATATGAATCCTGAGAGTATCGGATGCAATGTAAATCAAGAAGAACACAAGTCCTGTTTTTTCCAAAACGGCTCATTTTATCGAAACCAAATAGAAACAAAACTGACGAATTAGGTTTTTCAAAAATTTGATTTATGAGCTATACGAGGTGTAAAAAGTATCAGTAACAGTCAGTTAGGGACTTTGTCAAGTAAGGATCTAACTGGTTACTACCAATGAATTCGAATAGATTGGGAGCCAAGCCTATATAGGGTGTTCCTTAATGATACGCGAATATTGATGGGTGTGAATCTACATGAAAGATTAATGTTAGTTAGTCTATAGACTATGGTCCAAAAATGTTTCCTCACAAAAACTCGGGGTGTTGAAGTTTTAGAAAAAAAATGGAAATTAATTAATATTTGCAGAACCAACTTCAGATATTTCGCTGATATTTAGTACGCAGTGAAAATTAATATAGTTGCATATTTTTCAAGCAAAAATAATTTTTAGTTTTAACAGTGGCGTGCGTACGGGTATTGACCTCGATATTTTTTAAGAAAGAAATGGTAAGCTAACGGTTTCTTTTCAAATAAAAATTATTTTTGAATTCCGCGTTCAATTTTTCTTGAATTGTTTTTCTTCGATGCACCATTTTTGACTAAAAAAATAAAAACCGTTCTATTGTCTAAATTGCAAAATTATTGATTTAATTGGAAAAATTAAACACATTAGGGGTAATGAACAACAACAACTGACAACATAAACATAACATTAAAACCAACAAAATGATTACCTAAAAATTGTTGAAAATAGCACCCTTCACTTAGTGTGCATGCTTCCGCCCTCCTTCTCATGGAATTGTGCACTCGTTGAAATATCCTTGGAGAGTTTTTGATTCTATCACAAGCTGCAACTATTCTTTCTCTTAATTTCTCTTCAGTGTTAAAGGGACTTGTGTACACTAGTGCCTTAAGCTCCAAAAAAAAAATCTAAACTGTTGACGTCTGGGGACCTTGGTGGCCATGCTTGGGGCCCACCGCGGCCAATCCAACGATTTGGATAAACAGTTTGTAAATAATTACGAACCGCTACACTGGAATACACACATATTGTTCCTTATTACTAAAGGAACATCATCAAGCAGCAAAGGCAACTGTAGTTGAAGAAAGTTGAGGTAAGTCTGTCCGTCAAGTCGTCCCGGCATGAAGAATGGGCCAATAAAGTGGTTGCCAACAATTACTGCCCATACGTTAACCGAAAATTGGTGTTAGAAATGGGTTTTGGTTACGACATATGGATTTTCTTCTGCCCACAAATGATTATTGTGGAAATTCTGAATGGCATTTCGAGAAAAATTACGTCGTCCGTGAACAGAATCATTGATTCAAATTGCGGAGTGTAATTTTTTGAAGATACCACTGACAAAAAGCCACGCGCCTTGAAAAATCAATGGGAAGTAATGCCTGTAATCTTAAAACATGGTAAGGATATAACAAAAAATCCACTAAAATTCTCCAAACAATTTGATGGCAAATATCTAAGTGCCTCGTACTCGTTTCAGGATGTTCTTCGACTTCATGCAGCACTGCGTCCTCAATTTCAGGTGTTCTCACACTTAGAGGTCTACCTTCATATGTTCCTTTTTGGACAGAACCAGTTTCAACAAGACGACGATGAATATTAGAAAAGGTTGGACTATCTGGCAAAGCACGATCGGGATATCTCTGGTGATAGGTCCGTCTGGCTTGCTCACCATTACCGTCGGCAAGGCCATATACATATTGCATTTCCGCCATTTCTGCATTTTTTTTATACTCCAACTACCACGAAGGCCTAAGGCCTAAACACCCATTGGGTACCGTGGGGATATAGGGGGATACTGGGGAAAGGGGGAACGCCGCACGGACTCTAGCGAGGGAACACGTGTGCATGCAACATGCAGAGACCGTCTACCACCTACGGACAATCACAACATCCATAGCCAAGAGAAAAAATTCTCCTGGGACGGGACTCGAACCCGCACAGTGCACGGCGACTGATTAGGAGACCGAAGAGTATACTACTGCGGCCACCGCTGCTGCCTGTGTATGTTGTATGAATTTAATGTGCAACTGACAACTGTCAAACTGGCAGCTTAAGCCTGATCGATTTGTAGTATGAACTTGCATCCGGAGTACTGACTACGTGATTTTGGTTACTAACAAACAGTTTGCTTGCTCCTTCCATATAGTCCGAAATAATTGGTTACTATGCATTTAAAATTTCGTTGAACTATGAAATGTTTGAGCTATTCGAAAAAAAAAACTATTTCCAGTGGTGTCTCTTGTACCCTGGTAGACTAGCCGCGTATGACCTTTTCTGCATTCGATCCTGTGTCATTATTTTTGTGTTGTGCCCCCGAAAAATTGACACCCAGTTCTGAGTCATATTGCAGAGTGGAGAATTTGATGTTAAACTACGGTTTCTTTTTTAGGTTACACATCGATAAGCGTTAAAAGTTTGGGCCTTCGATGTGATCCTGAAGTATGCAGGCGGTACATGAGACAGTGTCACGAAGTTACTGACGAGAATCAGTGGAAGCTCTTTAATTATTTTAACGGCATCGGAAATCTGAATGCACAGAGGGAATTTTTAGCAAATCATATGAAGGTAAAGAATAAACGAAGAACGATGACAAAGAAAAAAGTATCTCGAAGGCAGTACACGATAACGTACAGTCTACCCGTGAACAATAAATCATTTGTTGTTTGTAAGAAACGATTTCTATCGACGTTTGGTATCAGTGAAAGGTTGTGTCGAACTACATTGCAGAAAGTAAAGAAAGATAGCCATGAGTGACAGGCAAAGGAATGAGAAAAATAAAGGGGACGAGCGAACTGGGTACCTCACTAAGTTTTCTATTGTTTAAACATACCTTTATTTTCGATTTACAGTTAATGTACTGTAGCTTATGGGAATAAATCGACTATCAATGTCGACCTAGTTTCATCTTTCAAAACTTGTTCTCCTTTATGTACGTAGCGTATCTCATTAATTTACATACGTGATTATTTCTTGTGTGTCTTTTTTAAAATATTTGCTCTCATAATCAATATATCCTCATAAGAATGTTCTTCTTAAAACGCGAATAGTAGAGGATTTTAGCAATCCCAAATAGAGCTTACGTAAACGGTAACTTTGACATTTCAAGTCATAGGAAGTTAGTGGATTATAGGTTATTATTAAGTGTTAAATGCCGTGTTTGTGGTATAGATATATATGTTTATGTATTGGAAAACTTGACAGATTTTTTTCTTTTCGGATTATAAGGATACAAGGAATACTATAAAGGCCCTCGATGTGATTCCGAAACATAAAAAAACAGTGTCATGAAGTTACCGATGAAGATCAATATTACCTTCTTGATGTTTTTAATAATCTTGGAAATCTGGATATCCAAGGAGAGTTTTTGGCAAGTCATATGATAGTAATGGACATACACAGAAAAAGAACGAAGAAATAAGTATCTCGAAGACAGAATACCATAAGTTACACTCCACAACCAATCGCTTGCTGTTTGTAAGAAACTGTTTCTATCGACATTTGGTGTCACTGAAAGAGTCTGTGCTTTGCAGAAAGTAATGGCAAAAAGAGGCAGAACGAATGGGAAACAAATTGATAGGGAGAATACGAAGAATGGGAAATTCAATGGAACTTCGACTGTTAGATCGTAGCTCCGACCTTTGTTATTCAATTTCAGGTTAATGGATTCTGTTTTTATGGAAATAAAACATTATATCTGATGACTTATTTTCTTCTTTCAATATATTCTTATTTAATGTTAGTCATATTGTGGTTTTAGGTTTTCACCAAATAAATGCGAAGGAACATAAGCTTAAGCAATTATTTGAACGTTTTTTTAATAAAATAACGTAATTTACGAAAGTCCACAATTTTGACATGCAAACAACAAACGAATTACAAGTTTTAATAAGGTTGTAAGTAATTTGCAACATCATCATGATATGATTTTTGCATATTTTGTAAAAAAAAAAAGATTATAGGAGAGTTCAGTACAGGCTCCGCACCTATTCTACTTGCAATAGACTAACATTTTTTCAGTCATTTAATTGTATTTATGAATACAACCACTTCGAATACACAAACTTTAAACCCCTACTTGATTCGGATGCGAACACGTTTGCTGACTTTTTGCAGTTTTACTTTCTATGACATTGGCTTGAAAGTATCGTGAAAAATTTCGAAAATGAGATATGGTTTTTGGATGTTATGTGCCATCTAGATCACGGAAAAATCATGCCACTCACTGATTTCCATCAGTCTGTCTATCTGTCTGCTAATCCTTGGTCAGTCCGCAACTTGAGGAGTACGGTTTGGATTTTGATGATATTTTAACATAAGGTCACTACTATGCCAGGGACAAATAAGCTTTGTGGTTTTTGGTGGTGTAGGAAAGGGCAAATAAACGGAAAAATCGCTTAAACTTTGTTTTTGGATGTTTCTGAGAATCTTGACTGTTTTCAGAGAAATTCTTGAATAGGGACAAGTGGTGAAAAAATGAGACAGCCGAAATTTTGGTCAAAAACAAGACATTCAATTTTTCCCAATGCAAAAAAACAATAACATTGCAAAAAATACGTTACAAATTACTTCCACATAACAGGTGGGCTGAAAATTCCGTATCGTTTCAATGAAAAAATATTTTTTTCGTCAAAATTCGCTTTTATTATTCAACATAGTTGCCTTCAAGGGCTATACAGCGATTATAACGTTCTTCAAGTTTTTCGATACCCTTCCGGTAGTAATCCTTCGGCTTGTCCTCAAAATAGGCTTCAGTTTCGGCGATGATTTCTTCGTTGCTGTGAAATTTTTTTCCGGTGAGCATTCTCTTAAGGTCTGAGAAGAGGAAATAGTCGCTTGGAGCAAGGTCCGGAGAATACGGTGGATGGGGGAGCAAATCGAAGCCCAATTCATGCAATTTCGACATCGTTTTCATGGACTTGTGGCACGGCGCATTGTCCTGGTGAAACAAGATTTTTTTTTTCTTCATTTGTGGCCGTTTCTTGGCGATTTCGGCCTTCAAACGCTCCAGTAACACTATATAATAGTCGCTGTTGATAGTTTGGCCCTTTTGAAGATAGTCGATGAAAATAATTCCTTGCACGTCCCAGAAAACAGAGGCCATAACCTTGCCTGCTGACTGTTGCGTCTTTCCACGTTTCGGAGGTGGTTCGGATGCAGCCGTCCACTCGGCCGACTGGCGATTTGACTCCGGTGTGTAGTGGTGGAGCCATGTTTCATCCATGGTGACGTATCGGCGAAAAAAATCGGTTTTATTGCGCAAAATCACCTCCAAACAGGCCTCAGAGTCGTCGATGCGTTGTTGCTTTTGGTCAAATGTGAGATTGCGCGGCACCCATTTCGCACAGAGCTTTCGCATATCCAAATATTCATGAATGATGTGACTGACACGTTCTTTTGATATGTTTAAGGCCTCAGCTATGTCAATCAACCGTATTTTGCGGTCTCCCAAAATTATTTTGTGGATTTTTTTCACGTTTTCGTCCGTAACGACCTCTTTTGGGCGTCCACTGCGTGCGTCGTCTTCAGTTGACATGTGACCGGTACGAAATTTAGCAAACCACTTGCGAATGGTTGCTTCGCCCGGGGCAGAGTCCGGATAACACTCATCAAGCCATTTCTTGCATTCGACGGCACTTTTTTTCATCAAAAAATAATGTTTCATTAACACACGAAACTCTTGACTTTCCATGGTTTTCAAAAATAACAAAAGTAGCGTCACTCTCGATACGATAACTCAAAAACTAATGATCCGACAGCTGTCAAATTTTGACAGGCATCTTTTGAAGGTTGGTACTAGCTAAGAAGCGTATGGATTTTATTCTGGTGGCGCCATCTCATAGAAACGATACGGACTTTTCAGCCCACCTGTTATATACAATTGAAATATGTAATAAATAATAAATAAACGTAAACACAAACATCGAGAAAAAACTATCGCATCTGATTGTGCATTTTGCTTAAAAATCTTTTAAATTTACAAACTTTTCCTGTTGCGCCGCTGTACGTGATCGTAGAGAATCAGCAAGTATCGCGTTTTCAAAATAACCGGCTTTGATATTCCATATCGAATTTAGTCTATTTTTATTTGTTAGCAAGCAGGCACGTCGTGAGGTACAAAACGAGACACCACAAAGTTTAAAAACATTACACCTGCCAGGTAAAAAGCAAGACAGCTTTTATACCTTTGATAATAATGCCGAAGGTTTACGTTCCCAAAAAGCGCCCCTACGACAAAAAGAACATGGAAACAGCCCTAAAACTAATAGAGAATGGCACTTTATCTCTTAGAGATGCAACTAAACAGTTTAAAATTGACAAATCTGCTCTTTCGAGAAGACGTACTCGTTCACTTGGTAAACAGGGAAGAAAAACTTCTCTAACTACAGAAATGGAAGTAGACTTAAGTGATAAGATAAAAATTATGACAAAATGAGGGTTTGCTCTCACTAAACCAGAGATACAAGCAATAGTTCAAACCTATGTACAAGAAAACCACCTTACTACCCAGTTTAACACGTTCAGTGCGAACAGCGTCAAAAGACGCCCTCCGCTCCTGTGGTGGGAGGCGAACGGCGTCTTTCGACGCTCTCTGCCGGCTTCCAAAAAAGTATTTCAGTTTCTGAGGTGGGTATCCTCATCCCAGTTCGTAGTCAATGTGTTAAGGAAATCCCGGGAAAGATTGGTTTAAAAATTTGTGTAAGCGCAATAGACTAAGTCAAAAAACGCAAAAAACGCAAGTTTACTACGTGGCACAAATCCTTAAAGTTTTTGAGAGCGATGGAGAAGTAAAATATCTGAGGCGCAAAGGATTTAAATTTATTTTTCCGGCCATTGAGGAAAAGTACTTCATCGACAAAAGTGACAGAAATGAAACTTCCCCAGCCAGAAATAGAAAGTAAGACCCGTCGTATCTCTCAGCAATATTGGTTTCCTATCGACTTTGAAAAATACGTCGTTCAATAATATGTAGTACAAAATACGTTAGAATAATAAGTTTTCTACTTTAGCTCTTAAAATCTTATTGAAAATCTTGTTTTAACTCCTTTTTTGAATTAGGTATGGTTTATTTAACTTGTTTTTGGATTTGTTTTCTTTTTAGTTTAATAAACATAGTTTTGTATTTAATTATGTGAGTTTTCTTTAAGAACGTTGTCACAATTTAAAACCTAACTATGTTATTTGACTTACTAAACGCTTTAAAACCCTTGCAGTGTGTCTCGTTTTTATTCCCCAGGGTCTCGTATTTTGCCACACTGATGTAAAATGACTAAAACGCCAGAAAATACAGTGTCTTGCTTTTAACCTCTCACTGTCTCATTTTTAGCCTAAATAGTGGTTAAAAACGAGACACGGTTTTTTAACCAAAACGCCCTTCATTATGAATATTATGAACTTTTTTTAACGTGAGGCTTTCTATATACAGGGGAATATAACAAAGCCTTAAAGTCCGGTTTTTTGTTGATAAAAAATTAAAAGATTTAAAAATCGTCTCGTTTTTGCACCACTTGACCCTACTGGGAGTAGTGGGAGGTGGGGGGAGAGTACATGTCAGTTTCCAATCCCGGCAATTCCATATTTCATACATCGGTTGTCTAGATGGCATTGTTAGACTACGAATTGATTTTACGAGCCTGCTGGACTGACCTGATCCATTTTGTTCGTTTGCTGTACATGATTGTAGCTAATGGTTTTCTTGCGTAGGAATTACATGGTCAATCTACTTGATGCCATTGCCTTAACATACCCTACTAATACGTCCCAAAAGCTTAAACAATTGTTTAGATAATAACTATAGTATTAGAGTTTAGCATATCAATCAGAATTGAAAATATATTACATTTCAGATATTCCTCCGTGCTTCAAATGCAAGAAAAAGTTTTATAAGTATAGTACGTTCCAGTATCACGTACGTTACTACTGTGGCACGGAGTATAAGTGCAATGTTGGTGGATGCAGAAAAACGTACAAAAGGAAACATGATCTTGCAAATCATCAGCTCAAATATCACGTAGGAAACCAATACACATTGGGGATTTTGGAAAAATCATAAATTAGCGGAATCGGGACCGAATCGTTTAGTGGTAGCATATACAATGAGGGCCTAATTTGTCTGACGGCTTGACTTCAATGTGTACGAGTATGTATAAACACATATGTAAGAAAGTGATATAAGCCGGTTGGCTAGCGAAGCTCATCACTGCGTTGCCTAGCAACGCTGACGCGGCTATCTGCCGCCTGTGCCAATATGTTACACAAATTTCTTGAATTAAGATGCATGCTGAAAATGTGCGCTATTTTATTCTTTATGCTCAAATAATAGTTTTATTTTGAACATACACATTTCTGAATTGTGAATTGTGTCGAATATGTTCAGGATCGATTCCAGATCGGTCCTTACGGCACTTCATTTTAGGTCGAAATGAAATGCCATGATCGACACAAATTCTGCAACATTGCTTCATTGGTTCGCTAGGCAACACCGCATCTCGTACATTCCAAGGCAAGTTTTCCAACCCCATGGTCATTGATAACGATTTTGCGCAGTACACGCAGCCAGCGATAATTTGTATTGCGTAATGGTATTTGTTACATTTTGCGACAACGAGCGGTGTGTTGATTTTAACACCAAGGTGGAAGTCAAACATGATTACTAATAATAAATTAAAGCAATATGTCGTATCAAAATTGAAATAAATAATTCTAACCAAAATGAAAATAAAATAATAAATTAAATATTCAAACTGACCTCCTTCTTAGGTTTGACTGTTAACTTTCTGGTTTAACTTATCTATTGGCAACGCGGCAGATTGCAGGACCTTCTACGTCATCTTCGTTAGGTAATGTGGTGATGTCCTTCGCCCGTCATCTGGCTTCTATCTCTTTCTAACATGTGTTGATATATACTTCTCGTGATTCTCTCTCGTACACATTGAACCGTGAAAAAAAAAGTACTAACTTCTCCGGGAAATTGTTTTTAAATAAAATCAATAATTTTGAAATAATATTTTTTATATTATCAGAATTAAGAAGGCGTAGGCGTAGGAAACGTAAATAGGAATCCTTCAAGAACTAGATTGAGTGCCTGCACTGTATAGTTGCCGTCCAAAAGAATATGTTAAGGAAAAGGGTAAAGTCACTATTATCATCAACATCAACATTATTCGCTAATATAGCCTTAACATTGATGAGACTGCTGTATATGTACCTTAGGTACTTCGTTTTCAAAAGAAATCAATAAAACTTCCTTCAGTAAGGATGTCGTTGTTTTATTTCCCATCATTTTAGGTGTAGGAGCGATGCTGACAAGTTTTATGCCTGCCCCTTGCACGCGTAAGAAATTCCAATCCAGGATAGCTCAGGTATATTAGACATGTTCTGCTCTAAATATTTTGAAACATGCGTATACTATGAGAGAAGGTTTTAGACGAAAGTTGTAGGATTTCGAGGGGCCAAAATAACGGTAACCCTAAGCACGATCTTCAAGGCAATTTTAAGGTCGAGTAATTTTTTTTCAAAAGGTACCTAAATATTGGATATGACCTTGACCATGCTCAACAACACAGTTGTGAGGTTTCTGAAGATTACCCAAAGATGAATCTGACCATGACTTTGTCCTTCAAGGTCAAACCAAATTTCCAAAGGACACCTTCCATTTTTATACTGGAAATGGAAAAAGGAGGACATTTTATGTCTGAGTGTGACCTTGACCTCAAATAACATTTAAGCTTGACAAAGTGTAAAAATTAAAGGTTTCACTCTCAAAGCTCAAAGTCGGGTCTTATTTGGTAGAGCAAATTGTTTACGAAGCTTTGATTCTAACCAAGGTCTACTTTGAAATGGCCTTGAAGGTAACGGTCATTTTACTTTTTCTTTCAATTCCGATGTTAAAAAAGAGGGTTCTGTTTGAATATGCTCACTTGCTCTTAAGAATACCTTAAAGGTCGTGGTCAAGGTCATTAACAAGGTCATCATCATTTTCCTCCTCAAAACCCTACAAATTTTGTATGGAACTGATTTTTCTAGCATGTGTAGCTGTCGAAATATTTAGGTGGGGAAGTTAAAATGGGATACGCAGTATACTGAACTCATTTGGACAACTGTAATAAACTGTTCAACAATGTCAGCCCTATAACCCTCAAGAGGATATAGGTCGAAAAGTAAGAAAATAATTTGGAATATAGCTCAAAATGGGGTACTGAGTACTTATCCACTTATCGGGTAGAAGGTCATTTGTAGAAACATGCATATTTGTAGCAGAACGTACAGGTTCAGACATTTCGAATATGGACATTGTTGCCTTTATAATCAATCAATCAGTGTTTCCACTTGCATTAGGTCCCAAAAATCAGTTTATCAACAGTCCAGTTTCAGATTACCCTTTATATGTTTAAAACACATTAGTCAGGAAAGTTAATTCATTAATGCATTTTCAGATATACCCCCTGCAGGTGGTCAATGTACCAATTGCTTCAAGATATATGCTCACAAGAGGAACCTGCGTAAACACATACTGTTCCAATGTGGCAAAGAGAAAAGTTTCAAATGTTTGTACTGCCCACTAAAGTCAAAGTTAAAATATGATATGCCAAAACATGTCGCCAGAATGCATCCTGAAAAACTGGATGAGTTTATAATGGTCTACAAATGTAAATGGAGTACATACCAAAGAAGCGGAGCTGTTTAGCCACTTTGTTTTCTCAACAACCGAACAAAAATGTATCCTTCAAAGAGGCTATTTTACAAATAAACTGTTTCCTATCAACGTAAATTCTTCTTATATCCAGGCACCGAAAAGGAAGAAAGCAGTAAAATACGTCGCACGCTACTGCAGACGCGGCGCCCTTTGGAATTGATAAAGTCAATATCCCGGCGTATTCAAGGAGATCCGCGTCAGCCAGTGGCGTGCGCCGCTCTCTTGCTTCTCGGTATCTAAGTAAAGTGAGTAAATTTTATCGCGGGCGGGTCCACCTTTATTTGAAAATCATCAGTAATCTGGCATTGACAGCTCCATATGTACTAGACAATTGCAAAAAATGGTAAAGGTTTTGTGAACTGCAAAAATCAGTTTAATCCAAAGAAATGGAAACCTTTTAGTGTTGATATAGAATATTAATCGGCGTTGCGGAAGACCATGTACCTCAATTTTGGGATACCAGAATTTTTTCATTCCAGTTTTGTGTAAGCTGTATCTCAAGGTTTGCCAACAAAGTTTCATACCATACTGAAAAATGTAAAACATTCCAGACAAAGAATGTGTGGAGTGACTGTGGATTTCAATATTTTTTTAAGAGGAATCAGTGGCATACCATCAATGTCTGCCAAAATAGGAAGGCAAAATTCCGTAGGAATGCTACTGGTAAAAATTAAAAAAAGAAAGTGATACATTAAAAATGCCTCTTCATACATAGTGCATGTATGCCAAATTTCATCAAAATATGTAAAGTGGAACCAACGCTATTAATAATAAAGATTTATTTTCCATATCTGTACCACCCTGTACCACAAAGGTTAAGGAGTTTGGAGCATACGTTCGTATGATGTTCTCTTCTTAAATCGCCCCATAAATCATCCCCACAAATATTGGCCTTCAATTAGAAAACACCCTGTATGTCGATTAGAAACGGCGCGATGCATTGCAACTAGTTCGAAGCAGAGATCCATTCATGTTTATGACCAATTTTTGATAAACAAGTCAAGGCTACTCCAAAAGTCAACTATAATTTGTTTGGGAAATATGATTACTTGAAAACATCCGGTGGAAATCAGTATATTATTTACAATATTTTGGAGTATAAATATTAATTAACTCAGTTTATTTTTAGGTCCACATATAACTTCAGAGGAACTGACGTGCAAGCATTGCAAGAAAACTTACAAATATAGGAGTAGTTTGAACAGGCACATCAGAGTTGAATGCAACAAAAATGGATCGGAAGTTTGTTACTTATGCAAAAAAGTATTCAAACATAGGCACAACTTACAGCAACACATTTTTGCTGTTCACTGTAAAGACAAACTGTCCTCCGTTACTACTTTTTAACTGATTTTTTAACTTATTTGACTCTTTATCGATCTCTCTGTTCGGCTTGCTTTTTACTTTTAAGCTTATACTATTACCCACCATATTTTGACACATTCAAACATCCAAGTGCCCCATTGTGTTAATACTGTACAGTTAGGCGATGGTTAATCTATCACCATTCAATAGCGCATCAGAACAATTTTTAATTATTGATTATAATTTGTTTAATTCTCCGTTGACTTGAAATATGTGGTCATCATCATTGGTTCGTTCTGATGTCTCTAATTGCTCTGTGCAAAACAACTCACAAAAACCTTGGATGTACAGTACAAGTAGATATAATGAGGTATCTTGAATATTACTCATCATCAGCAGTTACTTATTCTCACGTTTTGATGTGTTGGACTACGGCAGATAATAGTGTAGATTTCGTGATACTATACCTTGATGACCATCTAATATTCCAAGATATGATAGCTCAAACAATTTCATGAAGAAAAGTTTGTATGTATAAATATAAGTCCGCATCTTTCGAGGAATATGGACGAGATGCTTAGTAAATAACTTGAGAGATAGGAGAAATGGGCGCCGGCGGGATTCGAACCCGTGGAGCTGATCTAACCAATTAGATTACAGCACCAGGTGCCAACCACTTTTCAGGATCGACCGATTGAGACAAATTCAATCCTATCCACGCTACTGTTTCTTTGTTCTGTCAATCTGCGTGATGCACCATCTGGCAGTGTCCAAGTGAAAAGCGCCGCAGTTTGAAAAAACAAAGAAACAGTGGCGTGGAACCACAACACAGTTAAAAAAGATTGCATGACCAATTCAAAAAAGGTTATATCAACTTCCAAGCGTTTGCCTTTTTCCCAAAGTGGAAAGGATATAAACAACTACTTAGGTCATCTTGTGGTAAAATAGTAGTAATGTTGCCCGAGTCTGACCTGAATTTAACAATAAAGGAAACATACTGTCTCGCTCTCCCTTGCTTGTACATACAGTTGGCAACCTAGTGTTTAAAAATAAGTTTATCTGGTGATGCCAAGTGTGTTGAATAAATGGATTCCATTTGTGAAAGTGATCATAGCAGAATGATTTTGGAATTAGATTCATACAAGTAAACGAAAAACCTATGCGCAGGAATTTTTTTCGAAAAATGTGGCCAAAGTAGTTACCCATAATTCAGGGGCCGAAAAAATAAGCTACATTATCGAATCTGGTTAACAATTATAATAACGCGACACTCTGACAATATATACTAAGTGACATATAAATCCGAACACCCAGTTTAAATGGTTTTATTTTAATAAAATTTTGTATAAGTACTTAATGAAGCATAATAAGTAAATGATAAAAATTTCAAAATGATTGCACTGCTTTAAAGCACCTTTAATAATGTGTGGATGCACCCTGATATGCTACGCATTCTCCAACGCGCCTTGGCATGCTTCTGATCAGGTGGACAATGTCCTCGTGCGGTATCTCATCCCAGGCAACCACCAACTCCTCTCGAAGTGCTTCTAGAGTCTGAGAAGGACGTTGCAAATTGAGCAATCTCCTACCCATCATATCCCACTCGTGCTCAATTGGGGATAAGTCGAGAGATCTTGGTGCCAATGGTAACAATGTGACATCATTATGTTGAAAGAAGTATATTATGACTCTTGCAAGATGTGGTCGGGCATTGTCTTGTTGGAAAGTTGGATCTGCCAGGGTGTCAAGATAGGGTAAAAGATTAGGTTCTAGAACTTCGTGGATATAACGCTGCGCGTTCATGTTACCTCTGATGAAGATTAAAGGTGACCTGGAACCATAAGCTATAGCACCCCAAACCATAACTCCAACAGTGTGATGAACATGTCTTGCAAGAAAAAACTGTGGATTCCTCCTTTCACCACGTCGCCTTCTAACCCTGGCACGACCATCGTGCATGCCTAAACAAAATCGAGACTCGTCACTAAAGACAATACTGTTCCATTCCTGATCCCAGAGTGACCGTTGTCTGCACCACTCAAGGCGATTACGTCGGTGTTCTCGAGTTAAAGGGAGGACCCAGTGTGGCCGGTATGAAAACAAGCCAAAACTTCTCATTCGTCGGTAAACACTTCGCACGCCAATAGGTCTTCCGTGTTCTGCAAACCATTCATTTGCAATGGACCTGGTAGTGGAGAAACGGTCCCTTAAGGCCAATAATCTTAGGCGGCGATCTTCACGGTCTGTTGTTCTACGGCGGCATCCAGTGCCCCTTGCTCTTTGCGTACGGCCTTCTCGAAGCCATGCCTGACAACACCTAACCACAGTGTCTACACTTCTTTGCACTCTAACTGCAATTGCCCGAAAAGAAAGTCCAGCTTCCCGAAGTCCCACTATACGGCCCCTATCAAACTCACTAAGTTGACGAAATCGTACAGGTCTCCGTACTCTAGGCATCGTAACCGATCGTAAAGGATGTCAAGAACCAAAATCCGCCAACGTTTATTCTTTACTGCGGCTGAAATATTCATTTTTAGAGCGTTAGTGAATTAAAAAAAGCAGTATAAAAACCGGAATGTCCAACTGATAAGGCTGAAAATTTTTTCACTTGTTATTTACAGTAAGATAAATACATTCACCAACTTTTATTAAAATAAAACCATTTAAACTGGGTGTTCGGATTTGTATGTCACTTAGTATAACTTCAAATTATAAGAACGCTTTGTTTAGTTGTTAACTATTTGCAAAATAATGAGTTATTGGGTGATACATGTATTTTTAGAAAAAATAGCATAATATGTAAACAGTTAATGTTCATATTTTAATATTAAAAAGAGAATGTATCAAACAAATGGCCGTTTGCGACTTGCAAGGATTTTTCTGATCAATTCTAACCAATAGTACATCTTCACCACGATACAGGTTAAAATAGCATGCAGTTTAACTTTATAGTTGACTTGATATCAAACCTAATATTTACTTAGAGGTCAAAATCTAAATCACGGTGAGACTAGGCTCTATTTTTTATCCAAACAATTTGGCATTAAATACTTTTTTAATTAAGTAGGCTGTATTTATTAGTTTCCTTTAGCTGTCAAGATACCACAATCTCGCTTCGTTTTGCGTATATCTGACCAAAAAAAATCCTGACAGGGATGATTTCTAATTACAGTGGTTGCCTAATCTAGATAGAGAGAGCTGGACATATCGGGGTGCGTTCATTAGTAGCATTTGGTGTTTGATTTTGATAGTTCTTTGGTTTATACTCTAAATACCGTATTCAGTTTGTTCTAAAGAAAAAATGGTAGGTTCTGAAACGCGTCTTAGGGACGAAATGATCCGAATATTGAGCGGAACGCACCATTACTACAATACTCCCGAATTGAACGCATCCACGTTTAAAAATATCGAGGTAGCTGAGTATCTTCTAATAACCCGGTAGTACGGAGAGGTACGCACTGAAACTTTAGGCTTCTTCCGGTTTAAACTTTCATACATCTTCTAAATTAGATTTAGATATGACTGAAGAAACAAGCATGCATAGGCAAGCACGTTGCAAATTAAAAGGACGGAGAACCAAGACAGTCATCAATGATCAGTAGAAGGGGGCAACCAAATTGGCATGAAAGTCTATTTTTGAGCACTATAACTAAGACGACACATCTGCAACTAATTTTAATTCCAATTCAGACACTTTTAAGTTCTTAAAAATAGAAATTTTTCCTTCAAAGTTAGTGTGGAAGTCAAAATCTATAGTCAACGCCAAACAAAGTGGCGTGCACGTCATCAAGGTGGGTGTGTTGAAAAATTTACATTGTTGCCAAACTTTTTGTAAAATAATAAAATTTATTATTTACATATCTAGGTTTATAAGCAATATTAACCTCAAATGAGAACAAAAATAATAGTATAATAAAATTATAGATCTGTACTTGCATAATCATTAAGTATGACAATTATTGATCAGATGACACTATGAAACTACCATATTTAATTGATAGCTTAAAGGTACTGAATAAAAATCCAAATGGGGTCCTCCAAATTTTATGCATGGTATTTATTTTACAGAATTCATACAGAAAAATGCATTCTAAAATTAGGTAAGCTACTGGTGTAAGCTTTTTCTGTACAGTAAAGTTAGTCGGAGTTTCTTTCTTCAGCGCTGTCTGAATCTGAATCTTCATCACTCTCAAACTTGATTATTAAAGGTTCGATGTCTGGTCGATCAAAAATTCGTTCTCTTTCATACCATTTAAAAATTTCTTGCTCAGTATGTCGAACACTATTTTTCCACATGTCTGGGGTAACCGTTTGTAGAGCCTCGTTCCACATATCCAAACAGTCTTTTTCACTGTTACCATCTCTACCAATATGTCTGTTATAGTAACCTTTTGCTATGCCCCAAATTAACTCAATAAGGTTAAATATACAATGGTAAGGAGGCAGACGAAGAACTTTGTGCCCATGTTGTTCAGCCAATTCATCAATCACGTATATTTTAGGTGGTTTGTTTCTAAAAAAGCAGTTATTTTAAGAATAGGAATAAACAAAAGAAATATAAACTGTCGACCAAAATATATATAATTAAGAAGCATTATGTACCGAGCAACAATACTCAATAGCTCTGTTTTAAACATTGTGTTTAAAAATGGTATGTTTTGATTTGTCAACCAGTCTTGGATATTTTTTTTTGTCCATGCATTGTTGGGCACTTTGTTCAATATCATGCTGTGATAAAGGGCGTTATCCAGTATAATCATAGATGGACTCTCCAATTTTTCTAATAACTGATGTTGAAACCATTTCAAAAAATTGTCCTGGTTCATCTCTCCATGGTAATCGCTCAATTTTGTTTTCGAAGAAAATATCGCTTCACTACCCTCAATAAACCCATTTTCATTTCCAGCATGTAATATAATGTATCTAAAATATATTAGTTTTAAATTTTATAGTGCAAATTGTGTAAAAGTACATACCTTTTACCATCTGTTTTAATAGCTTTCACGCTTTTTTGGTTTCCATTTGGCAAGAGCGACCTATGGTCCCGTTTTGAAATATCCAAGTTTCATCGAGGAAGACAAACTGGTATAAGGCCTCAACCTTGGCTTGATTGTATTGCCTTAGAAATTCCACCCTTTTCAAAGCTATACTTGGTAGTTCCATGAGCCCTCGTCGCGGATTGTCCTTAAGCCACTTAAATCCAAGATCTCTAAGCAACCGCCTTAAAGACGTGGCACTACCATCAAATAATGCCCTATCTCTTAATCGAGACCATAAAGTTTGTATCGTAACTTGTTCTTCTGAAACCATGTGTAATATGACATTATAATTTAGTTAACAAATTAATGCAAATTTCTGATAAGTTATTATAATAAGATCTTACTTTTGTGATACATATTATAGATCACTTCTCGAATGGCACTTGTATCCAATGTCGCTGTGTTGGTTACACGTTTAATATAACTCCACTTTTTCTTGGGCGATTCTAAATTTGCATCACTTTTCACACCCTCGGAAATACGACTAACTGTCCTTAAACTAATTTTTAAAGCAGCAGCAACACGCTACAAAAAATTAAATAAAATTTCACTATTATTAATATACATTACATATAATTATTAGTAACCTACCTCTTGAACAGCATTTAAAGGCAACAAAGGCCCGTTGTTGTCCCTTTCTTGCTCAAAGTAGTGCATTAACGAGGCCACGAGTTCCTTACACCGACTATTTAACTGTTTGGGCATCTTTATATACCAAAATTGCCTTTATCTACTCGTAAAATGAATAATTTTGTTTTGAAACAAACAGTTGTTGATTTACAGTATGCGGGGCCAAAGGATTTATAAAGATTTGAAATGCCACAAATTGATTCAGTGTCAAAATTAATACAAATGTCAGTTCCCAGTTTAAATAAGTTTCAAGGTGACAATGTGTCAACGCTGCGAAATCGGTTTAGTGCGTTTACATGTCGATAAGTGATTGGAGCGTTTGCAAAACATTTTATTTCGCATAATGCGTCTAAATTTATCAGAAAGCAACTTATGTGATATTTTAATAACAATGTTTATATGACTATTAACCATAATAAGAGAGTAATGACGATTTTACAATTTATACATCACATTAATATGAAACTGCAATAGAGCAATTGTTTGTGATAGAAACCTAGGCATTAGGTCGGGGAATTTTTATCGTGATGACGTGAACGCCACTTTGTTTGGCGTTGACTATAGACGAACATTCACTAAAAGAATCCTTGTAGCCTCCAGATTTACAATATGGTTATTTAGTAGACATATTGACTTGTGTTTTACAAATGGTGCAACAAAGAGATTGTTTTTACATATGTAAAATAGATACATTGTAAAAAAACTAGTCGCACACTATTCCTTTATTTGCACTGACGCCACTGATGGCGCAATAGAAAAAGTTCTCATACCAAGATATCACATTTTACGTTTTCTTAGAGCGTGCCTTAACTTCAAATAATATCTAAAGTAATTTCAAATATATGAAATAAACCGATTTATCTCTTAAAAGTTGAACAACCTCAGCTAAAAAATTAAGTTATTGTAGACCTTCACATGTTCATATTAACTTTTCTTCATGGACTTTGAAAACATCTGGTATATAGAAATGAGCAAACAAAATATGTTATCTGAAGCCACCGAAAATCAGCTGTTTGTTATTGTTTGTGGTAAATCGAAACCTGAACAATTATTTTTATACAGTATTTTTCCTTGAATGATATTACTCATCACATCACACGTTTATATGTTAGTTTAGGATCTTAGCGGTTTATTTTCTTACTTTTATAGAAAAATATACATTAGTGTAAAATATGTTTTTTATTTCATATCGTAATGACGATATACTCGATTCGAAAAGGAAAAATGTTCTAAATTGGAAGAAACTAGCATTAACTCATCGTACGCCACTGAGAACACGATAGTTTTTATGTACGCGGTTCTTACTATACACAGCAATCAGTGATGTACGATGCGTCACTCCATTTTGTTCGAATAGCCCTTATATGGGATACTCGTCCTAGATTAGCATCCTTATCCCGTTTTTGTCTTGATGATCCCCACAAGGATCCCCACTCTCTAAATTGCGTAACCTGCGTGATTACATATACCGTGCAAATCAATTATGGTTGAGGTCGGCGGGTAGGGTTATTAAGTGAAAACCTATATAATTTCAAAAAAAAAAATGGTCAATTTGTGCACCAGCTAACCGCCAATGGACCGCCAGTTCAGCCCGCGTTTACTACAAGTAGACTAGTCCAAAGGTGGCACATTATAGGAAAATCTGCATAATGTCATAAAATTCGATATGTCACTTTTAAAGTTACGTAATATCTACGGGTGCGGGCGCCAATGTGTATGAAAGAGAGAGAGAGAGAGAAGCGAGAAACGAGAGAAGCGTACCACACACATGTAAGAAAGAGTGCGGCCATAAGTAATCACCACGAGAAGTGACCACGGAGCGGCTGTTTTTAACCTACGCTTTTCTCCCTTCTCTCTAGTAGACATTGAAACTCTGGCGACCTCGACCGTAAATGGTTCGTACGGTATACGCATGCCCTCCTCTGATTCGGCACACTCGCGAAAATAATTCAGATGTGCCCCACTACGACAAACACTGGCTCAATTATCAAATTCAAATCAATTACCTGTTTCAAAGTTAATACCGAAAATAATGAGTTAGTTATAGTACTGTCTTGCGGCAAAATTGTTACTATTATTCAAAGAGCCCTTTGCCTGAATTATGATAATGTTTTTAAAACCTGTGGTACAGTCAGATGAAATCTAGCATTAGTTCTTGCTAATTTTTACAAACCATTGGAAAAATAACCTCATATATTGACCTTAAAATTACCTTAAAAAACCTATAGGTATGTCTGATCTTGATTGGTATATACAGGGTGACTTCGAAGTTGAGTCATTTATTTTAACAGTGAGTAGATCTGATCAAAAGAAATGTTTTTTTCCTTTACCATTTTTCTGGTAAAATTAAAGTAACAAAGTTATAGCCCTTTGGAAGTTTGAGTACCGCCCTGTCTCAATAATAATATTATGTGCTCATGTTTGGCAACAACGGATATAATCCGTCTTATCGGTTCATCGCATCGGAAACAAAAAAGCGAAAGAATTTGGAACGATGTTTTTACAATTATTTTATTCAGTTGTATACAGTCAGTGTCAGTCGGTAACGCGTGAGTGAATACTGGTGTCTGTTGCGTGGCTCAAACGAAATCAAAAATGGCACATGTTTACGAAAATGCTGAACTTGTGGACATGATTCTTATTTACGCGGCATCACGGATTTATGCGGATCGGTTTCCCAATCGAGTGCAACCAACTCCTCGTGCCTTTGTTAATGTAGTACAAAGGGCTCGTGAATCAGGTGACTTAAGACCTCACAGGGGAGGTCATGCCATGATCAAATACAGGTCCGCATTGAAATACTTGTCGGGAGGATACTTTATAAAACAAGATAACATTTTTTTATTTTTTTTTACTTTTACACACATATTTTGGTTTATCTTCCTTCTACAATCATTATCTGAAAATTAATGACTCAACTTCAAAGTCACCCTGTATATTTTGAATTTGTACTTGAGGTGACTTTGAAATTACTTTGAAATGCCCTCGGACCAAAAAAACTTAAATGACATGTGGTTGGGCTGAATTGTTCGGCTTGTTTTGAAAGTGGCATTGAAATGAGCTTCAGGTAATCTCAAATGCTCACATAAAGGTAACAAACCCCGGCAGTGATATAACGTATATTGAAAAGTGAAATGTCGGCTTTTTTGACATTATATAGTTTTTAGTAAGATTATGTAGGTTTTCCTATAAGATGTCAACTTGGAACTAGCTGTTGTTTACTTGATATGCGCTCGTTATGTACGTGTTGCCTAAATGTCATGGCGCTTGTGCTTTCGCTTTCATGGTTTGGTTTAGATGTAATGCAACATCTGCTTCAGATATGGCATTATTAGAGGATTTTCTGCTAATAATCTTGTTGATGATAATTCCCTTGGTTTCTTGTCTCAAATTTGCTGAATTTCAAAAATGAGACATATGAAAAAAGAAAACCCTTGGTTGGTGAACTATATTACAACTAAAAGATGAAAAAATAGGCTACAGACAGGAATACTTATGAAACGTAAAAAGGTAATTTATTACATTTTACATTATTTTTTATTTCGATCCATTTAAATTTTATAAATATTTATTCTGCGATGCCAAGTAGAAAAAAAAATCAGCGCGAAAATGATTTGTGTGTAATGAGTCAATTTTTCTGTAACGTGGCCTAATTATACACAACGCGGGCGCGGTGATGATTTCCGGTTTTTGAAAATACAATAAAGACGGGAAAATCGTAATTTATAACTTTGAACCTAACCTCTCTTCAGAAAGGACAACACAAATAACCCGTCTAGTACAGCTAATAGATACCTTGTTACTTTGTGGGCAGCATATTCAGTAATAATTTTCTCACATAGCAAATATCACTGATTTAAACACATGCAGACCAATACAGGCACTCATCCAGATGCGATCTAGCTATTCTGCTACTCGACCAATTTTCTTTCTGTCACGTCTTCTCAGACTACAGACTATCTCGGCATTCTACAACCAACAAAGCATGCTGGCGACCTGGCGACCTGATTTGCAGCATGGTCATTGAGCATGTCGTTGAGTCATTCCTCCATAGGTGACGCATTGGGTTTTTTACGTAATAATCATGCGGAATTGAAATCAGGGATTGAAAAAATCTAGCTATGCTGAATATCGTTTTTTTGCCGTAGAAATTGTATTCTTCGACAGTGTTCTGTATCACTGTGCGGCAGTGTTTAGCATCTACTATAATACATATACATCCTTAACCTCCCAATTTTTTGTCCACCTTAATTTGGTTTTTGCACAAGAATGCTCCTGTTAGAAATGCACTTAAGGCATGCTTCCTAGTTTGATATTTTCATTCAATATACATAGCTATAACGTTACCTCAGGAGACACGTTGATGCTTATATAGTAACGTATAGGTGAGTGAAATGTTTTGTCATAGCTTAGAACTCCTAATTTGTGCTGAATGCGTTTGTTGTTATTTCAGATACCTATCATATTACTTATATTTTTGTTATTTACTATTAAAATATTTTAGGGAGGTGGGTTTGCAATACATGCAATAAAACCTACGCAGGCAGAAGAGGTCTCCGCAGACACCAAACGTATGAGTGTAATCATAATCCCAGGTTTCACTGCGATCTTTGTAAATATAGTGCGTCCAGACTGGAACATCTCAGGATACATTTCAGGACTAAAAAACACCTCATGAATCTAGACCGAATGAATTCTGGTCGACTTATCATATAATTATTTACGTATTTTCGCATGAATATGGTTTACGTACTAAGAAACAGACTGAATTAGTTCATTACTTTGAAAGTTTGATCTTGATCCTCTCTCAAGGCTCCTCAGCACCCAGTGAGTATTGTACCAAGATGTTCATTTATGAGGTAATCAAGGGGCTTGCCTTCAGTTCCCTTTCTTCTGATTTTATTTGGTAAGCAAGAGGGGGGAAGTCGAAATGTCCAAACATCGGAACAAGGCAACACGTTGCCGGCGATATATGAGAGAACTAGAAACACATGTTTTACATCTGAATACATATGGGTACGGAGGAGTCTTAAGCAACTTCGCGCGCGTTACAATTTTTCTAGTCATGTCTAAAGTCAGACACTTTTTTTGTCAAATGTTTCTCTGCGGACTGGGTCATTGAGCGACGTTACTTGATGATTAAACATCGCATTTTCCAAATAGAGCTTTGCATTTTTTGACAGTCATTCGAAATTAGTACCCCAAATTACCATCGTATACCGTGTTCCGTTCGCTTGTAATAACGGAAGACGAAAATGAAAATTTTGTTTTGAGAAAGCCTAAAATTTGGAGTTGTACTGTCCTGCTGGTAAAACACTTCAAAAAATTCTTGGGTATTTGCAATTTCGTAAGTAGATCATAAGTCTAATATTTTCCGCTGAGACTCATGTGAGGCCTCAAAAGTTCGCGACTCTTTAGTATTTTTTGACAGTCCTTCCCATCTAGTAGCATGATACATATCGAACAGATGTTCTTCGAACCAATAATTATTTTTTATGAAAATGTAATGGTCATTTTTCGTGGTAACTTGACAGACGCTAGAAACCAAAGTGCTGCTCAAAGCAGGTAACTGACCAAAGTATTATGTTTGCGTGTATTTATTGTGTATGTTTGGGTATGTTAATTAGAACGTACATTTATTTGGGTATGTTTGCTTATTAAATTGTGTATAATGATCTTTAGACTCATTTAAGCCATTTGTCTGCTAATGAATCTTTGTCTGAATCAATTCTGATGTAAATAAATTTTTCCAGTACAAAAGCCATTGTTTTATTTTAGAACGTATTTAAAGTTTTCGTTGAACTCGGACAGTCTGTGATTCCTTTATAACTAAAATTCTTACAAGAAATGGCGTTGTGGTAGACTCTGCGCTTACCACGCAACGATGTCATCAATTCATAAAGGGTTACGTTCGGCACAACATAGTTCCCTGAGCGCGCTACAAACATGTATAAAAAGATTAAATGGATCAAGTTAGCCAAACAGGTCCCTACAATTAGTCCATAGTCCATTTAATAACGCTAATGCTAGTTATAATATCTCATTTTCGAAATATTTTGCGATACATTACTTCCTCATCGATAGTCGTGGGAATTAAAAGTCAGGGAATTATACCCCATTCGTAGTCCATTTACGCCCAGACAAAACGCAACATGCCCTAAAGCGATATTGTACAGGTCCGTGTTTTTCTCAATGGTATTGGAATAATCTGACAAAATAAATGATTATTTTTATAGAAAGAAGTGCACATACTCTTCATAATTCTTTATTCGCTGGAAATACTTGAATCATCGTCCCGAATTGTTAATATTAATTTTTACAGGTTCAATTTGAATATCGATCATATTGACCAGATCCCACATTGTCTCTTAGACGTGACGGATGCAATCTTTCTAATGGTTTGCGGTCACTCTGTTGACATCTTCATAAAACAAATTTTTCACGTCAGAAAATTTGAATGTTCTATTGTTTGAAGCCACGAAGTTTTTTATATTTGCCCAAATCATTTCAATGGGATTTAATTTGCAGTGATAAGTTTCAATGGGATTTAATTCGCAGTGATAAGGGTATAGTCTTAAAAGGGTCTTATTTTGGTTTTTAGCTATTTCGTCGTACACATACCTGACAGATTCTTTAGGCCATTGGTTATTCCATCTAAGAAGGCTTGTCTTGTTGGTTTATAAGTAGAGTAAGCCCAGTTTTTGTATGTCCTGCATCTATCCAGGTTTCATCCAAGTAATAAATCTTTCTGCCCTGGTCGCGGTATTTTATTATTGATTTTAAATAATTTCTTCTCCATACTATTCCATAGTCAAAATGGAGTTCTTTTAGTAAACTATAGAATGTGGCCTTTTGAAGGTAGGTAAGTCTTCATCACTATTAACCTCCTGTAGTATTTTGTCTATGGTGGGAAGTTCCTGCCTTTCAAAAAATTGATGGACTTTGCTTCTGATGGAATTCCGATCAAAGTTATCAACTGTATCCAACAGCTTGGTCTGATGCAGCCTCTTGTGTGGTAGAGACAATTTTTTTTCATATTCTTTCACAATGTTGCAAATGGTCTTAGGACATAAGCCTGTTTTGTGCGCCGCACGTCTTTCAATATCATGAATTTTCATTCCAGGGTGCTCTAAAATTTCGCTCTTATAAACGTTAAGGCCAATATCTTTTGCCCGAATATTCAAATGTCACTTCTTGTCAGGTCTTCGGGGAGGAGACGTCACTGAAGAGAAAGCATGGCTGAAGGAAGCATTGGGAGAAATACTCTCAGTTTCATATTCTGCATTCGTATAACGTATAAACACAAGCTATGTATGCACCGAATAATATGTACAGCAATTGCCGGCGTCGGCGTGCCGGCAATATCCCGAGCCTGAGTTCTACCCTGTCGAATCCAAGTGCATGTTCGTAGTTTTATGACCAATATCTATTGCAACGCTTAGGCGGCTGCCGCTTTGCCGCGCTGCATCTTTGTTGTGCTGGGGCGTAATTGGACTACGGATAGGGTATAGGGTAGGTGTTATCACTTTATTCCAAGTATGGAAGAACTTTCATTAGCGGTCCCTCTGGCTTCTGTGACTAGTATAACTCGGACAACCACGATGAAGTGCATCATGTTGATGTATTCCGTCATAGTGGGTAACCTATTATTTAGTTTCTGTGAAATATATATATTTCTTTGCTCTCTCAAGCGAAGAAGTGAAAAAACTACCGAAAAGTCATTTTGTATTGTATTTTTGTCGCTAGTATTGAGATATTCACGTAAATAATCCAGTGTTTGTAAAATATATCAGGACAAAACAAATTATAATTTTGAGCAATGCGGCAAAAATGAACTACAGGAGTGCTCTTTTAACAGTAATTATGATGCGATGTGTGAGTGTCTCAGATGTAATTTTGTATCCAGACATGAAGTTTTACTCACGTGTTCAGTTTTTTTTTTTAAAACATCTATGTATCTATGACCGAAACGGCTTAGTAAGTTGTTTTTGCTTTTTTTTTTAATGTTGCTACTTTAATCATTTACAGCTCCTGATTATGGTTGCATAATTGGCGATAGCTTGAGAAAATAAAAGTTAAATAAGTATATTATTATTTGCTAAATTAAATTACGTAGGACTTGACAGTTACCTTCATAAGAGAACTCAGGGTATTTTTAAGTGCTATTCCTCAAATATACGTTCGACTTAAACAAACGTATTGATAATTCTCATGTCCAATCTTTTGCAGATGATACGTAGTTGCATAATTTCAGTCCAGGTAATAACTGCCTTGATTTTACAAAACGATGTTAGTAAATTAATTAAGTACCCTTTATATCATAATCTACTTATTAATCCACCAAAATCTAAGATGTTATTATTTTGCGCTTAATGGAAAAAAGACAATGTAACATAGCTCTTGAACATTCAGATAAATAACCAAATCTTGCAGTTTTCTGATTTTGCAAAAATTCTTGGTGTTGTTTTTGCGACAAAATTAAAATTTATAGCGTATGTTAAAATTGTTTTACAGAAAACATATCTAAGGCTACATACCCTTATAGCACAAAGCTATTTACTAAACTTTAAGTTACATAAAAGATGTGGAGGATTGGTCATATCTATACTAAATTATTGTAATATCATGTACTACATATGTTTAGACAATTTTACCAAAAGTTATTCAAAATAGTAGTAACCGTTTCATCTTTGGCTTACGTAAATTTGATCATGTATCAGCGAAATAACCCATACTAAACTGGCTAAAAATTCGTGACTTGGTCAAATATTACTATTCATCTTTTGTTCATAAATTGCTGCTCACGTCAAAACTCTCTTACTCGAGTGTAAAATCGTTTAATGTAGAACTCTCAGAGAAAATGATATAAGAATACCCCACACTTTTTAAACGCAGTTTTTCCTACAATGTTGCTATTATTTGTAATAACCTTCCTGAAGTATATAAAGTCTTGCATTTACCTATCTTCGAAAAAAAGTTAAAACAATATTACCTAACCTGCCAAATATATGATTTACGTAATCAAGCATCCCTTTTTTTGGTTTCGAAGTGGATGTTGTAAGTCTGACAGTTGGCTATACTACGCTATGTAATTATAGATAAATAAAGACGTATTTTATTATTGTCATTGTTCTTATTAAAAGAGCACTCCTATAATTATTGTTCGACAATGACTACCTTTAACGTAATATATATATATATATATATGTATACAGGGTTATCCAAATTAAGTGTCCACCATTAGTAACTTTGTTATTAGTGAAAATACAAAGTTGTTTGAATTAGCAAACTAGTAGCATTTTTAACGCTGGTAAAAATGAGAAATAAAAAAAAACAATTGAGAGTCGTTATTTTGATTTTTTTCAGTAAAATAACATTTTTTTAAATGGAAACCCCTGTATATTATATTTTTTTCTGTTAAAGCATCAAATTTTAAACAAAAAAGCTTACAATAACTTTTCTCCTAGGTTACAAGTTGTTGAAGTTATGGCCTCCAATCTGAAACAATTAAATTGTATCGACAAACTTTATTTTCAACATCAACTTATATAATATATAAGATCCAATTCGTCTAAGAAATTAGTCAGAATTTCTGACATAAATTCCACATATCTTTCACCAGTTAGGGTTCCCTCATAAAAGAACGGGCCAACAATTTTTGAACCAATTATACCGCACCAAACGTTGAAACTGAAACGGACTTGTGGGCCTCTTGGATGTACTAACAAAAGATTTTCTCTTGACCAATAATGGTGGTTTTTTCTATTAAACATTCCAGAATTTGAAAAATTTGATTCATCTGTCCATAAAAGGTAACGAAAGTTATTTACATTTTGGCGACAGAAGCTAAGATACCAATGGCAAAAAACAAGTCTTCTCTCTGGATCCCCTGCCAAAAGCGTTTGAACTGGTCGGTACTTATACGGAATAAATTTGTATTTTTTTAAAATCCTTTGAACAGTACCATAACTGAAATTAGAGTCCTTGAGAATATCTGCTATTGAATTCTCACGATAAGCTTCAAAATATCCAATAACTGAAATTTCCGTGGCCTCGCTTATTATGAATTCTTTTTTTGCCCTTGTTTTAGCAAAAACATTTTCGTTGCCCCTAAATTTTCGATAAAGTCTCAGAAAATATCGTTCATACGGTTGAATGCGAGCGGGATATAATTCACTGTAGTATTCTCTTGCTCTCAAGGAGGATTTTCTGCACACTAAATAGCATTCTAACATATCACACTTTTCTTCATGGGAGAACATTTTTCTTTAAATTAATGACACAATAAAGCTTATAAACAAGTATTTACACTAATGTTTGACATTATTTGATTTTATCATTGTTTTCCAAAGCCTTCTAGTTGCGAGTATGTCCAGTTCAACAATTTGTCGCTTATCTTAATGCTGTCAAATCGCGAACGCCATGTTGTTTTCATAGCCGTCTTAATATTATAATACTGCAAATAATTAAAAATATTTATCGTTATTTTGACTTTATTTTTGACTTTAGCGGAAAAGTCATTATGAACTTTTTTGTTTAAAATTTGATGCTTTAACAGAAAAAAATATAATATACAGGGGTTTCCATTTAAAAAAATGTTATTTTACTGAAGAAAATCAAAATAACGACTCTCAACTGTTTTTTTTTATTTCTCATTTTTACCAGCGTTAAAAATGCTACTAGTTTGCTAATTTAAACAACTTTGTATTTTTACTAATAACAAAGTTACCAATGGTGGACACTTAATTTGGATAACCCTGTATATCTGTGCCTTAGAGGTAAATGATCGTAACTCCATTTTTGCAGTTTTTGTGATTGTCTGTGTATAATTAGTACAGTAGCTGATCATATCCATGCACTTATCGAACAAGTTATAAATAAACAACCAACCTTGAAAATGTGTACGCTATGGGACTGGCAGCAACTTATAAAATGAACCGGAGCCACAGTTTGCGAGATGCAGTTAGATGACTTCAAGAACCTTCGAGGCCTTATATTGCGGCACAGGATCACCTCTCGTTCAAAAGAAACAGGCAGAAGACAAAGAAAGCTTTTTAGTGTCATCAGCGGTGTGACTTGAGCTTCGAAAACAGGATCCAGGGATACTATACTATAAAACAGACATATTCCAAGAGGACTACAAAATGGTAAACATGAATAGATCCTCTAGAAAACCCCAAAAGGACTTAGCAAGATAAAGCATGATCATCTTCTCATGCTTCTGCAATGGGTACCAGAAGCATTTCATGATTTTTATAAAAATATTCCTGTGCTGGGTCAACAAGGAGATGCTGACGACGACGACGACGATTGAATAAATATTCTCCAGACTTAATTTTTTGTTATAATAAAATGTAGCCTATTTCCACCAATTGTACTTCCTGTGTTTCATCCTATGCTGCACCTGGATTTTATTATCATAGTAAATAGTCGTAACTCACAAAATAATCTGAATATCAAATTCTAAGATCATTAACATGAAGCATTACTGTTCTGTGTACCTGTATGGTTTTCCAAAAAACTATATTCGCATATTAACATTAACATGAACAAAAAGCCATTATCCTAATAACTCAATCTTTAATTTGCTCGTTCTCTTAATTGCATTATATGGAGTTACAACTATATACCTCTAAGGCACATATATATATATATATACATATGCCGAAAGCTTGATTTTATCGTCAAAAGCGTCAACTTAAGCCTAAAAATTTGCCAATTTCCCAATTAACATTTAATTGTATTTTGTGCCCAACTGGTCGTTGGCAATGGCGATGACTACTGCTCACATATATACGAGTATATATATATTAAAGTGATGTATCACCTTTCTTATGTAGATATTAATATTTTGTGATTTTAGTTGGTGCCGGTACAAGATTCCAATGCCCCCAATGCAGAAGGTGCTACAATCGAAGGGGCAATCTGAAGAGACATATGACGGTTGAATGTGGAAGACAACCTCACATAAAATGTGATATTTGCTGTTCTAGCTTTAAGTATCTGCACGTCCTACGGAGACACCTTATTGGGGTCCATGGAATTGGTAGAGTTGTGTGAAAGTCCTATTTTATTGTGAGTGTGCATGAAAATTCAAATGGCTCAAATACTTGTTCCCAAGAGACAAATATGAATTACTTATAATTTTATTTGTGAACAATGGTTGGTATCAGTATTATTCAAGCTTGGTTGTTTATATGTTATGATTTAAGCTGTGCACAATAGCGAAAGGCTTTACTGTAAGATAGGGTAATTGAATAAATTATGTCGCTTGTCATTCCTTACAAGTAACGTGTACTTTCATATCATCAACCAACTCGGTGCCAGAAATCTACAAAGTTATTACCACCAGTTCTCGTGTATTGGTTTAAGTGATCTACAGAGCAAGCAACACGATTCAGGCTTTGGAATATCTTTTACGTGGAGACCGATAGGTGCTGCCAAAGTACTTACAGTAGTAGTCTAAGAAGTACAAAATCTTTGCGAGGCATTGTAAGTGGACAAATTATTTTATGAAAACCTCGAGAATATGTGTCGTGCCAGGAAAAAAATGTTATGCCACATTTTTTTATCTGCGATAAGTATGGTTAAACATTATTTTTTACTTTTTCATCAAGATACTTTATCGCTAATGGGATGAACCTTGTACCTTTTTTTAGCTCTAAAACACAGATACAATTTTTTATATCCCAAAGTCGGGCAAAGAATTTTCAAGTTATTGGAATAAAACACCTAGAAATCAGACAATTTACTACTTACTTTCAACACTTTAATTTGTTCGACACTGACCCAAAGCACAATCAATTCCAAATCAAAATGTTATATATTTATTCCAACTTGTTTGAAAATAATGTTTTTGTAAAAGTCTGATATATAGCTCAGTTAAATCCTACATTGTCGGCTGTGTTTATTTTCTAATCTAAATTCAAATTGCTAAAAATGTAAATGCAATGAAAATTAATACGTTGACTGATCAACTTTTTTCTACAATAAATTGTTATTCAATAGAGCCATTTCATAGCCTACTTGAAACACAGTGCGGGGCGCGAAGCGGGAAGATCAGTCAAAATATACTAAGTGACATATAAATCCGAACACCCAGTTTAAATGGTTTTATTTTAATAAAATTTTGTATAAGTACTTAATGAATCATAATAAGTAAATGATAAAAATTTCAAAATGATTGCACTGCTTTAAAGCCCTTTGACCTTTAATAATGTGTGGATGCACCCTGATGTGCTACGCATTCTCCAACGCGCCTAGGCATGCTTCTGATCAGGTGGTCAATGTCCTCCTGTGGTATCCCATTCCAGGCAACCACCAACTCCTCTCGAAGTGCTTCTAGAGTCTGAGGAGGACGTTGCAAATTGAGCAATCTCCTACCCATCATATCCCACACGTGCTCAATTGGGGATAAGTCGGGAGATCTTGGTGACCATGGTAACAATGTGACATCATTATGTTGAAAGAAGTCTATTGTGACTCTTGCAACATGTGGCGGGGCATTATCTTGTTGGAAAGTTGGATCTGCCAGGGTGTCAAGATAGGGTAAAAGATGGGGTTCTAGAACTTCGTGGATATAACGCTGCGCGTTCATGTTACCTCTGATGAAGATTAAAGGTGACCTGGAACCATAAGCTATAGCACCCAAAACCATAACTCCATGATGAACATGTCTTTCAACAAAAAACTGTGGATTCCTCCTTTCACCACGTCGCCTTCTAACCCTGGCACGACCATCGTGCATGCCTAAACAAAATCGAGACTCGTCACTAAAGACAATACTGTTCCATTCCTGATCCCAGAGTGACCGTTGTCTGCACCACTCAAGGCGATTACGTCGGTGTTCTCGAGTTAAAGGGAGGACCCAGTGTGGCTGGTATGAAAACAAGCCAAAACTTCTCATTCGTCGGTAAACACTTCGCATGCCAATAGGTCTTCCGTGTTCTGCAAACCATTCATTTGCAATGGATCTGGTAGTGGAGAAAGGGTCCCTTAAGGCCAATAATCTTAGGCAGCGATCTTCACGGTCTGTTGTTCTACGGCGGCGTCCAGTGCCCCTTGCTCTTTGCGTACGGCCTTCTCGAAGCTATGTTGTAAGGCTGAAAATTTTTTTCACTTGTTATTTACAGTAAGATAAATGCATTCACCAACTTTTATTAAAATAAAGCCATTTAAACTGGGTGTTCGGATTTATATGTCACTTAGTATATGTGTGACAAACGGAGGACTTTTGCATAACAGTTCAAAATTTCAATATGGATAACATTTTTGGAATGAGTGATCCTATACCTCATTTTGAAACTCTTTATGGGTACTTTATGACTCTGCAATATAAAACCAGTATTTTTTCGAGAGAAGGCAGACAGGCAGGCTGTCATACTTGAGCGTTTTTGTGCATTGAGCCTCTTATAGCTCAACAACTAGTTATCAACACAAAATGAAAGGTTTTTAGAAATTTTTGAACGGAAATGATCCAAATCCTGCTCCATGCTCGGATAGACCCTTCGAAGAAGAGAAGATTGACATATCATATTGTAGCGCTTTTATGATTGAGTTACAAACAACTCATTGTACAGAAACGCTCAACTGTCATCTTATCAATGAAGTGAGGGGGGACTTTTTGAAACTCACTAAGTTGACGAAATCGTACAGGACTCCGTACTCTAGGCATCGTAACCGATCGTAAAGGATGTCAAGAACCAAAATCCGCCAACGTTGATTCTTTACTGCGGCTGAAATATTCATTTTTAGAGCGTTAGTGAATTAAAAAAAAGCAGTATAAAAACCGGAATGTCCAACTGATAATGCTGAAAATTTTTTCACTTGTTATTTACAGTAAGATAAATACATTCACCAACTTTTATTAAAATAAAACCATTTATACTGGGTGTTCGGATTTATATGTCACTTAGTATATCACCAACGGTTAGTTATAAATATTAATTATCTTGATAAAAAGATGCTTACTGTATGAGGTTACAGTTGAAACAATTTAAGCAGAACACTACTTTCTTATTACTAAAGTTAGTAACGGTTGTTTTTTCTCGAGGTATAGAACTTTGAGTTGGCATTACTTTTGAAGATCGCGACCGATTTGACAGCCTGTCAAGTGATTTATTCTCAGTTTGGTTTGGCAATTCATCATGAATAGACTCACGCCTGAACAACGCTTGCAAATTGTGCAGTTCTATTTTGAAAATAATGTTTCTGTGCGGAATACGTATCGCGCACTAAGTCCATTTTATCTTCGACACAATCGTCCATCAGAGCAGTTGACTCAATTAAGCATGGAACGGTTTCGAACCACGTTTACTCTAATTGATAACTCGCATCCCCAGAGACGCCGTACGGTGCGTACAGAAGAAGCTATTGCTACTGTAGAGCGTAGCATCGAGGAAGACCCACATGCCATCCGCCATCGAGCACAGGAATTGGATCTGTGCCCATCCACTTTATGTAAGATTTTGCGGAAGGATCTTGGTTTGCGTGCTTACAAAATCCAACTCGTGCAAGAATTGAAGCCAAACGATCATCAAGCAAGGCGAAGATTCGTTGAATGGGCCCAAAACGAGATTGCCATTGTTCCCGATTTTTATAAGCGAATTTTGTTTAGCGATGAAGCGCACTTCTGGTTGAATGGCTACGTCAACAAACGAAACTGCCGCATTTGGAGTGAAGCTAATCCTCAAGTCTATGTCGAAACACCGTTACATCCAGAAAAACTGACTGTTTGGTGCACTCTACGGGCTGGTGGAATCATTGGTCCGTACTTCTTCAAAAACGATGATGTCCAGAACGTTACAGTCAATGGTGATCCGTATAGAGCCATGATTACTAACTTTTTCATTCCTGAATTGAACAATCATGATGTCCAGGAACTGTGGTTCCAACAAGACGGCGCAACATGTGACACAGTTCGTGCTACAATCGATTTATTGAAAGACACGTTTGGTGACCGCCTAATTTCACGTTTTGGACCTGTGAATTGGCCTCCAAGATCTTGTGATTCAACACCGCTAGACTATTTTCTGTGGGGCTATGTAAAGTCATTGGTCTATGCGGGTAAGCCACAAACGCTTGACCATTTTGAAGACAACATTCGCCATGTTATTGCCGATATACGGCCACAAATGTTGGAAAAAGTCATCGAAAATTGGACGTCCAGATTGGACTACATCCGAGCCAGCCGTGGCAGTCATATGCCAGAAATCATATTTAAAATGTAATGCCACAAGATTATCTTTCGAATGAAAAAAATGCATGTCAATCGAATAATACATCGTTGTTTTATTGCAATTTAAAGTTCTATAATTCTAAAAAAACATCCTTTTTATAGTGTAACAGTTTGTAACCAAACGCAACTTTGCAAGCAATACTGGATGACAGCAGATGGAATGTTTTTTGAAAGGTGTTTGTTCAAGATATTCAAATTACTGTATATAAACAATGGGTTCATGGGAAGGAGCGAGCCACAGGCGACTTAATTCTAATTTTTTGTACTGTTTGTCTACTAACACTCCTCTATTTTAGATATTTCAAAAGCATACACATGTGACAGGTGTTCGAAAATATACTGGCATCAAGCATCTTTCTATAACCACAAGAAATACACGTGCGGACAATCACCAGCAATATTTTGTCCTGGGTGCAAGTTTTCCACCAAATACTTTCAAAATATGCAGACACATCTAAAGAACATTCATGGTAAAACAGTGAGTCGTCGTGAATTGAAAGAGTACATCGCAAGGTGTCACAGCCTCAAGGGAAGTAAATGAGCACTGCTTACTCCATGAGTTTATATAAGCTCTGCGAGAGTTAGGTGCATATCAAAAGAGAGTATTCACAAACAAAATAAATTGCAATGATAATTTATTTAATCTGTAGACTCATTCAGTATCTCTGTTTTTTTTTTATACTGAGTAATATACATATATTATAAAAGATGGTTGGATATATTTATATTAGCAGAGGGTACTATAGTTCTTGTAGTGTTATTTCGAAAATAATTTTTTACGGGCGAAATCTTGCTAAAAATTTTTTGGCAATGTTACCAATGCTACCAATGTTATATCCGTGTTAAATGATAAGAAATTCACAAACTTGAAAATCTACTCTATATCAAAACTTTCTTGCGTTTTTTTTTAAATCTAAAAAGATCAAAAATCGCCAAAAATCGGAAAAGGATATCATAAGTTTGTTAACTTATAAACCTAAGGTATACATATATGTATTTTTGTGCATTCTTTGAATTAAATATATTTTTTCCATGGACAAAAATGCATATATTTGTTGGATTTTTATGTTAGCCATAATATTATATCCTACATTTAAAATTCCAAAAATTGGAAAAAATCGGCGGAAATGCGGGTTTTTAATCTTTGGCGATTTTCCGGACGAGAAATCATTATTTTAACGACTGAAAAGAACGTAAGAAATATGCAATGGGTTACTGTGTTGCCTTCCCTGACCAAACACGTCAAGAATTCAAGAAAATCAGGGAAAATGCGGCTTTTCCTATTTTTGCAGTTCAAACTTTTGACCATGGATAGACAAAACTACATGTGCTTGTCGAGATTTTAAGTTAGACACCTTGGTTTAGAAAAGTTCGTCTCATACTTACAGAAACGAAAGTTTTCCCCATTGCTGTATGGCTCTTACCATTGACTAAGGATATAGACACCACACAATAGAATGTACTCAGGAGATTGATCTTTCGATATTACAAGTATATGTTTATTATTTTCAACGTTATCGGAGCTTGTTATGTCTGTTATTATCAATTATCTATTGCCGTTTTGTATATCTGTCTCTTGCACTATATAAAATATTAGTTTTCATCTTTTGATTGAAGCATAACTCGCCTGGTTCCAAGAATTCTTGGTCGTATACTCCCTCGTTCATGAGATTTGACCCCTAGACCGGTCCGTGGGCTTCTTTCTGCTTAGATTAGATGATATTGACCTGGATAGCGAGTTGTTTCAGTATATGCCCACATGCCATGCCTCTGAAATAATGCATCTGCTGATACATTGCCTTGTCATGGTCAGCGATCATGTGATTTAACGCCATAAGAGTTTTTATGAGTTTATTTGAAGTCAAAGGTCTATGCTAATAAGTCCACAGATACCCGTGTATTGAAAGGGGAAATTCAACGCCGTTTCAACGAAATCACAATCCTGTGTACTTTATAATTTTATGAAAAATAATGTAAAGAAAAAACTTTGTTTAGGTTGCGAATTATATCTTTTGTGCATTCAATTATAGGTTTGGAACTGACAGTGCCCTAAACTGATTTTCAATAACAAAGCTTGCTTATCATGACACTCATAGCATCCTACTAATGCAGTAGACTAGTAACAGTAGTATCAACGCATGACTCTCGAACACAGCTTCGTATGTAGCAACCGTAGGTCACGATGGTATAGCATCACATTTTAGGCAACATAATCAAATGGGAGCAATTCGATTCGAACATCCTGGTTCCGATGGTTCAGATGAACTCCAAATCCAGCCCTGATTTCAAGTCATCACACGCAGTAGGTTCTGGATTTATTTGCGGCGACTGCGGAAGAACCTACAAGCTGAAGAGCTCACTGAGGAACCACAGAAAGTGGGAGTGTGGGAAAGAACCTCAGTTCAAGTGCTCCCATTGCAGCTACAAGGCCAAACAGAAGATGCATATGCTCAGACATATGGAGCGGATGCATAAGGACGTCGAAATGCCGAATTACGGAGATAATTCTGGGATTCCAGAAGACCTTGAGAAGGAGTTGAGCAGCAGGGGTATCACTTATACCACTAGCAAAGCGATGCATGGAAGTGAGGTTGAGAATGTCTTGAAATCCAGTTCTAATGGTTCCGTAGCTGTTAAGGGTACAAGGAAGAGCGGTATTTAAGTCTTAGGTGTTTTAAAATGATCGTAAATATGTAAGTCTCCAGTGTTCCACTTACAGTATCTTCAAATAATCACGAATGCACAGTTGTACTCTTAAATGTTTCATAAATTTTGGATGAAAGACTTTGGCGATAGCTTTTAAGATATCCAGACTACGCAACAAGCCCACGATGGAGATCTAATGGAAGACTGACAAGTTTCAGTTCTTCTTGGACATATTGATAACAGTTATGCAACATTACTTATGTAACTCGTGAAATTTATCCTAAAATTTTCATGAAACCACATATATTTTTTATTTTGTCCTTATTGTACGACATTTCTACCTGCACGTTGGCCATTTACACGTCGCCATCGTATATACAATAAAAAGAAATTGAAACATATATGTGGGTATTCGGTCAGACAATCGAGTCCTAAAACATTCCTAGTGGCATATTTTTACAAACCAGTTATTGCATAAGACCAATACTCTTTTTAGCATTACAGACGACTAGGATGCAGAAACCAAATTAGTTCCATTTCAATGATAATTCTACCTCAGTCTATTGACATTTGGAACTCAAATTAACGATATCTGAAAATAATCATGCAGCAGCAAGAATAACATTATGTTAAATCCTTTGTTTTGACATAAATAGTTACTTTCTATTCGCTGTTTTGTATGGACGCTTGGTAAATTCGCCGCTTCAGTATTAGCATATATGAATTCAGTAAGATCAAATGCAAGCTTCATGCCTTATGCGTGATAGTTCGTGAAATACTCAAAAATAAAGTATGTTTTATTTTTATTCACAAAATGATTAAAGTCTAAACATAAGTATTTTAGGAGTACTCGTATGTCACATACGAATATATTTTGTTAAATTTTATATTTAGGCTATGACTAAAATTACCAGTGACACCGTTGAGTCGTTATATTATGAATTGTGAAATCTATTTGACAAGTTACTATATACTAGTGAGTGAGTTCACGGATTTTAAGGTCGAATGTAAGATTAATATGTGATATGTTCACTTGTTACTTTCCACACTTTTCCAAGATTACTAAACTCAGTGCCTTACAAGCTCGGTTCCTATAGTTGTATATGCTGCTAATGTGTTATTTTATTTCATAAGTGCCTAATTGTTGTGAAAATCTATGTTCATGTTTTAAGAACGGTAATATTCAGTATAGATTTTTGCATGCTTTTTGAATTAGCACCATCCACTAAAGTGGGTGATAGAATGAAAGACACATAAATTTTTCAACATCCTTGAACACACACTGTTTCTTTGTAAGTTGTCACTGATTACAGTCTTATTCACATTGACTTTGGAATGTAAATTTTATTTTATTAGTAAATCAAGTTAATATTGACAACGCTAGACCCGTTGCGCGCAAATTATGTTTCATTATTTACTTTTATTGCCATTAGGTAACTGTACTTTTATATTATGCCATGTTCTTTCGACATCATACTTTTTTATTTCTCATTTGAGAATTATATTATTTTATCTTGTAGTCTGTAAGTGCTGTTACATGTATACTCAACCACGCTTATATACTTTTTAAGTTTGTATTCATTCCTTCATTTATATCGTTAATTGCTTTTTTATACGACTTTTTACCAATTTTTTTACAATCAATAAATTTGATTTTGTATATAACTGTGTACCTCTTATTAGTGCTTGCACGTACGGTTTCAAAAGGGGAAGGTTCTACAAACAAAAGATAATTATTTCATGATTTTTCAAGTGCAAGTAAACGAAGAGTTTTCTCCATAATCTTTAAGAGGAAGGGCTATAGGTAAACAGGTATACCTAGGTCCAGTAGAGATTCACTATATGACTTGATTTTCAAGCTACTTTACTTGAAATCAAGTCAAGTATTAGATATTAGCAATGTGATATCAAGTCAAGTAGTTTTTACGTCTGCCTGTCAAGGACTTAGAAATTCAAGTAGTCTTGATATTCGTTGATCATTTTTGTAATATGAATACGAGTAGATTATAAATACACACCGGAAAGATATGTCAGAAGTTTCAGAGAAAACAATACATATTGAACAAAATAGTGTACTCATCGTATAACAAAGTAGAAACAAAATTCTTCATCAGCTGATACCAAAAAGTGAAAAAATCTAAATTATCCGTTCGTTCGCTAACCACGAATTAAGTCACATGAGGGTATTTATAATGGTGATAAAATTAAAAGAAACTGTGTTAAACTAACAACTGACCGGATTTTGAATCACACCCCTATATCATAATTATTTTTAAGTTGTGCTTGTTATACAACATGTATAATATCTCTAAGACGAATGGGCATTATATTTTGTTCTTGTAAAGAATATGTAAAATTAGTTGTTGAGAGATTCATTTTTGAAGAAAGTTAAATTTTATTTGCTTTTTTATTTATAAAAAAGCTATGTATCTGCCTTGTTTGCCCGCGATATACGAAAATATACTTTTCAAGTAGCTTACTTCTTGATAAATCTTTAGTATCCAGCTTAATCAAATATGCTTGGGCGTATCTATGGGTTCCATCTACTACTATTTGTTTTGATTTAAGGTCAAATTTACTCATGTGGCAGATGCAGAAGGCACTATACTAGGAAGAAAAGCTTGATGAGGCACTTGAAGTACGACTGCTCAGGAGAAAAATGTTTCCCATGCTACTACTGTCCCTATTCAGCATTTCGAAAGCAACATTTGCTTACGCATCTACTAAGAAAGCACCAAGTTGAAAACGGTCACTAAAATGTTTTTTGTTTCAGTATAAGTGAACTTGCTTATAGTTTTTATTCTTTATTATTCAGTTTTAGCTAACCGAAAAGGTGTTGATTGATGTCTGGAAAGTAAATTGATTATGGCTTAGACAAAATGTGAGATTATTTTGGTGCAGTAAACCTAGGCAAATGTTAAACTATACATTTTTCTATACTCCTGTTGATTAAAGTCGAACTGGAAGTAGTTTTCCTTAATGAGATTATCGCTAATCAAAGGAATCTTGATCGTTTCTCTTAAGATATGAGGTTGCAATTTCCAAGGCTAAAAACAACAGATCAGCATCTTTACGAAAAGAAAAATATTTCGTTTTTTCATTTCAGTTTTTCTAATACTTAGATACTGTTGTCAACACTTTTATCATATTTTCAGTTTTCTTTATTATACTATTTAATATCAATATTTGAGCAGGCAATTTCTTGATTCAGTTTGAGATGAAAACTTCAAATGAACGTATGTTATGTCTTAAACTTCTTAACTTTATCATCAGATACATGGTGGTAATGTTTTCAAAATTTAATCATTTACGATTAATATCTGTAATCCCATGTACTATGAATCAAGGGTTTTTTTTAAATGAACGGCACAGATTTCTCCTAAAATAAAAATTATTTTTAAAATCCTCAATCATTCTAACCAAATTCAAATGCTTGATTTTTTTCAATCCGATGCATGGTTTTCGCTTAAAAAATAAAACCCGCTTCTCCGTCTGATCATAACAGTATCGTTAATATGACAGTATCACCATGCAGAGAATTAGGTTTTATCTTTTTTTTAGGTGAAACCTGTGCGTCACACTGGAAAAACGTGAGAGATGAACTTAAATGAATACCTATTTTTTATTTTAAGAATGTCAGTGGCGTGCCACTCATTTATCTTACAAAACTTTACCATGTACCTCAAGAAAGACGCTTAAGGTATGCGCTCATATATGTTATATGAACTTTTCTTCATAAAATAGACTCAAAAATCGTCCCCTTAAATAATGAAAATCAGTTAGAAAACACTTTGTGTAGACGCCAGAAAAGTTTCATTTATACATAATAAAATCCTATATCTACCAAGTAATGTCTCTTCAATCTTATTTCCTTAATCCATTGCCATCAATGGCCTTAAGATAATTTTGCTGACGGAGTTATCCCTACTTCAACATCAAAGGCTCCTGATCCCTAGTTGAGTGATGAGGTGTTTGCATAAACAGCATTTAGTGGCTGACTCTGTTGACAATAGAAACTAGGATGGGCTGGAGGTAGTTGGGAAAAGGCTAAGTGTGATGTAAGAACTATATACTTTGTTATTAAACCTTATTCCCTTTCTTTCAACTATTACGTTGGTATGATATATATATATATATATATATATATTTAAAAAATGCAATAAAGGTATTCGTGTAGGTTATGTTTTGCAAAAATAACCTCGTTTTGTTGACAGAAGAAACTTTGATGCGCAGTTATCCTTCTCTTCGTAGTCCATTTACGCCCAAACAGATCACAACATGCTCAAAAGCGAGATTGTACAGGTCCGTATTTTCCTCAATGGTCTTAGAATAATCTAACAAAATAAGTGATTATTTTTGTAGAAAGAAGTGCACATACTTTTCACAATTCTTTATTCCCTGGAAGTTCTTGAATAATCGTTCGAATGGTTAATATTAATTATTACAGGTTCAATTTGAATATCTATCATATTGTCCAGATCCTACATCTTTGTTTCGATTGTCTCTTGAACATGACGGATTCGAGTGGTTTGCTGTCACTCTGTTGACAGCTTCATAAAACAAATTTTTTACGTCAGAAAATTTGAATGTTCGATTGTTTGAACCATATAGTTTTTTATATTTCCCCCTATCGTTTCAATGGGATTTAATTCACAGTGACAAGGAGGTAGCCTGAAAACGGTCTTATTTTGGTTTTTAGCCATTTCTTCAATAACGTTAAGTTTACATCTGTATTTGTGATGCCTGACTAGATGGATAGGTTCTGCTATGACCATATTTTCACTGAAACTAATGTCTTTTGATAGTAGCCATTGTTGGATTTCTTCCTTTCTTGTGGACATTGTGGAAATTTTGTCTAGTTTTCTAGTTTGGTATGCAGTATTTTCAAGTACAATGACAGCATTGCCGTCAAGCTTAGAGAGCGTTTCATCAAACCATCGTTCAGATGAACTCCGGTGGTAGTGGATCGCAGTGGGCATAAGGCCATCTTCACTGGCAATGTGACAGTTAAGAAATCGTTTTCCTTTTCGTGGAAATAATTATTTCATATAGTATTCAAGAAAACTAAGAATAATACAAGCAGAGTATCTAACAGGTGTCTGTTCCAAGTCTACCAAACATAGCTAAGTCTAGTGTAGCTAAGTTTTCAGCGTGGGCTCATAGATTCTACTTGACACCATTTTTACAACACAAATGACGAATTGGTTAGATACATGTAACTGACGGATTCTTTAGGCCAGTGGTTAGTCCAGCTAAGAAGGCTTGTCTTCCTGATTTAAGTCAGCTCATACCTTAGGTTTTGTAAAATGAAGTTCTTTGAGTAAACTATGAAATGTGGTCCCTTTGAAAGTAGGTAAGACTTCATCACTATTAACCTCCTGAAATGCTTTGTCTATGATGGGAAGTTCTTGCCTTTCAAAAAATTTATGGACTTTGCATCTGATGGCGTTCCGATCAAAGTTATCAACTGTATCCAGCAGCTCCGTGTAATGCAGTCTCTTGTGTGGCGGAGACAATTTTTTGTTTTTTTATATTCCTTAAAATTTGTGGAAAATTGTCTTAGGGCATACAGGGTTTGTCCGGAAAGTAATAGGACTGAGTCGATTTAAAAAAATTTATTGAGCCAATCGTTACAATTCTTTAAAAACTTTCCAAATGGGCTCCTTCTGCGTTGATGCAGTGCTGCCAGCGCGATTTCCAAGCATTGAAGGCGTCACGGAAGGCATTCTCCGGGATAGCCTTGAGAGCCGCGGTGCATGCTGCTTGGATTCCCTCTGTCGTCTCAAAATGCTTGTCTTTCATCGGTCTTTTCAGGCGAGGAAACAAAAAAGTCCGGGGGGGGGCACATCTGGGCTGTAGGGCGGCTGCGGAAGCGTTGGGATGTCGGCCTTGGTCAGGTAGCTGTTCACAAGAAAGGCGGTGTGAGACGGGGCGTTGTCGTGGTGCAACTTCCAGTCGGCTGCGATGTCTTGTCGGACCCGACTGGCCCTTCGTTTGAGTCTCCTGAGCACGGTTTGTCCAGGAGAAACAAATTCATGGTGGACGATGCCTTTGATGTAAAAAAAGACAATGACCATCGTTTTCACTTTGGATTTGCTCATTCTTCCCTTTTTTGGTCGAGGAAACGCCGTCGTGAGCCACTCGGAAGATTGCCTCTTTGTCTCGGGATCATACTCAAAGATTCACGAGTCGTCACCTGTGATTACGTTCTTCAAAAATTGGGGGTCACTTTCACACATATTCAAATTTTCTTGGCACACTCGCCGCAATTTCTGGTCGTCAGTGAGCACTTTTGGGACCATCTTCGCGCACACCTTGCGCATGTTTAAATGCTGTGTCACAATGTTATGAACCACAGATTTTGGTAAATTTAACATCTGGGCAATTAAACGAATACTTAGTCGACGGTCTGAGTTCAAAACATTGCGCACACGAGTCACATTATCGGTGTTTGTCGAAGTCTTCACGGTCTCCATCAGCGACCTCTTCCCGCCCCTCCAAAAAGGCCGGGTGCCACCGAAACACACCACTTCTTGCTAAAGCAACACCTGGGTAAGCCTGCTTGATCATATCAAACGTCTCTGTCGCAGATTTACCGAGTTTCACACAGAATTTAATCGCGTACCTCTGCTCTAACGAACGCTGCATTTTCGGCTTGCACCACTCACAGAAACACGTCGCGCGAAAATGCCTGTCCCGACTCTCCAAGTGCTCGCAGACAACTGACCAGCCGCTCATTCTTTAGCTAGGAACGCCCTCTACCGAATCCAGTCGGTGCGCGCATGCTCCTAAGTACAGTCATGGCGGAAGAAAATGAGTCCTATTACTTTCCGGACAAACCCTGTAAGCCTGTTTTGTTCCCCACACGTTTTTCAATATCATGAATTTTCATTTTATGATGCTCTAAACTTTAAGGGCAATTTCTTTTGCCTGAATATTTAAATGTCAATTCTTGCCACGTTTTCGGGGAGGGTATATCACTGAAGAGGAAGCCTGAGTTCTATCCTGTCGAATCCTGCACTTGTTCGTAGTTTTATGGCCGAATAACTAATAGAGCTATTGCAACCCGGCTGCCACTTTGCCGCGCTGCATCTTTGTTATGCCGGGGCGCAAATGGTCTACGAATAGGGCATAGCTGTATTATTGCACTGTAATGATACTACGTATTCATCCAATTTGTTGTACAATAATTGCGATGAAATAATAATCGCAACAACTAGCAAACAAAGTCCAGAAGTATGTTGGTTCATCTAAATTAGTAATAACAGTATAGGTATGTTTCAGAAGAGTTGATTAGTATTAGCCCCAGGGATTGGTCTTGACTTCGCCACTGTTCCTCTTCCATATCAACGACCTCCTATACTGGTCGTAGTCCAGATCACCGAGAACTTGACCTCGTCAATAGCGGCAGCTGCTGGGAAAAAGCTAGGCTATTTGTTTAGGGCTAAGAAATACTTTTCTCCACATGACTTCCTCACTCTGTACAAGGCGCAGATAAGGCCTAGCCTCGAGTATTGCTGACATGTTTGGAGTACTGCGACCCCCGACTAGATTATCCATGCTCGATGCTGTTCAGAGAATAGATGACTCTTTTGTGAATCCTTTCGCACCGACGGGCCTTCGGCGATCTAGCTGTTCGACCTCCACCTCTCCATCATGATTCCGCTGCACGATATGCCCGCCTTACGTCGGCCGCCCAGGTTCGGGCCAACCTGTAGTTGTACTGGATTGCATCTTTGCTGAACAGGTCCGAAAGGATTGTGATAAAAATGTTTCATACTACAGGTGTGTACCGAAACCATAATATGCTGTAATGTAACTTGGGCACATATACACTTTTGTCTAAACTTTTAAAAAAATTAGATGAAAGTCATTGACGATAGATTTTTGCGGGAATTTTTTCTCAATAGTATGTCTTAATGAATGAATGAAAATTCAGTATGCTGGGGTAATTTGGGACCCTGAAATCCTGTTTGGGTTGGACAATGGATCATTTATTGCCTCCCGTAGCTCTAAAGAGCTGCATTAGATCAGTGATCTACGCACCCAGTTAACCAATGGAGCAGGTAGACCACTTGCCTTCCCTTTATTTGTCTGCAGAACCTATACTTGTATTTATAAAGATCTAATGTGTTTTCAATATTTTTAAAATGTAATGTGCCAAAGCATTAATTTCCGAAATTTGATTCATACCTCTATTTTTAAACCGAGGTCGACACTAGTTTAAAGTACAGTGTCAACCCTCTTGGAATTTTAGTGTGGTTTCGACCTTGGAATAATTCGATTTACTAATTAATCTCTAATTTCAGGTCAAATTATTGCACAGTATGAATGCAGCAGGTGTTTCAAAGTCTATAGGCATAAGCAGTCTTTGCACAAGCATGTGAAATACGAATGTGGAAAAACAAAGTCTTTCGTATGTGTTAGTTGTGGAAGGGCCTTCTGGCATAAACAGCAGTGGAAACAGCACATGATAAGAAGAACCTGCATGAAAGAGTAGAACCTATTTTTGGTAGTCATTATGGAGTAGGTTCATCTATGGTAGAATTTGAAAGGTTATGAAATTACGCTAAATTGGTGATTTGTTTATGAGTTAATTCCTTTATTCAACCCACTTATATATATCGTTTCGTTTGATTGACTATTATTATTTTTGCATAAGTAAAGAAGCTCTCTAATCTGTTATAGCTTTGACGTTGGTATATTTATGCGCTTTCAACACCGGTAAGTCGACACGCCTATTAGAAATATTTCATACATTATACGTTTCCCCGAACATTTACACTTGAAACTGAATTAATATTTTCTACTGTCGCGTCTCTGGATATAATACGAGCGTCGCAGTTCGTCCGATGAGTATGTTTCACAGTCGGTAGTAGCTGTTGTACTGTCGTGGATCGCCATCTGAAGATCTGAAGATTTTGTCTCAAAGGGAGGGGAAGGGTGATTCATCGACAAGAGCTAACTTTGTTTGAAAGCGTGAGTGGATCCATCACGATCTTCCACTGCGATTCAGTGGTCTATTGTGGATCATGTGAAAGCATACCTACCTCAAAACTTTTTGAAGAGTATGGTAACAAATTTTCTCAGGGAAGGCCAAATCCTAAAAAGGCTCAAATTTGTACACATAATAGTATATGCGAGTTTTATTTGTATGAGCGTGTTTGACTGACTTGATTTATTTAATTGTTTGTTATACATGATCATGGCTAACTTTCTTCTCAGAGGAGCTAACTTGTGCTGAACACAATGATATATGAACTGATGACGATGGGAGGTGTACACTAAACCTACTTGACGCCATTTTAATGGTACTCCGTTATTAACTTATAACATAGCAATGCAATTTCTATATTTGGTCATATGTGAATGAAGGGATTAACTCGTTATTTACTCATACTTTTTTATTCCTACGTTGTGCCGCATAGTGATATAATTGACTGCATTTTGAAAATTTGCTTTTTCTGAAAACTCAAATTCATTTAAAATGAGATCTATGTGCATCTTTATTGTTCTTTTTTGAGTACCATATGCGTAGAGATTAAGCATATTAATGAATACATTAGAGATTTAGTTACAAATTATGAGGCTTGATTAGAAGCAGTTTTTATGATGACAAATAAAGCAATGTAGTATCAAAGTAGTTTGTATCATTCAATACCACCAATATCTATAAGTTAGTGAAATTGATACTAGTGATCTGCGAATAACTATTTGGACAATTGATCCAATAACGAATTCAGGAGCGGTATCAATTCCTACTTTACATCAACTTGGTGAGCATTTTTAATATAAACTGAGTATTTGATGAGTACAAACACCCGGTTCTTTTCCAGAATTGGCAATGTCTTTCTACGCGAAACGAAATATGGAAAAATTGGCACAAAATCATAAAGTATTGGAGGGATGCGTGGCAACTATTTGCAAGAAAAGATGTAGCAGCAAGATTTCAGAGGGAAGGAGATTCGGTATCAATGAACAGTTTTGGAAATTTAGCTGGGTGGAAAGAAGAAATTTTATTTTGAGTACTTGCGACAGACTTAAAGTAAAGCGACGCACTACGAAAAGCTTTTTGCGAAATAATACATTCAGATATTTTCTGTTTGATGAAAATAGACAAAGGCAGGAAGTTTGCAAAATATTTTACCTAACGACACTAGGATATAAGAAAAAAAATGATAGTTACTTGCATGATGTACTTGCTAAATCTCTTGGCAAGCTAGTTAATATATAGTATGAATTATCTTGCAGGACTTATAACCAAACTGCAGACTACTGAGGCTAAGAAAAATTTGAAGTTTAAACTCTCAGTTCTATTTTGATACTAAACTAAATCGTCTTATCTCCCGCGTAACTAATTAAAAGCCAATCAGCTTGTTGATAACATAGAATCACGAATAACTTCTGTTTTCGTAAAGTTATAAATCACACCATTCACGTGTGATTTATTAACCTCGATACCCTGGTATCCCTGCCTTGTAGACAATTTTTCTTGGTGCCTTTTTTTCCAATGGAATCGATTACCAATTCGATCAATCTTTTGAGTCATGGATGACCGGAAGTACGTTTCTATAAACTGCAGTTTTTATAAGCTTCTTTCAATTTAACTCAATTTATTTTCCATAGACCGACATCTCTGTATAAGAACTGGGAAATGGAACTTGTATTGAATTTTTGTATCTTGTATTTATATCGTGAATATTACCTACTAACGGAAATCTGTTTTTATAGCTAAAAACGTATAAACATAACTCTAAAATATATTTAGCACGTAAAATGTAAGTTTTTTCAAATTTTAAAACTGTGTATGCTACGGTTACTGGTAACGTAGCACTACCCCAGAAGCAGTACTTTAGGGTTGATTGTTTCGTATTTTTTAGAAATAGCTTGTAGCTAGCCAGACAGCTCTATTGCTCTAATATCCTTAGGCTGATTGTGGGTCAAAGCTTTTCAAGCTTTACATAGTAATCTCGAGCCAACTGTTTCCTCAATAAATAAATATTTCTCCTATTTTTTCCTGCCCTGCTCTTATCGGCAAACGGGGCCGCCTTGCGCACTTCCCCTGGGGCTCCCGCCCATTCACCCCTACTTCGCCTAAATGTTGCTAAAATAAATATTTTCAGGCAAACCCAAACAATATGTACATCGTTGCGAAAAATGTAACAAAACCTACAAAGCAATCACTAGCTTAAAAAGGCACCAGAAAGTGGAGTGTGGAAAATCGAAGAACATTGTGTGCAAGTACTGCAATCATCGCTTCTACTACAAACAAGACTGGAGATGTCATATGTTTACCAGACATATGGATTCCTTAACAGCATATGATAAATCGTTGAATTAGCAAGAGATATGAACATTTGGGAAGCAGATAACAAGTGCATTCAGGGAACTACAGCGATAAAGCTCTATCATTTTCTAAATACAGACATTGATATTCGAATGAAGAAAATTCCTAATATCTCTATACTGGTGAATTTCTTATGGTACTGTATGTACAATTCGTGATAAAAATTAATTTCAGCTTGTATTTGTGATATGGTACATTTTTAGAGATTTGCAGCAAGAATCTTAGCTCTTAGTTTTACATAATTCTCAATCTATTTAACGTTCATACTATATCAGCAAATGAGTAAAACAGCTTTTATTCGTTCGACAACAGCCATGGACAGCTGTTGCGGGCTACTTGACAGCATGGTGTAGGCTTAGTCTCGGTGGAGAACGAACAAAAGCTGAGCAACTGTATGAGGTCTATCGAAATAAGACAGCGCAAAGTCCTATCTATTACGAGAAAATGGAAATGTATGCCAGTTCATATTGCCAGCGGAGTCGCCACTGTGACCGCTAGATTCCGCCGATTCTGACGCTATAATAGATACGGTCTACTCGCCATTGAACAAATTAGTTGTCTACCGAGACCAAGCCTACACCGTGCTGAAGAGTCGTCAAATACCACGCTGTCTATGGCCAAAAAAACGAAAGCAATATTACTAGTTTGGTACATGAAGAGTAGACCGTATCTACTGTAGCGTTAGAATCGGCGGCACTTTGTGCTGTCTTATTTGGATATCAGCATATTGTTACTTATGAAGGTTTTAGGTTTAGGTTTCGGGTCTTTTCTCTCAAGTTGTTGAAATTGGTCATTGTTATCATGATAACAATTCATAATGATAATTTTTATTATTGATGGTTGCTTAAGTATTGACGCTTGGTATATGGATTGAAATATATTTACTGATTATGCCTAACTGAACCCTTCTGTTCTTTTGAGATAACTCAGTGAATAAGAGTAGTTTAAAAACAACTTTAGAAACATATAGCTGTTTTACTTTTTCATTATTATTAGCTTGATCTGTATGTATGTAAGTAACGCAATGTTTTAGACCTAATTTTCACCAATTTCACGATGTGATTAACTTTGCATAGGGGTCAAGGCATGATGACAATACAATAAATAATCATGGAAAATAATTCGAATTTTAAAGTATTCATTAGATCTTAAAAATTGGGGAAACATCACAAATTTAAATTCACCCAATACAATGTGTACTTCGATTTGCTATTAAAGTGTTTTTTTTACTTTTTTGAATTATAATTTATTTGTTTTGCAGGTATGTGTAATAATAAAATATTGAAATAACATTGCTTGTTGCTTCATACACTGGGACGACAACACTGCTTGAATCGAATCCATTTTCCTTTATTCCTTTGAATATACATATAAAACAGTCTATCAGCTCTGACCAAATCAGTTTTTCACGAGTAACTTTTGAACGCCACTGTAGGAGTCAAAAAAGTTTTGCAAGCTTGGTAACTAGTTGGAAACTCACATGACGTTGTTCATGGAAAACAATTAACTCATTTAGATCGCTAGGGATGAATTAACCCCCAACATTATGTATGTTAATTTTTTCACAACCTGTATTTTAATGACCCAACGATAACACTGCACTTTAAGATTTAGGTGAGACCTTTTGAGGAGCCGCTGCAGTCGTTGATTAACATATTCTCTACCTGAAGCCAAACATTTCGGCCTCCAAAAGGTATCCATGCCTCATGTATGAAAGTTTGTAATAGCCATGTTCTTCCTCTCCAAATTAATTGGAAATCTACTTTGAGGAGGTTGGTGTGTCGTAGATGGTGCTGCAGCCAACTGTATGAAAATCTTTAAAACTATTCCACTCTTATCTATACGACAGAAAGCAGTGTGTTGTGGTAGACGGGAGTGTATCCGATTTAGATAATTTTTTGTTTTTCATTGTTTGGTGCCCCAAAGTTCAATGTTGGACCCTTGCTTTTCTATAATAAACCTAAACGACTTATTCCATCATATGTCACGTCTTTGTAGCATCACCGATACGTGCAGAGCGTAATCTAGCTATGCTCGAATGATGAGCTACTGACAGTTTGGAAAATCGGACAAATGGTTCACTGCTAATTATCTAAAACTAAATGGAGACAATAGTGAAAATATGATCTTATCCACTACTAGATTTGTGACGATGGTTAGAAATGCTAGAGTCTCTGGAATAGTTTTAAATTATTCATTAAGTTGGGTTCATCACATTAACTGGATTCCTGTAAAACTAACCAAGCCTACTTTTCTTTTGCGGTAATTGAAATCACAGATCAACCTACAAGTATTAAAAAGTTGCTGCTTTAGGCTACTTCATTCACAGCTTATCTATGGAATAACATTATGGGGAAATTCTAGTAAAATAAATAAACTCTTCATTATTCAGAGGCAAGCCATTAGAACCATGACTGGCTTAGGCTATTACGATTCTTGTAGATATAACGTTGAGAATCTCGAAATAATGCCTGTTCCAACATTATTCTTATAACTTATGTCCTAAAAATTTTTGTCACAAAATGTTTATCGATTTTTTTCTATGAAGAAATTTATTTAAGCACCAACTAGATAGCTTAAATTACAACTCAAATCTTACTTACTAAACGATACTATCGAATTATTTGGAGTGACTCATTCTGCTCTAACTTTCTTCCAATGTCTGTTATGAGGTCCTGGAAGGAATTCAGATCAATTTCTCTCCGTTTTTCGTAAATTCGTCCTCTCAGTTGTTCTTCATCTTGGGCTTCCGAGCCTCTATGATAAACCTTCCTAGACAGTAAAGCCCCATTAAAAATTGCGCATCAGACAAGGATTATATCTGCAAATTCAAAGCTTAGAGCGGAAAACTTCAAAATCAATGAATATGAACTGACAGTAAAGAAAGTAAACAAACTTGTGTTGCCAGAATCAACTTGATATTATTTTGTGTTTGTTAAAATTAAAGTCAATGAATTTTGTGTCAAAACTTTTAGGACATATGCTATGCCACTTCAAAACAGTATTTCTCACGTTTAAATTTGTAAAATCAGCTAAGCAGTTAAGACATACTTTAAAAAAGTTCATGACTGAACATTGTTTTTTTTATAAGTGAATATATTGATTCAAAATGTTAGCCAAAGACATATGCTTACTGTGTTTTTATATCTATTTTATTTCTATGTTGTTACCTGTACCTCTATGTTTTACTTTCTACGCCACTGGGCGAGGAAGTACGAGGGATGTCTTTTAAGTTTTGCATATGGAAATAAAACAACACGGTTGGTAGTTTTAAATGACTTTGTTTTTGGAAGTATTCTCCACGATTCATACACATCTGCACGCGCTCGAACCAATTTTCGAAGCACTTATTGCACTCGTTTGCTGGCGTCAACTGCTTCTTCTGGTGACTGGAACCTTTGACCACCTAGTCTGTTTTTAATTTTCGGGAAAGTAAAGAAATCGTTAGTACTATATGGAGGATGGTCCGATAATTCCACGTTTTCTTCCGTTAAATACTGCCTTGTTTTTTGGGCTGTGTGCGAGCTTGCATTGTCTTGGTGGAGGAAGATTCTTCTTTCGGGGTTGATTTTTCGAAGCTCGGTGATGACTTTTGGCAAACAAATGGTGGTATACCAATTCGCAGTAACAGTTCTTTGCTCATTAAGAGGAATTGTTGCAATATGACCCGCTTTTGACACAAATATCGCGACCATCTTTTTCGAACCACTTCGAGAACGGATGACTTTTGTTGGCCTTTCTTCACCTTGGAACACCCAAACAGCCGACTGTCGTTTATTTTCTGGTTCATAACAGCAAATCCACGATTCATCACCACTAACAATGCTGTACACATTTTTTGAGTTTCCGGAACTGAAACGGTCAAGCGTTTTTTGACACCAATTAACCCTGGCTGCTTTCTGCTCTTCAGTCAACAACACGAGAAACTAATTTACTCCTAATTCTACATGTAAAATTTTTGGATTGAGGTCTTTGAGATCTTCAAGGGCGCCTCAATCTCGCGATATGTCACATGTCTATCTTCAATGATGAGTTTGCGCACAGCATCGACGTTTTCCTGGGTGACTGCCGTTTTTGGTGCACCCACCCTGGAATCGTCTCTAAGACTCACCCGTCCACGTTTGAATTCTCCATACCAACGGGAAATTGTCGACTGATGTGGCGCTTCGTTGCCGAAAACAGACAGTAACTCAGCAAGGCATTCTTGTTGCGATAATTGTCTCTGAAGGTTGTAATAAATTATGGCGCGAAAATGTTCTCGGTTGAGTTCCATTTCTCTGACTTGGTGACACTTAAAAATTCACTGTAGTGAGAAAACTGCACGTATTGTTGTGAAACTTTGAATTTAAGTTTACTAAATAGTGAGGTTAAAATTCAGTACTGACTTTCGGTCCGCGCGGCCTACTATGTTTCTATATGCAAAACTTAAAAGATATCCCTCGTATTGTAATCGCGAAGAATTTGGAAAATGAGATATTATATTTGTTGGATGTTGAATGGCGAAACGAAAAACCTTGTCACTTAAGAAAAACCTGTTTTCACTAGTGTCATTTTAGGACCTGTATTTCCGTATCAGGGCCCTGCAGGACATACTTCTACTTGAACTTGGAGCATTATTTTTTGTATTCTATATAGTAAGTATGTACGCTTTATATCTTATACTCATTAATATATAGTACACTACTAAGGTTCCGACAACAACTGATAGAGGGCAAAGATGTTTGAAAGTAGAAGTAGTAAGTTATACCATCGAAATGGGGATCTGACTGTGTCATTTTATTTGTCATAATAGTGTTTTCAGCTGGAAAACGTAAGAATTACGAATGTTCTGAATGTGGAAAATCTTATACTACTAGGAACAGCTTAAAACGGCACAGAAGAGCAGTATAACATTTGCAGCCACATATTTTTATAAACAGGAACAATATAAACATTCGAAGATAAACCGTATAGATAGCTTGTTGTGAAAAGTAGTATCATATTGAAAAGATGTGATCGGAGCTTATAATTTCATAAATAAAGTTGATAACTTTTGAGGCTTTTCCGCAGGTCAATTCAACGTTCGAAGCTACTAGATGCGGCATGGCCTGTTTGAGGTTTGACGTGATATACTTTATTTGAACATTATTTTTAACATGTTTTCCGTAATCACGGCGCGTCAAACGTATTTCTCAAGCAGTACCACTTTGCTCCTTAACACAAATAGTTATTATTAGTTATTATTTATTTGCTAGTAGTTATAAAGATGTTCTGCCTGACGTAGTAAAAAGGTTACGAAGCATGATATGCTTAAAGTAGGATGTGTAGCTTGCCTGAATTCTTTCAAAGGTACGTCTGCTACTGTAGAATGAAAAGCGCTTGTTTCAATAAAAAAATATATTTTTAGTCGTCAAACTCAGACCATACAAATGCAACAGGTGCAGCAAAGCTTATACAATGAAAGGCAACCTAAGAAGACATCAAAAAGTCGAATGCGGAAAAGAAAAGTGTTTGAAATGCATAGTATGTCCGAGCAGATTCTACTATAAGCAAGAAGTCATCAAGCATATGAGAATGAGACATGGCATTCACATGGAATGAATCTCTACAGTGTTTTGATATCCTTTGTGAAAAACATACAAAATCGTAACAAGGATCGATACTTTCTTTGAATTTTTGAATTTATCATACACAGTATGATCGTACAATACTGCAAAGAAGCATTTGTTTTAGGTTTATAAAAATATATGAACTCTAGATCTTCTCAAGTGCAGTAAAATAGCATAGCATGAAATCTGAATCAAACAACCTTTTTTAAACATATTTTAATTTCCAAGTAATTAAAATGTATCAGATTTAGAATGCATAGCATAACATCAGCTTAAGAGGGCTTTATAAAACATCCAAATACCTATGTATATTTATATAATCTTATGACTATGAAGACCTCACTGCAAGTCTGAGTAGTTTCATGTTGAGCTGGAGATGCTACATCAGAATGCCTTTTCATACATGAGGTCAAGTAGTCATGACCATTACTACTGTAACGTCCAAAAACGTGGCAGAATGCAGTACACGTGATAGCAACATCCCTTTGTTATGCCTGAATTTTATTTCAAAAATGCCTATTTATCAAAGATTTGGGGCGTTCATGTAGAATTAAGACGTACACATTTCTAATGACTAATGACCGCGTGACCTTATGCATCAAAATGAATTCTGATAGATACCGAATCTCGAGCTCAACACGAATTTGTTTTTAAAAATTGACCTCATCAATATCTGAGGTCATCGAAAAATTGCTTATTTGACACCCTGAAACTTTTCTTAAAACCTTTTTCCAGCAAATTCGTGGTTGGTAAGTTTTCGGGGTGTTTGTGTATATAATAGATTGGGTAATATTATCTTATACATACGTATATAATCAGTTATCTTATGTTTTGTACTGAACTACAATCGAAAAAATAAATGTATTGTGTTGAAATGTAACTTTCGTGCTGACACAAAAAAAACAGAAAGTGTTTTGACTAACGCCACCTAATGCTCAGTTTTGTCGCAAATATCGATTTCAACTGCTTTTAAACACACGTTCATCGTAACTGTTCGAATATGTTTGTGTTTATTAAACAAATTTTAGGTCAACCACCGTTCTATGTCACAAAAGATGGCAACCAAGAATTCTACTCTTGCACCTTTTGTCATCTGAAGTACCGTCATCAACCTTCAGTTTACAGGCACTTGAGGAAGAAATGCTTGAATCGCCAGGACTCGCCGTTTATTGTGTAGTGACAGCTTGTTCTGCATAATGGTCCACCTGTTATACTGTACCTACTTAAAATGTATGCACTCGCAACTGTATTCCTGGAGAATGCACCTAATTTTAATTGTGTTATGTTTTAAAGTCTTGTCAGTATCAGGGATATCGAGAAAAAATTTGGTTTGACTGATAGTATTAGAAGTTATTGATACATAATAATGGAATGTTTGTCTATATCAGTGTGTCCTGACCGAATTTCATTCTGATTAAAAGGCTTTATAAAATTTAGATGTAGTTTTAAGTTGTGATCGTTATTCCTCTCATGGCTATAACTCATTTTTTTGTTGCTTACCAAGTCAGTAGATTTTAATATTCGACTTTGGCAACACTAGACTTTGTTCTAGGTCTAGGAACACTATCGTACGTCAAACAGTTTTTCAAGATGGGGGCATAGTATGCTTCTGAACCCAGTTTGTTTCATATTTACTTTACGCGTAGCATGTCTTGGTTGGATAGGATTTATTATAAATCCAATAGTTTAATGGTTCGAAACAGTCATAACCACAGACCCAATGCTACCATGGTCGTGGATTCTGTTTATATCAGTGACAAATTACCACAGTTCGAGCACAGCGAAGCTAAAGAATAATTTGATTGATATATTAAAAGAAAATAGGATGAAACGGAAATCTTGATAGCAATTCAGTTCATTTTTTTTTCTTTCAACTGAAAATAGCAATGACGCTACATCGCACGTTTTTAGAATGTCTTCAAGCTATATTAACCAACTTTATTTTCAGTTCTCCCGCGTCTGGACTGTCAAAATTGCGGTAGAAAGTATATTTCCATACCGGCTCTAAAGAGGCATGTTAACTACGAATGCGGAAGGATACCAACGTTTTCCTGTCCTGTTTGTAATAAACTCTTCAAAAGAAAAGACAGTATGGAAAGGCACTGTTTCCTGCTTCATAAGCACGTGGTTCCATCTACGCGGAAGAGGCATTGATATACCTATGCTGAAGTTTATGTATAGAGGGTGATCTGGAAGTTGGGACTTCACTGCGTTTGAAATAATAAAGCTAATCTTCTGTAATAGCAGAAAAAGGCGAAAATGGAAAAAAATTAGCACTGTTTATTTAAAGTTTCAAATGGTGTATGAAGTTGACGCCGTTCGATCAAAAAACAAGATTATTATGAGCTACCTCATCTTGCAATATTCCATTAGTCAGTGTCGCATGCGAGACAGTTGGAGTGTCGCTCGAACTCATAAAATGGTTTCTTAAATCTCGCAATCGACATTTGCATGCGACAATAACTCCCGAAGCTAAGACGAATGTCACACTATCAGTATTTACTGTGGTCCGTACCATCAGTGTCTTAGTGATTATTCCACCAGCCGGTGGATTTATACGTCACCTTATGCATCAATAATTGTTGACGTCCCAGCTACACGGTCAATCATGATAAATATTGACAGATCATAGTTTATACTGATTGCTGTGCCTTTCCCCTAAGACCATGCGGCAATGAATCATGTGTTCCAGGTTTATTATTATTTAGTCTTACTTCCACGCATAAAGTGTCCACAGAATTCTTATAGAAAGTACCTAGACTGACCTAGACTGTTTTTGTGCCACCAGAAATTTCTTTATGCGTGGAAAAAACAAATTAAAAATACTTGATGCTGTTTTTTAGGACAACAAAATTTAGATATGGATAAATAACAAAGGCATTGCTTCTATAAGTCTTTCTCTTTCACTGTCTCAATAATGTTCAAATGAATGCAGGTATGTAATGATCACAGAAGATATACTCAGTGACATTCTTTCAACTTGATTTTTTGGCAATGAGGTAGTCTTGCATCAAGAATGAAACGATAACATTCTCACGAAGTTTTATTGAAAAAAAAAATTAATATTGTCTTGGGCGACCCCGCAACTGAATACACTCATGTATACGTCTATTCATCGACAAAATTAGATGATCGATGTCTGGTTGCGGTACCTCATTCCAAGCAACTCGAACTTCGTGGATTAGTCTGTGGCGGATGGTATAAAGTGGATAGTCTTCTCCCCGTAACATCCCACACATGTTCGATGGGATTTAAATCTGGTGAACGGAGTGTCCACGGCATAACATTAACGCCCACTCCTTGAAGAAAGTCCCTAGTACGACGAGCAATATGGGGACGTGCGTTGTCTTGTTGAACGGACCTCTGTATACGGAATTAAAGTGGTTTGTAGCACATCATCAACATAACGCGCAGCTGTCATATTACCTTGAACAAAGAGTTCGGCTACCATTACTCCAACTGTCCTGTGTACGTGCCTCTCAACAGCAAATCTAATATCACGCCATTCTCCATCTTACCCTTCTATGAATATCGTGCGTACCTAGACATAATCGCGATTCTACTTCAGATCAAACTTTGACAGCGGCGGTCTACAGTCAGAGGAAGCACTAATCGTGGACGGTATGAAAAAAATCCAAAAACTCGAGTGCGGCGATAGAGTGTACGTATAGTAACAGGTCTACCTTCTTTCTTCAAACCATTGGTCAGCGATCTGACGCGTAGTACCAAAACGGTTTCGTAGGGCTAGTTGTCTGAAGCGCCTATCTTGAGGCTCTCTGGCATGCCTCAGTGGACCGGTGGGCCTTCTTTGTGTTCCTCTGCCTTCTTCTATTCATACACGACACATACGCATTACCGTCATTGCAGTACAATTAACACGGCGGCCAATTTCGCGATAGGACAAACCAACATCTCGATAGGCTTTAATTCTACCCCTGTCAAGTCGCTAACATGGTGATAATTTGGGCATCTTCGATCTCGAGGCATTTTGTTAAGCTTAATACTAATAAATGAAAGGCAAATAACCAAAAATATCTGAACTACTCCGCTTTCAGAAACTGTTTTTTTCACAAAAACTAAGAGATAACATTTTAACAAAGGTAAACAAAAACTAAGATAAAAAGTTGACATTGTTGCCATGTCATGCTTTAAATATAGTCATTATGTTACAAAAAAAACAGTTGAAGATGTTGGTTTTTCTGGGTGTAACACTTCACTGAGTATATTTATATGGATCGGTGGCGGTTAACTATTATACAAAGCTGCATCTGTCGCGTTGTCCTTCGGATTGCTAGGCAACGTGATGCTTCTATTTCCTCCTAACGTACGTATTGCATGCTTCTCGCGCTTCTCTCTGGTACATGAGTGGTATGTGGATTTCTCTAAAAATATAAAAATTGTTAAAGAAATATGTTTCTCGTGTATAATAAAAAGTAGGTATCTGGTGATATTGTAGTATTGCTTTCTGCACCTGTTTTTTCTTTCATTCCTTTCATTACGAACACCATCAATATACTATTACGCTAAAACAATAATTTTTGCCTACGGCTCCGAGAGTCACCAGCGCAGGTACCACATAACTGATTATGCTATGCAATTTCAAGATATACAGGGTCCCGAAAAAAGTGTGCAATATTCTACCAGCGGTTTCTAGAGCTTGAAATAGGAAGAAAAGTTTTTATAAACATAGGTCGATAAACGTCCCCTAAGGGCGCTACGCTCTTTTAAAGGGGCTCCCCTGAAGATGGTTTTTCCTTAATATTTCCGAAACGTGTTGAGATAAAGACATAAAATTTGGTATTCTAGCCTACTTTTTTATGCTGGATTTAAAAATGTTAACAATTTTAGACAGTTTTGTTTGAAAGCGTATGAAACAGGGACGGACTAAGGTTATTTTAGCCCCAAAATTTTTGTGCGATTCTATTTTTAAAATTCAATTTTAGAATTTGAAAATTTAGGGTTTTCTACATAAAAAAGCTACTCTTATTGAATATCGATAAATTGTGCCATTTTTGAATAACATCAAACTAAAAAATTTGTCACATGATAGGAAATGTACTGCGAATTTAAATGAATTGTTGATTATACATAGTTAGCCACGAAGTTGTTTTGATTTGTTATGACTTATTTTGCCGTTAAGCTGACATTGTTAGCAGTGCAAAATTACTAGATTAAAACCAAATTGTTATTAAATCGATTTAAAATGCCAAGATTTACAGACAGAGAACTGACTGACATGCAGGTCGGATGAGTCAATATTTACTAGGAATGATGCTTTTAATTTGAATAACATGCATCACTGGTCAGATGAAAATCCAAAACTTGTTCGCCGTACAAATTTCCAACATAGATTTTCATTGAACTTATGGGCAGGAGTAATTCTGGATCAAGTAATTGGGCCTATTGTACTTCCCAATCGTCTTAATTCAGCTGTTTCAAGAAAATATGTTTTTTCAACATGATGGCACCCCTGCACATTTTGGACGCAAGGTTCGAAATTGGTTGAATGTCAATTTTTCAGACAGGTGGTTAGGTCGATGAGGTCCTATAGCATGGCCGCCACGTTCACCTGACCTATATTCACTGGATTTCTATTTTTGGGGGTCATTAAAAGACCTAGTTTACTCGACTGAAGTAAATACTCAAGAAGATTTACTTCAAACAATCCATCACGCTGCAAATGAAATAAGAAGAAAAAGGTTTTCCACTTTTCGGGCTACGCAATCATTAGTTCGTCGAGCGAGACTCTGTATCCAACAAAATGGGAATTTATTTGAACACTTATTGCAAAGCTAGTTTTAAGAATATCCAACTATATGTCTTCTTTTTTAAGCAAATTTCAATTTCGTTCGTAGAAAAAAATTATTTCTTTTGTTTTTGACTAAATGTTAGCTATGTTGCAATAGAAATATGTATTCATGTAATATTTACCAATTATTAGATTAGTTTTTTCGTTGCCATGGCTAATTTTCAACAATTCATTTAAATTCGCAGTACATTTCCTATCATGTGACAAATTTTTTAGTTTGATTTTATTCAAAAATGGCACAATTTATCGATATTCAATAAAAGTACCTTGTTTATGTAGAAAACCCTAAATTTTCAGATTATAAAATTGAATTTCAAAAATGTTGGGGTTAAAATAACCTGAGACCGTCCCTGTTACATATGCTTCCAAACAAAACAGTCTAAAATTGTTAATATTTTTAAATCCAGCATAAAAAACTAGGCTAGAATACCAAATTTTATGTCTTTATCTCAACACGTTTCGGAAATATTAAGGAAAAACCATCTTCAGGGGAGCCCCTTTAAAAGACCGTAGCGCCCTTAGGAGATGTCTGTCGACCTATGTTTATATAAACTTTTCTTCTTATTTTAAGCTCTAGAAACCGCTGGTAGAATATTGCACACTTTTTTCGGGACACCCTGTATACTGCCTTACTGTCTTCCGCGCAACTCACAGCTCACGATGGATTTTTCAAACAATACTAACAACAATAACAAAGGGGACGTTTTCTCGAAAATACTTTTTCCTTCGTTTCACATTATTTTATTTTCCTTTCCTTCTCGAAATTAGAATTACCTGACAAAAGTGGCATCACGTTGATGAGCGGTGACCAGATTGACATTCGACAATATCTCGCACGCGACACCGATATCGAGTAGTTCAAGATCACCACTTTGCTGAAGCCTTAGAGATTTTCGTGGGGCACATCTCGAATGCGACATTTTCTTGCGACGTTCGAGAACATCCCCCTCCTCCCCCTCCCAAGTGACCGATCTAACCACACTCGCGAAGCATCACTATCATCTTGGATAAACTGACATCAAATCGACATGTTCTTTATTGGTACAAGAGCGTTATATTTTTTTTTTTGTTCAAATTCGATTTATAAACAAGCAGCTCTGTTTACTTACACGGCGCAAGGCGCGTGGTCAGGATACTCGCGTCGTATCTTTTCAACTAAACCTTCAAGGTCGGATTTTATAGTGCAGATTTCTGTGTTACCAGGAAAAATATTTACAATAATCAAACGCTATGTTAAGTGAAGTGTCAACTTTAAGAACACTCTGCATGTGTAGTCTTTGTAATTGCTGTTTGTCGTAAATATATCTACATTACTAGCATCTGTTTTTGGTATATCTTCAACATAGCTAGACAACAGACATACTAGTTTTGGAATTTTTCTGAAACTCTGTATGATTATTTAAAGGTTTCATTGTAATTTATGAAACGTGGGTTAAGGAGACGATATTTTTATTGGTTACGACTGTGTTCCCATAAACCACACAGTTTGGTAAAACCATCCAGAACATAGGTTATAACAGCAAAAAACAGTATCCCTCCCAGAATGTAACTCATAAAATTGTGTCTGTATGGCTCTACGGCTGGAGCCATCTCTAAATGTAGGTTTATAGTGAAGCTAAATGATTTTTCTTTTAGATGCTTATATAGCAGAAAGCATCGAAGTCAATGAGTTAGGTATGAGACACCTACTGAGGGAGAGAACAGGACCGAAGAATCATACCAGAAAACGTTGTTACGTATGTTACAAGTACATGAAGCTGAACATCAGCAGTCAGTATGCATCCAGATATGCTAGGAGAATAAGTACCTACTGCAATTTGTGTGACGTGCCTATGTGTTATCAGTGCTTTGATAACGAACATGGTGGGGCTCGCTTGCCATCGAAGACAATGAAGTGATATTCTCGTTGCAATTTATTAGAATTAATAGTATGTGACTGATGACTTCTTTATGTATGATACTTTTTAAGTAAATTTATAGGGGTTCCTTAAGGATTCGGTGCCGTTTGAGGAATGATCTCGCCTTGAGTTTAAAACAAATAACAACAGCTGACAACATAAACTTCCAAACTTTCAAACATATAAACATGACTACTAGTTTACGTGAAAAATGTAGTAATTATAATTATCGTATTATCTGAAAACGTAAAAACACATCGATACAGATCACAGGAAAGCTGTGGATTAGAGTACCGAGGCGGAAATAATTATATGCAACAATTTGTGTTTCTTGGAGCATACCTTAGTTTCCAGACATATCTTAGATGTTACTGTACAAATTTTATGATGGGTGTAACCTACGGCATCAGCACCCTTTGCAGATGCGTAACAAGAACTACAATATTAGATAAAATTATTCCGAGGTTACGCGTGAGCTTAGTTTTAAATGACTTCTGAAAAGGAAGATTATGTCAGTGTATCACTTACTCTTTCTTTTTATTTCTATCATTATATCAAATGTACATTGTATCAGAAGTATAAATTTTCGACAAATTTGTGTTTTCGGCTTTTACGAATACAATGTCCATGATTGATTTTTCAATGAAAACTTTTTGCGTTGATTAGAAGTTTTTTGGTAATATGTAAAGAAGGCAACGTTGGTCCACTGGTGATACACGTATGTCACATCATGGCCGTTAGTGTTGTCACTGTTTCATATTAGAAATAAAAATTATATATGTATTGCGCTTATAAAAGTTGAAATCGATATATTTCGAAATATGTACTTATTTATTCTATGAAGTTAGATATGATTGACTCATATTTTGGTACTCTTAAAATTTTTTTAAATGTTGAAAATCGTGCCAATTTCGTAAATTTTTGAAAACTTTTATAATTTGAAAATTTATGATTCACAGTATTGTGAAATGCAAATTTTAAATTCTCCCTGAACGTTCCTCAATGAACCGTCATAGTTTGGTTGAAGTCCAAGGAGAGATTACTTCTCAAACAAATATGACCCTTTGTTTGAAGCATTTACTTATTATAAAGTGGAATGTAATAAATTGCCATGTCAACAATACGGACTCAGTTGACAAGCCCACCAATAAAGTACAATAATACTGCTTTCGTCTGACCAACCATGTACAACTATTGCAAGCTTGTTGGCAATAATTGGCACGGTCTAGGTGGGACAACAAACGAAAGCTGGGCAACAATAGCTGTCCAAGGGCCGCGGTCGATAGAAATATAACAGCACAAGCTCACCAGAATTGGGCAATGCGAAGAGTTGGTCGAAATTGTAAAGCTATCTCAGCCGAACCATGCTATGACCGCTGGACGCTACAGTTCCAATCAGTAGTTGCTATTCTCTTCACTGTGTCAATGAGTGGCTCTTATCTGTACATATATGCAGGGCATATTTCGGAAAATGAAATAATACTCTCACATTATTCCATCAATAATAGTACAAGACAAACCTATGTTGAAATGCTAAGTACATTGCTAAGAAATACTTTGTCTTCAAGTCAATGAGCTTATGCGTTAAAGTTACCTCATAGACTGTTTTAAGCGACATTATACTTATAGCCATAATAGATGTAATATAGCTGTGTTCTGCAATATGTTGGAAGTATTCTTATTTTTTACCACGAAAATATTGGAGTGATATATTGCAATCGTTTTGTGATTTTATATTTTTGGATGGCGGAAAAAGAACGTCTATGGACATAGAAGTACTATGGGAAGGATGATAAAGCTTTATAGTCTTTGGGAGTCGGTCTGGTGTTGGAGCATTCAGATTTATTGGTTTAAAATGTGATACACAGTCGATCATCATAGGTAGTACAATCAGCTACCCTGGCAAAATCAAGCTGCCGGCATCAGGGAGAATTTTGAGCTGTATCGTAATCCCCTACATCCGATTTGTTAAATGATAGAAATTACACATTATTGGTATGCTCACCACATACTTGTACGTGATGTCTCAGTTATGTAATACTCGTAATATGTTATACTGTATATGTATGGTTGTTATCCTGGATGATATCCTTTTTGCAGGAGACTGGCTATCATTTACGATATACCAAGGTCCTTATTATTTTTGCACAATAATATTAAAGATATGTTAAAATGAATTACGATAGCACTGCCAGCTTCAAATGAGTTAGTGGCTAAAATTATATTGATACAAAGTACCACATCGGAAGCTGAATATTTTCATTACGTACATGCCTATGTTCTTTCCAGCTGAGGTATTTATTTTGTTGGCTATCATTTCATTGCTCATAAACAACTTGAATCATGAACACCCTGTAATTGACATAAAAATGTCAGAATACCCTCAGGAATTAATGACTAAGAATTAGGCTGAAAAAAGGCTAAGTCAGGGAGAACCATTCAGATTTCTATGAAATTACTATGGGTCGGGATGAAAATTCTTTATAGTTTTTGAAAATCCATCGTCGGCAGAATACCTAGAAAATGTGTTATTTCTTAGAAGTTTGTAACATATATATCACAATACCTGAACCCATCGAAAACCTCTCTGAATACTGCTAACGTACATGTACATAAAAACAACAATGTTGACAAATTTTTATTACATCAAATGGATTTTCGAACTTTCCTTGAATGATTCATGCCCAGATGTTCAAAATTTTACAAAACACAACGCAACGCATAATACTGAACCTTTCGAACTTTTCCATAAAAAAGTAGTGTCAAATTACACGTCAGAAACTCCAAGTTTGATAGTCTGCCATGGCCAATGCAAATCTCTGTGTCCATACGGTCCATGGCTATTAAATTAATGCGGTAATAAATTCAAGTCATTCTCGATTGTTTGCCAGGTGACCGCATAAATGGACAACCGCGCCTCAAAACAAAATGTCTAGCAAATACAAATTTTGAACTATACAATCCATCTTGGTAGATCAAATGAATCCACGTTTTGAGGGGTGTGCTACTCGTTGTAAACAATTCACCAACGCTGACTCATCACCACTACCACCAATATAATCGCGGCGAGTGGATCTGGTGCACCGTGCTACCACCCTGGCAGCTGAGCCGCGCAGGCATTACCATTGATTATACCATTACGGAAAGGGATGGGGTGCCGCTACCCCTGTGTACATGATAACGAGAATAGCCTTAACCTCACTTTTCGCTGGCGCGTATTCTACTTTCGGCAAATTTTACGGAAACAGATCTATGTTACGTGAATTTTTCGAGTTTTGAGTGGTAGTGTTTGTGGGTAGTGCCAAGGTTTATGTACTTGAGGCTGGTGAAGCTTGTGATGATGGTAGTACGGCTTTAGTGTGTGCTTCATTGTTTTGTTATTGATCGATGACAAATGGATAGTGCTACCAGTGCGAGCAATATAAATTGTAAGTTATTTATTTCAAGTGTCCGTTGTTGATAGAGGTATGAGATGTTACGAATTAAATCTGGAAGGTCACCGCGTCGGATTAACCCTCAATATAAGATGCACATTCACTTCAAACGAAGGTTAAAATCACGAATTAGAGCATAATATGATACTGTTTTAAGGTTAGCCCGTGATTATCCTTACAGTTCACTATAACCATCAGTGAAATATAATATCTATATGTTTTTAAGAACACTTGGTTTTAGCTGCTTTGTTGTGGGGATGGGTGATCCAGGCCTCTCTAAAAAATAAAATGATTGGAGTTTATGTATACTAATAGTCCAGGTTTCTTCTGGTTCTTCCACGTCAGAAATGTTTGGATAATTTCAAAATTCCAAATATTGTTTTTTCTCCGTTCCAGGCTGTTTTTTTTTTAGTTTTTTGTGGCATTTTGAACAAAAAATATCCTTTTCTAAAGTTGATATTTTTCGAGAAATAAACGATTTAATATCTGCAAAAGTTCGACACATGCCATTTTCAACCGCGAAAAACGGTATGAAGAAAGTAATATGAAAAACTATGTTTCTGGTAACATACAAATTCGTTAGAAGGGGCGTCCTTTTTTGATAAGGTTTTGCAAAAAAATCAGAATATTTATCCGAGCAGATGTAAAGATACTTCCTGGACTATACGCCAACCTATTCTGAACAGACTAATTAAGACTCATGGATCTGGTATCTGATTTGATGTGACAATATCAGTGAGTCATGAAAAATAGGAAAGGTTGAAACTTTTTTGAGGTTTCTGAAATGCAGGATGATATTTTTACATTCCAAAGTCATTCTTAATTTTACCGAAATCTTCAAGAAAATGAATTTTCTGTCATTACCAATGTGTGGTTTTTGGTATCTTCTTTTTTACAGTGTTGTGTTTGCTTCAATTTTAATGATATATTATTATCTACAACTAAAAGTAACATAAGGATTTGACATATTCACTGAAGGTATCTTTTTGGCATCCGTCAAATTATAATTAAAAAACTAACAGCTTCACCCGAAAAGTTACCGCAAAACACTGTTTAACCTTATTCTACAGGGTTATCCAAATTAAGTGTCCACCATTAGTAACTTTGTTATTAGTGAAAATACAAAGTTGTTTGAATTAGCAAACTAGTAGCATTTTTAACGCTGGTAAAAATGAGAAATAAAAAAAAACAATTGAGAGTCGTTATTTTGATTTTTTTCAGTAAAATAACATTTTTTTAAAAGGAAACCCCTGTATATTATATTTTTTTCTGTTAAAGCATCAAATTTTAAACAAAAAAGCTTACAATAACTTTTCTCCGAGGTTACAAATTGTTGAAGTTATGGCCTATCTGAAACAATTAAATTGTATCGACAAACTTTATTTTCAACATCAACTTATAATCTTACAAAATACAATAACAATTTTTTTTAAAGAAGATGCTCGAAAACACCACCTTGTTCTTCAATACATTTTTGGGCACGTTTTTCAACTGCTCGAACTGTCTTAAGTATGGTCCTACCATCTATCTGGGTTATCTTTTCCCTAACTGCAGTCTTTAACGCGTCAAGGTTATCGTACCTTCGCTTGTAAATTTGGTTCTTTAAGTAACCCCACAAGAAGTAATCAAGTGGGTTTAGATCTGGTGATCTGGGAGGCCACTGTATTGGGCCATTTGTTCCTATCCACTGATCATTAAAAGTAGTACTTAGAAAATGATAAGTACCTCTGGAGTTGTGGGCAGGTGCGCCATCTTGCTGAAAATGCAGATGATGTCTACTTATAAGATCCAATTCGTCTAAGAAATTAGTCAGAATTTCTGACATAAATTCCACATATCTTTCACCAGTTAGGGTTCCCTCATAAAAGAACGGGCCAACAATTTTTGAACCAATTATACCGCACCAAACGTTGAAACTGAAACGGACTTGTGGGCCTCTTGGATGTACTAACAAAAGATTTTCTCTTGACCAATAATGGTGGTTTTTTCTATTAAACATTCCAGAATTTGAAAAATTTGATTCATCTGTCCATAAAAGGTAACGAAAGTTATTTACATTTTGACGACAGAAGCTAAGATACCAATGGCAAAAAACAAGTCTTCTCTCTGGATCCCCTGCCAAAAGCGTTTGAACTGGTCGGTACTTATACGGAATAAATTTGTATTTTTTTAAAATCCTTTGAACAGTACCATAACTGAAATTAGAGTCCTTGAGAATATCTGCTATTGAATTCTCACGATAAGCTTCAAAATATCCAATAACTGCAATTTCCGTGGCCTCGCTTATTATGAATTCTTTTTTTGCCCTTGTTTTAGCAAAAACATTTTCGTTGCCCCTAAATTTTTGATAAAGTCTCAGAAAATATCGTTCATACGGTTGAATGCGAGCGGGATATAATTCACTGTTATTCTCTTGCTCTCAAGGAGGATTTTCTGCACACTAAATAGCATTCTAACATATCACACTTTTCTTCATGGGAGAACATTTTTCTTTAAATTAATGACACAATAAAGCTTATAAACAAGTATTTACACTAATGTTTGACATTATTTGATTTTATCATTGTTTTCCAAAGCCTTCTAGTTGCGAGTATGTCCAGTTTAACAATTTGTCGCTTATCTTAATGCTGTCAAATCGCGAACGCCATGTTGTTTTCATAGCCGTCTTAATATTATAATACTGCAAATAATTAAAAATATTTATCGTTATTTTGACTTTATTTTTGACTTTAGCGGAAAAGTCATTATGAACTTTTTTGTTTAAAATTTGATGCTTTAACAGAAAAAAATATAATATACAGGGGTTTCCATTTAAAAAAATGTTATTTTACTGAAAAAAATCAAAATAACGACTCTCAATTGTTTTTTTTTATTTCTCATTTTTACCAGCGTTAAAAATGCTACTAGTTTGCTAATTCAAACAACTTTGTATTTTCACTAATAACAAAGTTACTAATGGTGGACACTTAATTTGGATAACCCTGTATAATAGGACAGATACCAGTGTGGATGCTAAATGCAGGTCTAAAGGCATACAATGTTTCATTTTCTGTAAAGCGTGGAAAAGCACGACATTAGAGGGTAAATTAATTGAATTCAAATTCCTCATTCCGCAGTGTATATGCCAACCACACACGAAGAATAAGTAATGTCATTTGTCAAATAATATCTTGGATTAACAAAAGCTCGGATTTCATCATCGCACCATAGAATTACCTAAGTAGCTTTTCTCACTCCTTGTATTATTTGCTCCTCACTTTGCCTAAGTAAGTTGATCATAAAACGAATAACATTCTGTCGAAGGAAAAACGTAACTAGAAAATAGCTCAGAGATGAAAGGAAAAAGATTGAAGTATTTACGAACACATTAAAATCATATTAGGTACTACTAAGATGCTATCTCTTACGTATTTTGTGAATAAATGATGTCGATAAAAATATAAGAGGCATAATGAATATTCGTTACTCATCCAGTACATTCAATTCATGAAAACCACTGAAGTGAAAGCAGTATCCGCTGACAACCTCGCTAAATCGTAATAGCAGCAGTCAGTGCCTGCCGGTGGAATGACCTTAGACAGCACCCGACGGTACTCTCCAGGTACCGGAAAGACACATAATACTAATACGCGATCACCTGAGTAGCCGACAGAGACAGATATAGATCCTTGTGGCCTGCGTAGAGAACCAGTGGAAAGCAACCTAACTTAACCTGACTGCCTCACAGGTTCGTGCAGTTTAGTAACGCTTGAGTAATAGTATATGCGTGATATTCATTGTGAGTGTGGGGTTGATATTTCTAAAGGGTAATAGAGCAGTGGAATATGCACAGCTTCGACTTTCATTTTCATGCAAGTATACACTTTCAATTTTAATCGTTGAGTGGTTCATGCCACATATTGGTGGCCATGACGGTGCGGCTTGCAAATCATCGCAGTAGGTGCAGCACATCTATAATGACGGTGTTGCCAAGTTGTGCGCTAATTATGTATAGCCCAGGATTTATACAAACTTGTTTGGGTACAATTGTTCGGTAATGACATATTCGTTACACTGTAATATTGATGTGATATTTTATGTACTTTGGAGAACTAGCTGCCACGCCAGGCTACTTATGGCATGTTGGCCAGTAGGAGCGATCGAATTCGATCGTATCTATTATTTTTTGTTGTTAAATTTTTTATTAAGATGAATGTTCATAGAACAACTTGATACAGTGCAATTAGTCTACAGCAGCAACTGCCAACCATCTTTCAGTATCGACTGTTAGAGCAAATTCAATCCTACCCACGCCACTGTTACTCTGTTCTTTCAAGCTGCTTGTTGCCCCATCTGGCGGCGTTCAAGTGAAACAAACCGGATTGTTAAGGTACACACAACAAGGAAACCGATTGGAGGTTAATTTTTCCTTTCTCTCAAGTTGTTGGTTACTAAAGACACTTGCCCTTATCCGAAAAATCATATACATAAATATTTAAAATCTTAATACGTACTCCACGTAAAGTGTCGCTCATACAGTAGATATGAGATATACACGTTCCCAAGTGATCTCAAGCAATGTGGAATTTTTACTTTTGCTGCCGCCACCAGTTCAGAAGGTTTGTAATAGATAATATACCTCTGACCCAAAGATTGTTCATGATTCCTTGCCCTTTTTTTTCAATGTGTTTTGTTAACGTGTGGAATATTATGATGATTTGATGATACCTATCAAATTTAACTGAAATAAGATGTTTGGACCAACATGTATCTTTCATCGCATATTTCTAATTAGTTAAATAACTTCATACAGTACGTAGACTTTTGAAAGTGGTGGCTATGCTTAACCGTGCCCTGTTGTAAAGACATGCTCAAACCCTATATAATCATTGTGGAAATTTCTGTATCTTCTTGAACCAAACTACGTTCGCCGGTGGTATGTCACGTCTTCTATTTCGTTATCGTCACCCGTAACTAGTTTGCCTGCCCGGATAATCTGGATCCTGTAATGCGAACCCTTCATGGTGAACAAGTGAACGAGTTTTCCACGGAATGATGAACTAGTGCATTTAGTTCATTGATAAGAATCGTTCACTTGAGATAGTTCGTTCTCGCGAACTACACATCACTACGTACATTGTGAGAATACCAAATGAGTTGCTATTTATTCTTTGTAACTACCTCAATAAATGATTAGCCCCAAAATTATCTCTTATAGATCCTAGCAGTGGATACAGCTTAATCACTTGTTAATCAAACGTTAATAAATGCTTTTTCATAAGTTTCTACAAAAGTAGGACTAGAACGTTGACGGGTTACACAATAAATATTGATACCTTATTAAGCTACCTCTAGGGATCTTGGAGTACTTTTTGATGAAATGCTTTACTTTACAGACCATGTTCTTAAGGTTAGTATAAACGGTATGCAGATGCTGGGCTTTGTTTGGAGGAATTATAAGTGTTTTTCAATCAATCAATATACTCGTATATATATATTATGGTATCCTCAGTACCAGTCTTATAAAGATGATTTATGACATGTCCAGCATACATTTTCATATATTTCAGCATTAAAGGTGAACTTAAAAATGACTGAATATCATAGAGCTGACATGTTAGAACATTTGCATTTACCTACATTGGAACATAGGCGATTGGTCTTTGATGGTTGTTTCGCTTTCAAGATTTTATCGGAGCTCACCGATTGTGAAATTTTGTGAGCACTGATAAATTTTAATGTACCCTAAAGAACATTACGCAATTAAGTTCCATCCGACAAATTATGGTCAGCCTTCCACACTCGATACAACACTTCGTCTTATCAATTTGGTTCAGTCTGATATTCACATCTTTACCTGGACACTCTCCGATTTATAAAGTATCTTTTAAACTGTGGTTGCATATAATAACGTTTTCATGAGTTTAAATGTTTAAATTTTATTCCAGAATATTGTATGTAATTTTCAATTGTATAAATGGTGTCACCCGTAAATCTAATAAATAAATAAATAGATAACAAACCTGGTTTTTAGGTCAATACAAATGTCAAGTGTGCAACAAGTCCTACGACAGAAAATTGTCATTCTACTCACATAGGAGGTACGCATGCAATAAGAAAAGTAACTATGAATTCAGCTGCCCTGTAGAACATTGTACATACAAGTCCAACTATAAATACAACTTTAAAAGACACCTTTTCATGCACACTACCAAAGGTGAAGACATTCCAAGTGATGTGAAAGATATGATTTTCAAGACTGATGGAGTGAAATGAATACTATCTTCATTACTTACATTAAAATTTAATGGTAAATATGTGACTTGTGATATTTACATGGTTTACTAGTAATATCTGAAAAATGTACTGTCTGTATTTGTTCAATATATCTAAGAATCAATAGCTTTTTTACGATTGTACACACGAACATTGTATTCAAGACGGGAGAAGATCAAGATCTGAGGAATGGTTGGAATATGTTTACAAGGTTCAGCTAAATTATCTCAATTTCAATGTATTTTTAATAATTTAATAATCTTATCTGGAAGGCAATGTATGCTTGCTCGGTCATCAGAAAACCGTATTTCGTATACTGGAAGGTAATTCTAAAATCGGAAATATTGGGCATGATGTTGTTCTTTTCCTAATGATGTGAATAGGTAGCTTGCTGTTCATCTAGCGAAAAAACTTCAAAGGTGTTGTTTTGTAGGGCCGTATCATTGTGAAAGATGTGGAAAGATGTACAAAGTGAAGAGATCGTTGTGGAGACATGAGAAGTTTGAATGTGATAACGCTAAAGCTTTTCCGTGTGTGTTTCCTACGTGTCATTTCAAAACTACAAGGAAGTATTTGCTAACTAGTCATTTAAAAGTACGACATGATATGTATACGAATATAATATAGACATATATTTATAGTGGGCAGTTTTAATAAACTGCTCTATATAATATTTGTGGTTTATACTTTACCAATACCTGGTTGAAGTAGAGCTCCTATGAATACTAACATAATGAAATATGTGATCGGTGTTGATGACAGGCTTGGTAAATGGCAAAACTGTGTATGGTTATCAGGAAATTCACTTCTGAAACATATTATAATTCATATCCTTTAGAGGGTAATGAGGTTTTCGTTTGGTGAAACAGCAAACCAGTGACCATTTTATACAGTGATTTATTTTTTGAACGGGTCAAGTTAGCAAGGTGAAATTCAAACTAATGAAGTTGGAAATTGGCGCTGGCGCCAACCTGGAACATTTCTTAAATGGAATGGGAGTCACGTGATACCTCATTTTGAAGCTAATTAGGAGTACTCGATAACCATTGAAAATAAAATCGCCATATTTCAAAATGGACTGGCAGGCGATCGAAGTTGATCATTTTTTAACATTGAATCGCTTATAACTCAACAACCATTCATCAATACCAGTATATCAATATTGTTTATTATAGAAGACTAACTTTAAATTTCTTTCAAGAAAATAATACTATTTGCAATCTTTTTATATATGAATATTCGTTATTTTATACCCGAATAGACTTTCTCAATGTAAGAACATTTGTATAACATTTCGGTAATTGTTTGTTGAGTTATATGCAATTCATTGTACAAAACCGCTCAACTTTGACAGCCTGTCATTTCCTCATTCTATAAGATAAGTGACTACTTGATATGCTAGGTCTAAGGTCATAAATCACTCATCTGTGGCTTCGAAATGTCATATCATATAACCCGTCTTTTTATTCAAATAAATGTTCCAAGATGGTACTCATCCGTCATTTTGAAATTTTCAGTTGCCACTTTTACGCTAGAGTAGTATTTACATCAATTTGGTTACTCTGAATTTAAATTTGCTAACTTGCTCGTTCAAAAAGAAAAGAATGCAAAGCATTGTATAATTTAGGTATAGGTACAGTAAGAGAATTGAGCAATATCTGCTGGAAATTAGATTCTGTTTTTCAGTTATTAGGTGGCGAATGTTCGAAGGCTGCAGCGGTCTCCTGATCAGTCGCCGAGCGCTGTGAGGGTTCGAATCCCGTCCCAAGAGACATTTTTCTCTTATCTATGGATGTTGTGATTGTCCGTAGGTGGTAGACGGTCTCTGACTGAGAAGGTACCACCCGGCGGATCTCGTAGGCGGGGACAGAACGTGTGCATATTGCATGCACATGGGTTCCCTCGCCAGAGTCCGTGTGGCAACCCCCTCTTTCCCCGTTTCCCCACGGTACCCCATGGGTGTTTCAGGCCTTCGGCCTTCGTGGTAGTAGAGTATAAAAAAAGAATCTGCCTATTCTTCCGCATTTAGATAATATATTTTTAAAACGCATGGCATGTTAATGCAAATTTGAGAAGTGCGTCCCGTCATAAAATATAGAATCTTCAAATAGCGGTTTTGAATGGTCAATAAAGTTATTAGTTGTCCAGAAAATAGCTAAAAATCATAGAAATTTACCGGTCTTTGAATGATCAATAATTGTTTTGAAGTCAATCTACGATTTAGCTGCCAGGTACCTTTTTTGATACTCAAGAGCTGACAAAAATGTCTGATCAATTCATGCAATAGTTTTCACAACTTATTAGTAACTGTCATTTGTAACATTTGAATCAGCTGTATTTCCCGCCGCGGAAACTGCCGATTGGATTGAATTATTATTCCGGACACTGTCAACGTTAAATAATAGGTAAAGATTATTTTCCTCACATCTGATGGATGGCTGATCTCCATAGCAGAAGTAAAGTTGGAGGTGTTAGACGGTCTCAGACTGTCGAGCGTGAAGGTACCACCCGGTGAATCTCTAAGTCAGGGCCAGAATGTGTGTCGCTAGAGTCCATGTCCCCCTCTTCTGGATTTCCCTTCAGCGTCACGACATCCCTGGCTCTTTAGTCCTTAAGCTGGTAGCTCAAGTTTAAAAAATGTCATCTAATCAGCAAATAAGGTATAATAATTATAAGATACACTACGAAAGAAGAAGAGTTCTATGAAATTAATTCAAAGCTAAAAAAAATCAAATTTTTCCCATTTTTTTTTCCATTTCCTTTATAATCAATTATATACGAAATAAGCGCATTTTCAGTAGATTTTATATAGGATTTGTTACTGTTCAGACGACTATTACCTTGCTGTCTCTGCAAGTGTCCCGAATGTAGTCCTTCCTTCCTCTTCGTCAAAACTGAGCTTTTCTAGCATGTGATCATTTTTTGATCAACATTAGTACGATAGTTGTTTATTGCATTTTATAAACCATCAGTTGTAAAAAGGTCAATGGTTTAATGCAAACTAACCGTTTTTATCTCATATTTCATACAAATGTGTAGCAGACTTAATTTTGCAGCTGAAAATATCATCCGTTGTCCAACATGTGGAAGAGAGTATAGAAGTGTGGCCAGTTTAAACCTGCATAAAAGATACTACTGTCAGAAGCAACCATCAATGGCTTGCAGCCTATGTAGATACAAGGCTTATCATAGAGGAAACTTGAAAAGACATGTTGTGGTTCATCATGGAGAGCAATACGTTGATGCAGTATTATATAAGAAAAAATAATGTTGAAACTTTGAAGTATTTGAGTATTTCTATTGATTGAAATATACCTTTTATAACACGAGTATATGCAGCTTTATTGGACCTCATATTATCTCAAACTGATGTATTGCCGAGTTCTTGTATCCTTTCTTGATCCATGATGGTATGATTTGGACTCAAATTTGGCTTTTCATATTGACTGTAATTCTGATAAGTATATTTTATTTTTGTTAAATGTGATAACTTTTATGACAAGAACAGTCGCTCTACTACCATATCAAGCATAATTGTGATGTTGACATGATGTTTAAGAAAAACTTTGATAATAGCAAGTATGAAGAGAGATAGTATCTGTCATATAACTATGACATCTACACAAGTTTCGTCTAGAAAAAAACGTGAAATATAAACTTGCGGTTGCAGTTGTGTTTTTTAAATGAATGATTTGTTATTGCAATTTTTAGTGCATCATCAAATAACTAACATTCTCTTTTCACTGCCATCTCGAGAAATCACGTTCTAGTAACGTTCAAAGTTCTTAAGCAACGACGATTGTCCCAGCCCTAATGGATGAGGCTAAGATCTGCAGTACCCCTATCTATTCTTATGTATCTTAAATTGATGGATCTAGAAATAATATTTTAAAAACTTTATTCGAGGACTGTAACTACAGTCCATTACAAAATTACAGAGTTACATTGAACTGACTATAACGGAATCTAACTTGGTATTGTAACCAAAACCACATCCGTAGTTGAAACATAATTCTTTTATTTCTCAAGAAACTCGTATGATTACATATTTTATGGAACAAATTTCGCAGTTGCATGATAAAGTTATAATATAAGTGTAGTACGTACCTCTGAGGTTATTTTACGTTTGCCAACAAGCTTTAAACAGTGCTGTACGTGGTTGGTTGGACGGTTGGAAGCAGTATCTTTAACTTTGCTTTGTCAATATTTTTTTGAATGTCTGAGCATTTCTCAACGTAGTCAGAAAGTACGCTTGGAGGAGCAAAATTTATTATATTTCATAGCTTCGTATTTAGTTCTCTTGTGTATAGTCTAAACTATTTTTGAATTGTAACTGTAAATGCTTGAGGCCGTGCTTGATTAGCAATTGAAAAGCAAAGGTTTACAATAACAGTACCCCCTAAAGTGTTTTAGGATTTTGTTAATAGATGTTAGAGATGCATTTTGAAACTTTGACCTTTCATATTGTTTTTCGGGATCGAAAATTGAATATTTTATACTATTTCAAATATTAAATCGCTTATATCTCGGCAACAATCAACTTTAGCGGAAACTTCATAATAACCGAAAAAGCAATTCCTGGAAACATTTTTTGAGGCAGTGCTAGGAAGCATATAGATTCAGTAAAAATGTTTTTTGTTGAATAATATCGTATAAAAAACCGAATTACACTATTTTTCAGAGCAAATGCGAAGATACTTCCTGAACTAGGAGTCAAATTGATAATAACACACTGCTGTCTATCCTTTGTTAACCAGATTTTCTAATAATGTACTATCTAACTCTTGCATCTTCACTGGTTTTGAGTTGGTAATACTTCACTTCCAACCTAGCTTTTGGTTTTGATCAAATACTCATTTGTAGGTTTCATTTGTGGTAAATGTGGCAAGTGGTATAGCAAGAGACAATCACTTTACTACCACGTCAAACGTGATTGTGGTATTGACAAAACATTCAACTGCAACTTTGACCAGTGCAAGCATATAGACAGATGGTATCGACCGTATAACTATGGAAAACATCTGTACAAATTTCATCCAGAAGAATATCGAAAATACAAAGTTTCTAGGGGTTTTCGGCAGTAGTTTGTAACATTTTGTGCCATGAGTGATTTGCTGTTTTATTTTTAATATATCCTGAGATGACGAAACATTTTTTTACTACTAACTTGACAAATCATCATATGATGAGAAGTAACAATTTTATCTGCAGTTGAATGTGACTTTCAGAGTTGTTTAGCTGACTATGACTGTCTCAATGGATCAGGCTAAGGTTTTATCTCTAGTTAGGAATGATGCTCAAAACTGTACAGCAGTCTGAGGTTGTGCCCATGAATAAAGTTAGGATTTCTGTGACTGCCTTATCAGGAAAACAGATTTTATGTAAGCAATCGTATGTATTCACTCAATGTAATGTAATGTTTAATTTCAAATGTAATCTGCGTATTCTGTAATTGAAGAAAGGTAAAGAGACACAACAGTATTATCATGTAAATATCACTCATTATTCTTTATTTTAGGCCCATTCTTTTGTGAAAATTGTGGAAAGTCATTTCCTAAAAGGGGCGCATTGACCAGCCATCGTTCTCGTTACTGTGGCGTGGAAAAGTCATTCAGTTGCAACATAGACAGATGTAGATTTACATCGAAGACCTACACTTCTTACAATTATAGAAAACATCTGTCTAATATGCATCCACAGCACTATGTAGAGTACAAAAACCAAAGGCAGCAGTTCTTACAAATGTATTGTAGGATCCAACCATCTGAGAAGTGGAACGTACTTTGAACGATGTCGGAAGAATGTATATTTATCGTTTTACCATTTTACCAAATGTAAAAGAGAAAGCTTATTTATGTTATGAGTACCTGAAATGTAAGGCCACCGTTATACTCTCACAAGTGACAAGTGGCGGGTGATAGGCGACAAGCTACAGGTGACGGATGATGATCTATTTATACTGATCATACACACTATTCAGATGGTATTTAAACAATCATCGTGCTGTTATATTGTGACATCCGGTCTACTGACTAGTACTAGGTCGATCGAGAGCCGCACTGGTATTACGAATCTTAAAAAGTGACATTCATAAGTTTTTTTTTGCAATTTCTTAGATTTTTTGACATTCCGTAGGTTTTTCTACAAGATGTTAACTTTGCACAAGCTGTTGTATACTTGTTGTGAACTTGTTTTGTACCTGTACGTGTTGCTTAAACGTCAGCGAACAGCGATCTTAGCAAGCAAATATGGAATGCACACTAAAAACTATCTGGTTTGCAAGATGACATTTTGTCGATTTTTTGACGTTTGTTAGGTTTTTCACATAATAGCCATGCCAGTGTTTGGTTGGCCATGGCGTGAACACTATTCGTACAGGGTACACAGGGTGTCCCGATTTAATCTCCACACCTAAATATTTCGAAAACCACGCATCAAAGGGAAAAGTTTCAAACAAAACTTGTAGGTGCCGAGGGGGAGAAGTGTCAATGACCTTGACAGTGACATTCAAAGTCATTTCAAGGTCAAGCTAATATTTGAAAATGAAACTCTTCCTTTTACACCGGAATTGGAAAGAGGAGGAAATTTTGCGTCCGGGTTTACACCTTCATGGCTATTACAAGGTGAAATCAAGAGATCGGAAACAATTTGTTTTGGCAAAAATGTTCGGCAGCACAGTTGCGATCTTTCTGGTGGTTATCCAAGGGAGATTTCGACCATGACCTTGACAATCACCTTTAAGGTCATGTCAAACTTTAAATATTAACTTTTCCTGCGCTTTGCAACTTCCGTATAGAAATGAAGGTTTGAGATGACCTTGACACTAAGGTCAAAATCATATTCGAACGTAGCAGCTTCCATTTCCGGAATAATTTTCATTTGAAAATGTTGGCTCGACCTTGACGGTCACTATCATGGTCAAATGACTATGAGGTTAAGGTCAGCTTTATACGATCTCCACAACTGTTCTGTGAAACAGTTTCGCTAGCAAATTGTTTTTGCTTTTTTTTCTACTTGAGCGTGAAATGGCTTTTTAAAGGTTATAAGACATATTGTCAAAAGTATCGTATACTGAAGAAGATCAAAGTCACTATCATTTCGCCCCCTCCAAGTCCTACAGCTTTTGTTTGAAACTGTTTGCTAGCATGCATAGTTTTCCAAGTATTTAGGTGGGGCGATTGTAAAACGGAATATAATGCCGCCAAATGCAAAAAGTTTCCATAAGGGTGCAAAACCGTCCACAATCTAGGGCAAAATCGCCCAATATAGCAATGTATTGTCTCATTTTTGTATACTTGAACCTCCACGAAGGCCCAAGCCCTAAAGACCCATAGGTACCGTGGGGCTATAGGAGGAAAGAGTGGCGGGGCACACGGAATCTAGCGAGGGAACACGTGTGCATTCAGCATGCACACAGTCTGGCCCCGCCTTTAGATATCCGCCGGGTGGTACTTCCGCGTTCGACAGTCAGAGACCGTCTGCCATGTACGGACAATCCACAACATCCTTAGCGAAGAGAAAAATTATCTTGGGACGGAATACGAACCCGCGCAACGCACGGCGATTGATTAGTAGACCCATACTACCACTACGCCACCGCTGCTACCTATTTTGCCATTTTGGAGATGCGGGTGGTATATGGCATATGGGTAGATTAAATTGATACGAATGCAGACGGCATCGCCCATCACATATTACCTACCACCCACGTTGGAGTATAATCGCGGCCTAAGACGCTTGTTTTGTCAAGCACCAAATTGAAATAAAGTAGCATAACTTATTAGTACGCTGATTTTTGCCTGTAAAAATGGGTATCTCATTGACACTAAATCAATAAATTTGCAATGTAAAAACTTGAACGTGTTTGCGTTTTTTTTTGTGGTCTGTCACTTTTGTAAACAATAGTTGTTTCAATTGAGTTTTCATACTATTTTCAACTAATTGTTGACTGTTTTAGTCTAGTAAGACCTTTGTTGTTATCATGTTTCTGTATATCCTATTGTTTGCTAGTCATTTTTGTGTTGGAATTATAGAGTATTTAATCCAATTCCTGTAGAAAAATGTATTTATTATCTGAATAAATCATTTTGAATTTGTTTCGTTCATTATCTTCTCTGTTTTATTGCAGGCCAATTTATCTGCAATCTTTGCGACAAAGTTTACCAGAAAGAATCGTCACTGTACTACCACCGATTGAGGTACTGCGGCAAACCGCCAAGTCACTATTGTCCTTATCAGAGATGTCAGTACCGATCCCATATCAAGTCTAACGTTAAAAGGCATTATCAAAAACGGCATTCCATAGATATCTAAGGGAAACTATTATATATCGTTTTATATTATACAGGGTGGCCAATAAGTACCACGGCAAACTTAAGGATAAGGTAGGCTTTGGACTGACCTCCCCAATAACAAAAACTTACCTATATAAAAGTGTCACCGTTTTTGAGATGTAGATTTTTTTCTTAAATTTTAAAAAAACGAACCTTTTCATCTGTGGTCTTTAGCTACCTGTACAAATAAGGTTTACCAAAGCTACTATCTAGAAGTATTAGGTTCCGTTCTCGTCGAAGTAAATATTTAGAATACATACCGTAGTACCCTCGTAGTAGTACCCAACCACCACGATTTCAAAGCGCACACGCAGAGAAGGAAAGCGGCACCGCGCCCGTTCCTCTTACCTTTCTCCTCTCTGGCCGCCTATAAACTTTCATTCCTTGTTCTCGTGCCAACCGTCAACACGTTAATCGGCGCACTTCGTTTACGTGCAGTGCAGTGTCGAGGATCCGCTGAACATTTAGAATTAGAAAACAGGACAGAAGGTTGACCGATAGATGTGCATTGTCGAACGAGATACCGACCGACGGTCGCCTGCAGGTTGCTTTCGTCGCGGACCAAAATTAGAAAGTGGCGTGCCTAACATGACGTTTGGGATAACGTTCTGACACTGTTGCATGGGATAGCAACCTGGCCCTAGCTTGTGATAGCCAACTCCATACCTAGGACGAACAAAGACGTTTGGGGTAACGCTGAAACATTGGACTCGGTTGCTTGGGATTACAACATGGACCTATCATGTGATAGTCTACACCAAGGACGAATGAAGATGTTTGGAAAAATGACTCAATACTGAACTTCGTATCACAAATAACAACACTGAAAGCGTTTGGGACGACGTAGCAAGAAGGTATGATCAACAATCTTTTCTCATTTGCTTGTGATAGCAAATTTAATCTGGTTTGTGATAACCATGGAACAGCACTTCAAGTTTGAACATGGCAGGCTAGGAAGTTGTGAAGATATATTTTTTCCTTATTACCAGTTAGAGATTAGGTATGTTCCTTGTGACGGCAAATTCCATCTGGTTTGTGATAACCCTGAAACAGCATAATAAGAATGCAAAAGATAGTTTAGGAAACCGCCGAAGTACCATTTTTCATTATTAACCAATAGAGATTAGGTTCATATATATACGGGAGACTAGCATTACATTTTGCTTGAGATAGCAAATCCCATCTAGTTTGTAATAGCAATGTAGCAATATAGCATTTTTCATTTATAACAGAATAAAATTGGGTACATCTATGTGAGACTAGAGCGGTACAGTTTTGCTTGGGATAGCAAATTCTATCTGGTTTGTGATAGCTATGTAGCAATATAACATTTTTCATTTATAACTGATAAACATTGGGTACATCCATGTGAGTCTAGCGGTACATTTTGCTTGGGATAGCAAATTCCATATGGTTTGTGATAACCATGGAACAATATTGTAAGGATTCACATGAGAAGTTAGGAAGAAGCCGAAGTACCATTTTTCATTTAATGAACGACAGAGATTAGCTACATCTATGGTAGACTAGCGTTACATTTTGCTTGTGATAGCAAATTCCATATGGTTTGGAATAGCCACCGAACAGATTAATAATATGCACATCACAGGTTACGAAACAGCTGAAGTACTATTTTTCACTAACAACATATAGAAATTAGGTACATCTATGGTAGACTAGCGTTACATTTTGCTTGTGATAGCAAATTCCACATGGCTGGTGATAACTATGGAACAGGATTAACGAAAGTTGAATATCATTATGCTTGATTATGGTTACATTTTGCATAGGTGGCACTCGAGCAGCAGGGCGCTCTGGATTGTATTCTCTTAAAGGTCATGTAGTCTGTTTCAATAGATGACGCATCACCACGATGATGCGGCGACCTTAGCATAATAAACGCTTGCGCGATGTTCCACGGCTGACATTTCGAGGGCAGATCTTGTTGTTGACGATAGATGAATAAATTCTGTTCTATTCTAACCACCTAAGGTGAAGCCTGAGGTAAGGGAAGCCATAATAGAAATTGTCGCACGCAGGAATGCGTGCTTGAACTGTGTACAGCAACATGTGGGCTGTTCATTAACTGCACGTGGCAATACTCTATCCTATAGGTTCAAAGAAGGGAGAGGAGTGCATGCTAGCTGATATTCACATTAAAGCAAAGAACTCAGGAGTACTCTAACAGAGGCTCCCACTGATATCTTGCTCTTCGGTGCGGATGAGGTGTGTAGATCAGCATGGACATTAATGCGTATCCATTATCAATGGCAGAGCTTTAGGAGTGGCGCATAAAGTCCTGAGTTGGACACAAGTGGTCACTTGCCATTCAGATGGAGGCTAGATTAGCACTTTGCCATAGCTGAATCTCATTAGTCCATCTATGACTTGCTTAGCTGCGGTGCTATCAGTAAAAAGTTGAGCTAACTAAAAATCAGCACCTATCCAATTTTTTCTTGCCCCCAAGTCTGATGGGTCAACACGTTTGATTCCTTACCTCAAGACACTTTGTCTGTTTATAGGGATGTAACACTCAAGTCTAGTCTATTGAACTGGGATCAGACTTCTGCGTAGAGGTACTTTCTTAAGGAATCTGGATTTGGAATATGCAGGGATTTTGGTACCCGTTAGGGAGAGTCATAGAATATATTTCAGATTCATATTCAAGGGACAGCTCTTCCAATACAATGCTGTACCGTTTAGGGTAAATTCTACCCCTTATGTGTTCACAAAGTTAATAAAACCATCTCTGGAAAAAAATTGAGTACTTTCAGACTCAGTATTAAATTGCGACAGAAAGAAAGTAACTTCACTTGAGCGGACAATGCAGACATTACCCTAGTAAGGGCAATAATGGACAGCAACTAAGACATAGTCCGAATCTTTGCGGTGAACATCGGGATCTTGGTGTCAGCTTGTCTTTCATTTCGATACAGCCCACTATACACTAACGAGTGAAATTTCTTGCCTTGTAAAATTCTCAAGGCATATTTAACGCTACTATGCCACTAACATAATATAACTTAAGATCTACCTCGGCTGGGGCTCAAAGAAACCTATGTCTCACCCAATTGTTGCAACAACTTGGCTTTGAAGTAAATAAAGGTTTATTGGTGGCCAGAGGGGAGAAATGTAGGGGGAAGGGACGCGGTGCCGCTTTCCTTCTCTGCGTGCATGCTTTGAAATCCTGGCGGTTGGGTACTCATAGTGCCCGCGTACACTATGATATGTATTCTAAATATTTACTCCGACGAGGACTTCACATAATTAAGATCGAACATTACAGGTAAGATCGTTTGATTTTTTATAGAAAAAATGAACAAGTATAACCTTATTTGTACATGCAGATGAAAAGGTTCGTTTTTTTTAAATTTAAAAAAAATTCAATATCTCAAAAACGGTGAAACTTTTATATAGGCAAGTTTTTGTTATTTGGGAGGTCAGTCCAAAGCCTACTTTCTCCTTAGGTTTGTCGTGGTACCTACTTATTGGACCCTGTATATACCTTAAGGATCTCTTTCTGCAAAAGACTGTCAAAGAACTTTAAAAAACATTTAAATTTAAATGGTATATACGAACGAAGCTCAGGAAATTCTTGTATTTTGGAAGGTAACATTCTTTATCCTGGTAGAGGAGGAGTAGACGTTACTCGATAAGGATATCTAGAATTTAAATAAAAAAATTGTTTTTATCTATTTTATGACGGAATTGTATTTTTGAGGGTATACGGAACGGTTAATCGCCGAGAGATACACAAAAATGCTGACAAACCTTTTTATTGAACGACAAAATTGGATAAACCACTTTTTTGCGTAAATTCAAATAGTTATGAACAATGGGGTCAGTGGTCCAAAAAAAAGTTGTTGAGAATAAAAATACCTTCAAAATAAGACATTAACCGGCCCATTTCTCGAAACGGTTAATTTGTTACAAAAAAAAAAGTTTGAAATCGTTAATTTCTACATTTGTCTTTTAATAAAAAATGCATAACCTGAAATCTGAAATAAGCTGAAGCTTTAGTGGTGCTCAATATCCAGACAAAATTCATTAAAAAATGCTTCTGCAGATTTGTAATTGTCACTTTTTTTTTCAGAAAATGGCCACGTAAAAAAGCGTTTGTAGGAGTACATCTATTTTTGCCCTAAAAACAATTAGAATAGGTCCGTTGTTTTTTGTCAGTTGCAATTAGAGTGCAAACCACTAAAAAGCTGATGAAATATACACCTTGACGCAAAAGTTACTTTTATGAGCTCTTGGGGGCCGAAATACCATTTCTTTTTCGCATAGAAGCATGCGTAACGTTAGCCATCAACATTTAGGTCCGCAGTTAAGCCCTCGTATAAAAAAAGATTTGGTGAGGCGCTCCACAGCGAATTCAAATGACGTCTTTTTTTTTCGGAGTCCTAGGTTATGTATATTACGGTATAAGCTGACCTTGGCTAAGAGGCATGATAGCCGTGTTTGTTAACGTCACATGTCCCTTTTGTCAATAGTCTGCCTGGAGAATATAATACTTTTTGTCTGATTGTTTAATGGAGTGTATAAGGATGACTGAAAAACAATGTTACCACCACCTTGTTTACGAAAAAATGCATTTTTGGTTCATTTTTATCAATCTTTTCTTCATCGTAACTTGTTAACAAATAATAGTACAGCTCCAAAATTGTATATGAATATATCACTTTTATGGATGAGTTGAGGTGTGTTTTTTCTTATCACTTCCTCTCTTCAAAAAATCTTTGCCTTTCTTGAAAACACAATTTTCTGCAAAATGAGGCTTCAAGAAGATTTTTCGAAGAGAGTGATAAGTATAAAACACCCACTCAATTCTACTATAAAAGTGGAATTTTGACATACAATTTCAGAGCTGTACTGATATTTGTTAATAATTTACGATTGAAGAAAAAATGCACAATAAAAAAATTGATAACATTGTTTTTTAGTCATCTCTATTTTCACCATGAAATGATCATATGAAAATGATTTAGAATACTGCTCCAAACTATCAGTTGAAAAAAATGGGAAATGCGATCTTAAGTCGCTTGACTACTTCTGAGTTGATGCACGTGAAAGGACACAAGTTCGAAAATCCGGTCGAACTTCGCTGGAGGTTCTACTTTTTTATTGTTTTTTCGGTCACCAAAAGTCCAAAAAAGCTCATTTTGCCGTCAAAATCTGTATTTTTCATCTGCTTTTCAGCAGTGGGAATCCTAGCTACGACTGTCCGAAAACAACGGACTTGTTATAATTATTTATGAGGCAAAGATAGGTGTACCATTGGCAATGGTTCTTATAAAAAGATGTCTCTATTTTAATACGATTTAAAACAAAGCATCTAGGAAGAGAATGAGCCCAATATGAGGTCAGTTGATTAATCCAGAGGTCAGCTCCTCAAATAAGGCAACTTTTCTGGCAAAAATTAGAACAATTAGAAAATTGCTGACACGGTTGAGTTTCGTGAATGAAATTTTCTATGGATGTCCACAAAGGCTTCTTTTGGCTATTATCTCTAATTTACCGTTATGCATTTTTCAGTAAAAAATAAATGTTGAAATCAACGATTCCTAGGGTATTTTTATAATAACAAATTAGCAGTTACGGCAAATTGGCCGTGTAAGGTCTCGTGTTGAAGGTACTTTCAGCCACTACATTTTTTTTGGACGACTTGTACCAATAACGTACAACTAAGTATTTGAATATACGCTAAAAAGTAATTTTTCCAACTTTAACATTTAATAAAAAAGTTATCCAGCAAATTTTTCTGTATCTTTCGATGAGGAGCCTTGTCATATACCCCAAACGATATACTATATTTCAGCAGTAAAACTGCTAATTACATTTTTTCTGGAACAGGGTCGATTTTTGTCTAGTCACCTTAGTCTATACAGTTTATTTCAAGTTTTTTATTATGAAAGATTGTACCACATTTTAAACGAATGAAAATCATATGACAGTCAATAAAATATTGATTATAATTTTTTGTAATTATTTTCTGACATGGCGATGTTTTTAGATCTCCATGATATGATTCCAAACAACATATTTACTTATATTGTATTCTAGTACTTGGTCATCAGTGCCGCAACTGCAACAAGTGGTACAAAAATTACAAGTCGATGCAGAGACATCAGAAGTACGATTGTCTGAAGCAATCTATGTTTAGCTGTGGTTACTGCAATTACAAATCAGCGAGGCAGTCAAATTTAAGGAGGCATCTGGGTACTGTTCACCGAAACGATGCGTTCGCAAAATACAGCCGAGGTTTCGTCCGCTAGAGGTTTCAAAATTGTGTAACAGTGTGTTTATTGTCTTATGATGCTCAAATTATTTCACGATTTGGTGCAGTTTCTTTGGTTGGGAGTGAAAATTGTCCCAATTATACAGGACAATTAAAAAACCAAAGGAGAAAGTACGTCCGAAAATAACACGAAAAGGTCATAGAAACATATACCCCAAAATGCCCCTTGTCGAGATACAGGATGTTGAAAACTTAATTTAAGAATCGAGAAAAAATCGCGAAAAGTAGGTAGACTCTGCATTTCCTACGCAAGGTCGTCATCAGTTCATAAAGAATTACCTTCATCGCAATTTAAATCTTTTAAAAAAAGTCAGGGTGTTTCAGTTTATTGTTGCATAACCTTAAGATTCGATAGAACTTTTAAAATTAATGCATAAAGTCTATATAAACATGGGTCGAGAAATGCGTGGCTTCCGAAATACAGGGTGTTTAAATTTACTTTCTAAAATAGTTTTTTTTTAAATATTTCGAACAATATTTGATGTATAATAGTGAAAATTGGTATGTAAGGGTTTTTTGGTACAACAAAACGAACCATGGGCATAGTTTTACTGTAGCCGCTAGAGGGCGCTCTCTACTGTACCTGTAGTGTATTAAAATGACCGAAAAAATTTTCTTGGTGCAATTTTTTGCTTTTTGAATTCGATGCATTTTTAATTATTTATGATAAAATAACGTTAAAAAGTCAGTATCTCGATAATTTTTAGAAGTAGGCTATGCCTGCAAATATTTTTGAAATTGAAAGCAGAATAAGGTTAAACGTCAATTAGTTGACAGTTAGTTTTGTTGTCTGTTGAAACCTGAAAGGTTTTTTTGCAATTCTGAATGCACGAAATTTAGTTTCTTTTACCTGTTTTTTTTTTTGTAAGTTTTATAAAAATGCCATTTTTATTCTTCAATCAAGAGTTAGCGGATATTCATTTTGTGTATGGCTTTGTAAATGGAAACGCAGCAGAAGCAGCCAAAGAATACGTACGAAGATTTCCAAACAGACGACATCCAACTCGCTCAGTATTTGCAAGAGTGCATCGCCAAATAATTGAAAATGGTTTTGGAAATCTCCAAAGGGATCAAAACATAAATGTTCGTCAGCGCAGATTTACCCGTATGATTCTGCGTGGGTTTGATAGAGATCCGACCACAAGTGTTAGGAGAGTTTCTGGTGCATTGAGAATTTTAGCAAGCCATGCCATGTTCACCGTGTTCTTAGAAATGACCATAGACGTCCTTACCATTTGCAATCTGTGCAAGGACTACAGCCAGGGGACGGAGAACGAAGAATCACATTTTGTTAGTGGATTCTGGATAGAACTGATAATAATAGGGAGCTTTTAAGTAACGTTTTATGGACCGATGAGTCATGCTTCACTAGACGTGGAGTGGTAAATTTTCATAATCAACATATTTGGTCGCATGAAAATCAGCATGCAATTGGGGAAAGAAATTTTCAGCATGAACTTAGTGTGAACGTGTGAATTGGTATCTACCGTAATCGACTATTCGGACCCTACCTTTTGCCTGCAAGGTTAAATGCTGCGACCTTCTTGGAATTTTAAAAGGCTGAACATGCAAATATGTGGGATGATGTTATGTTAAATTTAAGAAGATTGGCCTGGTTCCAGCTTGATGGTTGTCCAGCTCATTATTCGAGAATAGTTAGAAACTGGCTGGACGAAAATTATCCAGAAAGATGGATCTGCCGTGAAGGACCAGTCGCCTGGCCTCCAGGATCCCCTGACCTAAATCCATTATATTTCTTTGGGTATATATAACGAAAACTCATAGGAGAGCTTTTTTATGTTGAAAAGTGCGAAGAATCAGTTTTTTTATTCAAAAAGCAAAAAATTGCACTAAGAAAATTTTTTCGGTCATTTTAATACACTACAGGTACAGTAGAAAGCGCCCTCTAGCGGCTACAGTAAAACTATGCCGATGGTTCGTTTTGTCGTACCAAAAAACCCTTGTATACCAATTTTCACTGTTATACGTCAAATATTGTTCGAAATGTTTATATAGACTTTATGCATTAATTTTAAAAGTTCTATCGAATCTTAAAGTTATGCAACAATAAACTGAAACACACATACGACACGGAAATTAAATGGATTAAGTCAGTCTAACAGGCCTATACAATTTTTTTCCCTGCCTTAATGGTACTTTCTGCCCATCTGGCAACGTTGTCCCTTTCCATATCTGTGCGGCATCGCTACATCCAGTTATCTTTCATCTCGTGCGTGCTCCGTGTATATATTTTTTGTGCTGCAGTGTTGATAGATTAGTCAGCCGGACCGTTTCGCTGATCGGTGAGCCTAGATAGCAGGACTACGCGAATCGAAAACATTTCTGTCATTTTAACTTTTATAGGCAAATGTACGGGGAAATCTACGATGTGTGAGATATGGCTAATAGCTGCACAAAATTACCGTGGTTTTGAGCGTCTAAATATAAAAATTTTCAAAAAAAAATCATGAAAATCCGACTGGTACTTCTCAATTTATAGACGTGCCGAGGAATAGCGGACAGACCGACGAAAATTTGGACATGATTTTGCGTGATGTATATGTCAAATAAGATGCAAAAAACATAATATATCATTTTCGAAATTTTTCGTGATTACAATACTTCCTCGACTAGTGGCGTAAGAAGTACAAATATCTCCGGATTAATTGTACGACGTTTCGGCCATGTCGTTGGAGCACCTTAAAACATAAAAATATCAATATCTCTATTACATTGTTAAGAGCTTAAGTACCCCAAAATTTTACGCTCTCCATTATAAAACTATATAACTGCAATCAATTGAAAAATGAAAATAACACATATTTTAAAAACTTTGCTTTATTAAAGATTTTGATGTTTTATGTAGAAAATATATTTGTCCGGCACTTTAAATATTAATCTAGTATCATTTAGTTATAAATACTTACAATAGGAAAACAAATTATTAGACAAGTGATGGAAGAAATGATGGCAATATTTATAGGGCATAAAGTAGACCAAAGATTAATTGAAAAATTCATATAAAGATGGCTCCCAATAAGCTCCTTTACCAAGATGAACTGTTGAGATTATGCGTTCGAAATCCAAAAAAACATATTTCTTCGGGTAGTAATAAAATATTGCATTAAACATTTGTAGTATTAGTCGATTCATACAAAAAATCATATTTTTGAGACTACATCAGAGGCGTAGGACTTGGGATATTCGGCTACTATAGAATAAATTGAAAACTATTTTCTACGTCATTGATTTTTTTAAATAATAATTGCAAGGAATAAGATATATTTTACATGTATCCCTTTCTTGAGAATTTTTTGCTTTAGCGAAAAATTGGTTTGAATGTTTGAGGTTGTTTTTTGTATGTATAGACTCTAAAATTACTTATCAAGAGGCAAGCAGAAATTGTTGTCCGGTCTTAAAACCCTTGGCCACAAAAAATATGTGGAGTGCTTAGTTCTTAGTTAAAATTCGAAATACACAGAATTCAATAGCTCCGCCCCTGAGATAATTCAGTTGGGTATAAACAATATAAATCAAGTCCCTTGACGCCTACCGTCGATTCACAGAGGTTAATTTAAACCACTCAAGTAATTTAATAGAAATTAAAAATATTAACATTAGAAGCAATCAAATTGAACAACCTGTGTCTCAATGAGGAAGCCTTACAGTATATAAGTTGACAGGAACTTTATTGTTCAGTTTACTGAGTTCTATCACATGCTAGTATTATCACGAAAATCCGTATACGTAAAGACCGAATTAAAAAATTGAAACAATTGAAAATGAAAAGCGCCCGAAATTAGTAGATTCACTTTAATATACGGTATATTGAACGCAATCCACCAAACATTTTGAAAATCATTTAGTGGATCTGGGTTCCAAGGTTTGAAGCTAAGATCATTCTACTCAATACATGCAAACATTTCCGCGATTTAGGTTACACGAATGGTGTAGGAATTGAGGAATTTTGACCCCTAGTGAAGAATAAAGGTAATATTTACTACTATGAAACATCAAATACATTTTACAACACCCTATATCTTGGTAACGGGACATTTTATTACCCATATTTACAGGAACGCTGCCAGTTATTTTTTATGTACTTTCTGCTATAGAAATATTGCCATTGTTTGTTTCTAATCGCCTCAAATAGAGGCATGATTCGTTGATGGACATTGCTACTTGTCACAACCTTTGGATTAGAAACATTCCGATTGTTAAACAATGTACATAACATTTTTTAGAAAAATACCTGCAATTCCTTCTTAATTTTTTTTGAACCTAAATGCTAGTCATAGATTTTAGGATACTGCTGTAAACATTAAGTATTAAAGAGAAACTTTCTATTGGCATTTAAGTATTTACCGAACTACACCTAGATCATTCATTCCCATTCCATATTAATATTATTGTTAAACATGGGTCTGCGCTAACCATATTTCAGAGGACATTAGAGGAAGTTGCTGAGAACCTTACCTCTCTCCTGAATCGGACCACTGGTCTCACTGGCTGTGCATTTTCTGATACTCAATTATGTTACTCGTTTAGTCTGCGATGTTTAGTCTTCTTGTGATAAATCTATATTTCAGTGTAACGGTTATTTATTAAATAACGTTATTTAGTAATAAGTAATCACATTTTGGCTCAAATAGCGTTGATCGGAATTTGTTTATACTCCTCAGCTCTAAAAAATGTATCGCTGACATTCTATCAAAAAACTGTTTCTATTTACACGATGTTTCAGCATGTCTATCCTTGTTTGAATTTCAGTTCCGCAAAGCTTTGCCTGTCCTAAGTGTAATAAGTTGTTCACGATAAGAAATAACCTAAAAACTGATTTGAAATCTTACTGTGAAATTCCTCCAAAATTTATTTGTATTGTGCGAGGTTGTGACCATAGGTGCAGGAAAGAGGCCAATATGCAACGACATTATTTGCTGAAGCATAGCGATATCACGTTACAGAACCTTTCAGCTTATAGAAATAATTTATTATAATTTTTAGGACACCTTTATATAGTCTAAATAAATCGTATTTGAACATGCTGATTAACAATACAGATCAACATCTGAAAGAAGGTACATGATTAAACTCTGTGAACTCTATCAACAATATTGTAATTACTCAGAAACATAATATGAGGAATTTATAAGTTTATCATTCATTCTATACGGCGGATTAATATTTAAATCGCATATTCCTATTACTTTGCTGTCGCATCAGTCCCCCATTTGAGACATATTTCTAGATACCTTACCGATCTCTACTCTTAAGGAGAATGGTGTTTCGTTTGTTTGTATTAGCACTTTTTTCAACAAATTTTGACGTTTTCATTGCATTTTTACCTGATTACTTCAGAAGGAGGGATATGTTTTTCACGCGTATCTTAAAATTCTAGTACAGTCGAATTTCTGGTTTTCAGGTTTTTCTATAATTCATAGTCATATTCGAAATATTTGTGAACAAGGGAGAAACAACTATTATTAGGTATAGCTCATCATATAGCGATCCTATTTGAGTATCTCAGTAATCTAAGAATGGAAAATGGCTTTTAATGTTACGAATACGGAAAGCACCAATAAGCCTTAGCCCGTATTGCCTTTATTTGAGCTTGTCAGTTTGATATCAGGCTTTTAGGTGTTTCAAAGTATCTGTCAACGAGTATGGAATGACAAGATCATTGATTTACGTATTTGTTAGAGTAAAATACAATGAAAATATTTAAATCGAAGGCAGTGTTATACTGGTGTTAGTAGTGAAAATTCTTTATATACCTGGTTAGAGAAGGCCATTTCTGATGTGGCTGCTCGGCCAATAATAGTTTACTTCTAAACCTAGGTAACATAATATGCAGAGGTATTATCAACTGGTGACAGTAGTGCTAGCAGCCGTTGAGCGACTTGTCGGGTTGCCGTCTGTTTCGTGAGAACACTTGAATTTTAATTCTTGTGCCGAGTCGGGTTCTGGTCATGCTGCGGTTATCAGTTGCTCTTGGGAAGAGCGACTCCTTGAGGTGCACGCCGGTTGAGAGGAAGGGAAGCGAAGAACAGGAAAGCGAGTCTTTTCCACTGGGTTTCTATACACGCGATCAGATGAGAGCTCATACACTACAGTGACTCGAAGGTAAGCGACGGGTCACATTTGGCACATGCAAATGACAAAAGTCGCAGTGGTTGTCATCGCGTCGCTTCCTCTCAGTGGGCGTGCAACTTTAGATCTTTGGCTACTTACTGTTAGTTGTGGCCAATTTTGATACATGGCTTTCGTGTTATCGTGATCCCTCTGGTGGTATTGGGTTCTTTAATATTGCTGCAATATGGCTTTCGGCTTTCTTCATCCTAATCATTTCGCAAAATATGTAAATATATAACAACTAAACTAACCAATTTTGAAGGACCTATTTATTTCCAACCCAGTCGATGTTGACCCTGTTCCTTTTCAGGTAATCGATATTTTGAGTGTCCCAAATGTAGCAAGACCTTTACCCGAAAAGACAACCTAAAAACCCACTTGAAAGCGTACTGCGGAAAACCCCCGTTGTTCAGTTGTGCCTTGGAAGGATGTGACTACAAATGCAAGAAGAAGGCAAATCTTCAACGACATTACATACGGAAACACAATGATTATTCTATGGTGTATGCCGATTCACCACCATTACATTTGTCGCTTTTGGATATTATCCAACAATCAGCAGGATCGAGTGACCTGGACACTTTTCCGGAAAGAAAATAATCTGCGAAAATGGTGATAGATAAAGCTATATGTATACTTCCATACACCACAGATGAAGATATATAAACACCATGATATTATTACTCGAGAAGATAAAGACACGCGCATGCGGTCAGTCTATTTTTTTCGCATACGTGACGTCACTCGGTGACCCAGAGACGAGCGACAAACGTTCAGTTGTCATGACGCTCAAGCACGTAATTTCTTACTACGAGTATATGGTTTCGCTAGTTTATTGCCTGCCGTGTTTCAAATAAGTCTCGATCATTTAAAAACAGTGAATCAAACATTTAAATATGGTGTACTGCGCAGTGGTGGGTTGTTCAAGAAACAACAACAAGAAAATCAAAGACGTTTTGAATTGGCGTTTCTTCAGTTTCCCGAAAAACAAACAACTGTCTGAACAATGGATTCTGACGCATCACAAGTTCAATAATGTCTAATTGAAAGTTAAACTAAAACTAAAAACTTGACCATATTTTCTACACTTTCAACACCAGCATCTTGTTCTAGATATAAAGTTAATTTCAAATAGAGATATAAAAGAAAAATCCAGAATTCTGAATCGGAAAGTGACGAATATTGTAAAATAAACTCATTAAAGTCATTTACCAACCCAGAACACCTACTCATAAGAGATTAAAAGACAAATTATACATAAGTAACATTTTATACAAAATAATAAAGATCAATACTATATCGTGTTACCCATTCTTTTTTTTCATATAAAAAGTTAATATAACAAATTAATGTATGTCACTAATGCACAAAGATAATATTTGAAACCAATTTACTTCAATAAAAAAGTAATTCACTCTATTTGGAGCTCTAAACAAATTTTGGTTTGAAAATCTTCATGCGCGTCTTCAGTAAGTCTTAGCTTATTTAGAACCTTTTAAGTTGTCTATTGTTAGTCTTCCAAAGGAGATTACTTCATAAAGGTAATGTATCCTGTGTATAATGATATACTTAATTGAATTGTAATGCCAAAACATTAAAATAAAAATAAAACAGTTTATATAGTACTATGATTATCATCTAAAATCGAAATCATAAAAAAATAATGAGCAAATATTCCAAATATTGAAAATAAAACGCTCTAATACGTCATTTCATACCGACAAGCGCAATATTTGTCACCGAGTGACTTATAGTATCATCTATAAACATTACAGGTCAATCAGAAATAATCGTTAGTAACGTATTTCAACTTGTCTTTATATATAGTAAGTAGGTATCCAACCAATCATGAGCCTTTCAAATACCATAATTTCTTATATACGTTTCTATTTTGCTCTTTTTTTAATCTTTCCACTGACCATATTTATTTCCCCTTTATCCAGATACCAATATTTGAGCATTTGAAAAGATACAGTAATTCAATAGATGGTATTTATATATCTTCCTACTAGGCTTACTGGTACTGGTTTACAGAGAACTAGAATCAATATGATAATAATGATACAATCCATTTTCAATGTCTATTAACATTAATTAACTTGTTCTACCTGAAGACAGCCAACTACATACTGTATTCTGGGGCCCAAAAAGGTTATGTCTACAGAACACAACCTTTATGTAATGTTTTCTTTTAATATTTTCCAGTTAAACACAGGCAGGGTATGCTTATATTACAGGCAGGTAACAGTTGAACAAGAAGGATTGAAGTTTATTTACAAAGTATATAAATCATTAATCAAACCTTATACCTTCCCCACCCCATCCTGATTTCTATTGTCAACGGAATCAGCCACACAAGGCGACTTCAAGACGGCATGACGACAGACTCATGACAGAAATGATAATATGAAACACGCATGTAATAGCCTTTGTTTTGTCCAATACTTTATTGTCAAGACATCTGAACACAAAAATAAATTCACAAATCTAATACTAAGGGCCGTATCGTTCTTACAATTGTGGGACGCTTTTATAGCCTCCTTGATTTTCATAATTTTCTACTGTTCCATGTCAGCGTTCTATTTTGAAGTTATGTTACAAATAACTATTTGCATCAAATTGTTCATGTTTTTGATTTATATCATCTGTTATATCAGCCTGAAATTTCCTACAATTCAAAAAGATAACCTAGCCTCACAATGGGAGAGCGCTGATGCTGACACGGAGCAGTAGAAATCTATAAATTCCCCAGCCTTTCTGGATCAGAGAAAGTACTATGAAAGTCAAGGAGGCCATAAAGGCGTCCTACAATAAGGAACGACTAACGATTCGTTCCTTAAAGAGTTAGTCTGGTTCTGCTACTGACTTATAGCTGGCGCTAGGTTCTTCAATCCCTTTTTGGCGCCAGCCTAACGCTCATTTTAATTGAAAGACATCCAACTGAAATAACCATTAGAGGGGTGAAAAAAGGAAATGAGAATCCTAGCGGCCATCTATGAAACAATAACAGAACCAAACACTTGAAGGAGGTCACCGTTGGGAGCGAATAGTTATACAATAAAGAGTAATTTTTTTAAATATTTGTGGTTTAATTAGGTCAGACGAACATGGTGGGCAACTCTCTTTTTAGTGTGAATTTCAATTCATTTTTGTGATCCAATTTTTCAGATCACCTTTTGGGTGCCGAAATATTGTATAAATTGTTGACTATTTTCAGGCATTTTAATGCTATTAATTATACATCAGAATATCAACTACAGTATCATCACACAAATACATAAAGTTAGTTAACGAAAAAGATACAATATTTACAATAGTCACATTATCTATAATATAAGAGTTAATGATATTTTACATGAGTCTTACTCAGTTTTTCGGAAACGGGGCATAAAAATATGTACATATTTGGTATACAAAATCAATTGTTGGAAATCTATTATTGAGGCGCGGCCCAATTTTTATGTTAAAGTTATAATGAGGGATGTTACTTTTTCGGTAAAAATATATCTATATTGGTATTATGCATAAGAGATGTAGATTAGTTTGTGTTTATATATTCTGTTGTATCCTCGAAGGAGTAACTATTGTTAATACTATAATACTGTAACAATTGGTATAATAAAAATCTAACAAATCTTAAGCGCTTTGGTCGGTGTCATCTTTTTAGCTCAATATTTTACTGAAGACCATGTTCTGGTAGATTTATCGACTTGGAACCAAGAATGTAAAACATTGGAGAAACACAATTTTTCTGTTAAACTGTGAGGTACAGTATGTTGTAAGTAGCTTGAGCTGGTTTCTATCATTGATTATTTTCAGGTGAACCAAAGTTCGTCTGTGAAAAAAACGGAATATGACCAAAAATGTTTAAAAATACACAGAACCTGGAAATGTGGAACCTTTTTGTCAGCACTGTGATGCAGCATATTTTTATAAAAGAGATTTAAAGTACCCGTTTTGAAAAAACCATGGCATACCAAAAAACCAAAATGGCAATGTTGATGTTATTGTGGTGGATCTGGATGTTACGAGATAAACTGCATATGTTCTTGTTGCCATAAAATGAAATAGTTTGATGAAAGTAATCTATATTGCGTTATCCACTATTAGAATAGTGTCATCAGAATGTCACCCAAATCCACCCTCAATTTGGCTGAACTATGATATCAATGGAAGTAGGTTATGTGTTGCCGACCGATACATGCATATGCTGAAGTATTCTATTGCCGAAATACTGCTGTCATAAGCTAAAGTTCCAGTTATTGACAATGATCACTTTCAGGAGAACCAGAGTACGACTGCCAAACCTGTCAGAAACGTTATATGACTAAAACTGGCTTAAACATGCACATCAAGTTGAAATGTGGTGGAAAGGAGAAAACATTTTTCTGTCATATCTGTAGTGCAGCATATTTTTATAAGAAGGACTTGAAGAACCACTTATGGAGGCATCATGGTATACCAAAAAAGCAAGATCATATTGATGGTGCAAAACAACTGTGAACCTAATCAACAGCTTTTAATAAGTCGTTTAGTATTAAACATTAATGTAACAATTACTTGTTTTATTGAATTGAGGCTTTATCTCACGTCAAACTGCAACCCTTCTTGCCCCTTCAATGTCTAGAAGCTGTTTCATAAAATCTACTAGTGTATGTTGACAAGAATAAGAAGAATCTGATAAACATTCAACCCTTAAGCCGAGCGATACCTAGGACACTTAGTCCTAAGTTGACCCTATTTGGCTGGCATCGTAATGTATTGGTGTAATATAAACAAATTTGGGACGGCCGACTCATTTTATAGCATGCAAATTCACTTCTAATCGAACTATGATATAGACCTCCTCCCCTCAATTTTTATCCGCCGCCAACCACTTATGCTTAAAATATACCTGTCGTCAAACGTTTTTAGGTGTCCGCGTTGCCACCGCTCTGAGTTGCCGCACGTTATGGGATTGCCTTTTCGATCGTTTTCCGAGAATTTGAAATCTAAAGAATAATCACGAGGGAGGTTAAGGTTTAGTTCAGATAACGCGCATGCGACGTGGCGCGAGTTTGTTGCTTCGGTGTACAAATGACAAGAGATACGGAGTGGATTAAATGGGGGCAGAGTTGCGTATTTAGGTAACTAACAAGAGGCCGCTTAGAAACTTTGGAATTCACAGTACTTCCGGAGAGAGACGGAAAAAACCGATTTTTTTCATTTATGTTTTTCCTAGCCTTATTTGTAGTCAGATTTCAAAGTAAATTGCACATATTGCCACTTGTTCTCTACAAGATGGCAAGAATTTGTCCTCCAGCATAAAATTTATTTTTTTATGGACGCCATATCGGATGTTTGCGCAGATGAATAGAGGTTTTAATTCTGCGTTAAAACATGTATAATTCGTACAATGACGTTGTAAAGCCGTAGTTGTTCCAGAAAAACAGAAGTTCCTAAGTAGGCTTTAAGTTTGGAAGGCTGAGAAGGAGATAAATAAATCGAGCATTGAACAATATACAGAAGAGTCAGGCTTTTCCTACAAATTAACGAACATTTTAAACACCTTGCTTATTTATGATTATTATTGTTATTACCATCAATAGAATGTTCATTTTGCGTTCAGGCTTCATCATCCCTCTTTATTTCCTCATAATTTTCATCCAACAGCAAATTCATGACCATCTAGGGAAATACATCACTGAATAGTGGACTGAAATGTACAAAATTCCAATATTGCTTCCATATGAAAATACAAAGGTGGTGATGGAAGTCGAAAGAATAAATGTCAAATTGTAAATTTGACTACGCCATTTTGTATAGGAGAATTAGTAACAATGACAACATGCAATTCACTTTAAAATCCATAATTTGTGGAAATACACGGTATTCTCGTTCTTTAACTTGAAAGCGATACTCGTTCAAAACGCTTAGCGAATCATGTCGTACAGGAAAAGCATTAACCACTTAACACGTACAATCTATAAGGCCCGTATCGTCAGTCGTCCCTACAATTGTAGGGCGCCTTTATGGCCTCCTTGATTGTCGTAGTTTTCTACTTCTCCGTGTCAGAACTCTATTTTGAGGTTATGTCACAAACATCTATTTGCATCAAATTGTGCTTACTTTTGAGTTATATCATGTTTTATCAGCCTGAAATTTCCTACAATTTAAAAAGAAAACATATCTTCACAATAGGAGAGCGCTCACGCTGACACGGGACAAGTGTAATCTAGAAATTTTTGAAGGAGAGAAAGGAGTATGACAATCATAAACGCGCCCTACAATTGTAGAGACGACTGACGATACGGGCCTAAGACACTGGAAAAAGTGGTTGCAGATTTCCTCCAAAATTGGCACATCCTTTTTTTAGGTGATATAGTTTTACAAAAGTTTTTTACAAACTCCTAGAATCTTTGCCCCTCTCAAGTCTCCGATATTTCTGTTTGAACGCCAATAAACTGATATGCCATTTGGTATCGGAAATTTGTTCAAAAAATGGGGTCACGTAGTACTCTGCACTTATGTTCAACACAAACTAGACCTTATGAGAAAAAAGTCGTTCATACAGGACCGTACAATTAGTCCAGACACATTATTCCCCTGCCCTACTAGTAGTGCATATCTGGAAACGTCGCATCTCCCCGGTGAGACATGGCAGCGCGGTTACGGCATAAAAAACACTATGCTGTGACGCGGCAGAAATATAATTAATACCACACGAGAACAGGTACGCGGTCGGTCTACCGATATACTTCATAGTTTTAAGGACTTATGTACAGAGAAATCTATGATGTGTGAAATATATCTAATAGATGCGTGGAATCACCAAGGTTGGGAGCGTATACATGTACTGACTTCAACAAATTTAGATTAATCCTCGCCACCCCCTACGATCCCCACCGCCAGATTTCCTTACCTCTAAAATGTTTTTCAAAAATGATTAGGGTCCTCTGAAACGTCAAAAAACGAAGCTTTAGTCGTTTTTACCATTTTAGTCCTTTTTCTGTGCTGCCACAAAGACTACAGTATTGCATTCTTGGCATAGCAGTAACATTGTGTAAAGGTTTCATCGAAATCCGAGCAGTACTTCTCAAGTTATAGGCAGACAGACCGACGGAAAGTTTTTAGTGATGTACATATAACACCCAAAAACATAGTATCTCATTTTCGGAAATGTTTGCGATTACAATACTTCCCGCCAGTAGTAGGCGTAGGAAGTAAAACTACCACAATATCGTATCAATAACACCCAATACCCTAGACATGAATAAAAACTCGTACAGCGATAATCAAAGCACCAACCACCAGCTGACAAGCGATTTTCAAAAACGTTAAGTGTGAGACTAGCGGAAATACCATATTTTTACCAGCTCATTAAAACCAAGTCCAAATGACGTCATATTGACTGAACGCCTTGAAACGCTTCGCGCCTGAATGCTATGAAAAATGCGCGGCAATTGAATAGGCAATGGGAACGTCTAGTATCTGAATACGCATGTCAGTATCGACGCGCGTCTAGTGGCGCAGTACAAACGTATATATTTCCTGACGCGCACTTCCATGTGAAGAGCTAGTAATAATTATGTGTATTTTCTAAGCTAGCGTCAGGTGAACACGCGTCATCTGAACTCAGTCTAATAACAAACGGTTTTCTTCAAAAGAAAAATAGGGAGTTTTTTATGACTTCCAAGGGAATTACTGCAATCCTGCGTGGCAACATAACTGTGACATTGGAAATTGTCGAATTATAACATAAGGTTTGGCTTCTTGCATACTTACAACACATATTGTAAATTTTATATTATATTGTATAACATATACTGTTGAGTAATTTTATATCTTTATACACTAACCTTACAATTTGCTTGCTTTGGACAAGGCAGTGGCTTCCATTATTGGGTTAGAATAGATGTAATTGGTGTTGGGATTAATTACAATGGTGTATAAAAGCTGAATGGTGGTATACCAACCAATGGAAAAGCTACAGCTACAGCAAATAGTTTGATTTTTAGGTGGCACTTACGTGAGAAGACCCAGGGGAAAGGGCAATTACGGGTGCATATGTGGCAAAAGATACTACCAAAGAAAGAATCTAGTGAGACATCAACAAGTGGCGTGCGAATTTTACGATGAGTATCGTAAGAGAATGTTTAAATCTAAGGATCTACTTGGAGAATTTTGTTGATAGGTACATATAAATATATACTAAGGGTACAAAGAGACATAATCAGGGTTACTATTTTATACTATTTAGCTAGTTGGATTTAGTTAAGTTTGATAAAAAAAATCACTGAATTGTTAATGGTTTTATAAGGTTATTGGGAATATATTTGCACTTTACGTTTCTCCATCGCCTTTTATTAATTTTTGTTTTCCACATTTTTGAATGACCTTCATTTGCGTCATACGAGCAAGACTTTTGCAAGTACCGAAAACTTAACTTCATACTTCCCGCGCAAGCAGTAAAGATCTGCTTATTTTTTGATCAAGACCGTGTGAGGTTACTGACAATCAGAATTTTAGAATCTGCATTAATAACACTGTATTGCAAGCAAGCAACCAATGTAAAAATCTGGGATTATATATGGATAATACTCTTAAATTTGTTCCCCACGTTAAGCATCTCTTACAAAAAGCTTATGCTAAATTAAGGACTTTTTATCTTCACAAGAATGCTCTCTCTACTGAAGTCAGGCTGAATCTATGCGATTCGTTGATATTGTCTTCCTTGTCATATGCTGATATTGTATACTGGCCTGCTCTCACTACTAGAGACAAACGTTCTATTCAAAAAATTCAGAACTCATGCATCAAATTTTCGTACGGTTTGAAAAAATATGACCACTTCAGTGACGAATTTCGAGCCTCTGGCTGGTTCAACATGCATGAGCGCTTTTTGATACATCTTGCTTGCTTAACTTACAATATTAACAAAACCCAGCTGCCACTTTACCTATATACCAAACTTGTTAAGAGATCGGATCTTCATGATAGGGAAACTCGTTCTTGTAATCTCTATGATGTTCCGTTACATAGTACTGAACAGTTTAAAAACTCATTTACTTATGTTGCATCTACCATGTATAACTCATTGCCAGATGCAGTAAAAGATTCGACCTCACTTAGCAGCTTCCGAAATAGAGTCAAATCCCATGTGAAATGAGCACAATAGTTAGTTTTATTTTTGTTGTATTAATTACACCCATCATTATTCGCTCATTATCATCTAATTGTTAGTATTGTATTATTTACGGGGGTTGCATGGAAGAGCAACTATGTTGAATGCCGCCTCCCTCATCAAATGAGTTTTTTTTTGTTTGTTACAATTTATCTAAAAAATAAAGACATATTATTATTATTATTATTATTATTATCTTCTTATATCAGTGCCCAACAACAGAGAACTGGTGAGAGCTCAATTAATCCCAAGAAACACACTATTGTTTTTGACCATAAACGCCCATTTCAGGAAATGCTGAGGAATTTCCTTATAAATGCACCCAATGTTCTAAAAGAAAATACAAGCAGAAGCGTAGTCTGATGAGGCACCTCAAATATGAATGTCAAAAATCGGCGCAGTTTTTTTGTACTCATCCAGGGTGCAAATTTTCGAGTAAACACAAAACTAATCTGAAATCCCACATGCTGCAGATACATAATGTATTTTACACAGAAGGAAATCAATAAGAGGAATACTCAATGAGGAAGAACTATCCCATCGTGCATGGGAATGGAACAAGGGAATGAAACAAAGAGGAACTAGAATTCTGCAAGTCCAACATTTTGTTATTTATATGGACTCCCAGTGCAAAAAAAACAATATTGAATAAAAAAACAGAAGATTCTCCTTCAGGGTTGCATACTAATAAGATCCAATGAAAAAACTGTATGCTCCAGGTCCAAGTTTTTTCAAAATAAGTGGTTTGAAGTCAATGATGACAAACACGTTTAGCACCTGTGATGTATCATTTACGCCTCATTAAATGAATAGAAATTTGAACACCTTTATTTTCTGATCCTTGCTGACGCTTGCAATGTGATCCTTCTTAGATGACTTGAAGGAGGGTTATGTATGCGGGATGTCAACCTAAACTGAACCGAAATATTAGCGTGTATGGTCAGCTTAAACTTAGTGATAAATTAGTCGCCTATTTCCAAAAGCGGCTAAACCTATATCTACGAAAAATGTTGTGGGTGCTCCTATCTCACAGTCAAAAGTTGCAGTAATATACTGTAATACATATTTGTTTCCAAATTGTCGCAAAATCCATATAAATCGCTCACTATTTCAGACTTATTTTCAAATCCGGCTAAAGCTGATGGGTGTTTCATTACAAAAGTGGCTAGTTTTACCAAAATCGGCTAACCCAAATGTTGCACCAACTACTATGATGCTTTTGTTCATGAACAAAACCGACTAAATCCCGTCAACGTGTGTTTACCATGGCCTGGAAGTGAAAATGTGAAGAATTCGGATTAGAATAAGACTAATGGACAATCAACAAAGGTTAACACAATCAGAAGAAAATACCGATGAGAATAGTGAGTGCTTTGCTAATACTGAGTATAGTTTTGAAGCTGATATCGTATGACTGTTTTTTAGATTCGTTTTTAACCTAAAGGGCTTTTCACTTTTCAAGTTGAATTTTAAGGTGATGTATTCAAAACAGTTTACAAGAAAGAATCTATGGTTTTTTATTCCTTTTTGCTATATTTGATCTAATGTTAGCACATCAGAAAAGAATTCACACGAATCTGGTTTCGTTACCGGGTAAATCCTGATTTGACATTCAAACTCGGGTAGATTAATCCCTACCCCCCTCTCATATAAACATATATTTTATTTTGTAAAATTCCTTTATTGTGCTACATACATTAATATTACGATATTATTGGTTCAAAAACTCACATATAGTAACAGTTACATTTTTTCGCCTTTTTCTTGATACTATCAATTTTGGATTTAGCCACTTTTGGAAATAGGGGACTCAAATAGTCAGGACCGAATCTGGCGTAAATCACATTAAGGTCGACATAGTTATGCAGCAACAGTTGTTTGTAAACGGGTTATCTGTCAGCACAGAGCTGTGTTAACCACCGAACAGCCCTTTTCTATGGTTAGCTGGCCACTGTAGAATGTCGTATTCAGACATTGGGTCAACTTAGGCGAACTCCAATATGTGAACGCTAAACCAATGTGCATGGGCCGGGATTGGCTAACGTTGGCGCCTAACGACCTTCGGCTTCTCAGTCAACAAATGATACTGGCCCCAAGCACACCAGACAGATTAATGAAATCTATTTGCTATGCAATAGCATTATTCTTAGAGTGAAGTGGATGGGATGGTCGTCTGTATAAAGAAATGTACAAAAATTAGTCACTCTGGTGTTGCACTGATGATGAAACTTATCCTGTGGCTTTCATACTGGTAATCCTCCATTTTGCCTAGCCGCTAAATGAAACAACATATGCTTAAAATACTCGTTACTGACGACATTATTTCAGCCACCACGGTGACCTTTTTCAAGTACAAACAACAATTCTGATAACAATATATTGTCATTATTTGTATTTCAGTATTTTAAGCATATGTGGTTTCATTCAGCAACTAGGCAAACACAGAATGAAGTGATACCAATACAATTACTTACTTCCTCTTATAATATGCTAATATTAGAAATAATACGAGGCTTGTTCAATTGAAACCCATCTTTGGTCAACAATTCTAATCACTTGAATGACGTTTTGCAACGTTAGTTCTGTTTGTAAACGTTACACTAATCTTAACTAAGAGCTAAGGTCCACCGGACCGCTTTTCAAACTATGACGAATAGTAGTCAATCTAACCAGTTCCTGTCATTTGTATTTCACTGCGATTTGAAGTATTGTGACCTAAAAATAGCGTTTTGTGTGCTGGATGTTTGCAACCATTGCAAATTCTTACGCGAATGCAAGCAGTGTTATAGAAACGCATGTTTTGCGTATCCAAATGTCAAAATTTAAAAGTGGAAGAGAGGAGACGAATGATAAGCCGCGACCAGGTGCATTGAGTACTTCATCAACCGACAGAAATGTGGCGTGTGTGGAAGGCATGCTTAGAGAAAATCGTCGAATTTCAATTAGAGCAATTTCATAAAATGTTGGTCTGAATATCTAGGATCTGTTCATAGTACCGTACACAAATTGGGTTACAGAAAAGTTTGTGCGCAATGGGTTCCTTGCCTTTTGTCAGAAAACCAAAACAGCTTGCGAATAGGCTTATCTTTGCATCACCTCACGGAATACAAGCAAAATGGTACTGGCATTCTTTCGTCAATAATTGCCAGCGACGAATCTCGGTGTCATTATTTTGAACTATCCAATAAGCGGTCATTCATGTTTAAAGTTCAACCTTCTGCGGGCAAGGTTTTTTTTGTACACCTGTGACCTGTACAATCTCCATCAAGCAATAAGACGAAAACGACCAGAAAAGCTCTCAAGTGGTGTCATTATTCTGCTCGGCAATGCTCAGCCTCATGTTGCCAGAGTGGTGAAAGAAAATCTACAACGAAAGAAAGGGATTTTCACTTTTTTGGGCCACTGAACAAGGAGTTAAAAGGTAAACATTTTCAGTCGGAAGAAAAAGTACAAAATTTCGTAAAAGAATTCTTCAAGCAGCAGCCACAAGAATTCTTTAAGCAGGGTGGTGAACCAAAGGGATGTATACCATAACGGTAGTGGTAATTATCTATAAATATATTTGCCAATAATATTGTTTTCTGGACCAAAGATGGGTGTCAATTGAACAAGCCTCGAATTTAAAGTTATGTCACAGATGAAAACAGAAACGATATTTTTCTTGAAAACACAACTCTTTTCTTCATAACATTGTCTAAAAAATCATATTCTGGAAGATTAGTACGTTATACTTTCTGTCACTAAGTCCCGTATCGTCAGCCGTCCCTACAATTGTAGGGCGCGTTTATGGCCTCCTTGATTGTCATACTGCTTTCTCTCCTTCAAAAATTTTTGGATTACACTTGTCCCGTGTTAGCGTCAGCGCTCTCCTATTGTGAAGATATGTTTTCTTTTTAAATTGTAGGAAATTTCAGGCTGATAAAACATGATATAACTCAAAAGCAAGCACAATTTGATGCGAATAGGTGTTTGTGACATAACCTCAAAATAGAGTTCTGACACGGAGAAGTATAAAACTATGACAATCAAGGAGGCCATAAAGGCGCCCTACAATTGTAGGGACGACTGACGATACGGGCCTAAAACCTATTTTTTTTTTGCTTTTTACTTGTTGTGTAATAAATGACTGACATCACTTGGCTGAAGCGTCACACAGCAAGATTTATCAATCATATCCCACAAGTTAGTCAAGTGCAGACCAATGCATGAATTCTGTTTTTTGTGTTGGCCAAATGTGTGAAAGCGACATAAACTTGGCTAGTGTAAACATGGCCAAGCTGAGTTATGAGTTATGAGAACAGCTCTGAAAAATGCATGAAAGAGGCTTGTCTAAAGATCACTGGCCATCTTTACACCATAGCTGGCGAAGCGCTTATATGGTGTGAACCGACTCGGAACAGCATTTACGCATCGAACAACACGATTTATTTATACTGTTACCAGGGAGCTCTACCTAAGCGCTTGGCTACACACTGTTTAAACATGTCCAGTGATATTTTATTGAGCACTTGCATATTTCTGATTTGATCATGAATGTTTCAGTACCTGTCCTTGTGCCCTTCAAGTGTTCACAGTGTGAAAAGAGCTACAAATACAAACAAAACCTAGTGAGGCATCTCAAATACGAATGTGACAAGGAAGCACAGTACCATTGTGATTATGAGTCGTGCGGTTACTCCAGCAAATTCAAATCTAACTTGAAAAAGCATTGTTACCGTAAACACAATGGCGGCTGTTGTAAAATTTGAACATGATTACATATGAACTCTGTGCAATAGTCAAATTGTAGTAGCTTTGTTGTTGTAATATTGAATTCAAATATATTGCGTGTAATATAACTGCGTGGCAAACACAAACATAAGTGTATATTAAAAAAAATATATTTGCCCCGTTCATCACATCGTAGCGCTACTTTAAGCCATACTTTATTTTCTGCTGAGCGCACGTGATCACTTTGGCCGCTACCGGAGCAGTCGCCATTATTTCCATCAGAACTAAAATTAATAATTAGGCTGAGCTCTTGACTAAGTGATACATCAAACACTGTTTTATGGAGTTTAGTGACTTTTGTTTCCTTTATCCGGTTTAAAAAATAGTGTAGATGTCGTGTAAAATTAAGCTAATAAAGTTAATAATGATAGAAAATTGCAAAACTCATAAACAAGCAGGACAAAATGGGAGGAAACTATAAGGAAACAAAATCTGTTCAGTCACTGATTGAACAGATAATTATATCATGGTACAATATGGTAAATGTCTATCTGAAATGAAATGTGAAATCCTTTTTAATCTTCGATTAGGGCCATGACAATTGAGAAGCCCAGTGACACGTTCAGCGGTTTGATCTCTTATGAGGAAGCCTCAAAGCGACCGCTATAGTAGCGCTACATTGTTAAAAAATAGCAAGCTAGGGGATATTTTGTCCGAAAAAGCGCTCAATCCTAACGGTTCACAAGACAGTCAGATAATCGCAAAGGACGACCGACGCATCATTCTTATGGAAAAGGTTCCTGTGCATTTGCTCCAAACTTTGAGGTTGTATTCTCCTAGTAGTGCTGATCAAATGTTCTCGACTCGATTTAAAATGAGGCAAAATATCCAGAGCAGTTGAAATTTGGATATTTATGCCTTGTGCAGCTGAACCGCAAAATTCCCCATTTTTCACTGAGCACACAGTTTATGGTTTGAATGACTTAATTACATCATAAATATGACATGAGTCGTGGGATTCTTTACTTTCGTTTTTCCCATCACACTTGCATAAATATTCCTTACGTGGGGGGTGCGGGTCTGTTCTCGAAAATCACTATTATACCACAATGACGATATGTTAAAGTGTTTCGCCGTTCTTTTCAAAAATCAAGTATCTGACTGATTTGTGCTCAAGCTATCTAAGTGCTCCAATCTTTGGAATATTCCTATATTTGGGGTGGGCTGCATAATTATGATTATGTGTATTTTCGGAACTGCTTTGTAAACAAACTTCCCAAGAAAAAATAAATCGTCGCAGAGAAAACAGAAGAACTAGTATCGATTATTATTACATAGTAAGTAAATACGTATCTGGGATCACGAAATTCCAAAAAGCTAATCGCTACCTTTTCTAGGATTTCAAACAGGACAAATATTTTGTTGTAACGTGTGCCATAAAGGATACAGACATCGACAGTCCCTCTACAAGCATAGACGTTTCGAATGTGGGCAGCCGCCTCAGTTCAAATGTTCCTACAGTGGATGTGCATTTAGGACAAATGTTAAGGGGAATCTCACCCAGCACATGATAAGACATCTAACCAGGGGACCTCATTTTAAAGGAAAATATTCTTGAAATCTAAAATTTGTTATAAATCAATACAATAAGCTGAGACAAAATGGATACAACACTGCCTGTTGACATTATAGACTTTATTTTTTTGCTTCTATACAAATTCGTTTATAAATTAATGTATTATAGATTAAGAATTTTGATTAAACCTGGCTCTGATTTATCGCATTAAGGAGCCACATTTTACTACAACCTATCCAAAAAACATAATTCTTTGACACTCTGTACATTTCAAAACAGTTTATTATACATTTAAAGTCTGTCTGACAGTGCTAGTGTTAAGTTACACGTAATTTAATTTTTGTTGAGAATCACGTATCTGTAGTATGATATTTATGTATTTTACAGTGGTGACCCGGCTATCAAAGCGAACTGAGATATTTACAGTTCCAACCGATAGCTGCTATTCACTCTTATAGTGCTCGATTCTGGTGATAGATGTCACTTTGTGTTGTCTTATTTAGATGTTATTTTGTGTCCACTCTGCATGCAAAGATTCTTTTTCCATAATTTTTCGCTTTTCATTTAATTTGCCCCATTTCGTTATATTTTTGAACCGTTACATCATCTTAGATTTTTTTAGGGTATCATTTGAGCATTCAACCACTCCTCGAAGTGCTAAAATTACAACCTGTAAAAAGAAGATCATCTATCTCGCCCTCCAAAATCGTAACAGTACTTTCAAAGAAGCAAAAAGGCTTTTCGGACACCAAACCAGCAATGGTGAGCACGGGGACTCAAAAAATGCCTACGTTCAAAACTGCAAGAGGAAGAAAGAAGAAACTTTGGAAAGTGGAAACCTTCTATGAACGTGGTGATGGTAAGAAAATCCAGGTCATCAGATGTGCCACCTGCAGAACGTTTGTGAGTAAAGATGCTACTCAATGTAAGGTGTGTGTTAACAAAGCCCTTGGTATACATGTTATCAGAAGAAAACCGAAAGAACCTAAGACAGATGAGAACAAGACAGATACCAAGAATCAAAAAGTACCGAAAAAGGTAAAGAAAGAAGCGTCTTCCGTACCCAAATCATTAGAAGTCTCTACTGTTAAGAAGGAAGTGAAGAAGGAATTGATCGAAGAAGGACAAAGCACTACTACCTCTAAATTACCTGAAGCTGTTACTATCAAGAAAGAGGTAAAGAAGAAAGAGAAACCTGTTGGCGCTGTAAAGTCGAAAAAGATCAAAGTCCCTGCTGGTCGTGTAAAGCCAGTAAAAAGCAGATGTACTCTCGGATGTAAGCGTTGCCTATCTTGTAGAACTTTTCTTAAAAAGCCTTTGAAAGGTCTTTGCGACAAGTGTAAGATATGGTGTGGGAAAAAAGCCGTGAAAAAAGAAGGAGATGCAGTAAAAGTGAAAGAACAAGTTGATGTTGCTGAGATAAGTGCAAAGACGATCGATAAGCCTAGTGTGAATGTTTTGACCGATGTAATTGTTGCTAAACAGGAAAAAGTAACAAAGGGTAAACAGTCAACACCAAAGAAAGGTAAAAACAAACACCCTGGTGTTGATCAGGCGAGCGAGTTGTTAAAAAATAATTGACATTTATGTATAGACGTTTTATGTAACATTATTAATGGTTTTAGAGTTTAAGTTGCAAATGTTTAACACGTTTTAAATTTTACTTATTCACTTAATATTAACAGTTCATGGTTCATGTTACATGTATATGGTTATTTAATAAATATTTGGAGCACTATTTCGGGTTTCATTGGTAATGGTCATTGTCTATCAGAGCCGTGCACTTTAACTCTTAGTTGGAAGTTGCTTCGGCCTGTTAATCTGTAAAATCAGGTTTCACAGATCCCTGGCAAATTCAAGGGGAAAGAGAAAAGGAGAAAATAAATCAAGAAAGAGAGCAAATACAGGAGTGGATCATTTGTGAAGGAAAAACCTTTAGGAATTGTTGGTTTGACTACTAGAGAAATGTTGGTATCAAAAACTTATTTTGATGAAGAAATGTTATAGCGATTCTGGAAGCTAATGCATTTTCAGAAAAATTGATCCAAAAAATTCGTGTAAATATTATTTAGTGATAGATTTTTCCGTTATTAATTGTAATGAGTGATCAAAACAGTTGTAGGATATTCAGGGTGACTCACAAGTTGTGACCAAAAATTAAACATCATACACAGGACCGAGTTCTTCTATGTAACATTTTTTCCTCGAGGGCTTTATTGACAAGACGAAGCTGAAGTTTAAAAATAAAAAACATTTTTTTCAATATCTCCAAAACCGTCAACTGGAATAAATTAAAATTTGGTATGTAGATTTACCTAAGTATGGTCCATATTCGAAAGTCTTTACTAACGTACACCAGTGGCGGAGATACAGGGTATTAGTGGCAATATTTTTTCAAATAAAAATAGTATGCCGGTGTTTTTTCTAGAAACACGCAACGTTTCGAATTTTGCCGTCAATTTTCTACAAATACTCTGGTATTTTTTCAGTGAGTGCATTGTTTTCGTAAAAATAAAAAAAATAGTAAAAACCTTTTGCGTGTTAGGAAATCTACGTTGATACTTACGAGAAGCCGCTAAAACATTTCCATTACAGAACCTGTACACAAAAAAATATCGGCGTACTCAAAAAAGGGCAAAAAAAAACTTTTGACTTGACTTTTACATAAAAAAATGGTAGTAGTAACGATAACAACCGTATAAAACATAACTTTGACAAACCATCTTTTAAGAAACGTCAAGTTGGCATCAAGGACTCCTATTTTATTTTGAAATTAATTGTATCTTGGCTCTTCATGAATGATCCAATTTGTTTCATTTTTATTTTTTCCGAAAATAGTGCTCTCTAGGAAAAACACAAGAGTAATTATTTATAGAAAATTGAAGAAATACTTCGAAAAATAGCACCTTTCGAAAAAAAACTGTGGTGTACTATTTTTCTTTGGAAAAATAATGCCACTAATCCCCTGATCTCCGCCACTTTTTTTTAGTTCATTCTAGTTGACGGTTTTGAAGATAATAAAAATGGTTTTTCATTTTCAAACTTCAGCACCCCGCATCTTTTTAATCAAGCCCTCGAGGAAAGGATGTTACATAGAAGCCCTCCTTTAGAATACTGTCTTGTGTATGATGTTTCATTTTTGGTCACGACTCGTGAATCACTCTGTATATATATTTATATATATATATATATATATATATATATATTATATAAATGTTTTCCTCTAGCAGTACTGTTTATATGATTATTTTCAGATGCTACTGGTGTCGCACTTCTCTTTAATGTTTATTATTTGTTTTTAATAATACTGTTGTTTTTAGATTTAGCCGCAAGGTGTCCACAGTGCGGGAAATGTTACAAAAATTACAACAGCTTGAAATCTCACATATCCCAAATATGCGGAAAGGAGTTCAAGTATACTTGCACTCTTTGTAATAGGAGCTTCAGGAAAAAAAGTAATCTCAAACAGCACTGTATAATTAAACATAGAATACAAAGTTTTGTATAATGACCTTACAATCTACTTTGATTTTCAACCCTTGCCCTAGATATCCATGTGATGATTGATCATCCCACTTTCATTTCAATTTTTTGTAAAATATGTTATTAAGTTTTTATAAGGTTTTTTATGTGGTATGAGGTGTGATTACTTCGCGATAAACAATATCGACTTGTTTGTATTTGATATACTATGACTTTGAAGATAATGTATCAAACATAATTGGTGACGATTAGATTTCCCAAAGTTGGAATCACTGTTTCTAGTTTCTACATTCGAGACATTGTATTTATTTTTCGACAATGTCTGTTTGTATATTCGAATACGGACTCTCCCTAACATAACTTCCTCTTTTTTTATGGTCTATTTTTTATGATATAGTCATACTGCACCTGTTAATATATAAAATCGTACAGTTTTATATTGAAGCCGTAAAAAAACATTTCGAAATTTTTATATCTATGTTTACTAATCATATTTTTTCAGCTAAGCTCAGGTGCCCTAGATGTCACAAAAGGTATTCTCATAAATCCTCACTGTATAATCATGTTGCCTACGAGTGTGGGAAGGAACCCAACTTTAAGTGCACATTTTGCATATACAAGGCTAAGAGGAAACATTGCCTAAAGGACCACCTTTACCGAATTCACAATGTAGATCCCAAATTATATATTTAAGGATGTTAACACATGATGCAGTCTCTCTAAGCTAGAAGAATCTGATCTTTTAAGTCTTTTTCTTAACAATAGGTCATAGATTTGTCAAGATACGAGAGTAGAGTGAAGAGTTCTTGTTTTGACAATAAAAGACTAAGATTATCATTCAATAAATGATTTCATTTTTTTACATAATCTTATTCGACTTGTTGCTTCTCAGAGATGGAAATCTGGAAAGCTGTCAACATATTTATCTACATGCCTCTCAACTTCTGCTAATGCGATTTCCAGAAAGAAATTTCTCGAATCTAGGCACGGATGGAAGCCTAGTGGTGCCGTCAAGATAATAAGAGGGGCAATTCATACCTCAAATCATGCAGTCAGCAGGTCAGCAGTACGTACGGTGATGAAAATTCATTTTCTCTTCAAAGCCAATTCCTTTCTCATGAATTTTGGCATCCAGATTGTCAAGGAGAAGGAGAAATGGTATTCGCTCGAAATTGCTCTACATTCAAGCTACTATGGGCCATATCGTCAGTCGTTCCTAGAATTGTAGGACGCCTTTATGGCCTCCTTGATTTTCATAGTTTTCTACTCTTCCGCGTCAGCGCTCTATTCTGAGGTTATGTTACAAATATCTATTTGCATCTAATTGTTCATACTTTTGATTTATATTATCTGTTATATAGCCTGAAGTTTCCTAAAATTAAAGAAGAAAACATGACAATAGAAGAGCGCTGACGTTGACACGGAACGGTAGAAATCTAGAAATATCCCAGTCTTTCTGAAGGAGAGGAAAGACTATGAAAATCAAGGAGGCCATAAAGGCGTCCTACAATTGTAGGAACGACTGACGATACTGCCCTTAATTAACTGGATCCCAAAATACAGTAGCCATAACCTTTCCGGGATTCAATCGACTTCTCTTCCTGAGCGCTGAACCACCGGCTTCCACCCACTGCTTCGATTGCTATTTTGCTGCTGGTGCTTAGAGGTCGACCCATCTCTCACGCATAGTGTAGTGAATCACCGCATAAAATGAAGCTCTCATGTAGGAATTATAAATCGCTGATTGGAGCGCCATAACTGTGTCAGGCCAAGAACTTTTCACCTTATCCTCGTAGTTATGCAAAATTAACAAGTCTTCTAAATGGTTGTCCAATATCGACGCAATTTTTTATCAACTAATAAAACAATGAATTTTAAGTGGAACGAATACAACATATATTTAAAATGAGATACATGAATAGCAAGTTAAGAAAATTATGTGTGGTAAATGATATCTTGCAAATGACCGCCCCGTGATAACTTGCAAATAGTCATTCTTTTGTTAAAATTCTTGATGACACGGTCACATAATTGCAGCTCTATCTCAGCGATTACACGGGTTATTTCCTCTTTCAATGCTTCAATCGTCTGGGGATTGTTCCTGTAGACTTCACTTTTAGCATAGCTCCAAAGGAAGAAGTCCAGCGGAGTCAAATCGCACGAACGAGCTGGCCAGTTGACAGCTCCGTTTCTGGAGATAACTTTACCATTCAATTTCTGCTCCAATAACGGGATTGTGTCTCGTGATGTGTGACAGGTTGCTCCATCCTGTTAAAACCAAATGTCTTGGGCATCAATATTTTTCACGTCAGGCCACAAAAAAATCTTGTAACATTCGTCGGTATCGAATACCATTGACAAAAACAGCAGAAACGTCATCTTCGAAGGGCCAATCACTCCACCACTCCAAAGACCACACCAACAGTGACTTTTGCTGGGTATAAATCTTGTTCAATAATCACTCTTGGATTTTCCTCACTCCAAATCCGACAATTTTGTTTGTTTACATACCCATTAAGTTGGAAATGTGCTTCGTCGCTAAAGACCATTTTTTTGGAAAACCCTTCTTCCTGTTGCTCAATGAAATTAACAATCACGACGTTTTGCATGGTCGGTGGGTCAATTGGATCTTGAATACTTTTGATTCCAAATCCTTGTGTAACATACGCCAAACAGTGGTTTGTGGAATATGCACCTGTTGTGAACGCCGTGGAATGAACATTCTTGTGTCATCTTGAACACTCTCACGAACTGCAGCAATATTCTCTTGTGAGCGGCCGAGCGTGGACTATCGGTGATTTTATGTCGAAGACTGGACCAGTCTCTTCAAATTTCCTCACTATTCTCGATCTTGTTGACTCATTTGGACGATTATGACGTTGATAAAACTCACGTAATTTATGAATAACATTTTTATTTGAACGTCGATTTTCATAATAAAGTTGAATTATCTGCACACGTTCTACGCTGTCCATTTTATAAATTGCGAACTGTAGTAGCTTACAAATGTCAATAAACCATGATATTTCTACTGTTAAACGTAACCTGGACAACCTAACAAAAAAGTGCGTCCCTAGTGGAAAACCTAATATATATGGATATCAGACAACTTACATTTATATTTTTCTCATTGACTAGTAAATAAATATATTCTATGTTAGATTTTTCTGTAATACTTATTTAGTTTTGTTTCATACGATTATTGCTATTTTATTATTTTTGTTAATATAGTTGTTACAGTATAGTTTGTTTCAATCAAAACGACAAAAGTCAGTTCCTTAATCAACCTAGTTAGTGTTAGTTTTGTGTACTCCATTAGTGCCAAAAGAACGTAGATCAATGAAAGACCCAGACAGACTTTCAGTATTAACGCCGTTGAACAAAACAGGCAACGAGACTAGAAAGATAGGTAACACATTTCATAGGAGAGTTTAAGCATCTAAGAGGGGAGACATGTATACACCTAGTCTTTTGGGATGAAGGAAAGACTTTTTAGACTTGGTAACCGAACTGAGCATTAAAATTCTCTAAAGGTTAATAAAAATATTCTTCTGAAATGGTACCGCACACAGAGTATTTGTATAAACCCATGGAATCTCAAAACTATGGAGATGACTATCGCATTTGAAAGAGGGACTTGAATGTATGTAGCTCAGTTTGTAGGTTTAATGAAATATCTATATTAATCGGTTATCTTTTAGGAGTCGAATGCCCGAAATGCAAAAGGAAATACAAAAACGAAAAAACTATGCGTTCTCATCAGTACCAGGATTGTAGGGGAAAAAGTTTGTTTAAATGTCATCTTTGCCTTTATCTGTGTAAAAGAAAGTATGTCTTACAAAAGCATTTGAAAATGAAACATTTTGATGAACAAAAAGACACTTTAAGCTAAATGGTTTGGATATATACATTTAGAAGTAATGTTAGTCTCAGTAGTATGGTCGCCCATTTGGGTGCAAGGGAGCATAAATATACCCTTAGATTCTATTTGATGAGTAAAATATTCTTAATAGAGTACTTATTTTTCTATGAGTGGCGTTTTTTTTCCTCCTCAAAATATCGCTCTAAAGAAATTATTTTCCCCTACTGATTTAAACAGCTAGCAAGTCTGCTTCAAACTGATTGAGTGGGCATGTAAGCCTAAGAATTTTGCTTCATGAGCGTCCATAGTCAGTCCAGTCCAGTAACATAAGTTTTGTGAACCGAAATTCTATTTCAATCATTCGTGGATAAATTGAGTCAATTTCTTTTTGAGTACCAAATCTATATATAGGCTTATACAACTCAGCAATTAGTTTATTACTTTGTGCAATGAGATGCAGTGAAAAAAACACTATTATAGTGTAGTAGAAAAAGCGAGCCGGATAAAAAGGCTTTTTTGATTTTCACATTGATAGATGTAATAACTCATTATCTTCTAAACTAAACTACCGATGAAAATACTGCATAGTTCAGCTATTTTTCACCCTCCTTCACTGAAAAAAAATATAAAATTTGATTGCATAACATAGATTCACTGTCTTTTTGTAACTCTTCCATCATATGTTTGCGTAGTTCAATATTTGTATGAAGTTTCACAATGGAAACGCAAGAAATATATTACCTTACTTGTTACGTTAGATTGTAGAGCAATGTTGCTATAAATATCAATGCTTTGTCAGTTTTGTTTTAGATTTATATATGAATATTGATATTATTATTTTTGAAAATATAGTTGTTATCGTATAGTTTGTTTCAATCAAAACGACAAAAACCAGTTCCTTAATCAGCCTAGAATCAACAAATTCAACATCACGAAATGAGAAGTAATAGCTTTGTGTACTCGATTAGAGGGATGATACCACTGCAAGTGCCAAAAGGACGTGAATCAACTTAATTTAGGTTGGAGGCTAATAAAAATATCCACATACGCATTTGAAAGGTGAACTAGAGGGTATGTAGCTCAATTTGTAAGTTGCATGAAATATCTCATATTAACTGGTTATCTTTTAGGAGCCGAATGCCCGAAATGCAAAAGGAAATACAAAAACGAAAAAACGATGCGTTCTCATCTATACCAAGATTGTAGAGATAACAGCTTGTTTGAGTGCCATCTTTGCTTCTACATATGCAAAAGAAAGTATGTGTTGCTACAACATTTAAAAATGAAACATTTTGATGAACGAAAAACGCTTTAAGCTAAACCGTTTGGAGATGTACATTTAGAAATAGAAATGTTAGTCCAGTGGCATGGGCACCTATTGGTGGGCAAGGAGGCATATGCGTACCCCTGGATTTCTTTTGAGGAGTAATTTGTTCTTAATAGAGTACCCGTTTCTTGCACGAGTGGTGTGCGGGTTTTACTTCCTACGGGACATAACGAAAAATCCCGTTATTCATACGAGGGATGTCTTTTAAGTTTTGCATATGGAAATAAAACAACATGGTAGGTAGTTTTAAATGACTTTATTGTTTTTCGAAGTATTCTCCATGAAGATTAATACACATCTGCATGCGCTCGAACCAATTTTCGAAGCACTTATTCCACTCGTTTGCTGGCAGATCCAAAACGGCATTTTTGAATGCGTCAACTGCTTCTTCTGGTGACTGGAACCTTTCACCATGCAGTCTGTTTTTAATTTTCGGAAAAGTAAAGAAATCGTTAGGACTTAGATTGGGACTCTATGGAGGATGGTCCAATAATCCCACGTTTTCTTCCGTTAAATACTGAATTGTCTTTTGGGCTGTGTGCGAGCTTGCATTGTCTTGGTGGAGGATGATTCTTCTTTCGGGGTTGATTTTTCGAAGCTCGGTGATGACTTTTGGCAAGCAAATGGTGGTATACCAATCCGTAGTAACAGTTCTTTGCTCATTAAGAGGAATTGTCGCAATATGACCCGCTTTTGACACAAATGTCGCGACCATCTTTTTCGAAACACTTCGAGAACGGACGACTTTTGTTGGCTTTTCTTCACCTTGGAACACCCAAACAGCCGACTGTAGTTTTTTTTTCTGGCTCATAACAGTAAATCCACGATTCATCACCACTAACAAGGCTGGACACATTTTTTGAGTTTCCGGAATTAAAACGGTCAAGGGTTTTTTGACACCAATTAACCCTGGCTGCTTTCTGCTCTTCAGTCAACAGGTGGTGTATCCAACGAGTAACTAATTTTCTTGCTCCTAATTCTTCATGTAAATTTTTTTGAATTGAGGTCTTTGAGATCTTCAAGGACGCCTCAATCTCGCGATATGTCACATGTCTATCTTCAATGATGAGTTTGCGCACAGCATCGAGGTTTTCCTGGGTGACTGCCGTTTTTGGTGCACCCACCCTGGAATCGTCGCTAAGACTCACCCGTCCACGTTTGCACTCTCCATACCAACGGGAAATTGTCGACTGATGTGGCGCTTCGTTGCCAAAAACAGACAGTAACTCAGCAAGGCATTCTTGTTGCGATAATTGGCTCTGAAAGTTGTAATAAATTATGGCGCGAAAACGTTCTCGGTTAAGTTCCATTTTTCTAATGACACTTCACTGTATTGAGAACACTCTACGTATTGTTGCGAAACTTTGAATTTAAGATTACTAAAGAGTGATCTTAACATCAGATTCAGTACTGACGTTCGATCCGCGTGGCCTACTATGATTCTATATGCGAAACTTAAAAGACATCCCTCGTATCTGTTGGTCTGTCTGTCTGTCCACAAATTCTTGGCCCGTCTATAACTTGAGAAGTGCTGCTTGACATAACATTTTGATACCAGGTTAAGCAGACTTGACGTGTTACAGGATCTTGATCGTTTTTGTAAAACTTTTTAGGGGTAAAAAATCTTCCAATACATTTGTATTTAAAACTTGGGACGACGGAGAAAACTTTTCGACACGTGACCCTGGCTTCTATTCTCTGCATGACTGGCGCTGTGTCATGGTGCTGCGTCTGACGCATCCAGAAATCAGGTGTAGGGGAGGGGCGACGTTGCCAGATGGACGGTACTATGGGTAGGGCAGAGAAATAATGAAATAATGACCAAGTGTATGGGCCTGTTTGACGGACATGATCCGTTCAATTTCCCTGTTATACATATTCGTAACTAACTTTTACTCTAAAGAGTCTAACTCAAACATGCTGCTTTCATCCGTTCGACCAAGCAAGGATGGTTTTTGAGACAATGAACTAAAGCATAGCAACTGTCTTATATGCAGAATATAAGGTCTATGTGCTATCTTATTTCGTTAAGGTCTAAATTATGCTGAACATAATTTTTTATGATGGCGTTGCGTGGGAAATGCAGAGTTAACCTACCTGACGCCTTTTTTTAGGCCTCAAAACATAGAAATTATTTTTCTACCACTGCTTTAAACAGCTTGCAACTCTACTTCAAACTAGTTGAGTGAGTATGAAAGCCTACCTTGCAATCCTCAACAGTAACATAGGTTTTTTAAAACAAAATTCTTATCTAACCTTTTGTGAATAAATTGTGCCAACTTGTTTTTGATTATTAAATCTATATATAGTCAATAAAACCTTATAATTAGTTTATGTAGTGTAAAGAGATATAGTGACACAGCATGTGATATTTCTTGACTGTTACATTGATACATGTAATCGCTCATTATTTTGTAAAATAAACTACTGATAAAGATATTATGTAGCTTCACTATTATTCACCCTCCTTGACTGAAACAAATACAAAAGTAAATTGCACTATGAAGTTGCTCATTGATGAGAAGGAAAGTGAACAGAAGTGAAGCGAAACTCCTTCGCCGGGTTCCGTTGTTCTCAAATACACTTTATTCTCTGTTCATATTTCCTTTTCCTTTTTGACTATTAGCGGGTATACAGTTTTTGTTATCGCATTCATTTGCGGCGAGGGAAATCCTAGAGAACCCCAACCTATATGCCATGATATGAAAAATTACTGTTGAGGTTTCCCCTCAAATAAGTGCGAATGCAGTCCTCAAAACTATTCTTACAGACAAGACTGAAGGTAGAATAGAAAAACGTTTACATTACAACAAATTTGCCCCGCTACGTGTGCCGTACCATACCTGCAACTTACGTTACAGACATTAAAATGTGCAATATCTGCCCGACAACAATCTGGCAGATATCGAAGTACAAGTGCCAGGCGCATGTTCCGGAATACGCGCCAGACGTTCTGTCGATCTGCAATTGCAATATGCGCTGGGCCAGGTCCGTTTCTATTTAAACAGGCTGAAAACGTATGATGTGCAACATTCAGTTGACACAGGTCTGCAACCTGTTTCAATGGAAAAATAGTTAAACAAAATAAACGTGATACTGTGTTAACCACTACTATTAGTTTCGTATTAATGTTAGGACTATTCCCGCCAAAATAATCGCGACGTTCAATTCCGGGCCATAAATGCCTGGTCAGAAGGCGATATGCAAATAGAAGAGGCGATCGAGTGCTGTTTTTATGAAGAGTAAATGAGACTTGAAGAGACTTTAGTCTATACTAGCTGTTACCCACGAGTTCGTACATGTTCAATTGTTACTTACATACACCTACAATATTGTTTTTAAGTATTGATATAGTTGGTTTGCATTTGTAAATTGATAATCAACTTGCATGTTTTGAAAGTTGATTATTTTTTTACTGGAGCTTCTGCGGTAAAACCATAAGGCGGAAAGCTAACAAATTCATAATATTGGCAATCTTTTGAAATCAGCATTTTACATTAAGCAAAAATTTATATTGTAAAGGCTACCTTTCTGATAAAGTTCATGTTAGATACCCAAGTCTGCTTTAAACAGAACCTCGTCGTTGTCAATTTTTAGATATTAGAAAACTCCAGGCAATTTCAAACAAACTTGCTGATATCCTTTAATTCCCTAATTCGGCCCTATCACAACATCCTCCCTGCCAAAGTTCGTTTTTGTAGGTCAAATAGTTTTCGAGATTTTGTGATTACCTTGTAGCTTTTACGTTTTTACATACTCGTATATCTGCCCTTACCCCGTTAATCTAGCTTTGTTCCAAAATCTATTTTTAGTTGAAATTCCATCTCCATGAACTGCCGAATATCATTGTTCAAAGGTTAAATTGATTCCGATATTTTGTGATTAATGCGCTTTTATATACATATATTTGCCCTCATCTCCCGTAATCCGGCTTGAAACTGTAAAACCCGTACTTAACTGACATACCCAGTCCATAAATTACCTCTCTGCCGAATATTATCTTCATAGGTCAAACAGTTGAGGTTTCTTAATTGATGTGTACCACTTCCCCTTTATATACGGTGAGATTCAAATTTGGATGACGGGCGCGAGTTCAATGCGTCAGCGAGAGAAGCGCGAGAAGTGTGTATAGGCACATATATTAGAAATAGATAGAAGCTGGCTGGATAGCTCATCGGTTCGGTGCCTAGCAACGCTGACGCGGCAATATGCTGCATTGCCTTTATGTGACACCAATTCCTTGAATTAAGATGTTGCTAGACAACGTGACGAAATGCTTCGCCGTCCAGCCGGCTTCTGTCCCTTTCTAACATGTGTAGCTATACACAGTTCTCGCGCTTCTCTGTCGTACACATTGAACTCGCGCCCGCCACCCAAATTTGAATCTCACCGTATATCTGCACTTAGCCCTCTTGTTCTGGCCCAGTACAAAAGTCTGTTCTTAGATTATATGTTTTGTACATAAACTATCTCTCTGAGAAATTCAATGTACATAGGGTTAAATAGTTTTCGAGATTTAGTGACTAATGAGTGAGAATCTTTTCCCATTTGACCTAGCCTTGTCACAAAATTAGTTCTCAGCTGAGACGCCCTGTCCATAAACTACCCTTTTGCCAAATTTCATGTTTGTAGGTCAAATAGTATTCGAGATAAAATAAATTGTATATGTCGTATCCAGATTATAAAACCTGTCGTTTTATAAAACGCCTAGTTGTTTCATAAACGGCGGCCAGATTGTCGAATTTTCATTCAAAGATTCATTATTTTGCTATCTGGCTAGCCAGTTTATAAAACGACTATACGTTTTATAAAACGACCGTGACTACTTTGCCAGAATGTCAAACGGTAATATTTTCAACGTTTAACATTCTTTCGGGTGAAGTGCTTTAGTAGGGTTTGTAAAATACGAATTGTATTTAAAATATATTGATATCAACATACATATTTGGCAGCATTAAGCAGGTATCAAAATTGTCCTTGTAGCCATAAGACAGTTAATACGCTCTATTTTATGAATAAAACAAATGAATGAAAATTTATTATTTATTAACAAAAAATACTAAAAATACAAAACTAAACAAACATTTAACATTCTTATATATGCAAATTTACATAAGTTTACTTAAATAAAAAAAAAAGGAAACAAGTTTTTCGAACAAAATGTTCATTTATTGGAACATGGACCACTGAAATGGCATCTGCTTGTACATTTTCCGCGAGCCTTAAAACAAAGGCATCTCTTAGTGCAGCATTGCAGTTTACTAGGTTTGCACTGACATTTCTTAAATCCTTGTCTTCCAAATTGCGAAACCTTAGAAACTGCGATCCTTAATAATAAATAACAATAACATTAATTATAACAATTTTCGGTAGTGGCAACACTGAATTTAAAATTCTTGATAAAATATTCTTACCTAAACAGAGCCGGTCCCCCCCCCCCCTTCCCCCCGAAAATCACTTGTCTTGGATTGCCTACTTCTTTAAACTTTGAGGTTAGGTCTCATTACTTACCTAGTTTTTATCTACTCCCGCCTCTGCTACTTTAACAGAGTCCATATTTTTTACCATTTAAACCTTAACATACCAAGCAATACTGAAATTAGGTCATAAAAGTATGCGAATCAGCAGACAGTGCAGACACTAAACACCTTTGTACGCGCCAGAATACTAAATGGGTCAAATTTGATAACCTGGCTAATGCTGGCCGCCGTTCTTTAATCATCACCCGCCACAATGTCAAACGATGAATATCTTTCTAGCGTTTGATAATCTGGCCAAGTAGTCAGCGTTGTTTTATAAAACGCCCAGTCGTTTTATAAAATGGCTAGCCAGATAGCAAAATAATGAATCGATAATTAATAATTGACAATCTGGCCGCCGTTTATGAAACGACTAGGCGTTTTATAAAACGACGGGTTTTATAATCTGGCTACGACATATATACTTGAAAATTAATAAGGTTACCCCACAGAATTATTCAACCCCCCTCCTACCCCAACGTGAGGATATAACTTCTGAAACTGCTTGTTAATAACAATCTATTATTTTAAAGACAAGATTGAGCACAAAACATACTCTGTAGACTATATTTATTTAAAATATTTCTATTTATAACCCCTTATGAGTGGGATTTACAAAATTTTTTTGTATCTGCTCATTTACACGGTATCAATGAACCGAACACATAAAACCCATAGAAAAATAAAAGTTTCCATATAGTAGCACCTTCGCCTCATTCATGAATAATTTCCACGACAAGTGGTAGCCTATGTCTATCTCCAAGGTCCAAAGAATGAATATGCTAAAATTCATCAAAATCGGTTCAGCCGTTCAGACATACATACAAACAAGCACACATACACATACTCAGTGTGCGCGATATTTTATGTCGGTATATAAACATTGAATAACTTTGGCATTTACCAACCAATTTATTTCGTTATATGTGTCAGTTAAGTACAATGTACATTAAAGATACTCGTTCAGTTGTGTTAACTGAACGTGCATATCATCGAAAAAATCGTATCCGTCGTCTGGTTACCTTGTGGCGCATTTTGAAGGATGATTCTCAATTGCTTCCGTATCAGGTGCAGTTAACACACAAAATATTGCTGACCGACCTTCCACATCGCTTGGAATACAGCCAAATAGTCGCTGGAATGGTTGACGCTGAACCTGATTTTTGGCGGCGTTAATAAGCAAAATTGCCGCATTTGGAGGACGGACCAGCCACGCGAGATCCATGAAACGCCATCGCATGACGGAAAAGTGACTTTTTGGATCGGCGTTTGCACCAAAACCGTCATTGGGCCATTTTTTCTGTCAAAGAAAATGAAACAGCTGATGGAAATCGATATCAGTGGATGTTAGCTCATAATGTCCGCCCATAAATGCGTGAAAAAGGTCTTGACCAACACAGTTTGTGCAGCAAAACTTCTCTAGACGTCTGACGTCAAAACGAAGCGACTTGACTGGCCACCCAGATCTTCAGATTTGTCTCCTCCGGACTTCTTTTTGTGGGGTTATTTAAAAAGCCAAGTGTATGCCAAGCCTCAGACCATCGATCAAGGCACACGTTCTAACTGAAATCGCAGAAAAAGTAATGTAATCGCACCAAAGAGATCGATGTTGTATTCAAAAACTACTCCCAATAAATGGTAAGGGACCAAATTTAATAAAAATCCCTCATATACAAAAATTAGGTTTTTTTTTCAAAGCTATGTAATGTTTACATACCGACATAAAAGATGGCACACCCTACATACACACTTTCACATTAATACTATGGGGTTGTCCAAAACGGACGCAGGAAAGTAAACGCATATTAAAACAAGAAAGATTGATATTCAAATCAAGTTGGGTACTTTATTTTGAAGGTTCATTTATACCATTTATGTATGAAAAATAATATCGCTCAAATGTTCACCACGACTGGATTTACAGACGTCCACGCGATGGTCGAAATTTTCAATGACATTTTGCAACATGGTCGGTTCTATGGCATTTATCTCGGCAATGATGTTGTTTTTGAGTTCTTGGAGGGTGGCTGGTTTGTTGACGTAGAATTTGCTTTTCAAATATCCCCATAAAAAGAAGTCCAAGGGAGTCAAGTCGCACGATCTTGATGGCCATGGCACATTTCCTCTGCGCGAAATCACGCGATCACCGAAGAAGGACTGCAATCGATGGATATTCACGTTGGTTGTGTGGCATGTTGCACCGTCTTGTTGGAAATAAACATCGTCCATATCCATTCCTTCAAGTTGCAGCAAAAACTAGTCCTCTCTTGTGGAGAATGCGGAGCAAACTGGTTCTCGAAATGCCCAATTCTTGGGATCGACGCGTTGTTGATTGTTTCGGATCGTCTCTCACACTCTTCTTCACAACAGCAATATTTTCCGGTGTGCGATCGCTCCTTGGCCGGCCAGAGCCTGGCAGATTTGCCACCAGAACCTGTTGCCTCGAATTTACGCACCAGACGACCGATGGTTGTTTCGATTGGGCGGTTGTTGCGACCGAAATGTTCACGAAGCGCGCGAAACGTGTTTTTTATTTTTGCACCATTTTTGTAGTTCTCTTGAATAACTTTAATGCTGTCTTCAATCGAATACGACTCTATAGCGATCAATGGTAAACATTCAACTAACAAAATGACATGTCGGTGACAGAAAACAAAGATGGCGTCTATGTCAAATTGACGTTTACTTTCTTGCGTCCCTATTGGACAACCCTTTATTAGTAGGAAGTAGGGGTACAATATAAATACACCTATAATAAATAAATACAATGCGTCCCAGATTCGCTTCTCTATATCGGGATCTCGACTCCTGTTATACCTACAGCAAAGGTTAAATGGGGAAAGTTTTAGAGGAAGCTTAGTGCATTTGATAGCCGGCTTCAGATTTACGATCGGTCAATTGGTTTTGGAAATATCGGCTAAAAACCGAAAATGCCGAATGTTGTTTTTGCCAGTAAATGTGAAATTATTAATTTGACAGCCATCAAAACGCGACATTATTCGGACATTTTTGGAGTATAAAAAAAAAAAAAAAAAAAAAAAAAAAAAAAAGACCAATAAGATAGAGTATATGACATGTCTCAATCGTATTTTGTTTTCTCGTAACCTGCCTCAACTTTCATTTTTCTTATAGTCGCCATATTGGATTTTTAGATTTTCGAAAAGAGCGTAAAATTTCCAATCTAGTGATGTCTCACAAGTGCATTAAAGATTGGAGTATCCGAATATCATCACACGTAATGTTATGTATTAATTTTTTCCCTAAGGAGACAATGATTTATTTGTCAGAAAATATAATTTTTCCTCTAGGAAGCTCTGACGTTAAATAATTCAAAGTTTAAAAATTTTGTTTTAATAAGTAGTAGGTACGTTATCTCTCGTTGAAATCATAAGTCTGACAAAAAAAAATTGTCAAAACCTGTTGAAAATAGCCGGGATTTCCTACTCAAATGCAAGAAAAGTTTGAAATATTATCCCTGTACTTGCAGTCACACTGAAACGCCGACAATACCTCAGCAAGGTAATTGGAGATGTACCCCGAACGACGGCAGCCTCATAAAACCCAGTTTAGAAAAATAAATAGTTAATTTAATAAACCATGGGGCCTTCGAACAACCTAGAAGCGTATACCATATTGAAAATGAAAATCGTGACAGAAACATTTTACAAGCTGTCAACGAGATCCCTACTGCCGGGGTAGGAACTATAAAACCAAAAATTGGTGTCAAAATCAAACGTACAGAGAGTATTAAATAAGAACAACCCTAATCATTGGGCTGTGGAAAAAACTCGCGAGGTAGCAGAGAGACGTCTACAGACCAGATTTGGAAACGTTTGGTGTGGGGACATTTGTAATTTAATCTAACTTACCTTTCTCAATTAGGCACCTAATTGAAATTAGGTATTAATCATTTCAGGAAATCGACTTATCAGGGGGGGCCACGAATTAGTTCACATTTGAAAAAGTTGTCTGAAAAAAGCATTTGACATATTTTAAAAATTGTTTATCCACAAGAAAGCTAATTAGTTGGAATTCATTTCTTGAAAATTATATCATCTACCACCGTTACGATTTTTGCACTCTTCTAAACGTGTACCGAAGTTTTCGAATACTCGTCGGTATAAAGACTGCGAGATCGCCGACATCTCTTCGTTGATGTTTTCTTTTAGTTGACGGAGTGTACTTGGTTTATTGATGTAGACACAACTCTTTAAATAACCCCATAAAAAAGGTCTGGTGGGGATAGATCTGGACTTCTGGGTGGCCATGGGATGTCGCCTCGTCTGGAAATAAGCTTTTCCGGAAGCATTTCTTTGATCACCGACAGGGACTCGTTGAATGTGTGACACGTGGCTCCATCTTGTCGAAACCATGTGTTACGATTATAGCCAGCAAATTCCAGTAGCATCGGTGCCAAGAACTCCCGTAACATTTTCACTTACTCAGCAGAATTAACAGAAACTGAATGGCCGCGAGAATCTTCAAAGAAGTAGCCAATGATTCCTTTTGCTGAAATTGCAGCCCATACAGTTACTTTAGGACAGGAAAGTGGCTTCTCGTGTTTAGCTTTGGAATTTTCGCCGCTCCAGTACCTGCAATTCTGTTTATTCACATGTCCGTTGAGGTGGAAATGGGGTTCGTCAGAAAATAAAAGATTGTCAAAATTACTGAATCAAGCTAGCATCGTTTCGGCATACGACTAGCGCAAATTTAAATCATAGGTTTTAGTTCCTGCACTATCTGGATCTTATATGGATGTAATTTCAAATCTAATCTCAAAATACGGCGTAATGATGTGCCGGATAATCCTAATTCAGCCGAACTTTTGCGCGTCGATAAATCTGGATCACGTTGAAGAAAAGCGAAAACTTGCTGCACGTTCAGTGTAGATCCCGTCTCTTCGAACGTCTTCACCTATTTCTTTATCAAAGGTTCAAAGGAGCATTCGGATACTAACTTAAGTCGTGTAAATTGTATTCAACGCGAAATAAGCGTCTTACAGTAATGAGCGAACTGTTGTTTAAATAAAATTGTTTCAAACAGTAAGCGCGTTGCGGCCCCGTGAAGCGATAGATCCAGTGCGACTGAATTTTCGAGAAACGAGCTAGCGTCTAGCACCCTCCCCGCGCTTCGCGCGGCATCTGCTTGCGTGGTGTATTAGATTTGAATGTTAACGAATTCTTGGCCCACCCTTGTGATCATTTTTGTTTGATTATAACCTAAACGGACAGAGGTAACTAGAGCTTTTGCGAAAACATGTTGTGCCGGCTTTACGAGCTAGTCTAACCGAAGATTAGTTTAGAAGAACGTGGTTCCAACAGGATGGATGTCCGGCTCACAAAACCACTCTAGTCAGGAACTTCTTAAGATGGTTCAATATCTTCCCAGATCTAATAACCTTTCACCCTTGGATTTCTACCTCTAGAGTCACACAAAGGATCAGGTCTATGAATTTGATCCTCCCGCGACCACCACAGTTATAGAAACATTAACAGAAGCTAAGGTTGTACATTACAATTTTGTAAAATATTCGTTTGTTCAAATGTAAAATAAATTTACGACGATTTTTCTAACTTGTTCTGACAAATTCATAGATGGGAATTTTTGACAAAACATTTGACTTGAAGTGACTGAGAAGCCGATATTAACGTTAATATTCTATTGAAAATTCAAGGAGTTTATGTGTTCATATTAATGTTATTATCTGACTAATAAATCATGGCCTCTTCAGAAATCACTAATACATAATACGTGCGATCATATTTCGGTGATATTCCAATGTTTTATGCACTTGTGACACATCACTAGACTGGAAATTTTACACTTTTAAAAAGGCCAATATGGCGGCTAAAAAAAAGTGAAAGTTGTGGCGGGTTGTTGGAAAACAAAAGACAATTGAGACATATCATACATGCTATCTTATTTTTCTTAAAAAATGCCCGTACAATTTCACATTTTGACAGCTGCCAAATCAACCGTTTTGGATTTACTGGCAAAAAAAATTCCGTCATTTCCGGTTTTTCGCTGATATTTTCAAAACCAGTTGACCGATCGTAAATCTGTACCAACTATCGAAAGCATTAAGTTTCCTCTAACTCTTTCCCCATTTAACATTTGCTGTAGGTATAACAGGAGCCGAGATCCCTGTATAGAGTACCGAATCTGGGACACAGTGTATAAATAGTCAATATCAATACTAGTCTAGCAATGCATAAGCAAGGCGAAGTGCAACTTGCAGTTTAATTTTGAAACTCCTACAAACATTACACTACTCAATTGTGAAATTCGGATGTGTAATACAAGTATTATTGTAGGTTTTGGTCCTTCACGGTTCACCAGATGTGAAAAATGTAAATTACAATTCTCGACTTACGAAGAAGTAGAGGTTCACGAATGTTCAGGCTGTTATTGTCCTCAGTGTGGCAAACATTTTAGAAGACGTACCTCAATGCAGAACCACGTGAGGGTTGAATGTGGCTTGGCACCTCAATTCCAATGTGATCAATGCGAATATAAGACAAAAATCAAAGGGAATTTAGCCAGACACAAGCGTGTCACTCATTTGAAAAAACCTTTTCAGTATTTTTCACCGCTCTATGCAGATAATATTAAAAAATTCTGAACCCCTTGACGGCGGCTAATATATTTTCTGGATGATAACTCGGTACTCAAGCAAAAATTGTTTAGGAATTCTTCTAGCTAAAATCTCAGTTATTTATAGGATATATAAAAAGGATGCCTTCATCAAAGTATGACTGCAGAGTCTATATAATGTAAAATTAATTTTGAAGCTGAATAGTGACCATGAAGTGGACCGCATCTATAAAATTTTTACATTTAAACATTTTAGGTTTTTATGTGTTGTAATTTAATATGTTTCATTATATATTATTCGAAGTAGGAATGAGATCATATAAAAATGATGTTGAATAGTAGATAATGTGTGAAATGACAAAAATTCCAAAACTGCATTTCTTGCTTTCAGTCAAGCAGTAAAATAAAACCAAAAATGTTGATCAAAGTTTATAACAAATATTAAATACTTATACGCAAAATTCCGTAGATGCGATCATCATGAGCTATTTTCGGGCTGAAAAATCCACTTATGGGCGGGACTTGATGCTCCTGTTCGTTTAGATCTTTGTTAATAAACAGTAGTTCAGCATATCAACAATGTGAGAGATAACGGTGTGTCTCTAAGACGACGAAAATACCTGCACATACCATCATAAAAACACGGAAAACTCATGGTCCACCAGTTGGCTTGAAAAATAGCGAATAGGAGTATATCTTTCATTGGACAAGCTCTTGCTAGTTTTACCACTAAAGCCAACTGCTCATCTGCGTCGTTTTAAATTTCAGAATTGATGCAAAAACTGGAAAAAAGTTCCGCAGAAAATCCGCTCAATGTAATGCGTAAATTTAAAACAAACTATTTTATGTAAGGAAAAGGAAGATTCAATAACTACACACGCTTGTGGATTGTGCTTGGAAGAACTATAGTTATATCTTAATAAAATTTATAAATAAATTAGTACCTTACTGATAAATTATAGGTTTTGTTATTGTTTTCCCAATGAATTAAGTTTAACCTGCGTGAAATAGCCCCCGTGAAGTCTGCGAGTAAATGAAATTGCAGAGCAACTAAGTAAAGCTGAGGTATCTGGAGCTATATCGGTGACAAACAACTTAATCCAAAGGCGAATCACCAACTCTATTTGTTGTGGGCACCTATAATTTTGGCTAGGTAATGAGGATGTTCCAAGCATAGAGACTCACTGCGAATCTGTACTTTCGTGCGTTTCTTTCTAATCCACCGACAAAATCATTAACTTTCCCCGTAAAATCGTCAAAAATGCCAAAATCGTATTTCCACCGATTTTGGGTATTTCTAGGGTAGAATGTCATAACTTGCCTAACTCAAGTACGGAATTCGCGTAATTTTGTGCATTCTTTCAGGTTTCATTGGCAAAATTATGATTATATTGCCCGTAAAATTGCGAGCCTTAATTTCGCTGATGCTCTACAATTATTGACGTTTTTGGTCAGGAAGGGAATACTCGATTAACACAGTAGCTCACTGTATATGTATTTGGCTTTGCTTACGTTTATTTCAGCTCCATTGTCAGAATTATGATGTCTTGTCCGCAAAATCGCCAAATATCGGAAGAAACGCACTTTCACCAGTTTTACATATTTTTACAGTAGGACATTTTAAATTGATTGACTTGGTATTTGAACATATGTATTTTTGCGCATTCTTTCAGGCGTCATCGTTAAAATTGTGGTCCGTGTTCAGGAAAGTTGCGAAAAAAGGAAAAAGCGAATTTTCGCTGATTTTCTTTAATTTCTGACACTTTAATACAGTAGTGGAATGCTTGGCTAACTCCACAATCAACTATACACATATCCGTTGATTGAACTTTTGAGCTAGAGAAGCATATCTAAAAATTGAAAAATCGGTAAAAATGCAGCTTTATCGAATTTTGGTGATTTTCGGGCAAAAAAATCATGTTTTCCTCAATGAATTTGAAAAGAACGCGACAAAGAACTGACAGTTGACTTTTAAGTTTGCGAAATTTTCATTTCCTAACCAAAAATTCGAAAAAGTATCAAAACAATATTTTCTGGAATCCATTTTTTCTAGAAACCTATAAAAACTCACGAGAGTGTAGCATCGGTAAGTTTTCAATTTTTATTAGCAAACTTTTACCCATGAAAAAAATATGAGGTTAGGGGCCGTTATTTGGCCCAATATATACTAAGTGACATATAAATCCGAACACCCAGTTTAAATGGTTTTATTTTAATAAAAGTTGGTGAATGTATTTATCTTACTGTAAATAACAAGTGAAAAAATTTTCAGCCTTATCAGTTGGACATTCCGGTTTTTATAATGTTTTTTTTTTAATTCACTAACGCTCTAAAAATGAATACTTCAGCCGCAGTAAAGAATCAACGTTGGCCGATTTTGGTTCTTGACATCCTATACGATCCGTTACGATGCCTAGAGTACGGAGACCTATACGATTTCGTCAACTTAGTGAGTTTGATAGGGGCCGTATAGTGGGACTTCGGGAAGCTGGACTTTCTTTTCGGGCAATTGCAATTAGAGTGCAAAGAAGTGTAGATACTGTGGTTAGGTGTTGTCAGGCATGGCTTCGAGAAGGCCGTACGCAAAGAGCAAGGGGCACTGGACGCCGCCGTAGAACAACAGACCGTGAAGATCGCCGCCTAAGATTATTGGCCTTAAGGGACCGTTTCTCCACTACCAGGTCCATTGCAAATGAATGGTTTGCAGAACACGGAAGGCCTATTGGCAAGCGAAGTGTTTACAGACGAGTCTCGATTTTGTTTAGGCATGCACGATGGTCGTGCCAGGGTTAGAAGGCGACGTGGTGAAAGGAGGAATCCACAGTTTTTTGTTGAAAGACATGTTCATCACACTGTTGGAGTTATGGTTTGGGGTGCTATAGCTTATGGTTCCAGGTCACCTTTAATCTTCATCAGAGGTAACATGAACGCGCAGCGTTATATCCAAGTTCTAGAACCCCATCTTTTACCCTATCTTGACACCCTTGCAGATCCAACTTTCCAACAAGATAATGCCCGACCACATGTTGCAAGAGTCACAATAGACTTCTTTTAACGTAATGATGTCACATTGTTACCATGGCCACCAAGATCTCCCGACTTATCCCCAATTGAGCACATGTGGGATATGATGGGCAGGAGATTGCTCAATTTGCAACGTCCTCCTCAGACTCTAGAAGCACTTCGAGAGGAGTTGGCGGTTGCCTGGAATGAGATACCACAGGAGGACATTGACCACCTGATCAGAAGCATGCCTAGGCGCGTTAGAGAATGCGTAGCACATCAGGGTGCATCCACACATTATTAAAGGTCAAAGGGCTTTAAAGCAGTGCAATCATTTTGAAATTTTTATCATTTACTTATTATGCTTCATTAAGTACTTATACAAAATTTTATTAAAATAAAACCATTTAAACTGGGTGTTCGGATTTATATGTCACTTAGTATACATCAACATGGATTTATCCAGATTTGATTACCTTTGGGGGTAATTTTCATATGTATTTTCTTCTAAAGCCTTTCAACAAAGTTTAATCGACAGGAGAATTATTAGGGTTCTTAAGAAAAACCGCATTTTTAAAATAATGTCATCCTCTATCTTGAAAACGAAGCGTAATTGGCCGCAAGTTTATATACCGATAGCAACATGTATATCAGCATATCGGCAGTACTGATATTATTGCCCATATGCTGATATATGCCAGCCAATAGAAAATTGAAATGAGAAAAAAATACTATATAAATATAATATATTCTCATTAAGTCTATCAATCTTTTTATTAAAGGATGCAAATTGCACTAATAGCTGTCCGCCTTTTATTGGATTTTTTTTAAATATCTATATATTTCCACAGAGCGCCTATCATATTTTTTAGGTTGGCAAATCTGGTAGAAAATTTAGGGTTGTGAACAGTGCGTTTCATCAAACGCAATTTTCATAAAATGCGCTTCTGCGACTCTAGTTTCACATTCTAAGTGATAATAATTTCGAGTCGGAAGATTTTCCTAATCGAGAAAAGCAGACAATTCAGTAGATATTCTTGAATTTGGTAGGATCACTTATGTAAGTGATATCTGACCATCTTTTACCAACGGATGGAAATAAACATCTGTACTTTTTTATTTCGCAGATGCAGTCACAAACGCATATGCGTCCCACGAGAATGTATAACTATTATCCTAATTGACGAGTTTTCTATATGCAGATTTTCGAATGTAACTGGTTCCCTGAACTAAGTGAACGTAAACGTGTTCTGCTTCGTAAAGCTCAAGAATCGCCTCCTGAAATTTGGACAGGCATTTTATTACCACCTGTTGTATTCTGGGACAAATACAATTTTCCATGACTGGGCAAAGCTAACATTCTTCCATTTTAGGTCGCTTAAGCAAAAGCTGTAGAACACGATTTTCTGCATTTCCTGAACTTTTATGCCACAATTGTTCAGGATGATATCTTGAATATAATGAACATTACCAGAAGGGATCAACATCAATAAACCACTGACGTGATAAATATGGCATGGGTCCACATTATGTTTGCAAGCAATGCGGATTTAAAATGAAGGTCAAAGCAAAACTCAGGAAGCATGAAATGGGGCATCGTACATCAAATTAGTTAAACCGTTAGAGAGGCGTCTATGGTATGGAACCATAGTCAGAAAAAACCTAAAGAAACATGAAACAAAGCATTATCGTCAATTAGAACAAATTTGAAGAAGCCTGAAATAAAGCACCATTCTGAATTACTGAAAAACTGAAGAATTGTGCGATATCCTGATTTAGCTCATAACCGCAATTTTAGCGGCCTAGATACATGAATAGCTAACAAGTATTCTTCCTAAGTTAAAGAGATGTGCATGTTATTTCAACAGTGCTTTTCAGAAAGAGAGAGAGGGTACTTTTATTTTGGACAGGTTACCAATAAGATTTGAGACGATGAAACTAATGTACTGATACTTATTTTAACATAAAAGTATCAGTTCAAGCTTTCAAGATGGCGGACACTTGAGTTCCCGTAAGCTGTTGATAGTTCAGTAAACTTTTATGGCATCAGAACGATGAAGATCTTAGCTCTCTATAAAAATGATCTATCACCTTATCATGAGTGATAATGAAATAAATGCATTCATCAAAATGGCGGCTATTGTTCAGCGCCCAAATTGGATTTATACTAAGTAGTATTCTAACGTTATGACCAACAAATATATATCTGTAGAAAAACATATTCTCTGGTGTATCAGTATGAATGGATATCAATGTACACAGCAAGAGTTCTCGATCGCGGCTTCCATTCGCTTGTCCCTGTTGCCCAGGTATTTACGATTCCCTCGTCAATACGAGCGCGGGAATTTGAAATCGCACGCTGGTTATTTTGACGAGGCGTAAATGAGGTAGGCATATACTTTAGATCCGTCACGTTACCCGACTATAATGACATAATCTCGAAGCTCACCATCACATAAATCATGATTTTACGCGGTGTTTCAAAGCATCATTGCCACAAACTGTCGAAGTATATATTATAAATACTGTCAAGGAGAGAGTCAGGACAATTAGTGCATTATCTCTAAAGTACTATTTAAGAACTATGATAATGAATAAAACAGAGTATTTCCCTATGTCTGGTTCTTTTCTACTATGGACGATGAAACATATCTGGTGAAGGAATAAAATGATAGGATATTGGTATATTATTATGAACTATTGTAGTATTTCTCATCGTACATAAATACGATATAAGCTGCTATTTTACATCTATACTTAGTATTTTAGATTACCTGCAATGCTATATATTGTGATGCTTCTTTTTTGCGTTTTAGTTTTGATTACCTGTACCATTTTTTTTTTAGCATTTTTTTTTGTGTTTGCAGTAGTGCAGTGCATTTTACCCTGTTACAGTGTGAGTATGCTTGACGATTGTGAGAATATACAGTCGATAGAAAGAAAAAAGTCGCCTCCATTGCATAAGGTCCTGCTAATAAATACTGTAAACGCATTGTATTCTTGACATTGCAGCTTAGTACAATTTTGTACATTATGGCTTACCCAAATATAGCACACTTTTCCATTTCGATGCATTCAAATACCAATAATTACATGTAAGGGCAATTTGATAATAATCTCTGGCCTGCCTGGCAAGTACAATACTACTCTGTCAGACCATTCCAACAATGAATAAATTGTTGACTATCTTGAATTATCAAATACAAGTTACTGGTAAGATTTTGCTTTCTTGTGAACTGAACTGATTTGGTCTACTGTAAATGGCCGTTCCGCAGGGGTATTATGCAACTTTGAAAAGGAACATTACGTAAGAATTTTTTGACAGTACGGAATTTTGTGACATTACGTTAGATTTCTTACGTAACGTCATATTTTTCCTACTCAATATCAACTTGAAACTAGCTGTCGTTTACTCTATGTCCTCTCGTGATTTGTACTAATGGCTACTTCATTTGACCCAGTGAACAATTTAACGTAGTAAGATTTTCACGTAATACCCCTGCCGGACTATCAGAAATTCGTTGTTGGAAAGAACCGTGCAACTATATTTAATTTACCAAAACAGCTTGTCAAGACAAATACTTTCTGTGATAAGAATCATCACTTTTGTGATGCTTTCACTATTATACAAGACATAACAGGACCATGCATCATTTTCCTGGGCGACATTATTTCTTCCTATCGCCTGTACATCATTTATGAACCGCGCCGTTTCTGCTTATAGAAATCATCTTCTATGCCTCGAATAACGAGGAGTATGCCCAACTCAAGGTGTACAATACTGATAACGTTCGATATGGCTGCACCAAGTGTAGAAAGACGTACTCTCAGAAGAAGACCCTTGGTCGCCACCTCAGGTTCGACTGTGGACAGGTGCCTACTTTTGTCTGCACGGTTTGTGGAAAGAAGTTCAAACATGGGTTAGTATGAATAAACATTTGTGAAATACGATAGACATTTTCCATTATACAAGACGTATAACCAAAAATTGTTTACCTATAAAAAGGAGTTAATGAGCATTAGAAATTCCATTCAGCGGTTAGGAAGATATATTGAATTGCTTTTGTATTTGGTGGTCATTTTTAAATACCGCGCCCTAATGCCCAAAATAGATGGCCTCGTTCTTTATATATGTATTTCTATATGAGCTTGACAACGCCCCGCACTTAAACTAAGCCATCTCAATTTCGTTGATTAGCGAAAATTGTGTTCTGTATTTGTAAATTCAATATTTTTAACTTTTCGAAATTTGTTTTTACTCTACAAGAATGGGCCATTTTTTCATTTAAAGCAGTAATAATAACTGATTAACAGCAAAAATTGAAAAACACTGAATCAGTGGTATATCTAAATAACGACTAGACTATTCAAAAGAATGTGTAATAATAAAATCTGATTATTGTTGAAAAATGAGAAAGATAGGAAAATTTAAAATCGGCTCACTGGTTACGAAGTTATGTTGAATAATCATTTGTCACACTTGCAACCATTTTTAAATATGGCGACCAAACGATTTTTGTAATTACTCCTATATATGCCTAATAATGACTCACATTTAATATGAGATGACATATAATGGCACTCGTGACACAGTGGCAACTCCTAGACTATTAATAGTTTTTCGGGCGAAAATACGGACACTCAAAAACAATAATTTAATTACACGTGGTGTTATTAACCCTTTGCGGCTAGTCTTATTATGAAATCATTCATTTTATATTATAGATAAATATTGAATTGGTACCAGTGAATACGAAATGATCCTTCAAATGTCATGCAGTATGTTGTCACCAGTATTACACAGCCTTTCATCAGAGGTAGTATAAATAGTATCACCGAATAGGTGATGCGTTCTTAGTGAAAAGTGACCTGCAATTTGACTCCTAATCCCTTGTTTACCAAAATACATTGATCAGCAACATTGATACTATTCGTCACTACCAGCAATCAACTCGTTTCGCCATGCTTCTCTTGGCGGAGATAAAAATATCAGTGTCTGCACCGATTAACCATCTTAGCTTCCCAAATTACGAGGTGCACTCCAATCTAAGAAAGAACGGGGGAGTTGTGGCTTTTGTCTGCAGCAGTCTTTCCTGCTCCAGAGATGTTTCTTTGGAATCAGGCCGGAAGGACATTCTGTGGCTTCGCCTCAACTCCAAAATATCACCAAAATTTATTTGCTACCTTTATCGCTCTCCCTCGGACCATAACTGGGATGACCTACTTGAATATCTCGCCGTCAAGATCGACTTCCTGAACATCAATCGCCCCGCTTCAGAGGTAGTTCTTCTTGGTGGTTTCAATGCCCATAATGAGCTTTCGTTGGGCTCAAACAAGACCGATGCAGCAGTTCGTGCAGTCGAAGCGTTCGCTCTTACTCAAGGGCTTACCCAGCTGGTGACGAGCCCTACTTTTTTCCCCCGCGTCTCGTCACATGCCAGGAACCTGCTGTCCTGTCCCCCCTAGGTAACTCAGACCACGGTGTTGTGGAGGTTAGGTATCGGTCAGAACCCGCTGTGGCAGCAGAAACTCGTACAGGCCGCAAAATTTGGCATTACGGATATGCCGACTAGAAGGCGCTCAGAGACTTCTTTTCTACCTTGGCGAAATGTCTGTTTCACTGACGCGGATGCGTAGGCTGTAGGTTCTTCGATAACCTAAATTATCCTCGTCGGAATGGAGGAATACATCCCTCACATAGTAAAAGTGCCTAAACCAGGGTCCAACGGCTGGTTTAACAAATCGTGTGATACTGCTCGCCAACAGAAGATCAAGGCTCACAGAACCTTCTTACAAAACCCCACTGTAAAATGGCAAAAACCAGCACAATATATAAATTAGGCACAGGGTAATGTCGCAGCGCAATGGCAGTTGGTCGTTCTACGTATAGATGCTGGCCAAGCAGATTGAAATGAACTTCTTACACAGTAGCCTTCCACCACTTACATGTCAGGATGGAACGATTATATTTGACTCAAAGGCCAAGGCGGAAGTGCTTGCCAAGATCTTTGCTGCCAACTCCACTATGGACGCCTCCCCCAACGCCCAAGTGCCGTCAATTCAAAGGGTTCCCTACACTATGCGGGAGGTAACATTCAGGAATAAGACCGTAAGACGAGTGCTCTTGTCGCTCGACATCAACAAAGCTTCTGGTTCGGACTTGATTCCTGCCATTGTACTAAAGAGGTGTGCAGCGGAGCTTGCCCCAGTTCTTTCGTATCTCTTCCAGATATCTTATGAATCCGGCACCTTCCCAGAAAACTGGAATTTGCTCATGTCCAACCCATCCCAAAAAAAGGATCTAAGACTTTCCCTTACAACTACAGGCCTATAGCTCTGCTTTCTGTTACAAGTAAGGTGGTGGAGAGGTGCATAAATCGCGAACTTCTGGACTACCTCGAACGTCCCAGCTTTCCGGCACCAACGATCCACAGGGGACCTCCTAGGTTACGTCACACAATTGTGAAGTAAACTCATTCAGTCTTTGGTGAGGCTCATGTCGTTGCTCTTGACATCACGAAAGCGTTCGATCAGCTGTGGCACGCTGCCCTCTTAAGCAAACTTCCATCCTATGGCTTTGCAGATGGGTGGCTGAGTTTACCTCTGGCAGCAAGATATCCGTCGTAATTGACGGGTTCTCCTCTTCATCCCACAACGTCAACGCGGGTGTTTTCCAGGGATCGGTCTCGGCTCCGACACTGTTCCTCTTACATATCAACGACCTCCTTTCCTGCACGACCAACCCCATCTACAGCTTCGCTGATGACAGCACTCTATATGCAGAAATTCATAGTGACAAGCCGATCTCTGCCGCTGAGCTGGAAAAAAGAAGACTAGCGACGACTTCCTCTCTGACGAGAGACCTGGAGGTTATCATTACTTGGGGACGCAACAATCTTGTACAGTTTAATACTTCCAAAACACAGTACTGTACTTTGACGAACAAAAGCGTCCTAGCGCTCATCCGGTTTCCATGGAATGAATGAATCTTAAAATTTTAGAGCCATCCCGGCCACCATGAGGAGCCAGTGCATAGGCCGCTTAAGCGGGTCCTTATGCACCTCTACAATACTTAAATCACAAGCCTCGCCCTTTTAGCGAAGTTGAGAATCGCCTTGAGTCCAAGCTCCTTTACGTCCTGAGGGTCCAAAGTAATGGACCCCAGTATAGTCTGCCTATAGTAGCTCAGAGCTTCACAGCGACACAAAACGTGCGCCGAGGTCTCTTCCTCTACTCCGCAGCGTTCGCACAAGGGATCCTCAGCCACCCCCATCACGTGCAGGTGCCGCCTTAACGTGTTATGGCCAGACAACAGTCCCATCAGCAACCTTAGGTTGGCTCTACCCAGAGATAGGCAGAAGCGTCCATCCTTAGCACTGGGCCCTTCAATGAGCTCTCATGCCTGGCGGAGATGTCTAGAGATACTTCTCCATTTCTGGGAGTATTGTCTCGCAACCCACGGGTTTCCATGGATGGCCGAGTTCTGCCAAAGAGCGATTCATTTCGGCTGGTCGGAGTCCAGATCACCGAAGACCTGATCTGGCACGAACACTACTCGTCAATAGCGGCAGCTGCTGGGAAAAAGCTAGGCTATTTGTTCAGGGCTAACAAGTACTTTTCTCCGCATGACCTTCTCACTCTATGCAAGGCCCAGATAAGGCCTAGCCTCGAGTATGGCTCACAAGTTTGGGGTGCTGCTGCCCCGACTACATTATTTATGCTCGATGCTGTCCAGAGGAGGGCGGTCCGACTGATAGATGACTCTTCTCTAACAGACATTATCGAGACCCTTTCTCACCGGCGCGCCGTCGTCGATCTAGCTCGTTTCTACCGCCAGCCCATCGGGCTTTGCTCCTCAGAACTCCATTCCATGATGCCTCCCGCGCGATGTGCCTGCCAGACAGACCCGCCTGACTTTGGCGTCCCATTGTAACCGTGTCGAACTTCGTACATCCAGAACTGACTGGTACGACCGTTCCTTTGTCCCAAGGGTGTCGAGATTGTGGAACGATCTACAAGAGTAAGCTTTTCCCAGTTCTACTAACCTTAGGCAGTTCAAAAATCGTATTAACAAAATTTTGTTGGGATCGTCATAGCAGCCGCGATATTCCGGCATTTAGGCTTCTGCCTGTGCGGCTGCTCCGGTATAAAAAAAATCAGGTAGCATCTGGACCGGTGACACGCTGATTAAGGTAAGCCAGATAAGACAAGGCGGTCATATAATTTACACTAGCTAGGATGCACCTGCTGTGTAATACTTGATATGTATGGCTGTTATATTGGGGAAACTGGCAAGTTCTTATAATATGGCAAAAATGGATGTCCTTAGTATTTTTGAACTACACGATAAATATGAATTATGGTACCTGTGTTATTTTTAACAAAATTGAGAAGGATAAACGTTCCATTATTTGATAGAGATATTTCGTTGCTGATGAAGAGCCTAAATCCTAGGAAACCAGTAAATATGGTGGTCATGTCGGAAGACTGTCGGTAGACCTCAATGGGTTACAGTAGGAACTTTCCTTTATACAAGGCATAGTTTTTGTAATAATGATTCAAATAAAACATAGAAAAGTCTTTGATATCGAATCTCGCTCCGCTTCCGGCGAAGGATTAGGTAGAAAGATACATGCGTCAGTATCCTAAGTAATTGGCCCATTCCATTACCAATAATGTACTGGCTATTCAGTGTAACCTTACGGTGAGTGTCTTCAATATGCTGCTTATGCTCCACACGCATATTCAGATTATTAGAACAGTCCCAACTCGAACACTTTGTAGTATACTATCAGTAAGTAATGCTATCGTGCATCACGAGAATTACATTCCAAATTCTATCAATTAACAGCAATAACAGTGGTTGCTAAGACTACGCATTGTCAGTTCTCCACGTACCGTCAGGCTGACGAGGATGATCAGTTTCCGAAAATATACAGAAAGTTCCCTATTAAATATTTTCATATGATTTATGTGACAGGTACATTCTGCTAAAGCACATGCGTCATACTCACGAGATCAACATTCAGAAGCTACGTCACAGACAGGTCAGAACAGAGGTTGTGGCGTCATCACCCTTCCAGCCTGTTCAAGTTATAGTGGAGGAAAGTCAAGGCAGCGATGGTGAGACAAGCAAAGCTAAGTTAAAAGTAATTCCAGAGGCGGCAATACAAATGATTGATCCGGATGAAACTGTAGTTGAAAATGAGTAAAAATTTACAGTAACAAATATTTTTCTCAAAATGATTCACTATTTTACTCAGTCGTCTGACAATGGAAGCAAATGTAATTTTTATCGTTCTCATTGAGTGGTCGCCATATTTATGTTTCCATTGAGGAGTACCAGAAAACCGTCTAATCTTTTACGCCTATCTATTGTCTCCTTATCACTTTTCATACTGGGGCAATCTTCTTGAAACATTCATATTTGGTAAACTATTAGTTTGGCTTTTGATGTGGAATATTTTTTCTATCGACGTAACATAAAAATCTGTAGTCATGTGCGTTCTGTCAGGAAAATAGTGAATAATTGTAGTTAACGACTAAGTGACGTTGCAGTAAGGAGGCCTTAGATATAGAGGGCCATCTACTTTTTTGGTCCTTCTACTTTAAAGTGCAGTAAAAAATAAGTTGTGTTTTTTATTTTACACAAACGTGTCGCCGGATATTGTTAACGGTAGCCACTAAATAAGATTCTGATTTTTCATCGTTTTTTATGTGATGATTAGTCAGAGAAGTTAAATATGTAATCTCACTGAAGCAAGATTTTTTCTATTGCGTGATAAGCACATTTCATAAACTGAAGAGTGTTTTGTTGATCACGTATTATTATGATAGACAAATATCTATAACTGAAAGTCCCTGTACCACAAAGTAATAGAACATGTATATTCAACCCGAGCTGTTAATATAGTTCACTACCATTGACGTTCCAACATTATACGTATATAGTATCAGCTTAATTGCTAGTACACCCTGGCATTAAATTGTTGCGTTTGATCGAACGCGCATCGACTATGTTGACATCTATGTCAATGTTATGCTGAAAGGGTGTTTTTCTCCAGCTCAACAATTTAACGCTCGTGTCTACTGGAAGTAAACCTTCAAAGAATGCAGAGTACAATGGTGAAGCTATCATTTCAAATTAAAAATTTGTGAAAGAAATCTTTTCAGTTTTTATACTTATATTATAGAAAATAATAAGTTACTTTTTCTTTTTTAAGTTAATTTCCTTCTCAAAGAATGATACTTTTCAGTTTATTTTTTTTTGTGAAAACTGTGTTAATTTATTGAATGCAAATTTTGCATATCTTTTACCTTAGTAAATAAGTGCGTGTAAGTTGCCGTATTCTATGAAACGTTCTAGTCATATGTGAAACAGCCATATGTAAGTACAAGCTTTTAAAAGGGTTTTAAACATTGTAGCTCTCTTAGTACAAATGCAAATAACGTAGGCTAGGTATTTATTGTAGACATTTAAGCTTTGCCATATTCGTATCTAGTCTTTACATAACGGGGAATCGTTAGTATTGGACATGGGCAGATTATTGAATTTCAGCAAATTAGTCAAAATCTGATATGTATTTAATCTGACAGCTTCTTAAACTCAAAAAATTATTATTGAAATTACAATATTAAATTTTTTTTTCTAACTATCATTCAAATGAATATTATTTTACCATTACTAACAATATTGATGTCACATTATTGTCTTTTTTAGAATACCCATGTTCTATAAGCTATACGATTTTCAAAATGTGTTTATTTATGTGAGATACTTAGGTTAATTATTTATTTGTGTAAAGCTAACTTAATAAATTATGAAGATATCAAAAAAGCATTTGCGTGATGTATTTGTTGCACATATAGCTATCCTTGTAATGTCTAAAGTATCAAAGTTGTGCTCATTCGTGACCACCCTTACACATAAAGGTAGCTGCATCAGACGAATCGCAATAATACTTTGCAAAAAAAATGGCGTCAAGTAGGTTGACTCCGCACTGCCCCAAACCAGCCACACGGGGTAGCGCGGCACCGCGGCAGTAAAGATAGGACACTTATCGAGTTCGGGATCCGCACGCCTGCCGGTGGACCCACAAACAAAAGCAGAGTCGTGTGACGCAAACAGTTCTCTATTATTTTAAGTTTTAATGGCAAATGTATAGGGAAATCTGTGATGTGTGAAACATGTCTAATAGGAGTGTAGAATTACCAGAGAGCATAAATATACTAACGTCAAAAAATTGAGATGTACCCTCCCCTAAATTTTCTGATAATGGTCAGGAGCATCTGAAACGTCAAAAAACGAAGTTTGAGCGATTATTGACCTTTTCTTCCGCCGCCACTTTGTTGATTTCTAAAAAATACAAAGCTTGTTTTTTCTTGACATAGTAGTAACATTGTGTGCAAAACTATAGTACTTTCCAAGTTATAGACGGACCAAGGATTTGCGGGCAGGTTTTTTGTCATGTGCATGTCATATAACATCCAAAAAGCATATCTCATTTTCGAAATTTTTCGCGATTACAATGCCAAAGCGGACCAGTAGACGTAAAAAGTAAAAACGGAATCTGAAGGTTGGTTTGCATGAATCTTATATCGCGCCATATCTGGCTGATATAGGTAGCACGAAATGCGCGGTTTTGGCATTCAAGAATATTATTTTCACGTTCTGTGAGTTTTGAAAACTGCCTGTTAGAAATAGTAATGAAGTTCGTTTCTCATAATAATACTCAGCACTTCAATTCTATCAAGCGTCTAAATCTAGTTGAACATTGAGTTATGGAAGCACACTAGCAGTTCAAAGAAGTACTGAATTTTCTTTTTGTTGTACTCGAAGCTCTAGTAAAGACCAAATAATAATCAGTTTATAAGTACAATATTTATATACTAACGTTTATGAAATAGTAGATCCAATAATAATTGGAATAGAGAAAAACAAACGGAGCCACGTAAAAGAGACCTTATATAGATAAGTGATACAGCCGCAGCGAATAACCAAATCAAAATGGTATGTACCATTTTGGAATGGTATTTACCGATCCGTTCAAGCGAGTGTGGTTATTACTTTGGTTATAGAATCCGTGGCGTCATGAATCAGCTGTTATATGTCATAGTTATCCCCGCAGGTATTGTGGTATTTACCCAACTCGGGAGTAGTTTTATATTTCTGGTTACTATTTGAAATGTGACAAGTTCGAATTTTGAGGGGTATTGGATATTTTTATTGTACGTCAGCGTCATTTTTGGGAAATTTGATACCGGCTGACTTCAGTTTTAGCATAAAGTAGAGCGCACCTTATTACTTATAAGCATGACTGTTATTGGGGACACTTTAAATCTAGTTCCTATGCTTAACAAAGTATCCGGTGTAGCCATATACCACAAGAATATTAAAATATGGCCATGTAAACTCACTGGATGATGTCCACCTGTAGGTATACGGTTTTGCTAATATCTTTTTTTCATCGCTTTTTCCTATCATATCTGCTAAATCAATAAATTAATGATTTCTTTGACATGCGTAAAAGTTTAGAGTATTGAAAGTTATCATAGCTACAAAGCCATGGTTCCATCATTAAACATTTTTTTCTGAAAAAAAAACATTTTTCCCATTAATATGAAAGGTTTCTTTTTTAAACTTTCCATACACCGTCGTAGACGAAAAAGCACCGATTATTAAGTGATAATAAAATTACTCAGAAATTATATACGCGGTTTTCTAAAATAAACAACTTGCAACAAAACCGCGGTTAAAACCAATGCGTTCAAGCGATTCGAGTAACTGACGTCATCAACCCGTGTGTCATCTTGAACCATATTATAACCGCGCTACATAACATAGAAATTTTGGTTATTCGCTTGGATTTGATTATTGTATCACGTAATTATTCCCTCTATAATATAGTTGGGAGGTTACGAGGAATTTAAGGATACAGGTCATGTAATACTTCCGATTATAATGACTAAACTAACAACCTAAGCGTATTAAGACTGCTATCCGTTTTTCGCTATTTGCAGCTAGGGATAGATCTACTATACTTGCTTACATACCACATCTGGTAGAATGAGAAGAAAGAGTAGTGGTGTTCTCGAATCTCGCATGCGACACTGGGATGTATTTTTTGTGATTCATGTCTCTGTTTGTCACAATAAGTATTTTCATGCAATTCATATCCTTACTTTGTCATATTTCATCCACTGTCATGGTCATAGCTTCGCGAGATTTTGTGTATTGAAAAATGTGGCCTGCGAGATTCTTGTGACATTTTAGCTATCTCGCATGCGACATGGAGCGTATAATATTAGAGGAAACCCTCCAGGAATGTAATTTGCTTTAATAGATTTCTGTCAGAAGCTACATGAACCATCATCAAAAACCATGTAGTCTACGAGTACATACATGGAAACACCAGCAATAGGAGAATCTGAGGAACGAGCATTTCAATGGAAGACGATGCGAGGCAACAGATTATCCAAGTCGTTCTAGTAAATAACTTTATTTTCATTGTAAATAAGGCTCGTGTTGCTTCTTTATACAATTCTGGATAAGTTGGTATGATAACCGTGTGACAGCTATTTGTTTTAGAATGTAGTATACTCAGTATGTGTGCATAGTGACCAACAAATTCCTCCCGGTGCTGTTTGAACTTAGTGATGTATATATATACACATCATATTAATTATATTATGTAAGATCGGCGGTCTGATTTTTCTAGCAACACAGAAAGCGCAGTTTTCATTGAATTGTAATTCATCATGTTAGCGGCCTTGTCGTTGAATTGGCCAAATATTAAAATCGCAAACTGAACCTTCTGCTTTTCCGTAGGTGGTTTCAGTCTATGAATTTTTGTATTCGTTTTTACTTTAATGATGAGCAGTGAGCTGAATAATTATTTCTTCGGAATAGTGAAGTTCGTTTCACATCTATAGCATTTTTGTTTACACTGAAGCAGCGTTTATCAATTCATGTATAGTTGTATACGTTTTTTAATAACTTACTGTCAACACGTATTGCAATAAAATTGCACCACCCCCCCCCCTCCTCGCATGTTGTACATACATCCCTCACCCCTATCGCCATATTTCCCTGTTTCCATCATTCTATTTTTTTCTTTTTTAGCTGAAGATCTAAGGGTAAATCGACAGATAGAAAATTGGTCGTCTAATTTGATGCTGCCTATGATGCTGATGAGAGAAAAACTTAAACAATCTATCTACCAAAATTTGAATTCTTGTTCGTTAGATCTTTCGTTATCTTCCAGGGGTAGATCGAGAACCTTCGAGGAAAACTCAGGTAATTGAAAAAGCTCGCAATATGATGATGATTCTTTTACTGACTAGGTACTGTAACAGGCTCCTCAAATATTCTCAATCCCTATGTAAGGTGCTATCTGGGTCAGGTCACGACTGACAGTATGCTCTAAGTATTGGCACATATTTTTGTAAAATTTGAGTGACATATACCGATTATCGCCTGAGATCAACCACATCCACGTAACAGATGGCTTGCGCCACCGATCGTCCTAGACTCGTTTCGCTATGCGCTGCCAGGGCACATTCGTTCATACCTGGTCAGCCGTGCAAATCGATAGAGCAATATGATTGAACGGATGTTCACATTAAGGTTTCTACAGACACAACTGCAAGCTTGTCCAGCATGCTTGTTCAGTGTTTTTGTACAAGCTCGCTTGAATGTCTGTAGGGAAATGTGGTGCAAGCTTTGTAATTGTACAAGCAGCTTGAGGATTGAATTTATTTTAATTATGTATGCTTGAATTAGGCGCGCTTGCGCAAGCAAAACAGTACGTGTGTACCCAAGATTTTCCAGCATGCACAAGTTGCGGTCCGAAGAACGTATCCTGCTTTTGCATCAAAGGTGATACAAGAGACAAGGTTTTAATACATCTCTTCATCCATTCTAAGATAATTGTGCCAGTCACGCGGATATATTTTCAGCTCACTTAGTAAGTAAATGTGAGAATAGGTTTTCCCTTTTATCAACCATTCTTTACAGCACACCGCACGGTTTTTTATTCGGGATTTTCTTTTCTTCACAAGAACAAAAGCGGCCAAAGCGAGCGAATCGCCGTCGGAGTTCGACATATTTAATTAAACTACCTCTATTTTTATCAAGCATGCTTGTACGTGTGGCGCCAAAGGCAAATTGTGCATACTTGTACAAAAAGATTGAATAAGCATGCTGGACAAGCTTGCAGTTGTGTTTGTAGCCACCTTTAGACTGTTTCACTTCAATGTCATAGATCCATTATTATTGATCAATAAAATTGACTAACGAGAACGCGGCTCAAGCTATCAAGCTGGAGGATCAGCAGCAATGTACACTCATAGAACGCTTACCCCGCTTACTCTGCTTTAACCCCGCGCCGTATTGCCAGATTGACATCAGCTTCCTGTAGTCGCATAAATTCTTCTAAAATAATACACTTCAAGCATTTTATTATCAGGTTAATATCACCGTGGAATTGCTCTTCAAATAAACATTGAACGGGTTAGGAGTACTATTTACTTCTTTATTCTGAGTAGTTACGTCATAAGGATATTTTCGAACAGATACAGTAAAAGTCTCATCAACACAGCAAGGAAGTGGTTTTACAAAAAAATCGTAATTGTCTTTTGTTTAAGGTGGAGGATTCGTATGCAGCGATTGTGGAAGAACCTATAAACTCAAAAGTTCATTAAGAAACCATCAAAAGTGGGAATGCGGTAAAGAACCGCAGTTCAAGTGTCCGTACTGCTCCTACAGAGCCAAACAAAAGATGCATATGGCGAGGCACTTAGAGCGAATGCACAAAGAACTAGATTTTTCGAATGTGAAGCATGAAATGAAGAGTGGTACGAGAGGCGCTGATCTTCAATCAAAGGATGCCAGTAATAACAATACAGATTGAACAAATGCTCACAACAAATACTCCACTTAATGATATAATAAAGATATTTTTTTTCCGTTGACTTAGATAAAAAAGGACGACCCACAATATTTTGAATCTTTAAAGTATTTATTAATGAAAATATTTACCTAATAATTGGGTTTGAAAACTGACATGAAACTAAATTGTGATCTCATGTTGTGAGAATAATTCCACCTACTACTTAAAAATTGTGATGACTTGTGATTTGATATTAGTGCCTTTAGGTTCTTTTTGGTCTCAAATGTGGCGTTCCGTAGGAATTTGTAGAAAATTACGTTAGAAATGCATCTGTTAAGTTTGGAATGCTAATTTGTTGATACTGTTTTGTTTAATTTTGCCTTGAAATATGCAAGTTTTATATTTAACCATTCATTTATTAAGTTCAATGGGGTCGACGACTAGCTAGCAAAAGCTTTACTTGCTCATAAGTAAAGAAAAGTGATACTGCTAGGCTGGGAAAGATCAGAACGATGCTTATACGTCAATAGTTTTATGATAGAAAACTATATAATCAGTATGAACGTAATCAAAAAAACTGCCCATATAGTATACGTATTAATATTTTCAGAACAGAATAAATTACTGTATTCGTAATCGACCAATAGTCAGGAATTAGTTACAGAAAGTATCCCTCATAAAACCAGTTTCTATTTTTTCCTAATTCAGGTTGTATCTCATTCAATGTAATGAGTCTAAAAACATTTAAAAGCTAAATCAGGTAATAGTTTTGTTGTTGAAAGGCTTACCTTTTCAAAGAAACTATAGTATAGGTCAGTCTTAAGGACAGAGCAGAGATCCTGCAACTAATTCGTGCAAATAATATTATGTATGTAGCTCCATGTCTGATTCAGTGTACGGTGTTTCCGCAACAAAAGCATGTTCCTATTTTTGTGAACCTTTACAGAATGTGATAGAAAGTATTTTTTACTCTCTGAATATAAATGACACGTGCCTTTTTACATTTACATATTTATATGCATTTTTGTACTTTTATACTGAAAGATATTATTATTAGGGTCAAGATAATGATGAACTAAAAATAATCTCAGATGGGCTTGAGGCCGTACGTCACTTTTTCCCCTTTTTTTCAACTACCTGTTTGCAACAGTATTTTAACTCCTTTTCATCTCATTACTTCATGATGTGTAGAGAGATGACTGAAATATCGTTTTTAATTTTGTTTTGTCATAAAATGCATTTTTTGTGGATTGTTCTTCGATCATAACTTGTTAACAAATAATAGTACAGCCCTGAAATTGTATGTGAGTATTCCACTTTTATGGATGAATGAAACAAGTGATTACTTTCATTCTTATCGATTTTCTCTTCGAAAAATATGTGCTTTTCTTGAAAACTCAACTTGCTTCGAGATGAGGCTCTACAAGATTTTTCGAAAAGGAAAAATGATAAGAACAAAAGTTAATAACTTGCTTCATTTTTCCATAAAAGAGGAATATTCACACACTATTTTAGAACTGTACTTATATTTGTTAACGGGTTCCGATTGAAGAGAAAATGCACAATAAAATACGCAAAAATGCATTTTTTGGCAGAAAAATGTAAACATTGTTTTTTAGTCATCTCTAGACACACCATGAAATTATCAGATAAAAAGGATTTAGAGTACTGCTGCAAACAGGTAGTTGAAAAAAAAATCTAAAAAAGGGTCGTACCCAAAACCTTAAATCTGATAAAGATCATGTCTAGGCTTTATTTTTTTCTTTCAAGAATATTTCTATTCGGTTCCTCATGTATTCCTAAGTTGATCTTATTTAAAATATAGTTTTAGTTGCGTAATATCTGCTGCTTTAATAGGTTGTTGGGAAGGTTAGGTTAAAGTTAGATAATAAGACATGTATGTATTCTTATATCGGACTATATACGGTTTTGAGAATTGTCCTTACTACTTGAAAGGGAGTGACATTTTAAAAATGATAATTTTACTAATCTACTTTCAGTAACTTTGAAATGTAGTGCCTTCAGATTAGATTTTGGACACATGTGGTATTATGGGCTGTGCTATTTTCGTTTGAAACGTAGGACTGAGCCCCCATTTAAATGGTAAACATTTCGTTCCACTTTTACATATCTCGTATTTTACTTAAAAGAGAAATTTTAATAAAACAATCAATATATAAACATCTCGTTCCAAAATATTTCAGATACTTATAAATAATTTTAATTTGTTTCTAAATTTTGGCAATTATAGCTGCGGTCACTTTGAAATGTCTCAAAAATGTTATCCCAAATATTCACTTCAAAGTGCACTCGTAAGTTTTTGAACGATATATTTAATTTAACGCCATTTCGTTTATTGGACATAAAATTTGTCAAGGATCTCAATTCTCATAACTCCATTAATACTCTATATACCAGTTTACCAATACTCAGTTACACGTGTGATGAATCTATATGCTTAGAAATATATGAATAGTACCTATTTACAGTTCCTCAAGTACATATCCGAACCATTTACATATTACTATATTAATATATTAAACAGTTGACCGATCATATTTTATACAGTATGTACTATATATAAATGCTTTTTTATATGCATGATATATTTCGCAGCTTTGGCGGTTTCAGGTAATGTTTTTCAATAAATATTTTCAACGAACATTGCGTTTATACGATTTGATTTCAATCCTATCATATATGGAAAGAGTTACGGGCCAATTGTATGAGCATATACGAGCACATACCATCTGAAGCTTACTGCGATTTCGTAAAAGAGTTACCAAAACGTTTGGAATCTGATATCACGATTCATGGGTATGTAAGTATACTCGTATATGACGTGTGGTTGTATCGCTAAACTAATTTCAAATCATTTTTAGATTTTTGGGAGCAGTGGCTACCTGTGGACTGTAGCAGGTGCGGTAAAAGGTTCAAAAACTCGCCATCTTTAAGGACGCACCAAAATCAGCAATGTGGAGTTGAAGCAAAGTACAAATGCGATTTATGCGGTTTCAAATTCAAAAGTATTTGCAACCTCAAAAGACATAGATTACGAAAACACACATCTATTGATGCCGTTCTGGACATCGACAAAATGACTGATTACACTTTGGAATAACGTTTTGGTCACAATCTTTTCTAAGAATTGACATATGCCTGAAGAGGTTGCTATTTAAATAAAAGTATTAAGATTTTAATTGAAACTGATATTTTGAGAATGTTTTCCCTCTTTCTAGCAAAAAGCTTACTCCGAAGGTTGAAAAAATGCGGTGACCTATTTTAGGCAACCTGAACCAGAACATGGCTCTAAGCACCCCAGAATACGGAAAATTTGTATTTTAAGAGTCATAGTAGTCGTAATTTCGTTCTTGATAAGGCGATACTCGCCTTCTTTATTATGTAACATACGCAAGAATTTAATTGTCACAAATTCTGCACAATTGACAATTTTAGAATTCTCTAGATAAATATATTGTGGACGCTTTCTTATAGTACCATACCTTAGCGTTAACTCTTTCTCACATTATTCTTTTTAGACCGAACAAGCTACCTACAGTGCCATAGATGCTACAGATATTATAAAAACAAGGAATCGCTGCAGACACATTTAATACAGCAATGTATCGAAGCAAAATTCGAATGTTCCTATTGCTTCAAAAAGTTCAAACGGAGAGACAGGATGAACCAACATATTGTGAACGTTCACGATAAGTACTACATACCAGGATACCATGCCTAATTTCGTGAATTTGTTTTACTAATAAAAGTATTCCATTATGGCATTAATCTGAAGGTACTAAGCTTAGGATATTAAGTTGTTTTACGAGTGTCAAATCAAATACTAAGTCATTGTTTAAATAAACACAATTTGAGAAAATATCTTTTCATTTCTACTTCATTTGATGCCTAGTTAGTCCATCACGTTATGAACATATAAAGAGCGTTTGTGAAGTGCTTAATTTCAAAATGTAAAATATGTTTGTACAACAAATCTGAAATGTACATTTTAGTATTCGTTATAGTTCAAACATTGCCACCATTTTTTGCCCCTTGATACGCCTAAATGCTGTCTTCGTTCTCCTGCCATCTGTTGGTAACATGTCGGGAGTAGAGTTGGATGGGTTCTGAACGAAACACTCTAAAGTAACGATATCGCAGAAGGAATTAAAGGAACCAATTCCGAGCTTCTTGAAGGATTCCTATTTTGATGGTTTCGATTCCGATTCTTATAACCAGGTTGTATTGTAGTCAGTGACGGAATTGCCAATAGGCCCTGTAGGCGCTGGCCTAGGGCGGCCAGATATTAGGGGCGGCCAATCGTGACAAAAAATTCACTGATGATATCAAGAAGTCAGTGAGTACCTAAATATTCTAAAGACTCACACACATTATGGCGGGCCGCACAATAATCTTACTAAATGACACACAACGGAAGAGGGCCATTATATGCGAAGCAAGAGGTATTCGTCGGAAACTGGAACGGCCATCATGACTGGGTTTTGGGGATGGAGTATGGAAATTGACATTACCATTCTCGTAGAACTGTATGAGGTACTGATACATTTTATCTTCGAAATACGAGATAACTTCGATGATTTTGAGAACAAAGCCAAAAAACTGCCATTTGTACAAGAATATGAAAGAGATGTTGTGCGCAATCGCAAGCGTAAGCTACTTCCTAGCGACACTAATACAGGTGAAGAGATGCAACAAAAGAACGGTCGCGAAAATTTCAAAATCACCACCTTTTTGGTAATAATTGATACATTGTCAAAAGAGCTCAAAAACGACGTGATGCTTATAAACTTCCGTACAATACCTTTAATAATATTATTACTAACTTGACGAAACTAAGCGCGTCTGGAGTCTAAGAAAAGACCAAAGCATTTCAAATAGCTTATTCTACTGACTTAGAAGACAACGTTTCAGAAGAATGTCTCAATTTTCATGCTCACTGCAGTGTAAAAAAGGAGGATCGAAAAAGTGCTTTCAGTTTTTTGAAATGGTTACGAACCGAAGGTCTCCAAACCATTTACCCAAACGTGGATATTGCTCTTCATAATGCGTGTGTGTGGATTTCCACCAGTAACTCTTAACACAGAAGCAGATTTTTTAAGAAAGTTGGACTATGAAGACTTAATTAATGATTTTGCAGCACCTAAGTCTAGACGAGTTTTGTATCATTGTAAAACACTTATTTTTATCGTATGAGAATGAACCTGTAGTTAAACTAGTTGAATAAATAAACCCTAAAGCCGTTTTAACTGTTTTATTAGATGTGTAATTATCCGTGAAACCTTGGAAGGTATTACAAATTAGCAGCTATCATACTTGATTAAATTTCTGAATCAATTTCGATCAAACTATGAATACTGACAGAGGGGCGGCTACATGGCTTAGGGCTGCCAAGACTGCAAATCAACCTGTTTGGAACGCTACCGCTCTGTTTCTAATATTGACGCTACCATAATACGAGTCTTCATCTTATACTTTCCAACGACTCCAAACTAGTAATCGGCAAGATAATAATTGTGGTATGGAATTTGGTCTGTGGATGGTTTTTGGATCCGTGTTAAGTTAAATTTATTCCAGAAGATGAAACATGATAAAAATGGTGTTAAACACGGTTAAAAAATTGCTGCTAAAAAGTTTAGTTACATAGACGAAAGCATCTCTGGCATCAAAACCGTCTCTAACGTCAACATTGGCAAGGGAAATTACTCCTCTACCATTGGGTGTTGCCTCCAAATCGGAACGACAAGTCGCAAAACCATTTCAAGGTCAATACACTGATTGCCACAAAAATCTTGAAAGCTCAGCTTATGTACAGTCTCCAATAGGATATTGGGAATCGTATTAAATCATCAAAATCTCCAATCAAAATAGAACTTGCAGAAGTGTATCAGTTGATAGATACACCTTAACACCCTCTCCAACCTGTTTCATGCTACAATTAAGCTGTGGTCGTCCAACGGCAAAATAGGCACTATAGATAGTAGACCGTTAGTTCTTCAGTTGGAGTCTCCAAAAGCAAGAGCAATATCCAAATCTACTGCAACACATCCGCAACCCGGTGGACTTTCATGCCAGTGCTAGTATCGAAACCACCTAGTTCGTGGTTCGGAAATCAAGAGCATGTTAATCGATGACTGGTTTAGTAATTGCGAGAATCAGAATCGAAAGGAATCGCGAATGAATCGAAGAAATCCGTTCCGAGAGCGGAATCGAATCACCGAAATGTATGATTTGGCCCAGCTGTGTCTAGTCGAGAGTCAAAAGGTGATATCGCTGTCAAGGAAAAGTGACTCTAAATTTTGGCTTCTTGGTAGTAAAAGTTATTAGAAATCCAATTTCTATGAATTCTTTCCAATACTAAGTATTAAATTTTGAACAGTTCCAGGTCAGCGATTCTTCTGTAGCTATTGCGGAAAATCGTATTCGATGAAATCGAATCTGAGAAGACATCAACGTATTGAATGTAGACAAGAAAAGAGAGTTTCTTGTAATTTCTGTAATTCTAAGTTTTATTACAAGCAAGAACTCAAGCTTCATTTGAAAACATGGCATCTTGATAGTGTGAGCAAGCACAGGCATTGCATAGATATACCATAAGGCGATGGTTCTGTGGTGCAAATAATGTATGGAAACCACATAAAAGCCAAAGTTGGTATTTCACAAAAGATAACTTGGACACTAAAATTGATTAAATGTTCGTCCGTAATCTTATGAGGGCTATATATGTTGCATATTAACGTATTCTCGTAGAAGCATACATATTGTTTAGTATTGTGTAACCCCTGTGTCATATAAGAAACAGATTGCTTCTCTTTCTTTACTAACAGTAGTTGCAACTGTTTCTGTAACTGAACCAGGCTCTTTTAGTTAAAATTAATAAAAAGGGAATCTATATGTGACGGCATGATTTACTCACAACAATACACTTTATAACATATGTGATTCTTTCTTCAATAACCAACACCTTGATTTCAGGTATACTCTCGCCAGAAGAAGACAAAGTAATGTGTCCAAAATGTGGAAAAAAGTATCCAAGACTACAATTGCTTACTCATGTTCAATTCGAGTGTGGAAAGCAGACCGTTCTACAATGCCCCCTTTGCCCTAGGAAATGTAAAAGGGACGATATCCTGCAATCTCACTTGAGAAACATTCATAGAATAAATTAGGTCCCAATTTACTATGGCAGTAAAGTCAATTGTGTGTTTCATGTAGTTTTTATTTGTCAGTATTATGATCTATGTTATGTATCCCCGTACATCTTATATTTCTGTCTACCAATAGTCTGTCATTTTCTTACTGTGTGGAGACAAGCTTCTTGATTCTACATTTTTGTCATTGGTTGAAATATAATAGATAAACTGTATTTGCTTTTTACCTTTGCCTGATTTAAATTGTTCGTGAGACGGTTCTGGACTGCATATAAATGCCAAACTATCTGTATTTCAGAAAAAAATGTATACACGGATTTCAATGCTGGGTAACATCAAAGTTGGAGAAGTATCGGTATACTCGTAAGTGATCTGCATCTGTACGAAATAAAAACATTTCTAATTTACTGCAGCGATTTGTTTGATATTAAAAAACCGTCGTTTTTCAAATTTATTGTTTACTTATAAGTTACAGTAAATCTGAAATAGTAACCGAAAGTTAGAGAAAGCTTTTGTAGCCACTGATATCCAAAAAAATTATATATCGAGGCTCAACATCTTCTGAAAAGTTCTTGTAAACATTTTACTTCGTACTCCACTGGGTGAAGAAGTATTGTAATCGCAAAAAAAATCGAAAGCAGACATTTTAAAAAAAATGTTCTGTGGCATATTCAATCTGTCTGTCCGCTCATCCTTGGATCGCCTATAGAAGGAAGGAAGGAATGCTCGGGTTTAGTCATAATAAACTTAGGTCAAAGTGATATAAAGAATCCATGCATACTTTGCAAATGCTAATCAGAAAGGTTTTGTAGAATTTAGACCTAAGTGGTATGATTTCAGATCGCAAACTTCAAAAATATGGACACTCATGTACAAGATGCGGAAACGTATATACAAGAATCGACAACTTCAGGAGACACCAAAAATACGTTTGCGGCATGCAGCCCCAGTTCCACTGCTCACTCTGTAATTATTCCACCAAGTATAAATATGTATTGACGACACACATGAGGACTAGGCATACGGGGTTGCCGATAACTGACTGAAGGAAAATAAGACAATCCAATTCAAGGTTGATTCCTCCTCCTCCTGAAGTTCAACTAAATGCAGTTTTAATATAAGGAGCATCTTCATGATACTGGATAGCTTGCCATAATTGTATTTTTATTAATTGAGACAGACATGACACTGTAACACCTTAAATCTTATCCTGAGGTTTTCTCGCTGGTTCATCTCTATTTTTCGCTGGACAAGTACAATCAAAGATGTCGAATTGGAGATTTACTAAAGTTTCGACTATCTTGGTGACCTTTTCCAAAGTAGAAATAAAAAAACTTGAAAGAAATGTATGGTTCACCAGTAGGTCTGTTAAATATCAATTATATAGTTCCTTTAAATATTCTTAACCAAATTAGGTCACTATCTACAGAGGAACTCGAAGGAATATTGATATTTAACTTGATATACGAAATCCGTTTACTTTCCGGTTTCAATTGTTATCACCAAAAACAAATTAACATTTTTCGATTTCTAGTTTGAAAAAATCCGGCAAGGTGGTCGGAATATTAGTAAATCGTCAATGCTGTATATCTGGTTTTATTTGGCTGCCAGTTGAATATGGAGATTCAGAAATAGTTGAGTACGAATATTGCCATCAAACAGTTTTAAAGTGTCTCTATTTGAAGTAAGAAAATTGAACTTTCAGGATCTCCCATCGATCTTGGCAAATGAAAAATTGATAATAGGTCCGTAACCTACTACCATTCATTTATTTGATACAACTTCTCATACGTACAGTTTACACACAAATACAACGTTATCCTTCCAAACAGCAGTAAATAGATACAAGATGATTTATAGAAAAATTTAATTTTACGAAAATATAAGTTCTCTCAAAAACTGAATTTTAATTGTACCTATCACCTCGGTAGTTATTACTAAGTATTCTCCTAGAAAATGAATTATTGTTGAATCACATAAGTTCATGTGACCTTTTTTTACTCCTCCTTCACTTACAGGGTCTGCCCCATCAAAACAATTCCAGGGGCCCAATACCTTATATTTCAAATAAACATTGTTAAAGATATTTTGAACAAATTATTTTCAGAGTAACTCGAAAATGGCTTTGTATCAGGTAACGTCCAAAAAGTATCTTGTTGTATGTCTGATCCGTCTCCCAACCTTTGACCAATAAACGAGAGCAACTATCATCATGAATAATTCTACCGACGTTTCAAGTTTTCAAAACAAAGCCAAAAAATTAAGCTACCATTTATTGCTTATTCTGTATGTATCCGAAACGCCAATAACATTGATCTTTCTTCAACTGTGTGGTATCATTTATTACCAGATAGAGAATAAGAGATGTATCAGAACAAGCATACTTTGAAATACCTTGACTGTTATATTTAGTTGATTTTACCATAACTTGTATTATTTCATTCTAGGCTACTACGTGGATGATAATGGATTTTTTCACTGCGAAGTATGTCACAGAAAATACAAATTCAAAAACGGCGTCAAACAGCATATAAAGTATGAATGCAGGATACTCGGACAGTTCCAGTGTCCCATTTGCCAGAAATTCTTTAACCGCAAAGGAAATCTAAAATTTCACATTCTTAATGTACACGGGTGTAGTATTCGCTAGGGGTGTATAGAGAGGGGAGAGGGTACAGGATGCTGATCGAATTGTGGAAGAATTTGACAATTTTTGAGTGAAGCTTCAAAGTCACTATGCCTCCTATCAACGAACTTAGGTTCTATACGTTGCTTCTCAATAAAACTGTTCAACAAATAGGCAGTCATTTATAGAAACGTTCCTTATTGTACTAGTCAAAATAAAATGTACGCTGGAAAATAAATCCGTTGTAATTTAGTTACCTATTTATTAAATGCTTCATAGTACAATTTTGGTTGAGGGACATTCGACCACTGTGTTATTAGGGGGAGTATAATTGCAGAAATTGAACATTTCTTAAATATACCAGTATTTTTTGTTTTAACAAAAGCACAAGAACGGAAAAGTACATTTATTCGAATAGAAACCCTCCAGACACCGAAAGGGGGGAGGATATAAACGGGACCTGCATTTGTTGTTTAGTTGTTCGAAGATATAGTCGCAATTTTTTATTGCCCATATTTAGCTGAACATCACGCATAGAGGAAGAGGTTTTGTGTCTGTAAACTACATAATATACATTTTCACATAAATGCTACTCACAACATCATTTAAAGCCCTCCCGTAAGAAAGAACAACTCCTTTGACACACTGTATACATCTTAGGGGACAAGGGCAGATTTATGTTGGAGTGGATGCCTCACTAGAGGCCCAAGCCTGCCATTTTTTCCAAATGCGGGCGACATTTATCCGTCTTTAATTTTATTGTGAGGCGAAGGTGCTTCAAGCTTTGGTGAACTATTTGTAGGCGAAAGTTCACTTCACCCTTATATCTGACCAATAACCAAAGAACAACTGCACTGGTCGCAATACCATAGTAACCAAATTTCAAAATGCAATATAAACAACCTTACTCTGTGTTTTTAAACTTACTTAAATAAATATAAAGTAAAATGAATATCTTACAACCCCTTATTGAAAGACTCTTTCAGGAGAAATAATGGATATAAAACCTCAATACATCAGAAATCATGTCGAAAAAACAGAGATAAATGAAGAAAACATAATATTTGAAGTCGTCAAAGTCGGATCAGAAACGGAAACTGACGCAGCTGCATATGAAGAAGATATTCGAAATGAAGTGTCGCAAAATGCCGAGGAAGCTGGTTTGGAAGAACGACCTGTTCATACTGAGTACTGTCAAAACAGACCCTATACTTGCAAAAAGTGTGGAAGGGTATGTTTAATATTTTTCATTCCTTTCATGACTCGGTGACCATACCAATTGCGGTAATCAGGTTAACTGTCCATGCAGGTCAGTGAAGAAATTAGACAACCTTAAAATAAACACATCCTAATTTTATTTCCGAGGCTTTCTTTTCTGATACTTTATAAGGTCTTTAATCAGTATACCGTATTATACTAGGATCATGCTGTGAAGGTAGGGTAATTTTTGTCGATACGGACGCTTTGACAAAACGTGGAAAATTATTTATCAGTTCCTCCTCATTCCATTCTGATGAGATTCAAACATGTGTTCATGTTTCAAGTATGCTTGAGACCGAAAATATTGCTGTTTCATAGGAAAATTGTATTCAGCAATGAAACTTGGGAGTGCTTGAGCCATAAAACCCCCCTTCACTCCATGGATACGTCCTTGCATGTGCGTCTGAAACACGTTTAGGCGATACTGTCCCACAGACATACCATGGAGCTGAATATAAATGAATTAGTGCTGTTTTCTATCAGGAAGAAGGGAAAGATGGCATATTTCTGTTGACTTTCATCGAAAATGTGATGGCAGTTATCTACATGTCAAAGAGCTGCAACATAAGTACGATATGAATTTAGGCATTTTGACAATTATATGAACAAATTGTACTGCTCGGAAAGGTATTGTGATTAAGTTTTTTGAGTCACTGTTTAAATAAATTTTTATTCGAAGAATTATCGCCCCGGACAAATTTTTTTGAGATTATTTGTGATATTCTGAACAAAAAATATTTTTTTATCTTTATAGTCCCAAAGGATTTCAGGGGGTATTGTTATACTTTATGATTCAATAATAATAATAACGATATTTGTTATCCATCTTGACACGAAAGTAGATTAATGAAAAGTAAATAAATACCTATAAACTGATAAAGTTATTGTCTTCGGAAAACCCATTAAAAATCTGGATCTTGACACATTTGGAGACTTTCTAAACGAATTATACTTCGCGAACAGTATATGCAGAAAGGCGCTTTGTCTAGTGTTGACTCCATGAATTTGGTTGTTTGAGAGAAAATTGAGCTGGTTCGAGAAGGTGTATATGGTTATCTTGTAAATAAATAATACGGGTGAAGATAAGATACGTTTTGAATAGGTTTGTACAGCTTTGCCTGGATTCCACACCTGCCGTACATCTTCAAACCTTTTTTCATTTACAAACCCGTGCCGAGCATATGATAAGCAGTCCCAGAAACACAGATCGTAGCTCAATCTAGACTCAACTTGAGCATAATATATTAATATATTAATATATATTTGCAAAAATTGATGCTCTGTTAGTTCTCAAATTTTTCATAATAAATGACTGTGAATTCAATCTTGAATGTTGAAGTCTCTATCTAAGAACTTTATTTGGTATTCTTCTTCTGGTTTGTTCTTTCATTTGAAGATTTAATGGACTTTTTGAGCATTGTGGAACCTCAGTCTTAGAGTCTTATCTGAATTGAGATACAAATAGTGCCTCGAGAATCACTCATTCAAACATTCAACTGATTACACATAACACATCATAGACCTCAGGCAGTAATACCAGCCATATAAAGAGAAGACAAAGCGATTAAAATTAGAGAGAGATAAGAGATGGCTCCAAAATCATGGCGTCCACAAAACAGCTGATGGCGTCTAAACACAGCTGTTATCGTTTAGTAAGAAATATGGTAAATGCCTTGTTGCCTAGTGGATAATTCTTTTCGGAAGCATTCAGTGGCCATCACGTGTTGCGGACGCATTTTTTGTTCAAATTTACTTTTGTTTGAAAATTTCTTATAGTGACGATGTTTATCATTCATTTGCAACCTAAGAATATATTTTTCATTCAATAAAGTTATAAATCACACTTTTCGCGAGAGAAGCTATTCACAAAACAGTAACTTATCAAATAGCTATTTAACTTTTAGGGCCCTATACGGAATACTACACGACTTGGTTTAAATAAAATAAGAGAGGTATACTTTATCTGAAGTCACTTGAAATAGCATAAAAACCTTTGGTCGGCGCGTCCTTTGTAATTTCATGACGTATCATAGGCGTGCGGTCATTTATTTAGAACGATAATAATAATGTTTTTATATCACAATAAATAGATTTTACTATCTTCTTATTTTTTTGATTTGGGATAAAAAATACTTATATTGGGAGTTTAATTTATGTTGACTGAAAGTTAAGAAATGGAAAAATTACAGAAATCCAACGTTTGACATAGGCAAATATTTACATAGCAGGTAGGTATATAAAAAGGTATATAAAGACTTACATTATAGGTATTTATATATCATCCTCGCCTTCGGAGCTGTCGCTAGAGTCATCTTGTAGAGGAATTACAACGGGATTTACAGGAGGCAAAACACAATATTCATTTTCTTTTTCAATAATATGCCTAGAACACTGCTTCCATAGGTCTGTGGCAGCAATATGAGATACTGCATCTCTAATTGTGGCCAATATCGATTCACTTAATTGATTATGTTTTCTTACTTTTTTTTTAAAGCAGCCCAGACCAACTCAATCGGGTTAAAAATGCAGTAATAGGGAGGTAGACGTAATACTTCATGGCCATTTTGCTGAAGCAGATTGTCAACAACATACTCTTTTTCAAATTTTTGTCTTTTAATAAGATCCAATAATATGGCTTTGGTTGATTTTTGAGGTATTTCCATTCCCTTATCCTTCATAAAATCAATAATGTCTTGTTTTTTGTGCCTGTATTCGGAATTTTGTTTTTCTGTCGGGAATGGTATGGCGCATTGTCCATAATAATCACTGAATTTGGGGAAATGTTTGGTATTAAGTGCTGCTCTATCCACTTTTCAAATAAGTCGGAGGTCATGTCCTCATGATAGTCGGCACATGATTCTTTGATATTTTTGGCAGATAACAGCAAGGCATTAGGTATAAATCCATTTTCACTGCCAGCATGGAGAATAATGATTCGTTTTCCACGGTTGCATGGTGCATTTAAAACGCACTTGTTGCTGTCGTCAACCCAGCCGTACTGCACAACATCATCAGTATCATACCACGTTTCATCCAGGTAAATCAGATTTCTTTTCTGCTCTCTATAGATTTTAACTTTGTGCAAAAATTCTTGGCGCAATTCAACGATTCGAGACGACTCCATAATCACCATTCTTTTATCTAATTTTTTGTATTGAAAACCACACAGTTTTACAATACAGTGCAGTGAGTCTAAGCATTTGTAATTATAAAAATCTTCAGGATAATCTTTTAATTTATCCCGTATCATTTCCAACGTGGGCACCAAATTTTCTTTATAAAATCCGTATATTATACGACGAATATCTTCCTGAAAACCCACGTCTATTCTTTTTAATTTTTGCCCTATGCGCTTTCTGTGGAAGGAATGGTTGACTACATCTCCCCTTTTTATAACCCGATAAATGGTAGACCGACTGATTTTTGTCAGGATACAAATTCTGTTTAAGATTTGATTTTGCGAGGAATCTGGATTTTCGTTTTTCAAACAATCATACATATTTAGGATTACTCTTTGGGTCTGTTCCTCTAAATCTTTATGAAAGAATTCTGCCTGCACAGGTTCATCAACCATCTCCTCGTGGCTTGGAGCATTTTCCCAAGGTCTCCAAAGAGCCATATTTAGGACACACAAGAACAATCAACACAACAATTAAATCAACAAGTAAACTGAGTATTCAAAAGTCAAAAACACACAAACTAATAAAATCTATGAAAAAACACGGACAGACTAAAGAAAACACGTTTATTCACCGCTACACGGCACTGGCTAAACTGTTTCAATTTTCATTAGCCACCTGCACTTGTTCGGAGCTCTGAAATACACGCTTTCTCATTGGCTATGTCCCCGCATAGGCGTGCTTTGCTCCACGTGGACCGGTGAAACTGCCTTTGATCTTATACGGGGGATATTTGCTGCGAAATTTGGCGATTTTTGCAGCAACAGAGCGTGTTAAATATAGATATATAAAACGCACCCGGTATTTCACAGTGTTTCAAGTGACTTCAGATAAAGTATACATCAGCTTTTAATTCGAAAGCTTTCCAACCTCAAGATGCTTATTTGACGAATCGTCAGTTTATTTGACATGGTCGCGTGTTATCAAGGTAGCCTGGTCATAAGACGATATGTTTGTTTAGTTCCTATGACCTTTTGACGTAACCACCAAAAACCGTGAAAAGCGCTAAACTCCATTCTGCTTACTATAAACGTGGCGTTTTATAAATAATTTATGGCAGATTGGCAACACCGCCTCTAGTCAAGGACGCATATAGATCACAGTTTTTCATTTGTAAGCCAGTAGTAGCTCAAGAGACGCCTGGTGTTTTAGTTACATCGCTTACTCATATGGCATGTGGAAAACTGATTAAATCTCCAAACTAGGCAAGATGACTCCCAAGGTCAACGGGAGCGTACGGCAGATTGTAAAGGCCTTCCACGAAGTGTCTTTTCTTTATATAATTGCTCTTTACACACACACACACATCTGCATATGAAGTGAACTTTGCTTCACTGAAATATTTTTCTACATCATTGATATACGTAGATGCTAAAGAAAATTGTTCCTAGGAAGGGTCCATGTGGCACACCTACAATAAAAGGTAACGATCTAAAGAATAAAAACTGTATTTTGTATATCTATATAAAAAAATTGGACCTGTTTTCACGTGCGATTGTTCGGGTTACAATGCTAGTATGACCCTGGTTTTCGTATGATACGGTATATTGGACTAAGTGCATTATGTCGGTTTCCATATTCGTATTTTCCAATTACAGCGCTACATACACTGCAGCAGCTTATCAAGGCACCGACGTGAATGTGGTGACACGACATCGTATGTTTGTTCCATTTGCAATACCAAAATGAAACACTTGTATATCTTGAAGAAACACCTAAGAAAGAAACATCCAGGATGCAAATATGAAACCTCCGTAATGTCAAAATAAGCAAACCACACTCAACTTACAACCAAATAACCTCACAAAAATATTGTTCGTTTAGATTTTAAAATGCTTTACAAGACAAAGGGGTAGCCGTTTGAAACAAATGTTGTCTCCGATGTAAACTTGTAATAAAAAATGTGATAGCAAATGCAATGTACATCATTTGTCGAACATAACTACCTCTGGGAAAGTCAGCAACTGGACCATGGACTATTTTATGTGGAAAAAGTTTGATTGGTACCAGCAGAGTGAAGGTTTGAATGACACTGGACGATTAATTAGTGAACTAATTCTCAAGCTTCAGACGTATACAGATTTTTCAGATTTAAGGAATAAAGTACCAAAATGTGAAATTACCGTGACAACATCGTCCACTATGCAAACACACATCAGTAGTTACATCATAACTGATTCATTTTTCGTAATAAGAAATTGAAGCATATGAAAGGTAATGGCTTAATGGAGACAAGCAATATTTTACTAAAAATATAACATGAAACAAGAAATCTGGAAATGCGATTGAAAAAGTGTCAGCGAAGAGACTTTTTCTTGGAATTGTACAAAATATTTAATTTTATTTGAAACGGTATCAACAGCTTTACTTACAAGAAATTAATCTCATTCACAAAAAAAAAGTATATCGTCTGCATGAACCCTTATTTCATCGTTTTTCTAAATTCAAGCTACCAGAAAAAAATACCTACGTCTTCATAAAACAGAAAAATTAAATTATTCGTCTTCATTAAGCTCTTTTCTTTCATATAGCCAAAATTTATTGTTTATATTTCAAAACATGAACCGAATGACAATGGAACCCCTGGATATACTCGTATGTTTATATGTTTATATATATATAGTATGTATATATATTACAATTAATTGATAATTGGGAAATTGGCAAACTTTTAGGCTTTAGCTAACTCTTTTGACGATAATATCAAGCTTTCGTCAAAAGAGTTAACTAAAGCCTAAACGTTTGCCAATTTCCCAATTAACAATTAATTGTATTTTTTACCCAACTGGTCGTTGGCAATGGCAATGACTACTGCTCACGTAATATTATTATAATATTTATATATATATGAATCAAGAGGCTGGGAGGTAACTCGGAGAAAATTTGTTTAAGAAAATTCAATCTAAGTATAAAAAATTGTTTTCTTCTGTTCCGAAGTAAGATTTTTTAGGAGGAGGATTTAGATCCTTAACTCATTAGTAACTTTCCCCTAAATTTGACGATTTTCGAGTTACAAGCGATTAACGTCGTAAAAACCCTAAAACTGACTATCTTTAATGTCCAAAGACTCTGTTAAAAATGTTTACCTCTGAGGTTTCCAGGCGTCTAAATTAAGGTTAGAAGAGTATTTCATACTTGATTCATTTTGTTATTTAATAGTCAATAACGTACGCGTCCATATGATCTAGTATATGGAATTTTCGCGGTACTAACAATTAAATACCAATGGTCTAAAATAAATTAAGCTCAAAATATTTTTCAAGGATTGTATACGGGAAGATTTGCGCCTCAATTTAGATACTTAGCAACATCACAAATAATTAATTTTAACAGAATTCTTGAGCGATGAAAATGACTATGGGGTGACAAAATTTTTCAGCCTTGCTTATAACTCAGAAGCAGCTAATTTAAGGGAGTTATGAAGGGCGTCTTTTTATCAGAATGATTGATCCCCGTCCCACAAAAAAACTATTGCGGCAGAGAAAAAAACAATTTTTTGTAATTTGTTTTTGTTGTTTGCACCGGCTTAATGGAAGATTTTTGCTCTGCCTAATAGTTACTCAGTAACGTCATCAATTTTTTTAACGATATTTGGAGTGTTCTTCAATCGATTTTCTATTTTTGTTGGTAACAATGATAATAATTTTAGGGATACCGTATATTGACGACCCAGCTGTTGGTTACAGCTACGACAAAGAAACAGAAAGATACTTTTGTCTCGAATGCAATAGAAACTACATGCATAAACGTCATATAGCTAGTCACATCAAGTATGAGTGCAAGAAAGATCCAACGTTTCAGTGTTCTATGTGCAGAAGGATGTTTTATCAGAGATACACTTTATATGCTCATTTACGCCAGGTTCATATGATAGCGACTGAAGATTATAGATTTTATATCAAGAAGTTGTAACATTAGGTTGTAATATTTTTGTGTTGTTTACCTTTGCCAAAGAATTTTCTAGTCTCGTGTGAATGTAAAACATCGAGTTATACCCAAGAGAAAACTAATGCGATCCACATGCTTCAGTTAGGTTTTGTGTGGTCTATTGCGGTTTGCACCTATTTATATCTGTCCCAGTAGCTCTGACTCCGTAAGAAAGATAATCAACTTATTTGGAGGAATAGCTTTCAGGTATTTTACTTCGATCAATACTCTTCCAACAGTTCCGTCTCCCTGTCTTCAATCATCGTCTTCACTATGACCAGTTTGCTAATGTGATGGTGCAATTTACAATCACCGGTGTACAGTCCCGTTATCCGCTATCCATACCCAACAATCATTATAATTTAAAAAAAGGTTAAATTTACGTTTGCCTTTTCCCCAAAGTGGGGAATAAAACCAAAGTAGTTTCATTTATTGTCGATATTAGATCGATGAGGCATTTATTACTAATAGGTTGAAGGATATTTAATAAACAACTATTCAGGTCATCCTGTGGTTAAATCGTAGTAATTTTGCCATATAAAATAATAAATAAAAGAAACATACTATCTCGCACAATCACTCTTTCTCATATGTACAGTTGGTAACGTATTGGTTAAAAGTAAGATTAACTGGTGATGCTCTTGTCTATAATCAAGTATGTCCATTTTTTGTAGTGACTATAAAATAATTATTTCGTGCAGGAAATCTTTTCGTCAAATGTACCCATATCCCATAATTCACGGGTAATAGAAATAAGCTAAATTAACGAATTCACCTCAAATTATAAGAACGCTTTGTCTTTAACGTGTTTTTGAGTTACTTACGTATTTTTTGAAAAAGTAACATAATATGTAAGCGATTAGTTAATGTTTTAATACTAAAAAGATTATAATATCAAACATAGCCGTTTTCAGAATTTCCACCTGTAGGTCGAAATAGCATGCACTTTTGACTTTAAAGTTGAGTTTACCCTATTTCAGACATAATTACTTAGTGACCAAATTCCTAATCAATGTGAAACTAGGTGTTGGTTTTTGTTTCTGGACAAACAATTTGGCATTAAATAATTTTTCTGATTGATGTAAGTAGGGTGTATTTATTAGTTTGCCGTAACTGGCAAGATGTGTATGAATTATACTACAATCCCACGTCGTACTGCGTGTATGCGATGGAAAAAATTCCTGACAGGGATCATTCTCCCTTTTTAAATTACAGTTGTTGCCTAATCCAAAGGGAGAGTGAAAGAGCGAGAGAGATGGACGAATAGGCATGCTTACATTTGTTGTTTATACGCTATTATACGGAATTAAAAATTCGGTATTCGGCTTGTTCCAATAAAAAAGGGGTATGTCCTAAAACGTGTCATAGAGAAGAAAATACCAATTCAAAATAACGTTCTGTATTACACAGTCCGAATATTGAGCGGCTCGCACCATTACCACAGCTTAGATAACAGTCAGCTATGAAACTCTCCTGTCACTGTCAAAAACGGCCGCCATTTCGGCGGATAAAGTCGGATGTAAATTCCCCCAGTACAACAATGAAAGATGTTTTGGGGCTCAGCAGCAGCCGTTGTTGCCATGTACCCTGCCAGCAGCCGCAGATATTATTTGCAATCGTAAAAAATATACTATTCCGATATGATCTGGTGTAATTTGTGTGAACTGAATGAGAAATATGTTTGTCCAAAAGAAGCGACGAAGTATTGATGACTATTTATTTATGAAAAAGTTTTAAAACAACCTGGCACACCGCAATCAAACCTGACACCTCTGACGACTGCTCAGCTAGTGTGTTTCTACTTACAGTGTGAGTTTTTAATGTGTAAGCGGTCGGTAGTTCCGATATTTTAAATACATAGAAAAGTTATAAAAATGTGGGCAACTCCTTACTTGGAAAATATGCCGCTCTCCACAAGGTGATTCATAATTACATGACAAGGCATATATTTTTTAAATGAATTTGTTTATAATGGTCGAAGAATAAAAAAATATTCGTGCAACATGGCTTAGTTTTCCTGATGAGCAATGTTTCTTAAATCTCTCATTTAAATGTTCATGAGCTTTCGTTTTTCTTTATCAAATCTCTCGTTTAAATGTTCAAGTGCTCTCGTCTTTTTTCCGCGACAATCACACCGTGTGATTGAGTGAAGGTTGGATTTGTCTGGTGTTCTTAGCACTGCTTGCATTGAGAATACAATGGATTGATTATATCGCAGCAGCGTAGAATACATAGCAATAAGTAAATATTTGTCGGTTTATTGTAAATACTTTCACCATTACAAATATATTTTGAAGCTTTTTCATAAATAAGTAGTCATCCGTTGCTTCTTTTTGGACAAACATTCTCATTTCATTATTGATTAACACAAACTATATCAGATCATATCGAAATATTATCATTTTACGATTGCAAAGAATATCTGTGGCCGCTGGCATGATATGTGGCAACACAAGCTGCTGCTGAACACTAAAACCTCTAACATCGTTGTACTAGGGGAATTCACATGCGATTTTCTCCACCGAAATGGCGGCCTTTCTGACACTGACAGTTGTGCCATTATAGCTGAGTCTTATTTAATTACCCGGTAGTATTGTAAGATATGCCTAATAAGCCTCAGGCCTCTTCCGGTTTAAATTTTCTGACAGTCCTTGAAAGAAATAATTTTTCCTTTAAAGTTAGTGTCAATGTCGAAATCTAGACGAACATTTTCTAAAAACATCCTTGTAACATCAATGTGGACGACAGGGTTATTTGGTAATCATATTGTCTTGTTTTTTACCAATCTATGTTGCACACTTACAGGAATTTATATTGTTAGTTAATAAGTAGAGACCGGATTATATGGATTAGTATATTAAGCCTATTTTCGCTGGTTGTTGCATACGTCAAAAAAAATCTAGAGACGTTGCATATTTTTTTTATAATTACATGCCTTTTTCGGCATGTTATCTCCATAATAAATAAGCTCTGTCTTCGAGGTCAAGAATGCTTTAAGTACTCTTTAGAGGTGTGTTTTTTATTGTTTTGAAGCAACAAATTTAACCTCTGGGTCAAAGGTATATTAGGAGCCTAATTTGGTACGTAGTTGCCATTTTTTGAGAAAGGATTAATCTCTCAAGACAATTCAAGTTTTGAGGTCAGCATTCAAGTATATAGTTACTAAAATTTGACAAATACAGGTGACGTGTTCTTGTGTGGTAGCCCATTTCAACAAAATGCTAGTTGGGTATGAGTCGGACCTTATATGGGGACAGCCAAGCTACGAATACCTTGTTTACAATTAAACACCAATTTCGATGCGGCTTGACTATATATCTAAATCCTATGTCTCAGTTGCTCTGCGATCATTCTGACACACAAATATACAGCTTAGGTTCCTAGGCTGAGTGATTCCTCAATATTTAGTCTAGGCACGAAAATCCAACACCTATTTCGGTCTTGGAGCCAGCGGTATATGCAAACATATATTTTCTCCAGTTTGCTATTCCCACTGATCGCTGAGTAGGGTTTAGCATATCTTGCTAACTTTTCCATTGTATCAGAAGGCATTCCTGGCTGTGATGGTTCCATATATCCACCAAAATTTTAATTTCCTCCATAGTGATATTGTTTACCATTATACCATTTGCCGCATGATGTAGCAAATGGGTTGTACTTCTTGCCTCACATTACAGGTACCTATATGCAAGGCAGGTGTTATCCGCAGTTGGCGTGGTGCGAAAAGCTGAGGTAACGTTTGGCCATAGACGAACAAATTTATATTGTGAGCTATCTCTATGTCTCGATTTGACGTGAATTTAAGACGACAATCTTCTATTTTTATTTGATGTGGTATCTGGCTCTCAAAAGAAAACTGTGACCACAGTAGGATAAATGCTTTATAGACAACGGATCTTGTCATTCAATGAAAATAATAAAATAAAAAGCTATAACATCAATTCCATGAGTTGAAAAAGGGGGCTTTTTCTGTTTAAAAGTGTGGGATAGATAGTTGACTTAAGCGCAGTGATTTCGGTCAATACCCTCAAAATGCTTTCATTGACCAGTTGAAGATTAATGGTATTAATTTATTCGTTGATATCGCCAACGCGCTAATATACAGTTGTATCACGTTTCGACCTTGCTACAGAAAACTGGTTCAATTACTGGTGGTTTTACTTTCATAATGCAAGAAACAGTTCTGCAAGTAGCAATACTTACAACTGGGGGCGTAGCTCAGATGGTAGAGCGCTCGCTTAGCATGCGAGAGGTACCGGGATCGATACCCGGCGCCTCCAAATATTTTTGACAAGAAAAGGAATTGAAATGGTTGCCCATATATCCGATGTATCAAAGTCTCATACATTATATTACGCCAAAATAATTTTCGGCTCGTGACTAATTTAAAAACATTTTTTCTCATTTTACCCATTATTTCTTCGGCTATACCTATTTAGCTATTTTTTTTTTCATGTTAAACATTTTCACGTCATTTTGGGATGTTCCATAATGCATTGAACGTTGTAACTGAAAACATATCTCCTACTCATCCTATACGTATTTGTGATATAGGCATTCATTCCTCCTCCCCTTCTTCAGTTTTTTATATCGCCGGCACTGCCTTTGAAAAGTGCTACTTAAGCCCCCCCCGCCCTTTTCAATTGTCATCAATATTGAGATGGAGCATTTTAATGGACGAGGTGAATTTTTAGTGTTTGGGTCGGTTGGTAACACCATTAGTATGCATGCTAAAAAAAATTGTAGCGAACAGTATGCTCATTCCTTGGATAATACTTCCATCTCTACAGGATGATTCATAACTAAGTGGAAACATCCATGTTTTAAATAGAAAGGCCTACATTTTATTGTAGATTTCGACAGGCCCTTTCATACGAGCAGTTTAATATCACGTACTATAAGGGTTTCATTTTCAAATTGTTATAGATAGGTGATAGATTTGATTCCTTGTAGATCATAAAAATGACATAAGACTCATCCGAAGAGAAGGTACATGGCGTGCATAATTAAAAGTAAAACAAAACAACCATAAGCGTTTACAAGTACAAATAGGAACAAATTTAAATTATTTACAGAACAGATAGACGTGCATTCACATTAAAAAAAAAAACTGTGCAAAATGAGATATATCGCAGCAATAGGTTTTCAGACAGAAAGTGCAAACAGTTTTCAACTAATAATTTTCGTAGTTGACTTAAAACTAGCAATACTACTGACACTCCTAAGATTATCTGAAAGCTTATCATATGAGTATATCCTAATGCCGGTTTATTGTGGCGACTTTTCAGACAGTGTCACTGCGTGTTTGGGAACACCTAGCTAAAGTACTAAACTTTTCGAAAGAAAACAGTCTATACACGGTGTGTTAAGAACGCAAAATCGACGATTTCTCAAAATCAAGTGGAACTTCCTGTATATTTTCACCTAGCCTGATTTCTCTTTGTACGTAATTTCCAGAAGCTTGATTAATTTGAAACTTCGCACAAGGACCGATGACAATGCAATAATTTGATAACAGCTTTCCATTATCCTTTGTATCGCTTCCTTTCCGCAAAAAGTCCAGAAAAGATGGAATGCAATGAAGATTCCAACTTTTCTGCACAATCACAGAAAGGGGGTTACCATTAGCTTCCGGTAGCTCAGTCGGTGGCATGAAGACATCTACAGGCGTGTAGCTGTGTGTTGACCATGGCATGGCTAAAGGATAGAAGAACAAACAGAACACAAAAATTTAACAGATTTTATTTAACAAAAAAAGCATTTTCATTACATTACAATTTTACAGTTTTAAAGAACAAAATAAGTTTTACATCTTTGGCGCTGCTATTAGACTATCAACTTATCTTTCGCTGGTCCATTTTGACTTTACTGAAGCGAGAATAGCTAGGTGCTTGAAGTGGAGGTCCCAGTTATGAGGGGTGACCTCACATATAGTGGCTTCAAAACCAGTTGTAGGCGAAGTTGAACTTAAAGGCGATGGCACTGCAAAGGCACATGCATGGGTGAAGTGATAGGCCAAGCAATGCAAAGTCAAAGACAAAGGCAAAAGCAAAGTCAAAGACAAAGGCAACGGGAAAGGGAAAGAGAAAGGGGGTGGCCCCGATCATTTTGTCCTATACGGACACACATTCTACAAAATTCTAGCACATGGTGCTATATGACCTTGTGCTACAGAGAAGAAAATTCTTAGCTCTTGTTCGATCGGCGGCTCGAGTGAAAAGGAAGCGCGAGGAAGATCGCAGATCAGGAAAATTTTCCAAGTAAAAAAGCTAGATATGGGATTAATGAAATGATAATCGAGAAGTGATTTAACAAATACGATCGGACGGTGAAACCGTTACACTCGCCCCTACTTAACCAGAAAAAAAATTCGAAGAAGCATTCAAGAATTTTTTTTAACAAGGAAAGTGAAAGTCATCACGGAAGGACAAATGTACAACCATTCAACCAGATAACAAGTAGCAAAAGTAAGGTAGAAATAAAAATGTTAGAAGAGAATTGGAAGAAAAAGGGATAGCCTCAAGTCTACCAAACAAGAGGGATGGTTATAGCACCAACTGGCTGAAAAGTACAGTGAAGTTGCACAAAAATTATCATCATATGATGAACAACCCAAAACATAAAACATCATCATACCTAGGACGAGAAAAATAATAAACCAAAAGCTTCAGTAGTAGTCCAAGCACGAAGTGAGGAATCACAATGGCTTCCAAAATGCACGACTGACTACTAAAAACTTCAAAACTAAGTAAGTACCTAAACCATAAGAGGTACTAAAAAAATAACATAACAAAAAAAAAATTCTGAAGTTCAATATAGAAAAGAGCAAAATAAATTTCCAAAAAAATTAAGTGCAACACAAGTGCAACTGTAAATCTAATAGTATTAAAATCATAAATTGAAAGGAAATATCAAAGCTATATGATCATGATTTTATACAGAATTCTCAAAAAAATACAAAAGTAAGCAAAATATTAAACGTTTCATGAGTAATAAATGAGAAACGAAGTGAGCATATGTAAAATGCAAAATAGCGAAACGAAAATCACAAGATATTTTAATAAATCATGATACATGAGAGTAATGCCGCAAGCAAAAATTGTATGCAAAAGTCTACGATATATGTAGGTGCAAAATTGGAATTATAAAAAAAAATCTAGTGAACAAGAGATAGAAATAAATATGATGGGTAAGAATTTGAATTTTGATTTAAAGTAAAAATATGAGAGAAAGACAACTTTCTAGGGTCACCATAAGTGCACTCCAAAGCCCTAGACAAGATGGAATATTCTCATGTAGATCACTGATATCATCAGCGCACTTCAAAGTCTACACTGAGAATAACCATATCATTGTAAAATGAAAGTTAAGTTCAAATATGAAATATTACAAGATTAGAAAAACTATAATAATTTACCAGTGTAAAGTATGAAAAGAGAATTACTATACTGAATCTATAAGAATTGGCGATTACTTCAAGTCAAGACAGAAATTGAAAGAAATAAGAAGTCAAAAAAAACTATGAGAGCAGACTATCAAAACAAATGCAATAATGCAAAAGCAAAATCACCAGATATTTCAAAATCTATAGCGAAACATGAAAGCAATGTCGCAACCAAGCTCAAGACTTAGCAATACGCACAAATGTGCACAAAGGCTGAAAGCATATATGAAAAATCTCAAGAAGGAATTGACAATTACTTCAAATCAAATTGAACTGATTGAATTGAACTGAGACATAAATTAGTATATCAAAAGTGAGTTTTACTTATACGCCAGAGGTTTCAAGAGTTTATCAATACGCACAGATTTGCAACTAGGCGGAAAGCATATATGACAAGTCTCAAGAAGAAAATAAAAGGCATATGAAGAAAACACTTTCAATTAAAGAAACTGTGGATAGTACAAGACCCTCAAAGGCATCCATCGCAACAAATCTATGTAACTATCCAGACTACAAAATACTGTCAAAGTTCAAAACCACTCAAAAATATGTGAACAAACATCAAAAGTTTGAACCAAAAATCAATGTAAGTCTGTGCTCTCGAAGAAAGTTATGATTAATTCAAAAAGAGGATACTATCAAAAACTTCAAAAGTAATAGACTTCAAAAATAGAGGTACGTAAGTATGTAAAAGAAATTCAGAAAATATACACATAAAAACATTATAAAATATTATACACAGTATTTGTCACATGATTTTGATCGGGAATGCAATTTAAATTTTGAGTACACTCAGAAAAATGAAATATTCAAAAGATGAAGTATACACATTAAATTGGAATCAGAAAAATAATTATGACTTGTAAATTTTGTAAATGCTGGACTGACGTAATAGTTCAAAAGGTTGAAAGACCAACGATGACAAATGTCCAAAGTAAACATTCACCTGCCTTTTACAGAAAATTAGCTTAACAATTATCAAAGGAAATTCTTATCCGTTCGCATCTGTACTAGGAAATAAATATAGGAAAACCTACTCGCTCCAATGTACAGATCGAAAAACTCGCCCCCTTCGATTGAGCGGAAATATGAGTATTGGACAAATTGTAATATTTCAAAAGGTTGAAGGATCAACGATGTTAAATGTCCAAAGTAGACAATCAGCTGCCTCTTACAGTAAATTAGCTTAGCAATTATCAAAGGAAATTCTTCTCCGTTCGCATCTGTACTAGGAAATAAATATAGGAAAACCTACTCGCTCCAATGTACAGATCGAAAAACTCGCCCCCTTCGATTGAGCGGAAATATGAGTATTGGACTGATTGTAATATTTCAAAAGGTTGAAGGATCAACGATGTTAAATGTCCAAAGTGAACAATCAGCTGGCTCTTACAGCAAATAAGTTTAATGATTATCAAAGGAAATTCTTGTCCGTTCGCATCTGTACTAGGAAATAAACATAGGAAAACATACTCGCTCCAATGTACAGATCGAAAAACTCGCCCCCTTCGATTGAGCGGAAATATGAGTATTGGACTGATTGTAATATTTCAAAAGGTTGAAGGATCAACGATGTTAAATGTCCAAAGTAAACATTCAGCTGCCTCTTACAGCAAATAAGTTTAATCATTATCAAAGGAAATTCTTGTCCGTTCGCATCTGTACTAGGAAATAAACATAGGAAAACCTACTCGCTCCAATGTACAGATCGAAAAAGTCGCCCCCTTCGATTGAGCGTTTTTTTTTTGTAATTATTATATTTTGAAAAAAAATTAAAGTTAAAAACCTGAATACATCAATAAATGACAAGGATCCAAAACACTATAAAAAACTAACAATACAAACAAAAAGTTTCAATACAAAAACATGAGCAGCCGAATCTTAAAAGAAATTATTTTATATCTGACATACATTAAAAAGGTACAGAGACGTTCAAGTCCTGTTCATCCAATGGAAAATCAGACACTAATGTTCTAATTTCCCCCAAAGAATATGCCAGATGAAACTATAAAACATTAAAATTATGAAAACTTTTGCTCCAAACAAGAGACAAAATTACTACAATAGTTACTGAGGAACGTATACTATTTCAACAACAAGTTGAAATTTAATTATCATAAATGAGTATGTGTGTCTTTGTATAGGTAAAAATGATTTAGGAGTCACCCCCCCATTGAAAAGTAGCAAAACTATTGTCAAGAAAAACATCATTTGTTTCTTGAAAAAAAAAAGGTAAGTATCAATGCACTATGTCCAAGTGTCAATACTTGAAAAAAAGTAAACCGCCAAAATATACGAAAAATTATGAATATCAATTTCATACAATTCAGACAAATGGATAAATCGCAAAATGATTTACTCCAGATAACTCTAGTCAGTAGATTATTGCCATCAGAATGAAAACAGATGATCAAAAGTTCAAGTACAGTCAAAAATTCAAAAAGTAAAAACATTTGGGGAAGGCAAAAATAATTTTGAAAGTAAATTTCCTACGTACCAAACATCATGAGAGCTATATCAGTACACCAGAGATCCAACAATTAGGTTATATATGCATACATGAAAAGTCTCAAGAAATCAAAAAAACTGCACATAAAGAAATACTTTCAAAAACTAAGAGGTTAGTAACCAAAAATGAAAAGCATATACGAATATATAAACTATCAACAATAATAGTCACAACCTCAATCAAAAGTTTGATGATATTCGACAAAATGCTGGGAAACCTAAAGTCCCCAGACTATCAATATTCAACAAAAAATTATCAAAATATCATCAATCTCAAAACTACAATGAGAAAAAAGTTATAACTGTCCCCAGCAGTAAATAAAAACTATAGCAGTATGTGAGAAAAAAATTCTGGCAATGATCTCGCTGACTACTAAACAAGGCAATTTAAAACTTAATAGACCATAGTACGCCTATGAAATAAACAGGTGGAAAAATTTTAATCTTTTGATAAAAATTTTAAACATTAAGCAAAAAGTAAGGATGATTAAAGAATTAGAAATTTGAGTACCAAAAGTAATTAAAAATAGAAATGCTGCCAAAAATTGTAAAGAATTTTGAAAACTATGTTCTGTCTGCCAATCTTCCACTAGCAAACCACTTGTCGACAAAGACAAACACCAATCGAAGCCCCACGTTGGGCGCCAATTTATGTATCGCTTCCTTCCGCAAAAAGTCCAGAAAACATGGAATGCAATGAAGATTCCAACTTTTCTGCACAATCACAGAAAGGGGGTTACCATTAGCTTCCGGTAGCTCAGTCGGTGGCATGAAGACATCTACAGGCGTGTAGCTGTGTGTCGACCATGGAGTGGCTAGAGGATAGAAGAACAAACAGAACACAAAAATTTAACAGATTTTATTTAACAAAAAAAGCATTTTCATTACATTACAATTTTACAGTTTTAAAGAACAAAATAAGTTTTACATCTTTGGCGCTGCTATTAGACTATCAACTTATCTTTCGCTGGTCCATTTTGACTTTACTGAAGCGAGGATAGCTAGGTGCTTGAAGTGGAGGTCCCAGTTATGAGGGGTGACCTCACATATAGTGGCTTCAAAACCAGTTGTAGGCGAAGTTGAACTTGAAGGCGATGGCGCTGCCAAAGCACATGCATGGGTGAAGTGATAGGCCAAGCAATGCAAAGTCAAAGACAAAGGCAAAAGCAAAGTCAAAGACAAAGGTAACGGGAAAGGGAAAGAGAAAGGGGGTGGTCCCAATCATTTTGTCCTATACGGACACACATTCTACAAAATTCTAGCACATGTTGCTAAATGACCTTGTGCTACAGAGAAGAAAATTCTTAGCTCTTGTTCGATCGGCGGCTCAAAAAAAAGGAAGCGCGAGGAAGATCGCAGATCAGGAACTCCGCATCAAGCGCCCTCCAAGCGGAAATTTTTCCAAGTAAAAAAGCTAGAGATGGGATTAATGAAATGATAATCGAGAAGTGATTTAATAAATACGATCGGACGGTGAAACCGTTACACCTTATTGGGACCGCCAGGATTGATAAATTCTTTTATAGATCCCCTGTAGGGGGTTAGAGAGATAGAGCTAGCTCGCGAACTGCGCATGCACAACGGAAGCCGATACTTTTTTCATGGTAGTGTATTCTCACCTTCTTATACATGCGTAGGTATTAATGAGTCTAATACTTGCGAATTACTGTTCATAGTATTCATTTATTATATTATATGATAACCGTGATTCACAGAAGGCTTCTTATTCAACACAAAATGAGCAGAACATAAATTTCAATCTAGGTATAAAGTCTTACTGATTCAAATACAAATAAGGAATATGCATTAAAAAAGCAAGACCGTACCTTCAGTTAACTAGACGTGTGGAAAATTGGCTGATCGCGTCTTAATTGTATCAGCATATTCCACGGTTACCTCTCTCCGCGCCGGAAGTATGTGTCCAGATTACTTCTGTTTCAAGCTTTGGTTTTACAGTCGATAAACAAGGAATTAATTACAATGAAAACAATATCTAATCATAAATTCTCACCGACTAAAATAAAAATAACAAATTTAATTCAGAAAAACAAGGCCGAAACTTTTATCGAATAGATATATGGAAAAAACTAACACTTACAAAGAGCTTATATTACAGTAGTAGATGATCGAACAATCAATCATAACTAATGACCTCAAAATAGAATTATAATAAAATTTAAGTTATTAACAGAATAATTAAGTTCAGAGTAAAAAGCGTGGGGTGTTTGGTATATTAAATGTTACAATCATTCTATTGGCAACTATCAAAATGTAGTAAAATGCACCCCACGCTTTTTACTCTGAATTGAATAATTCTGTTAATAACCTAAATTTCATTATAATTTTATTTTGAGATTATTTATTATGAGTCATTGTTCGACCATCTACTACTGTAATGTAAACTCTTTGTAATTAAAAATTATTTTCTACTTATTAGTTCGGTTAGCTATAAAAGCGTATTTTTTTGTTTTTTTAAACTATTATTTTTTAGTATAAGACTTGTATAGGCTTGTATGACTGGTTTCTGAGTTACAGCTAACCTTTTTGTTAACCAGATATCAAGGTAAATGAAAAGTATTACAATATCTTTCAAAATAAAAAATCGGTTGTAGTTGGTAGCGCGAGATCTTCAGGATAGGTATTTTCGTTATAAATTAAATCTGCCCAGCCTCATGCAATAAGGTAGAATAGTAAAGAAGGTATCTCCTGAGTTTTTTATTACTCAAGCACCAGTCGAACAAACCCTCAAAAACCTTATATCAGAAGCCTAAAAAACGAAAATAAATGATATAAAAATGTGTTGGATTTTCCATTTGAACATTCTGAAATATTTTGCCTTTGCCTTAATGACCACACTGTATAAACTATCCAAGAAACTGGAATATATGGTAGATAAGGGCAAAGTATGGAAACAGACTTTTTGACAAGAAATTCTTTACTCTAACAATATCATAAACAGGGTGCGAGTTGTTAATGTTGAGCGTTATTTTGATAGACTGTCCAGCATCTCAGCAGTTTGAAAATAAAACCCTATAGTGCTATAGTATGCTATATCAAATTGCCTCATTTGCAAAGGCTTATCCAAATCTGCAATAAAATTAGGGCTTATGATACACAGAAGACTCATGTTTGAGCCACCACGTAGTAATAAATCACTCTCTAGAAGTAACATATTTTTTAGGAGCATACTGATGGCTACAACTGTTGTCTTCAACTTTTTTAGATACAATGCGTAATAACGGAGCTATTGACCAAGCCCCCACACTAAAAACAATGACATAACCGCAGAAAAGCTTCCACACTGCTTATTTTTACTAAGTTTTGCTTCCAAAATACTGGTTTCTATCATTTTTTTAGTTCTTCGGTGACACTGTGTGTGCCCTGAATTGATTACAAGGTTTTGAAGAATATTCAAAAATAATGTTCCGTATTAAGTAAAAGTATACTATCGAGATTTTGCTTCAATGTTTTTTTTTCTTCAAAATCTGTATTTTATGCTTAGTGGCGACGTCTACGAACTTACACACACAGGATTGGGAATTGGTCGATGTAAATCGTAAGATTTATTATTATTTTGTTCTGTTTGTGTGTAAGCTCTTTTTATGTATATATGGAACATTGTGTATCTGATTGCTAAATACGTAATAAAAATAATTGACTTATTTCCATTCCATTAATTTATTGTAGTATAGTAACAAAATCCTCAATTCTGATCCGCGTATGATGACATCGTAGTCAAGCAATTTTTAGTAAAACAAATTAACTAGCTCATCGGAGGCATGTTTGTGCAGATTCATCTCAAGTAACATATAGTAAAATAAGATGAAAAACAGCCAACTGTAGATGTGCAGCGCTTAAACTACCGACTTTTTTCAATTTTTTCGATCACAGGTGGATACTCAAATATATTGTTGGGTACTTCTTTACCAAAACCGAAGAGAGTAGCATAACGCATCGTACGCCACTGGTAACGCGGAGTGCCTTTCTATCGAAAAAGTCAGTGCGCGCGGATCCCGCCAGACACGCCTTGTTCGTGACGCTTCGGTACAAGTCTATACAGGGTATTTACTAATTGAATGTCAACCTATTAAGGGGCGATTTTCATATGAACGTGTGTCCAAAAGGTTTTAACTTTTGAGGCACAAGGTAGTAAAGTTTTAAATGTAGAAAGTCTGAGGTACGCTACTGACTTTTCGTAAAATAGAAAATGGCGTCGAGTAGCTTGACTCTGTATTTCCCCCGCAACACCCTTATCAGTAGAATAGATGTATAATCTAAATCTTGCCTCCTGTAAGAATATTACAAATAAAAGAAGTTAATTATTATTATTATTATTACATAAATAAATATGTTCTACGCAAAATAGATCCTCTGAGAAAAAAGTCAGTCAAACAGGTGTATACAATTAATCCATAGACACTATTTCCCCGTCCTACCGCTACTAGCATCAAAAAATTGAGATAAAGCATCCACGTCCCTTCACAGCTACCACCCCCACAAGTTTTTTTACCTCTAAAATGTTTTTCAAAACTGATCAGGATCCTGTGAAACGTCAAAAACGAAGTTTTTTCTCTGCCGTCACTGGACCGATTTTCAAAACCCTTGCCTAAGTAGTAACATTTCAACGAAATCCAAGCGGTACTGCTCAAGCTATAGACTGTTAGAATATTACCGGACAGACCGACAGACAGACAGTCAGACCCGAGAAAATGAGTGACATGGTTTCCGTAATGTATACTAAGTGACATTTAAATCCGAACACTCAGTTTAAATGGTTTTATTTTAATAAAATTTTGTATAAGTACTTAATGAAGCATAATAAGTAAATGATAAAAATTTCAAAATGATTGCACTGCTTTAAAGCCCGTTGACCTTTAATAATGTGTGGATGCACCCTGATGTGCTACGCATTCTCCAACGCGCCTAGGCATGCTTCTGATCAGGTGGTCAATGTCCTCCTGTGCTATCTCATTCCAGGCAACCACCAACTCCTCTCGAAGTACTTCTAGAGTCTGAGGAGGACGTTGCAAATTGAGCAATCTCCTACCCATCATATCCCACACGTGCTCAATTGGGGATAAGTCGGGAGATCTTGATGGCCATGGTAACAATGTGACATCATTATGTTGAAAGAAGTCTATTGTGACTCTTGCAACATGTGGTCGGGCATTATCTTGTTGGAAAGTTGGATCTGCCAGGGTGTCAAGATAGGGTAAGAGATGGGGTTCTAGAACTTCGTGGATATAACGCTGCGCGTTCATGTTACCTCTGATGAAGATTAAAGGTGACCTGGAACCATAAGCTATAGCACCCCAAACCATAACTCCAACAGTGTGATGAACATGTCTTTCAACAAAAAACTGTGGGTTCCTCCTTTCACCACGTCGCCTTCTAACCCTGGCACGACCATCGTGCATGCCTAAACAAAATCGAGACTCGTCACTAAAGACAATACTGTTCCATTCCTGATCCCAGAGTGACCGTTGTCTGCACCACTTAAGGCGATTACGTCGGTGTAAGGGTTAGAAGGCGGCGTGGTGAAAGGAGGAATCCACAGTTTTTTGTTGAAAGACATGTTCATTACACTGTTGGAGTTATGGTTTGGGGTGCTATAGCTTATGGTTCCAGGTCACCTTTAATCTTCATCATAGGTAATATGAACGCGCAGCGTTATATCCACGAAGTTCTAGAACCCCATCTTTTACCCTATCTTGACACCCAACTTTCCAACAAGATAATGCCCGACCACATGTTGCAAGAGTCACAATAGACTTCTTTCAACATAATGATGTCACATTGTTACCATCTCCACCAAGATCTCCCGACTTATCCCCAATTGAGCACGTGTGGGATATGATGGGTAGGAGATTGCTCAATTTGTAACGTCCTCCTCAGACTCTAGAAGCACTTCGAGAGGAGTTGGTGGTTGCCTGGAATGAGATACCACAGGAGGACATTGACCACCTGATCAGAAGCATGCCTAGGCGCGTTGGAGAATGCGTAGCACATGAGGGTGCATCCACACATTATTAAAGGTCAAAGGGCTTTAAAGCAGTGCAATCATTTTGAAATTTTTATCATTTACTTATTATGCTTCATTAAGTATTTATACAAAATTTTATTAAAATAAAACCATTTAAACTGGGTGTTCAGATTTATATGTCACTTAGTATACATAAAACCCAAAATGTTTTACAATACTTCCCTGCTATTAGTCGTGGGAAGTAAAAGAATGAAATCTATTCATTTATCATGTAACAGATTTGATCTCTAGAATTTTTTTAGCCTGAAGCAGGGTTTTCACCAAAAAAAATAAAAGGAGAGCGTGGATTGAAAAAATCAAGCGATCAGATTTGCTTAGACATGATCGGGGATTTCAAGAATATAGGCAGGTGAAATTCCGTACGAACGTCACTGGTGGAAATTAAAAAAAATATAGTACATTAAAAATGCATCTTGATATACATAGTGCGTGCCAAATTTCATTAAAATCTGTGAAGCGGTATTTACAGATATTAATGAAGAATGTTTTATTTTTTAAAGCTCTACCTCCTCACCTCAAAAGTTGAAGTGTTTAGGACATACGTTCATATGAAGTTTCCCTCTTAAAATGGACCCTCAAATATTCTTCTCGAATTAAATTCAATAAGAGAACACTTTGTATAGAAAGCTACATGGAACTCAGGTAAAAAATATAATAATAATACAGGGTGTTTCTTAATGGTATGCGAATATTTGAGGGTGTGAATCTACATAAAAAATTAATGTCAGTTTGGTCCAAAAATGTTTCCTTACAAAAACTTGGGGTGTTGAAGTTTTAGGCAAAAATGGAAATTAATTAATATTTTGAAAGTTAATAAAGCTGCATAGTTTATAATACAAAAATAATTTTTAGCTTTAACAGTGGCGTGCGTACGGGTATTGACTTTGATATTTGAAAAAAATGGTACGCCAACGGTTTTTTGCCAAATAAAAATTATTTTTTAATTCCCCGTTCAATTTAAAACAAATGATCTCTCTTGAATTGTTTTCGTTCGATGCGCCATCTTTGAGTAAAAAAAAATAAAAACCGTTATATTGTCTAACTTGTAAAATTATTATTAATTTAATTGGAAAAATTAAACACATTAGGGGTAATGGACAACAACAACTGACAACATAGACATAACATTAAAACCAACGAAATTATTACACAAATTGTTGAAAATGGCCCCCTTCACTTAGTATACATGCCTCCGCCCTCCTTCTCATGGAATTGCGCACTCGTTGAAATATCCCTGGAGTGTTTTTTATTCTATCACAAGCTGCAACTATTATTTCCCTTAATTCCTCTACAGTGTTAATGGGACTTGCGTACACTCGTGTCTTAAGAGAGCCCCACAAAAACAAATCCAAACTGTTGAGGTCTGGGAACCTTGGTGGCCATTCTTGGGGCCCACCGCGGAGAATCCATAAACATCAGATAAACAGTTTGTAAATAATTACGAACCGCTACACTGAAATGCTCTGGTGCACCATCATGCATCTACCACATATTAATTCTTATTACTAACGGAACATCATCAAATAGCAAAGGCAACTGTTGTTGAAGAAAGTTGAGGTAAGTCTGTCCGTCAAGTCGTCCCGGCAAGAAGAATGGGCATGTGTCTCTACTTTTGTAGTTGTATATGTGCATTCATTTCGGGCCTGATGAAGCCAACCAGCAGAAATACGTATCGCTCGGGTTACCTATCCTATTTCCTACTCGAATCCACTTTTTGCGGATTTTGCCCATTATTTTCCTATTTTTGTTATATATATATATATATATATATATATATATATATATAATGAAAAATGGCTTATATTTTAAAGCTCCTCTACCCCACCTCAAAAGTTGAAAAGTTTAAGACATAGGTTCATATGAAGTTTCCTTCTTGAAATGGACCCTTAGATGTTCTTCTCGGATTCAATTCAATAAGAAAACAGTTTGTATAAAAAGATACATGGAACTCAGGTAAAAAATATGATAACGATATATATGTATGTTATACGAACTTCTGTACTAATTTATCTTTAAGTTAGTTTTCTCTAACGTAAAAAGTATCCAATGTTGATGTGTTCTTTCCTTATAACATTAGCTTATTTTCAGGATTATGCATGTCCACACAGACCCTGCAAGTGGTCCACCAGTGCACCACCTGCCATAAGTGTTATAAGACCCACCAGACTCTTAGAAGGCATATGAAGTTCGAATGTGGAAAAATGCCCTCATTTCAATGTCATTTTTACGGATGCAACTACATGGCCAAAAGAAAGGACAATCTAAGGGCGCATATACGTCTGCTGCATTTGAAGGAGATGAGGATGATGAGGAATTGTGATTCCACTGGAGAGTACTTTTAAATAGTTACTGGCTGCGTACATGCAATAAATGATTAACATATTCCACCAGGAGTGTGTTCATATTAGAAAAGGCATAATCTCTCCGGACAGATAAGCAGATTTTCACGGTAACTATTTACCCGGTAAAATGGATGTGGAAAATGATTTGCAACATATGATTATTTTCAAATATTCACTAATATTCTGGAAGGTCAGAGTGATGATGATATCTCATGCCTTCGAACCAGCAAAGGTTCATTTTTGTAACAGGTTAGGTACGATTCACACGTCATAATTTGAAGTAACTTTTTGAAGACAAACCAAACAAGTGACAACGTTACAAAAACATAAATAATACCGCTGCGCATGGCAATTAAAATACATCCATCTCTTACATGGGTAAAATGTTGTATGTACGGCGATTTTTTTCCATGCATTATAAAAATTTGTGGGATGTGAAAATGTGTGCTGTGCAGCTGGCGTGCACACGGCTCACGCCCGTCATTTAATATGAACACACTCCAGAAGATACCCAATTATTCAACTAATAATAATAATAATAATAATTTATTCACAAGATTTATACAATTTTAGTGAATAAATTCAAAAAGCAAAACCACAAAATGATAGTATTCTTGTGCGTGGTTATGAATATGCTACAAGTCCTTAAAAAAAAGTACATATAGTACTTAAAGTCTATGTAAAGGTATATAAATAGATTTATTTATTATTTTAGTATGATTTAGTGAATCTTGCTATTTTATAATTTGGTAGATCTGTTATCCCTTCTTTTATTTATATTTTAAATTGGTTATTGTTATATTTAATTAGTTCTTTTTGTATATGGTATGTTAGTGGACGCTGGAACATAAACGATCTTAACTTAATGTCTCTTGTGTCCAAGAAGTACGAGTATTAGCATTCGCTCGGGCTGCTTTTAATAAATCTGCTTTTCGCCAAATCCAAAATTGCGTCAATAATTAATAAAATATTCTTTGTTGATATATTGATGATGTTGCCTAATGTATATTCTGCCTGAGGCCGAGAGAGATGCTGCTGGCGGCCGCCATTGTTCCGCTCACACCGACTATACATTGAGTGCGCGCTTGATTAACACTTCAAAAACGAAGGTTTACTATAACAATAAGGATCCCTTTTGAATAAGATCATGCAAGTACATCCGAATCGGGATAATTTTCAGAGCGGATACGATGATACTCTGGATAAAATTCAGCTGTCAGCCGTGCCTGCACGAAAACGGGCATATTACGTACTGGGCTCGACCAACTTATGCTCTAAACTTTGTCAACCACCAACTTTACTCGTCGGCGTTACCACCTTTCGGACTATCACCACAGGCTATGGGATTTTCTTTTCCGTCGTTGAGAAATTGTGAAATACGAAATCTCAGGAATAATTACGAGAAATGTGGAGGGTTGATCTTTCTCTGGAAATATGATAAATTCTAGGACGAGCAATCTTCTTTAAACGAGAGTATGTTGCTTGTGTTTTCTCTGAGGGAATTGGAAAATGTATATTCTTCTAGACAGGCAAAAGCTCGACAGTATCATCCTATCGGCCTTTCTTGACCGGAGTGTGAGATTCTCCAAAAATATATACTCGTTAAGTCACCTCAGTCTGTTTCTACTCATCTCACCAGTGTAATACTTACAACGGTACCTATTAGTACCTATTAGTTATACCTTTCTCTATAGTTCATATACATTTTTACGTAAAGAACCCAGTAAACTGAAACCTGCTACTAGTTCCATGATCTGCTTTTGCCATTACGCACGCTGCTCCGCAGCATCTGCCTTTTTGGTTAGATGGCAGGAGAAGTGAGATGCAATTGGTCCATAGTTCATGAACTAAAAGGCAGCTCTTTTCATCTTTTGAAACCTACATGGAGTGCGCAGGGAAGAGAGAGAGTACGTGAACTGCATATATTGCAGCCACAAAAAGGATACCCCTGATCTTCTACTCGACCGTGGTAGATGGGTTGACTACCAGAGACAGCTAGGATTAGCGCTTAACGAGAAACTCACTGCTGACAATTTTGCATGTTAGCGAAGGGTTAGTATTCAACCGATAGTGAGGCGGAAATTGTATGTGAACGTCCAAATACATCATAGGGTTGGGTATCTTCGAGAATACGTTAAACAATTATACACACACCATACCATTCTATAGTTAATCATATAACTAGCTGCACTGACGTATCCAGAGGGCGGATCCAGTCCTTGAACAAGGAGCAGTCATTTAATCACACTGTATTATATAAGAAATACTATATTAAGCCGTGAGGTCCCAAAGCCCTCCTCCCCCCTGAATGCGTCAGTGACTAGTAAGGAAATGCAACTGATTGGGCATATTGTAGTTCACATGTGACCTTTCTCAACAAAGAGTCGGTTTGTAGACAGCAACAGGGTTGCGTTATTACTGTACGGCCAGCTTTACCTCAGGCAAGAACGGTCACACCGTAAACATCTAATCGCCCTGTATAGGGCACTGATAGCAGCTGTCCCGTAATTTCGATCCAGAAAATTTTTTAAACGAAAAGCGAGATAACCGAGGTATTTACTAAGTCGCTCAAAACCGGAAAGCGTGAACAAATCCCACACATTCATGGTCCTGGAGGCATTGTCTTCAGGACAGAGGAGAAGGTTGAGGTTTTCGCCGATGCCATGGAAAGACAGTTCTCTCCCAACTATGATCTTGATAATGACCGCGACGAGGAGCAATACATCGTAAGATCTGTCAGGAGATATTTTAGGGCCAGTCGCGCTATCATTGGTGATTTTTCTTCACCAGAAGATTCTTCTTCAGAAGCTTCTTCAACTTAAGATCTGCTTAGCACATCAGCGGCATCTCCTCAGATCGCGCGTTGCGCACCAGCAGAGATTCAAGGTCATATTAAAGACCTTAAAGTGCTTAAAGCACCTGGGGAGGATCAAATCACTAATAAGGCGCTGAAGCTGCTTTCGCGGAAGTGCTTAACTTATCTCGTGGCAATAGTCAATGCCATGCTAAGGATCCAGTACTTTCCGTCCGCGTGGGAGACCGCTGAAGTTATAATGATTCCAAAGAAGGTGGGTTCGATATTTCCCCAGGATTATCTTCCCATTAGCCTGCTGTCATCTCCGTCTAAGCTCGCTGAAAAGGTGATTCTACGTCATCTTGAGAATTTCTCGTCAGATTACCATGTGATTCCTGACGTGCAATTCGATTTTCGGTCTCAACATAGTACGGAGCTACAGGCGGTTAGGCTGGTGAAACGTGTAACCAGAGGATTCACCCTTAACGAAAGTACTGGCATCTTGCTTTTGGATGTCTCAAAAGCATTTGACAAGATGTGGCACGCGGGCCTCTTGTATAAACCTTTTTGGCTTCTAAAACTACTGAAATCCTTCCTTGAAGGTAGGAAACTTCGGATCAAAATAGACAATGTCGTGTCGACAACACGGCTGATTACAGCCGGCGTCCCTGAGGGTTCGGTCCTTGGACCTATCCTTTACTCACTGTACATCCATGACGTCCCTAGTCCCAGCAACTGTGAAGTCTATCTCTATGCTGACGATACTGCATTGGTGGCTCAGTCGTGGTCTGGTGACCTAGTCCATGACAGGTTGCAAAGTGCGGTGGAGGAAGTATTAGATTGGTCGGATCGGTGGCTAATTAAAATAAAGCATTCGAAAACGCAGGCAATCTACTGTACAAAAAGACGTCGCCGCGTTCCGTCTGAAGTTTCAATTAATGGACTTCGTATACCCTGGGAATCCTCCGCAAAGTATCTCGGTGTCCTTCTGGACAAATGTATGACTTGGCGGAACCGTATAAAAGCGCTAAAAACTAAATTCCAAATTACGTTTCGACAGCTTTACCCATTATTATGTAAACGTTCAAAATTAAGTTTGATTAACATAATTCGACTCTATAAGGTGGTCCTAAGTCCAGCAATGACTTACGCATGTGCGGCTTGGTGTTTTATTGCTAAAAGACACTTGCGAAATCTGCAGGTTCTGCAAAGCAGGACGTTGCGCACTATTGCTGATGCGCCATGGTATGTCTCTAGCGAAACTCTACATTGAGACCTCGATGTCCCTTACCTAAAGGACTACATTAAGCAACAGGCGCAGCGGTGCTATAGCCTAGCGGAATCGCACAGCAACCCTCTGTTGCGTGAGTCAGTGGACTACACAGTCGAGCAAGTTCGCAAGCACAAAAGGCCACGGCTCGCACTGTAATCAAAATTAACTCGTGTACTTAAAACAACCAAAATTGGAGCATTTTTACACAATCTTTAGAAAAAATGAAATATTTTTAGACCATATCAAAATCTGTTAAGTGATTTTAACAATGCCTAAACGCTGCCTATCCTAAAAGATTCTCTTCTTTCCATTTGCTCTCGTTCTTCCTCCACTCCTTTCCTTCCCTTTTTTTCTTAAAATTCTCTGGTTTCTGGGTTACCAGACCTGACAGACTTACAAACTGGCACTGTGACTCAAGAGCTAAGGTCCCACGGACCGCTCTGACAACCAACGATGACTTGACTTATACCGTAAACATCTACAATGCCGCAAAATTTGAAAACTGCGACGTTTTTGCATTGATAGGCAAAACAAAAGCGCCTACTTGCCGTCCAATGATCCAAAAGGAACGAACTCTTAGCAACACTCATTATCAACTATTCGGTTATAAAATCACCTTTCCTGTGTGTTGGGCCGATTGTTTCACCCCAATAGGAACCTTCGTAAATTATTTGAGGAAACGGTATTCCTTTCAAGATCTCACACATTCTACATAACTTCATTTACAAAGTTGCATTTTCTTACTGATGCGAGGCATAGCCGCTTAAGCGCTCATTTTTGTCTTTCTTAACAGACGGCGTTGATCTGAGTCCGTTTTTGGCTGGAGGACAAGTAATTTTGTTGCTATGATTTTGATTACTGTGTTCGTTGAAACTGACTAAATTGGAATTAGTCAACAATTCGAACATTTTTAATTGGCAATCTGTCTGTTTCTATCCTCCAGTCACACATGTGAGATCATATGATAATGATCTCTAGGTGATAGATTAATTCGTTTCGGGTAGTTAGGATCCGTAAAGAAGTTTACGTTTTCTATTAGGTTCAGTTCCCAAATGATTGTAGATCATAGCATTTCTTGGACCTAAACTATTTAATCAGTCACGTACTATTTAATTTCTTAAATAGTATATAATAATAAAATAAATTTGCAATATTTACAGTACGATGGAGTAGTGAAATATCACTTATTTTGTCTATTTAAGAATATGGTCGCTTGAACAAAATATATATACCTATTATATACTCATAAGAAAATGTAAATTTTGCTTAATAATTACATATAACCTAACCGTGAGAGAATCGTGTTTGTACAATTACATCACAAAATGTATAGCTAATTATTAGTTTGGTTTAGTGTACAAGTGAATAAAACAGTTTTTAATATTCCGGTTTTATTTATTGAAACAACCAGTCACAATGCAAAAATCTAGAAATTCGCATCAAACTGGATGAAATAAACAGCTCTTTCTTGCCTTCATTATTTTTTCTATGTTAGTATTTTCTTTATATCTTAGGCTACACTCGGTGAGCTTGAACAGTCAGTAGGTAAGAAAAAATAAGAGAACCATAGTTTAACACCACTCGTGCTAATCATGAAGTTCCGACACATAATAAGAAGTAGAGAAAGTTGTTTAAAACATCTTTTTGCAATCTTTATGGAAATTTCAAACGATACCAATGATCTCCTCATGTTGCTAATAAATGATACCGCAAAACTAGAAAATGTTCATGATGTTTGGGTTACCACGACACCTTTTTCAAAATACGATATCACAGTCTGAGAAATATTGAACTCAAAATACTACAATAGAACTAATGTCCTCACACTCTCGTTAAAAAGACCTAATAGACTTTTCCATCGTAACTAATAGACCATGAAAATTTTTGGCTTGTTATTAGATCTCTAATGCTCAAAGCCAAAGTGTTTTATATTATTCCCTTACTAGACAAGCAGCATGGTTCCCTTTAGATGTCAAAGTACTATTTCTCGCATTGCAGATTCATAAACAAGAGACATGTGGAACTTTAGTCGAATATTGCATAACAATTGACCGGCGTGTTACAAGAACAGTTCTGAGTGGGTTTTCGCGTTTTTTGATGATTTTTGGCGTTTTCGGGACGATGGACGAGGGTAACTTGTCACTGTCATTAAAACAATGTCAGATAACTTCAAGCTCGCTTGTCGTCTTGGAAGGCTGGACGTTCGCTTGGGAACCTACCTCAGACTGTCCTTAGTTTTGTTAGTTTTGTATGGTGCCAACCTAAAATTCCAATTTGTTTGCGGCTTCACGGTATACGGGAACAATTTGTTGCAATCCGAAAAGCCGAAAAGTTAAATGACTGTCTGTTGACTCTTCAAATTAAATCAAATAACTGTCTTATATTGTGTAAAAGCTGTAAATAAACATTTTCATCATTAACTGTGACACAATCTAAATTTTAGAGCGAAATAGATTCTACGTACCTCACAAGACTAAAGCGAATGACAGTCTTTCTGTCTGGCATTATTTTTGGCAAGCAGAAACAGGACACGCTACAGCAAAATGCACCATTTGTTCAACGGTAATGAAGACAACCAACAGCAATACAAAAGGTTTGCTAGATCACTTGAAATCGAAGCACAAAATTGATCTCAAGATCATCCGTCAGAGGCACAAAATGAGTTCTCATCAAGATCCACTCTCCGGGCTAAGCGCCTATGGAATAACAGATAAAAGCTCTTGGTAATGAATGTGTGTTAGACTGTGTCCAGAATAAATAATACAAGAATATTTCCTTATCTTCAGATTCCCATACTTGTGTTGGTTTCTATACATGCGCTCACGTGACGTCAACTCTAAGGCCCGTATCGTCAGTCGTTCCTACAATTGTAGGGCGCGTTTATGGCCTCCTTGATTGTCATACTCCTTTCTCTCCTTCAAAAATTTCTAGATTACACTTGTACCGTGTCAGCGTCAGCGCTCTCCTATTGTGAAGATATGTTTTCTTTTTAAATTATAGGAAATTTCAGGCTGATAAAACATGATATAACTCAAAAGCAAGCACAATTTGATGCAAATAGATGTTTGTGACATAACCTCAAAATAGAGTTCTGACACGGAGAAGTAGAAAACTAAGGTCCTAAGGCCCGTATCGTCAGTCGTCCCTACAATTGTAGGACGCCTTTATGGCCTCCTTGATTGTCATAGTTTTCTACTTCTCCGTGTCGGAACTCTATTTTGAGGTTATGTCACAAACATCTATTTGCATCAAATTGTGCTTGCTTTTGAGTTATATCATGTTTTATCAGCCTGAAACTTCCTACAATTTAAAAAGAAAACATATCTTCACAATAGGAGAGCGCTGACGCTGACACGGGACAAGTGTAATCTAGAAATTTTTGAAGGAGAGAAAGGAGTATGACAATCAAGGAAGCCATAAACGCGCCCTACAATTGTAGGGACGACTGACGATACGGCCCTAAAGTATTTGAAAGAAGTTGGGCCCGTAATGTTAGAAGATTCAATAGCGAATCGTAAGGTTGTCAAGGTTTTAGCGTAAATACAGTTGAGAATTTTAAATTATTGGATGACCACCATCTTGAAACATTTTCGAAATGGATACATGTGATCTATCATTTTGAATCTGTTAATTACCCTGGAATCCAAAATTCTCTATTTTCGAAAGCGGCAAGATGTCGAAGTTGACAATTTTTGGGCTGTAAAAAACGCCATATTGTTTGTTTTATCAATCTTTGCCTTTTAGAATGCCTTGTCTGACTCTGTAGTAAAATATGGAAGTATTCCAATTGAAAAACTGAAAATGTGTCAATTTTTTTAATGGAATGTAGAACATTCCATGTTCAGGTATGCCCATCTAAAACGAAAATATGGATATAAATGTTAGCGTTTAGTTGTAGAAGTTTATGTTCTGAAGTTATAATGTACTCATTAGGAGTATTGCATTACTTTTGAAAAAATATTCTGAGATGGCGGCTGGGCTGGGCGGAATTCTTATGCTACAATGCTTATAGTACTGAAGCCTCAATTTGCAACAGAAAGTGTGCGGAAGAGCTTCAAAGCAAAACTTCGACAAATATCAGAAGACAGACTGGATTTCTGTATAAAAAATGGCGTGAAGTATATTAACTCCGTACGTCCCACGCAACATGGTTCCTAGAGATATGGACGAGTAGTACTAGTCGGGCAACACGGTAGGTCAGACTAGACAGTCGTCATCGAGACGTGCTAATTGGTGAACATATTGTTAGTAAATTGGATTGATTTCATCTTGGCCAGTGTTATAATAAATGTATATTATAATATTTGCTACTTAATAATAGAACGTCTTTCACTAATACCAAAGATGCAATGCAATGCAGTCTCCAGCCTCCATTTGTCAACCCCTCAAAAATTTTGTTCTGAAAATGAGCAGGGGCTTAGAACGTCAAAAAACGAAGCATGGGCGCCCTTAGCTCCGCCGTCGCTGGATCGATTTTCAAATCCTACAAGTCTTTTCCGTGCTTAAAATAGTAGTAATATCGTGGCCTAATGCCTCAAATACCCAACAGTGTTTTTCGAGTTATAGAGGGGCCAAGGATTAGAGGACAGATAGACAGACAGACTAGCGAAAATGAGTGGCGTGATGTCATATCAGATTTTTGAATTTTTTCCAAGGTCACAATAATTCCTCGCCAATTGGCGTGGGAAGTAAAAGAGATCTTAATTACTTTAAAATTATGAGTAACCCCCATTGTCTGATAATGGTTCAGTATCAGATTCGTTTCATGATAAGTGCAAGACGTTCTAATTTTCAAGATGCGAGGTATACATTTACCTATTGCCCTTCTAGGTACAGCAACCTATGTACCACATAAAAAGAATGCCAATGACAGATATTCAGTATGGTACTACTTTCTGCAACAAGAGGGTAGGCCGGTGTCGGCGAAATGTAGACTATGTTCAGGCATATTGAAGACGGCAAATAGTACAACAAGTCCTATGATAACTCACCTTAGTGCCAGACATAATATAGATCTAAGAAGAATTCGTTTGAACAGACTACAACATAATTTTGTTTCTTATAGCTAACATGTTCTATTTTATAAAAAAAGTATTTCTTAAATCTCCTCATTGTAACTACAACTATGAAGTAAAATTTGAAGCGCACATGAAAATGTCGCAAAATATCCTTTTAAAGAGAGTGCTCTAAGTTTTTGTCACCGGTCACTTGTTGAATCAAATACACATATATTTATATGAAACATGCATATTGTATGTTATAAAAATAAAAAATAATCGGTGGCGATATATAGATATTTCAATTTCTTCGCTCTTGAATCTGGAATTTGTAAGACTTAAAAAGGCACCTTTAATGCTTCTTTAAGTACAGAGAATCGGTCAAACGTCTTTTTAGAAATAGAATATTTGTGTAATTCAAAGTCTACAGCCCATTTTGATCTGAAATCAAGATCTGGAACTTGTATCACGTCACTACGACAAATGCCTTCTCTCTTTCGATTCCAAGTTTTTTTGTGTAATGCGTTTGTCTTATTTATTAAAAATGGAATTTTATTTAACATGTGTTTTAGCTACAAGACTGTACATGCCACATAGTAAGAAAGCTAACGACTGTACATCAGTATGGTACTATTTTCTCCAGGAGGAGGGTAGACATACCGCGAAATGTAAAATGTGCTCTGCAATACTAAGAACTACAAACAGCGCTACAAGTTGCTTGCTGAGCCATCTATATATGAAGCACAGCATTGATCTCAGAGCTATGCGACTGTTCTACAGACCAGAGGTTGTTTGGCAACCAAAAGTTGTTTGGGAATAACTTTTATAGTATATATAATATACGTACCGAAGTAGAAAGTAAAAACCGTATGATGATGCAATATTTTACTATAACTTGTGACGGGCCAAGGGTGGCACTTATTCATCCGATGGAGGAAGGAAACTCCTTTTAGATTTATAACTGGCAATGGTGGTATAGTGTTTTTCAAACAAATTCCAAAAGTTGCTTTTTTCGGTCCATACAATTTTTTTAGATTTCTGGGGTCGTTCTGTCTAGAGAAGGTTTTTATAAATTTTTCTAGACTCCGAAAAACGATATCAACAAATTAAAATTTTGATGTCTCCAAAATTCATAAGTATTCCTCAAATACCCTAAACAAATTGCAATAGCATTTTAGAAAGTTTTTCTATTGTGAAGCTATTGTTATTTAATTCCGATGATACATCTCTCTCGGGCGCTTGACTTATAATATTAAAAACAAATATAACAGAAGCAACACCTCCTACAATACTTTTGACTTTTGTTAGTGGATGTTTGAGGAATATTTAGGATCAAACAAACGGGTCCTTCTTGAATAACAGTGTGCAAAAAGCAGCCAGTGTATTTCCCCGAGCACGTGCTAAGATACGTCCCCAGACTGATGAGGTAAGATGCCTGTATGTAAAGGTTTGTCTCAATATGTCCAGCCATAGCATTCGGAAGTTGGTATTTGATTTGTTATCTTTGTTATTTATAAATTGGTATAAATCATATTAATCATGTATCTTGAAAACGCCAATATAGATCAACTTTATCTATCCCCATTGTAACTTCACGTGTTCTATTATTTTTAGGATCAAAAAATTATGTACCACATCAGAAAGCCGGTAAAAGGTCCTCAGTTTGGGCTTACTTCCTACAAGAAGAAGGAGCACGCAAAAGCGCTAAATGCAAAATATGTTCAACTATATTGAAAACGTCGTATAGTTCTACAGGGTGTTTATGGATGCATCTTGCCTATAAACATAACATCAAAAGACAAAAAGAGATTAAATAAATGTAATTACCGATTCTTATCAATGACATACCTATATCCTTTAATCCATTCGTTGACAACGATTACTCTAAAGAGATGTTTGCTCAATAAGGTTGCGAAGTGATCTCACCAGACGGAGATTCACATTTATAAACAATCCTTGAGAATTGATTGAACTTTCCTTTGACATTTAATAAGTAATGACGCTTCCTTGAGGAACGTTGAAGAGGCGATTCAACAGGTGCATCTCACAGTAGGCTTTAACAGTTGTCATCACCGGCTGTCAACCATGTCAGAAAGATTTGCCGATTCTGACGGTATCCAATTAGGAGTTTGATGATAAATTTTGAGCGGTTTGATTTTTTGTGCTGAATTTTAGTCAGTAATGCAAACTTGTAATGAAAGCTGTATGTTTTTGGTATGTATGGCGAATAACAAACCCACAGAGACAAGCTGAATGAATATATGCAACAACATTGCAATAATCTGGGCAATTTTTTACATCTAGATATACAGTTTGAAAATAAGTTTACTCACAATGCGCAAATTAATCGATCGGTTTTCGTAAGAAGCACAATAAATTAAAAATAGAAATAACGTTATCAAAAAACAACTTTTTATAGAGAAGACTACCGGCATTTGTTTAGCTGTTATGTAAGCGCTCCACTTTTGTTAGATATTTTCCCATAATTTTACACATGTACTCTTGATCCTTATTCTCATAGATCCTTACAATCTTATTCCAAACATATGTTTTCTTAGTTTAAACTATTTCCCTAAACTTGACTAGTAACTGAACACCTTTTTTTGTATTTTTTCTCAAATCCACTGTTACTCATTCATATGAAAAACCGTCTATTAATTTGAAGATTGTGAGTGAAATAATTATCAGGGTGTAGAAATACGCTCAAGATGGTTGCCTATATTCTTTCGGCTCCAATTTGTGGATCTGTCATTTGCTATAAATTCGAAAATGCGTGCAATTTTCATTACTACTTTGCATTTCTAGCTAAAATTTAGCACAAAAAACCAAACCATCCATCCATCTTCAAAATGTAAAATAGATACGCTCAGCTAAGATAAAAGATGGTGTCAAGTAGCTTGACTCTGCACTTTTCACGCAACGCCGTCATCAGTTCATAAAAGATTATATGTTCAGCAGAAGTTATACCTCGTTAGGAAATAGTTACGAACATGTATAACAAAGAAATGAAACGGATCAAATCATTCAAACAGGTCCATACAATTAGTCCATAAACACACTTCCCCTGCCCTACCGGTAACGTCGACTGCGATTCCTAACCCGGTCACAGGCGACAGTGCAGCAGTAATTCCAGAACACTTAGCAAGACCGGCGTGCTGCCAGGAGCAGAAGCAGACGCGTATCGTGCCGTCATTGGACCGATTGTCAAAAATCACAAAACCTTTTCCTCCTGGGCAGAGTAGTAACGGAAATGACTGACATTTTTTTCGTGATGTACATGTCACATAACATGCAAAAAGCATAACATCTCATTGTCGAAATGTTTCGCCAGTAGGCGAGGGAAGTAAAAGACACATACATCTACTGTGAAATGCAAACATTAAATCCTTTAACGACATCGACTACTCCCATTCGAGATGTTTGCCGAATAGACTTTGTCAGTCACCTTTTTTTTAGAAAACAGAAACTACGTGCCACATAGAAAAGCAAATGATACCACGTCAGTGTGGTTCTACTTCCTGAAAGAAGATAGCGGACATCCAACAGCAAAATGCAAATTATGTTCTGCGATATTGAGGACGGCATATTGTTCGACCAGGGGCCTGTTGATGCATCTACTCGCCAAACATAAGATTGATTTAAAAGAGATTCGCAGAGCTAACGCACCGTACAATATTAGTCTTTAGACAGAGTAATAAAATGTTTATAAAAAATGAACAAGTTGTATGTATGAAATGTGTAAGGCTTTTACGGTCATCATCTCAAGTATCCAATGTCTTTCGGCTATTAGGCCGTTGGCCGTTATTTTGGACGCTTGATGTTTTACGAGCGGTTGGCATCTTCAGAAGCCCTGTATCGCTTGAAAGGATCCCCCACGCGATTAATTCGCTGCGGTATTCGTGGCGATATATTCTCGCGAAATTCGCTACGAATATTTAAGGGACATTTCATAATAATTATCAAAGCGAGAATATCGCAGTGGATTGACAGTAGACGGTGTGACAGTACCGCTTGTAAACCAAATCAAAATATGTACTCGTCAGATGAAGAAGCAATTCTATTTCTTGCTTTCGAGGAGGGAGAACAAAGTAGGTATGTATATATTTCTTGCAATATCTACGTCTTAGTTAAAAAACATACTTAAACACTTAGAGAAAGGGAAGAAGCAGGTGTGATAAAATTAACTTGGGAAGGAATGTGGGGAACTTCAAACATTAATGTCTGAATTACGCCAAGACGAAAAACGCATATAGTTTTAGTCACCGTTCTTGGCGGGTCAAAGTAAGACTACCATTATTCCTTTATATGTCTTCATCTACCTCATACATACACATGCAACCTACCCCTGTGTGTGCACATTTGTCCGGTAAGCTCAAAGACTTACGTTTTTTAGGTATGTGTTTCTGCCTCGAAAACTTTGTCGTTACGTATGAGTGCTATTGAATCTTATTTTTCAGAGTGACAACTTGACATCGGCGTGCAATTTTAGTTGTCCTGTTATCAATATTCAATATAAAATTGTACAATGCCCGGAAATACGACCAATAGAGAAGCCCGACAGCTCGCGCTAAATTTATTAGAGTATTTCCAGAACGAAAATGAAAGCAGCGGCCCCTGTTGCCCACTTCATGCGTACTGGAGGGACTAGCAGATGTGCTGAAGATTAAGATCCGCCCATGGTACGGAGATTCGATCTGTATACTTATTTCATATGGCGTTGATGACGTAACCGCCAAGAAAGGTGACACATAAATCCGAACACCCAGCTTAAATGGTTTTATTTTAATGAAAGTTGCTGAATGTATTTATCTTACTGTAAATAACAAGTGAAAAAATTTTCAGCCTTATCAGTTGGACATTCCGGTTTTTATACTGCTTTTTTTTAATTCACAAACGCTCTAGAAATGAATATTTCAGCCGCAGTAAAGAATCAGCGTTGGCGGATTTTGGTTCTTGACATCCTTTACGATCGGTTACGATGCCTAGAGTACGGAGACCTGTACGATTTCGTCAACTTAGTGAGTTTGATACGGGCCGTATAGTGGGACTTCTTGAAGCTGGACTTTCTTTTCGGGCAATTGCAGTTAGAGTGCAAAGAAGTGTAGACACTGTGGTTAGGTGTTGTCAGACATGGCTTCGAGAAGGCCGTACGCAAAGAGCAAGGGGCACTGGACGCCGCCGTAGAACAACAGACCGTGAAGATCGCCGCCTAAGATTATTGGCCTTAAGGGACCGTTTCTCCACTACCAGGTCCATTGCAAATGAATGGTTTGCAGAACACGGAAGACCTATTGGCATGCGAAGTGTTTACCGACGAATGAGAAGTTTTGACTTGTTTTCATACCGGCCACACTGGGTCCTCCCTTTAACTCGAGAACACCAACGTAATCGCCTTGAGTGGTGCAGACAACGGTTGCTCTGGGATCAGGAATGGAACAGTATTGTCTTTAGTGACGAGTCCCGATTTTGTTTAGGCATACACCATGGTCGTGCCAGGGTTAGAAGGCGACGTAGTGAAAGGAGGAATCCACAGTTTTTTGTTGAAAGGCATGTTCATCACACTGTTGGAGTTATGGTTTGGGGTGCTATAGCTTATGGTTCCAGGTCACCTTTAATCTTCATCAGATGTAACATGAATGCGCAGCGTTATATCCACGAAGTTCTAGAACCGCATCTTTTACCCTATCTTGACACCCTGGCAGATCCAACTTTCCAACAAGATAATGCCCGACCACATGTTGCAAGAGTCACAATAGACTTCTTTCAACATAATGATGTCACATTGTTACCATGGCCACCAAGATCTCCCGACTTATCCCCAATTGAGCACGTGTGGAATATGATGGGTAGGAGATTGCTCAATTTGCAACGTCCTCCTCAGACTCTAGAAGCACTTCGAGAGGAGTTGGTGGTTGCCTGGAATGAGATACTACAGGAGGGCGTTGACCACCTGATCAGAAGCATGCCTAGGCGCGTTGGAGAATGGTGCATCCACACATTATTAAAGGTAAAGGGCTTTAAAGCAGTGCAATCATTTTGAAATTTTTATCATTTACTTATTATGCTTCATTAAGTACTTATACAAAATTTTATTAAAATAAAACCATTTAAACTGGGTGTTCGGATTTATATGTCACTGAGTATATATATATATTATGAGCAGTGGTCATCGCCAAAGCCAACGACCAGTTCGATACAAAATACAATTAATTGTTAATAGGGAAACAAGTTAATTCAGTATTTTAGTAATTTCGGGTGGAGGTTTACCGATCGTCCCTCGTATTCTTCATACCCAAAGCTGGACAGGGAGGTTTACAGTTCCACGGTCCGTCGCGTCAATCACTTGTCATCTGTCGACGCTTTATCTTTTTCTGCCGTCCCCCTCTCCACGTGTAGCGGAAGCAGAAGGTTAGAGACTGCATTCCGATTGTTTCAACAAAATGTCGTCTCACGTGTAATATTTTTAACTTGTTCGGGTGGATTGATATTTTTAACATTTAACGAAGGTATCTGTCGTTTTTCAACAAGCCCAATGTCCCCGTCCTTTTGTTTTTATACTGATTATAAGTTCGATCTTCTCTAAGTTCGTTTTGAAACACCTTGTGGCTGCAACCTCACCGACGAGTAAGTTGTTTGAAAATTTAAATCTGTCCTGTTTTCTTTGATCACAATTGTGTTTTCAGAACGCGGATGAAGGCTCCATAGAGAATGCCGAAAGCTTGATTTTATCGTCAAAAGAGTCAACTTAAGCCTAAGAGATTTGCCAATTTCCCAATTAACAATTAATTGTATTTTGTATATATATATATATATATATATACTTTCGAATGACAAGTGATGCTTCGACCAGTGTCATTTAATTCCACTCCTATCTCATCCCAAATTTTTATAGTCCTCATTACTTAAGTCGTAAAGAATTGGAAATTGTTTAATTATCTGGAGAAGTTTTTCAGTATTTGGCATTGCGACAGCGAATAAAAACCGTGCAAGCACCTACTTAAAATTTAGACGCTGTATTGTCGCATCACTCCTGGCAATACTGAGGCACTGACCTGTTCTTGTTTATTTACTTCTGGGAGAGCAGTCTCTGAGCGACAATGTCGTCGCGAATTAATCTCAGTGGTCGCGAAATATTCGTCGGTCTGGGGGATCCTGAAGTCTAGGTTGAGAGTTTCAGTCAATAGACATCTGGCTGATAGCCCAAAAATATTTGATACTTTACTTCATCTAACAAGAAAATATTTTACAATCGACTCGCAGAAATCAAAATTCCACCAATTAGAATGCATTTTGTGGTAATGAATCTAATAAATATGGTCGGTTTCTTCTAAAATATATCTCAAACTAGAGCCAAATTATACGATTTGTGTAAGATGAACCCATAATGTCCATATTAATCTAAGAAATACATCATAAATCACCTGGTTAATACAAAAACCTAGATTTTCTTTTGATCTAGAGTACAATCTGCGACTGGGCACAAATTCGACCAATTAAAAACAAGGGCTCGCGACCTAGTCACAAATCCGACCAATCAAAAAGAAAGATCTGCACCCTGCTCGAAACATGTATCAAACGTGGTACAATATCTATATTGATATCACAGCAATTTTAGAGCTTTTATTGAAAATATCAGTGTCACTAAATACCTGAGAGAGATAATTTTGAAAAAATGTTGTGCCCTGATAGTAAAATCGCCAAAATAACAAATAGAAAACAATGAGCACATACAGCCAACATAAAGCGATCCCTAGGTGCTGACAAAGCTATGAAGGGCATATGTGCCTACGTTCTGGACAAATCAAAGAGAACTCAAGCGACCCAGAGTACACCCGCCAGTCAGCTCAGTCCTCAGTCCGCCGATCGCCTATAAAACCGCACGCCCATCCAGTTGACCGATCAGTTTCAGTCGACCCGCCAAGCCGAGCACTTCGCTCTCGCCGACAGCGCCACTGAAGATGGCTACCGCAGATGTAGGTAAAAGCTCTGGATCAAATCAAACCCGACCACGGCTCAACAGCCTGAAAAACCTAAATGACAAAGAGATCCGTCCCCACGTGTTCCTTTTGTCCATACTTTAAGTATGTAGATTTTTCACATAACGCCGATATGGTGTACCAGACCTTTGATTCTAATTCCATTGACGCGCTATCAGATGTTTCCTCGATTCGTCCAAACCTTAAACAGAGATTTGTAGTATTAAAAAAATTGTTACACTACGCATAGCTCACGCTTATTAAATTAACATATTTCAACCGCATTCTTCATTTCCAACATTGTAATTTTTAAAAAAAATCTATAAAGGGTGGTCTGCAAGGAAGCATGAAAAATGAGTCCTAGATTGGCTGTTTTGAACCTATTTTCCACGATAATATCTAGAGGGCGGTAGTTACAACCTATAATCTCGCTCTTTCATACAATACCTTTCTTGTTAGTACTGTTCCATGAGGTTTTATGAAAAGTAATGATTTTCATCTAGAAATATTCTACCTTTTATCTTCATAAAACGAATCCTTTTTGATATTTACATATTACAAAAACAGTTCATAAAAGATGGAATATGTTGTGGACGAAAAATCAACGTAGTCAGAGACATTTGATATTTCTGGCATGTATAATTTACATTAGAAGGTTTTATCCTGTATAAATATCGCATAGGCTAACACGAACTTCGACGTTATTTGGACAGTTAATCAATGTGTGGCAAATGTCAAAAGGAGTTGACGATAACGCGGTATGCAGAATTCGTGATCGCAAAAAACTCTCTAATACCTGAGACATACTTGTGTGCAATGTCCATAACAAAGTTGACTTCCTGCTCGTAATATATTCCAATTTTAACAAACCCGTTGACTATAGCTTGTTCGTATAGTGATCCGTGACTATCTGGGAACCGGCCGTGTAAATTCCGTATATACAGGGTGTTTCAGTTTATTGTTGCATAACTTTAAGATTCGATAGAACTTTTAAAATTAATGGATAAAGTCTATATAAACATGGATCTAAAAATGCGTGGTTTCCGAAATACAGGGTGTTTAAATTTACTTTCTAAAATAGTTTTTTTAAATATTTCGAACAATATTTGATGTATAACAGTGAAAATTGGTATACAAGGGTGTTTTGGTACGACAAAACGAACCATGGGCATAGTTTTACTGTAACCGCTAGAGGGCACTCTCTACTGTACCTGTAGTGTATTAAAATGACCGAAAAAATTTTCTTAGTGCAATTTTTTGCTCCTGTGAGTTTTCGTTCTAGTTAGCCGTTATATCGATTTTTAAGCTTCAATGCATTTTTAATTATTTATGGGAAAATAATATTTTTTTTTACATTTTCGATTTGGGCATTACAAGTAATTAAGATGATCGTTTATTTTGTGTTTTTAAACACAGCAATAATTCCTAACTCCAAATAAACACAAAAAAATTTGTTTAATTTTCCAATATTATTTTTAACAAATTAAATTAATTATTTACAACTAAAATGCTATTGGATAGTTAGGACAAACATACAAAATCTAAAGTAGTTGCTCGAAATTTAAACCCAATTGTTCAATACACAATTCACATCTACGAATGATCGAACGTGGTATTGCATTATTCAAATAAGGCCTTATTTCATCACATGCATTCCTGATTCTGTCTATTAGCATATCTCTTGTGGTTACGGGAGTCTGGTACACTTTTTCTTTTAGAAATCCCCACACAAATAAATCTAATGGATTTAGGTCAGGGGATCGTGGAGGCCAGACGACTGGTCCTCCACGGCCGATCCATCTTTCTGGATAATTTTCGTCCAGCCAGTTTCTAACTATTCTCGAATAATGAGCTGGACAACCATCAAGCTGGAACCAGGCCAATCTTCTTAAATCTAACATAACATCATCCCACATATTTGCATGTTCAGCCTTTAAAGATTCCAAGAAGGTCGCAGCATTTAACCTTGCAGGCAAAAGGTAGGGTCCAAATAGTCGATTACGGTAGATACCAATCCACACGTTCACACAAATTCATGCTGAAAATTTCTTTCCCGAACTGCATGCGGATTTTCATGCGACCAAATATGTTGATTATGAAAATTTACCACTCCACGTCTAGTGAAGCATGACTCATCGGTCCATAAAACATTACTTAAAAGCTCCCTATTATTATCAGTTCTATCAAGAATCCACTGACAAAATGTGATTCTTCGTTCTCCGTCCCCTGGCTGTAGTCCTTGCACAGGTTGCAAATGTTAAGGACGTCTATGGTCATTTCTGCTGCGTTTCCATTTACAAAGCCATACAAAAAATTAATATCCGCTAACTCTTGATTGGAGAATAAAACTGGCATTTTTATAAAACTTACAAAAAAAAAACAGGTAAAAGAAACTAAATTTCGTGCATTCACAATTGCAAAAAAACGTTTCAGGTTTCAACAGACAACAAAACTAACTGTCAACTAATTGACGTTTAACCTTATTCTGCTTTCAATTTCAAAAATATTTGCAGGCACAGCCTACTTCTAAAAATTATCGAGATACTGACTTTTTAACGTTATTTTATCATAAATAATTAAAAATGCATCGAACCTTAAAAATCGAAATATCTCAAAAACGGCTAACTATAACGAAAATTCACAAGAGAGCTTTTTTATGTTGAAAGGTGCGAAGAATCAGTTTTTTTATTCAAAATGTGATTGCACTAAGATAAATTTTTCGGTCATTTTACACTACAGGTACAGTAGAGAGTGCCATCTAGCGGCTACAGTAAAACTATGCCCATGGTTCGTTTTGTCGTACCAAAAAAACCCTTGTATACCAATTTTCACAGTTATACATCAAATATTGTTCGAAATATTAAAAAAAAAACTATTTTAGAAAGTAAATTTAAACACCCTGTATTTCGGAAGCCACGCATTTTTCGACCCATGTTTATATAGACTTTATGCATTAATTTTAAAAGTTCTATCGAATCTCAAAGTTATGCAACAATAAACTGAAACACCCTGTATAGCATAACAGAATGAACGCAATTTTTGTGGCGGGAGCTTGAACACGATCACTAACAGGTTGGCTACAGCTGTACGATTACTCCAACACGGTTTGTTCAACTGAATGAAATGTCCAATGGCTTTTTTGCTTATTATTTTCGAAAGTTCAATCCAGGATTCTTTTTTGATTTATATTCGGTACAGACCATACTAAATTTAAATTTGAAAGTACCTTGAATTTTGTAAATCATAAAAATTCAAGGTACAGATCTTATATAATCTGGTTGCTCTCTAACTACTTTAAAAGTTGTATCTAGTTTATATCTAACTACAGGAAATTTTCAGCTATTAAAGTTTACAAGCCCCACCCAAAAAAATCAACAGACACTAACTCAGTTTGGTTCTACTTTCTGATAGAAGAGTGTGTAGACCTAGCAAGAAAAGCTAATCACGCAACTGCAAAATGTACGATATGTTCAGCAATACTGAAAACGAAGGATAGTTCAACAAAAGGCTTACTAGCCCATCTGCAGCGGAGACACAGCATAGATCTGAAGGCTATACGGCGGAGTAACTTGCAGATAGCTGCAGAATGGCATCACCTTCCGTGAAAACTATTCTATTACATTCTAAGTCATATTGTGTTATGGGTTTTTAGTTTACAGATCTAGGTGGTTAAACTATGTTTTTTAAAAACAATACTAGACAACATATTTTTTACATTTACGTCTTGCATTGGTGATTAATTACACCATTGTATATAAAAGAAAGTAAATATATTTGTTATTTTGATATGCTATTTTTCTTCACGCGCTATCCAGAACCATTCTAGTCCGGATCTGATCCTTGCTATTGTACCCCAGAAAAGTGCAGCGGAGTTAGCTCCATTTTTATCGCGTCTGTTCCAGATATCCTACCCATCTGGTGTTTTTCCAGACAATTGGAAATTTACTCACGTCCAGCCCATCCCAAAAAAAGGATGTAACAATGAGACCGACTCTTATAACTACAGACATATAGCTCTATTCAGCAAGGTGATGTGATGGAGAAATATTGGTATGCTGCCCTCTTACCGAAGCTTGTATTCTATGACCTCCCTGAGGATATGGGTGGCTGACTTCCTCCCCGGCCGCAAAATATCCCTAGTAATTGAAGGTTTCCCGTATTCGTCGCACAATATCAACACAGGCTCTTCACAGGGATCGGTCATGGCCCCAACATTATTTATATTATATATCAACGATATTATCTCCTGCACGATCAATCCCATCCACAGATTTTCCGATGATAGCACTCTACATGCAGGCATTTAGAGTGGCAAGCCGATCTCTGCTAATGAGTTTGAAAGAAGAAGACTAGTCGCGACTTCCTTTCCAACGAGAGACCTGGAAGTTATCCCCTCCAAAAATTTAAATCTTATTTCTCAGTTTTTTTATAGAATAAGCAAAAAAAGGTGGATGTCTTCAAACTCCAAGTGTAGCTAAAATAAAGGTCTAGCGTGGACAAACTAATACCTACCACCTAATGGTAACCCGTTTGAAATGTCATCAATGTATAAAGGCTTGTCCGTGCCTGTAGAAATAAATGAGCCAAATGAACTTTTTCGAACGAACCAAAGATCACTGTGTTGTTCAAGTTGTTCAGGAACCTGGGTTTCCAGCGACGTCGATATACGTTATACTCGGATTGCTTCATCCACTGACATGTGGCCTTTGGCAATAATTCTATAACACATAAAACAATAATATTAAAGAATACAGTTTACGTTTATCAAATGCAAGTTGGCCAATCTGCATCCTTTAATTCACCCAACGACATCAACTACGTCCATTAGAGGTGATTTTTGCAGATAAACTCCTGTCAGAGATTTTTGCCAAATCAACTTTACAAAATGAATTTCGCCAGCTAGGTACTACTTAACTTCAATAACGAATATTACCGAAAGTAATGAACATTTAGTCGATTTTTATGCAATAATGAAGTGAAATAAGTTTTTATAAATATTGTATAGGTACTGTAAACTAATAAAAGTTATTAGATTTTTTGTGTTTAAAAACAAAAAAAAATCTTGGATAATGTAATTTTGCCAAACGAATGGTTGTTCTATCTTGCAAAATCTACTGCAGTTGGGCTTTTGTATTAGTCTGGAAGAGGGCTGTTGACTGAGGCCAAAACCGCATTTTTCACATAAAATATACTTTTTGAAATTACACTATTTCAACAAGTGCATCGTTTTGGTTCTTTTCGTTGATCTTCACCACGATGTACGAGTATCAGATCCTAAAAATCATATTTTCGAAATGGAAAAGGAATTCGTTATAAAATATGTTTTTCTAGGATAGGTGGGCTATATAAGCTTACTTAGATCAGTTGCTCTAATTTCCAACTAGCCTGTGGACATCTGCATTACTGTGCTTTTAATTATTTTTACAACTCAACAGGTATTATGACACATTTTTAATTCTATTTACTTTAACACAACACAAGTTGTGCACTTAGATCCCGGTGGATAGGCGTCCAGTCGGAAAGACACCGAGATACATCTTGCATTCTTCCCAAATTGTTCTGGCCTATTTCAAAATCAATGCGTATCACGGCTCTTGTGAAACATGTTTAATTTGTTTGTTTCCGTACCACTTTTTCAAAATTTTCGCCTTAATTCTCCGTTTTTGCATCAGTTATCATGTTTTTCTGGCCAAATAAGACGCACATATGGAGAAATGTACTCTTTACTAACGTTTCAGGCACTACGATGACCTTCTTCGAAACTCCGATAAAAAAACTAAAAATAAGTAAAAGAAATAAAAGAGTCAGTAAACAGTAATGGAGTTCTATGAACATAAAAACCACAAGATAGGTTTCAGGGGTTACAGTAATTTCTACAATTATAGGTCCTCTTCAAAAAGGCCCGCGTCCACTTTCTTTCTTGAACGAATAAAGCTAGCGAGCTGAAATTTGGGAAGATAAAATTAATGCTTGAATACTGTACTAATCATAAAAACGCTATAGTATCGTATATAAATGTTCTTCTTTCGAGAGAGACTATCTAAATATATAATAAAATATGGGACATTCCGTTTAGAAAAAGTGACAGATTTGGGCAATATTTTTTAAATAGAATCTCATATTATACATTCGGGTAGAGCGTTCCAAGGAAGGAAGATTGATATAACAGACTGTATGTAGCGTTTTGACGATTGTTTGTTGAGTTATAAGCAATTCAATGTACATTAATTATTATTATTTTGAAAGATAGTATATTTATACTATAGAGTTATATAAGTACTCATATGGAGCTTTAAAATGAGGTAACGCATAACCCCCCCCCCCCATCCCATTTCCAATGTTGTTCAATCTAGCGCTCTACCGAATAACTTTCAGCTGTTACATTATCGTTTATCTTTTATCTGATTGATACAGATTTTAGGACTGGCGTATTTTTGCACAGATGATGGACGTTACGGCTGCGTGAAGTGTGGAAATTCATACAAGAGGAAAGCTCATTATGCCAGGCACCTGAAATATGAATGTGGCGTCGAAAGACAGTTCGTGTGCACCCAGTGCAACTTCAGGTTCAGACACAAAAGACATTTGACAGTACACATGAACTCCAGGCGATGTCTTGTACAATCTATGAGACTCGAATATGCATCTGATTAGTGATCTAGCAAATATTTTTCGGAGGGGTCTATATGGTTAGTTTGATTTTCCGCTCAAAAAAGTTTTGGGGGGGCGCACGATAGATGTTTAGAAAGTTGCCCGCCTTGGAGAGGGGTATCGACGATCGAACGGAGGGTGGAGGCGTCTGCTGCATTGGTGCTTCTTAGAGCGAATGCCCTTATTACAACTGAAAATCGGGGGGGTTCGGCAATTCAACATTGAATATCGGGGGGTACCGAAGAAATGTAACCCCTTGAATCCGCCACTCAGTCAAGTATCGGCAAGTCAACAACCGCTCACGCCCGGTCAGTGTTACCAGGCTTACCAATATTTTGATAGAACTACCGATTTTTGTCAAATTCTACCGAACTACCGATCTACCGAAAAATTATTATATCCTTAATTTTGAGCACGATTTGGTGCAACCTTACGCTATTTAAAATTCTAAATGGCTGCATTTCAGAATTCTTCTCCTCAATTTTCAAAACCGAGTGGATTTTTGAATGTGTGGTGAAACGCGTTCCAGGAAGAAATCAAACTAAATTTCGGACAATTGTCGCCATTACTTAAAAATCTCCAAGTTGTTCTTTTCATAGTTCAGCGACTGTCAAATCGTGTTCCCTAAAACTAAATGCAAGTATCCACTTCCAACAAAACTTTTTTTTTCTGTCCACATCACTCTCAACCATTTCGAAATCTGAAATCAAAAGAGCGGATCTATCAATCCCAAACTTATTCATGGCCAGCAGCATGGAATAAACCGAATCGTGTCTGTCCACGACCCTGGCTGGTTCCTCGTTAACGGTTACCTGAAGTTCAAACAAAAAGCTCAACGAAAAACGGTGCATTTCAAAAAGCGCCCTCCCCCGTTCTTATTCTTTGAACGGGTCAAGTTAGAAAGCTGATGTTCTTGGAAATGATGCTGATGCAATACTATGTTTTAGCGTGAAAGTGACATTACCTTATAACCCTAGAATAGAAGATCACTAATCTTCAAAATGGAGATTTGGCAGGCTGACAAAGTTGAGCATTTTTTTTCACTGAGTCACTCAAAGGCTATAGCATGTTATATCAATAATCTTCTCTTAAAAGGATTCATCCGAAAATAATATAAAATATGGAACGTTCTAATGAAAAAATTGACAAAATCTATCAATTTTCTTAAATGTAAGTCCTCATATTTTATTACACATTCAGATAACACCTTCCAGGAGCAGAATATTGATATCACATACTATAACGTTTTGACGCTTATTTGTTGAGTTATAAGCGATTCAATCTACTAAACTTAACTTTGACTTCCTACCAATCCGCCATTTTGAAAAAGAGTGCTTTTATATCCTACGGCTAGAGTTTCGAAATGAGATAGCACATGACCTCAATTCTGTTAAAAAAAGTCCTTGAAATTTTCAACTGTTATTTTTACATTATAGTATTCATGCATCAGTTTCAGTCTCACTAATTCCAGCTTCCTAACTTGATCTGTTCAAAAAAATAGATTGGGGGATATTTCTGTATAAATGTAACGTTGGGTACGTTAAGCCAACGTAAGGCGGCCACCGGTGCACCGCTTTTATGTTGAATAACAGTAGCCATGGGATAGCTTTGTGATTTTGACAGCAATTGTCACTTGGCTGTCAGACTGTGATAGATTGTTGAAAAAAGGTTAGAGATTGGGATTGGATAGCTAAAAATGGCCAAACATGTCGACGATGAAGTGCTTCGGTACACGACGCAGCAAATGAATTTCAGGTTCTGCGCATAGGGCAAATCTCTCGTGAGTACACTGCGCAGAAAATGAATTTCATGTTCTGCGCATGTGGCATCTCTCTCTGTTGCTGTCACCATGACTGTAAACAACTCCAATTTTGATAGTTTGAATGAGTTGTAAGCAGAAATATTGGCAATATTGATAAACCACGAAGTAACAAACCTACAAGACAAAACGTGAGTGAAATGCTATTTTGACATTTTTCCGAGGCTACACCATCCTTCTCAACGTGTTTCCCATTCCCATTTAAATTTCAGTTCAAATGCTTCGAAGTGTCAAATCCATTCCACGGCTACTGCTATTCAGCATCAAAACGCATTGCCTCGCCTCTCGCTCCTTTCATTTTTGAAAAAACTCTGTCATATTTTGTGTAGGTTATTTAACTGTACCTGATTTTTTGAGCAATTTGTATGGTCATACCAAAGAATTTTTCAAATACGTAATAATCTGTTGTTCCTTTACACTAAGTATTTTGTACATATAATAGCCATAAGTTAGATAATTTCCAAATTTACTAGTCACTCGTGTATATATACATTATTTTACTGATATGTACTATGTAACAATATCCAGAAATAAACATTTTAGTGACGTAGTTATTCTTGTGTTCCCAAAATTTAGAAAAACACTCCATCTTAATTAAGAATCTAGCAAAACTTCTAGGGACTAGAGACTAAAATGAAAATTTCTTATATAAACACGAATCAACAAGGCTTCGCCTTCATAACCCAGGATGTCAACATTTTCTCAAAAATCGTACTTTTGCAAAAATCTTTATCCTTCCTAAATCGATTGTGTTGAAATCGGCGTGCACGCTTTAATGGCTGAAATTTAAATCATAACAAATATTCCTCATTATTGGCAGAAGGTCTATGAAGAAAAGTATATAAATAATATATAATAAAATACCAAAAAGGTGAAATTATAATGGGTTCAAATATGGAGCCTTAGGTGGCTATGACAAATAACCCAATAATTAACACAGTAATAATAATAATTATAACTTTAGTTCCGGATGCCTACACAATTAGTAGTATTATTGGAATTGTCATTTTAAGGTATGTACATATAAAACAAGCATAACAAGTAGAATGACTAACATAACATCACAATATGGGACGTTGATGAATACAAAGAGAACATCATTCAAATACACAGTCGAAATATTCCTCAATGCTATAGAAAGCGTTGTTCAACATAATTGAACTTATTTTTTCCTTAAAAAGAGAGACATTTGGAATTTTTTTTATACAAGTTGTTAACTTGTTGTACAACTTTATACGAGTAGGTATAAGTACATCGTCTGTCTGGCGTAATTCATAACATTGAATATAGGTATCTATTTATGCAGAAAGAACTTAAATTTTCTTTAATATAAACAAGGCATCTGTAGATATAAAGAGAGTGAACTGTCATTATATTCAACTGTTTGAAGAGCCCTCTACACGGGTAGCGTCAATGCTTAGAAGCTATTGTTCCCCCAGCAAACTATGCTGTGGCTAAGTTTCGAATGGAAGTACAAAAATTAGTACAGCTTGAGAATTTCGGATTTGAAAAATAACATAGCAGTGCAGTGATAATGACATCAACTTGCCTGTTCCAGTTTAAAAGATCATCAATATGCACGCCTAAATAATTAAAATTGGCGTATTGACACAGACTTTTATTGTTGCATCTGACTAAAAGACTACGAGATCTTTTTGTGGTGTTGAAGGCTACCATTGATGTTTTAGATGATCTTATAACTAAACAGTTATCAGTAGCTGTGTTAACTAGAGCATAAGGAGTATCTACTTTAACAACGGGCCTAGTGTACTTCCCTGAGGAACACCAGTTGCCACAGCCTAAAGGTGAAGATTTAAGCAGGCCTATTTCAGTTTTAACCCGAACTGCTTGTGTACGGTCATATAGGTGCGTTGTCAACCAATAAATTAAGAGCACACCCTCAAATACCATAATCAAAAATCTTACTTATTAGAGTTGAATGGTTTGCTGTCTCAAAAGCGCATTTGAGATCAAAGAATAAAGTTTGTTTTTTGTCCATATTTTCTAACATCACATTACACAGATCAATTACCGCATCTTGAGTAGAGCACTTTTCTCGGAAATCAAATTGGTAACTGGTCAGTATGTTATTCTAAACGATAAATCTATATGATCTGGAAGCTTATATGTTATGCTAGTGCCCTATCTATTTACTCTAACTCATTTTGGTCAGACCAACGACTCAGAGCTTCTGCTCCAGACACGTCAAATTTCATTAAGCCGTTTGGGCTGTAACCAGGTATTTTCCGGGATAAAAGGTAGCATATATGATATTACAGACTATAATCTACCTCAGTACCAAATTTCAGCCCCACCCGTTCAGTCATTTTGGCGTGATTGAGTAACAAACTTCCTCAGTAGTAGCGCTTAGTAGGAATTCGACTTACCGCAGGTGTAAGTCAAATTTCGATACGCTAACAAACTCAATTTACGCATACAAAAACCGATTTTTCAAAAAAAATTGACACACTGCACAGTAAAAACCGCCCCTAGAAGTTTGGTCAAGTACTTCACTAACACTCTCTGCATACAATGCCTCTACTTATTTTTTGAACAGGTAAAGTTGGTAAGCCAAAATTTCTGGTCATGATGTATGAATGATGTATTCTAACATAAAGGTGGCGGCTTTTTTAACCTCTTTACCGCACCCTAGAATATAAAGTCATTTTCTTCATGTTACTGATCTTGTAGAAGGAAGGTAGATTCTTCCAAAATAAGACGATTTATATAACATGCTATAACTTTACAAGCTACTCAATATATGAAAATGCTCAACATCAACAGGAGCTTCAAAGTGAGATATCATAATATGGCCCCTCATTTGAAAAAAATTTAAAAATGGCGCCTATCCGACATTTTGGCATTTTTAAAAGTCAATATCATGTTATACATGCATCAACTTCCTCAGTTAGAACTTCAGCTTGCTAACTTCACCTCTTCAAATTCATGTTGGTAAGTGGAATTTATAATCTACTTTAAGCTATGAACATATCAAAGGAGATTCAATCCAAATTATGGAATTGACATCTATGTGCGTGGTTTTAGAGGACACAGACTACTATACCTATATTTCGGAGAGTATCTGAAAACTCGAAAGCTAAAGTATGAATATTGAATAAAGGAGCTTGTTCTTTTACTTACTGTTCGTTATCTCTTAATCATATACAAATAATCTTCCAAATTTGAAGCAGCAGTAAAGTTTCAGGTACCCTGTTTGAATGCAGGAGATGTGGGAAAGGCTATAGACATAAAAGTTCTCTTTACAAACATACCAAATGGGAATGTGGCCTAGAAGGGCAATTCAGATGCAAGATCTGTCACCACGTGTCGAAGCAGAAAGCACACTTTGTTCACCACATGTTCAGTCGACATGCAGTTCCTAAAGACGCTCTGAATGATATTAGGCTTAGTTAACTTTTGTTTGTTTTTGGAAAATAAAACTATATTTATATTATTGAGCATTTATGGAACCAAATATGTAGTTATAAAAATAAACAGATAAAAGTTATCTACAGGTCTATCTTTTTAACTCGGCTCTATGGCCTTCGCTAGTGCATAGAGGTATGTAAATAACTCTAGCAAGTCGGTAGTCATTGTAGATTTCTTACTTGTCTTACTATTGGTGTGATGGGGAATTTATTGTAACATTTGAAACTTATCATGTGGTCGAATCAAACCACACTTATATTTATAATTCCTCTTTATCGCGCGACTTTTCGGTTCCATCGATGACGTTTTTCAAGTACAAGTGACATTTTTTTAGCAATATTTTGTTTATCTGTCTTCCAGGTGATACTCCGTTTCTCTTCCATTTACACATAGTTATACAGGGTGATTCACAAGTTGTGACCAAAAATGAAACATCATACACAGGACCACATTTTCAGGGGGGTATTCTATGTCACGTTTTCCTCGAGGGCATCATTAAAAAGATACGGGGTGTTGAAATTTAAAAATAAAAAAGAATTTTTCTAATATCTTCAAAACCGTCAACTAGAATGAACTAAAATTGTGGATTTACCGAAGTACTGTCCACATCCCAAAGTCTTTCTCAAAATTACCGTGCACCAGTGGTGGAAATAGAGGGGTTAGTGACATTATTTTTCCAAATAAAAAAGTACACCATTGTTTTTCTTTTAACGCGCAATTTTTCGAATTATACCTTCAGTTTGCTAAAAATAATTACTCTTGTGTTTTTTCCTGGAATGCATTTTTTTCGTAAAAATGAAAAAAAAAACAGATTAGTAAAAACCTTTGGGATAGGTTGGCGTCTGTTGGCAAATCTACCTTGATACTCCCGACAAGCCGCTAAAGCATTTCCATTACAGAACCCGTACACAAAAATAGTGCTAAATTCCATTTCACAGCACTCATAAATAAATGGAAAAAAGAAACCTGACTTGACATTTACAAAAAAAAAAATGGTAGTAGCAAAGATAACAGCCATATAACACATAACTTTGACAAATATATCCAAAGAAACGTCAAGTTGGTATCAAGGCCTCCTATTTTATTTTGAATGATACAATTTGTTTCATTTTTATTTTTACGAAGACAATGCGCTCTAGGAAATAACACAAGAGTAATTATCTGTATCAGATTGGAGGTAAAATTCGAAAAATTGCGCGTATCGAAAAAAAAAACAGTGTCGTACTATATTTATTTGGAAAAGTAATGCTACCAATACCCTGTATCTCCGCCACTGATGCCCGTTAATTTTAAGTAAAGACTTTTCAATGTGGATACCATTTAGGTAAATCCACGTACCAAGGTTTAGTCCATTCCAGTTGACGGTTTTGGAGATGTTAAGAAAAATTGTTTTTTATTTTTAAACTTCAATGGAGCCCTTGAGGATAAAATGTTACATAGGAGACCCCCCTTAAAATGCGATCCTGCGTATGATGTTTCATTTTTGGTCACGACTTGTAAATCACCCTGTATAGTATGTAACGACAATATATATGAACGTTCTGAACGTTCATGTAACATGCATCATTGCCATCATTGCAATTTTAAGATGACACCGCGCAAAACTAGCAAAGCCCGGCACGGGTATCATGTAAAAAACCTACAAAACGTCAAAAAAACCTATAAGATGTCAACTTGTAGACTAGGTAGTTTTTAGGGCGCGTCATTCCACGTTTGCTCACTAGGATCGTCGTGAACGTCCATCTGTGGAGGAATCACTCAACTAAACTACGCATTATTGGTTGCATAGCTTTGTGAGACTGAGTGATCCGGCTCTGTAGTTTTTATCTCTGAGAAGAAAGTTGCTTAAATAGCAATCGCATCTGGATGATTATGTGTATTGGTCTGCATGTGTATAAAATCAGTGATATCTGCTGTGTGAGAAAATCATTACTGACTATGCCGAATATGACGGGTTATTTATATGTTGTGCTTTCTGAATAGAGGTTATGTTCAAAGTTATAACTTACGAAAAGCTGAGGAGAATTATGGGAAATCATCACCGCACCCACGTTGTGTGTAATTATATATGTATATGGCTTGTAATTCGACAGTGTACAGTGAATATAATTATTTCTTATCTCTCTCATTTTTTAAATTCAGCAAATTTGTATATGTGCCTAATTTCCAGAATGGATAAGAAAAAGTGGATGCGCAACTAACTTCTAGCTTTGAATCTCAATTAATTGTATTTGAGACATGAACCCAATGTAATTATCATCAACACATACAACTAACAGCTTAGACCTCCAGTAATGCCATCTCAGAAGCAGATTTACATCAAATCAAAGCCGAAGATTGATAACACGCCTCATGATGTTTAGGCAACACGTACAACTAAGTGCTAAGTTAACATCTTGTGAATAACCTACATAATGTCAAAAAAAACAGCATAATGTAAAAAAAAATCGGTATAATGTCACTTTTCTAGATACGTGATACCCCTGCCTGGGGTGGGTACACGGTTCCCAAAAGGACGTCCAGCCCTCCAAAATCACAAGCGGGTGTGATATTGTTTCTCATTTTTTTCAATGTTGCAGACACCGCATTCTCGTCCATTATTCCGAAAAGCCGAAAAGTCTTCTGGAAAGGCGAAAACCCACCCAGAACTCTTGGCGCAACAAACCCGGTAATTGTTATGCAATCGTCGACTGAATATGCTGCTTGCGCATTGTTTATGGATCTGAAATGCGAGAACATATATACGTATGTGATTTGATTTGCCTAGTCAAACACGGAAGATTAGAAAATGTATTGCCTTCTCATTACTATTTATCAAATCACATCATCAAGTGCAGGTGATTCCTTAATCTTAACTAATGCCAAGGTAGAGATAGTTACGCGACAAACTGCTCTGTGGTATTCTTAAGGACTACGCATACAGGGAATACTAAATTCGTCTGACGGCTTGAGTCCAACGTTTACGAGAGATAAGCACGTAAAGTGTGTATCAACACATGTTAGAAAGAGATAGAAGCCGGTTAAAGAGTGAAGGTCATCACCACATTGTCTAGATTGTATCACCTTCTGCATCACCAATATGTTACACCAGAAAATATTCGCACAGACTTCTGCAACAGGTTAGGTTACTGTCAAACCCAAGAAGGAGGGCCGTTCGAACATCTAATTTAATATTTTGTTTAGAATTATTTATTTCAATTTTGATGCGACGAGTTTTAATTAATTTTTAAATTGATTTCCATCGATGGTGATAAAATAAATACATCTTGAGTTACAAATGTTACAAATACCTTTAGGTAATTATCACTGCCTGCGTGTACGCAGGTGACAACCATTTCGAAGCACGTCAACTCTTGCCAATGAGCGGTAGATGGGTACTGACAAAAATTGCTCATCTATGATCATGGTCGTGGAAACCTTGCCTTGGAATGCACCGGATGCGGTGATGCCAAGCGAACCAGTGTTGCGATGTTGCAAAATTTGTTGCGATCCTGACCCAAAATAAAGCGCCGTTACGACCGATTCTGAGCACATTCGACACAATTCACAACTAAAAAATGTGTACGCTCAAAATAAAACCATTATTTGAGCGTAGAGCATAAACTAACGCATACTTTCAACATGCATCTTAAGTCAAGGAACTGGTGTAATAAACTGACAACGCAGCAGAAAGCCGCGTCAGCGTTGCTAGGCAACGCGGTGATGAGCTTCGCTATGAAGCCGGCTTCTACCTCTTTCTAACATATGTGTATATACCTACTTCTCTCTTGTACCCATTGAACTCAAGCCGTCTGACAAATTTGGTTTTCAGTATATATCGATATGATTCAAAATCCATTTTTAGGGTACAAGCATGTTTGCGTCGACTGTGGCAGACATTATAAATATATTGGAAACTTAAATCACCATCGAAAGTATTGCGGCCAAAAGTGCTTCCAATGTCACAACTGTGGGAAACAGTTCACCACCAAGTTTTCCATGCAAAGGCACACTTCAAGTTTTTGTAAATAATGTTCTTAAGTTTAGGCTGGATGTAACTGAATGTATTTATTCATATTCATGTAAAATAAAAGGTGCAGCAATATCTTGTTGTTGCTTCTTGTTTTCGTATTATTTATAGCTTAGATTGTGTCCAAACCTGCTAACATGCCGACTTACCAGGACTCCAAGCAAGTCAAGCCAGGTACCAAAATTATAGGATAGACTCGACTATATGGAAATAGTGGATAAAAATATAATGATTCAAATGTGCTAAAGCGCAACAGTTTATTTCTGCGATTTTACTAAAAGTGGTGTTCAAAGATGGCAAGAGATATTTCTAAAGGGTTTTATGCACGTAATTTAGCGCATTACAAAATACTCATCTAAGTGGAAAAAAGTTGTCAATATGAGAAATAATTATTTTAATTTGACCTAACAAATTTAATTCTTCTTCGATTTTCAATTTACTTTCTTGTCTGGCTATTGAGAAATTACTAGATGAGCATGCTTAGTACTGGATCTCGATAACGGTTTGTTAAATAAGACATTGACAAAATCGGAGAAGGATCCCGCACAGAACATGGAAAATGGATTCCAGTCGATTTGTCTAAGAATTGAGTATGACATATTCCTCCCTTTCCTGAATCACGATTGTTGCGTGACCAAAGCAATTCCGACAAACAGGGGAAAGAATTTTGCCCGATTTGCAAAAATGGTGGATGTGTCAAATGTAGTTGTAAGACCAAATACTGGGACTGTCGTTATACTGAAGAAAGTATTTCATTTAAAAACCGTTAAGAGGGTTGAGAGGTGTTACGTTCATCTTGGTCATGATCCTTACAAGGTCAATTTAAGGGCAAGCTTATTTTTATACGTTGACACTGAAATGGATCTGGCACGAGTTGTTCGTAAATTCAAAAGAGGCAGTTCGCTTTACGACGGCACGGAGAAGTGGTCTATGTTTACTGATTGATTCATAGACTATGAATTTAAGTTTCTTGTTTTGGCATGCTTCTGTAATATCGCACGGTCTGAGTCAACTATTTCGAAGATAAATAAACTCCAATCTTGTGAAAAGCATATCAAAAAACCCACGTGTGTCTGAGGTTGGGCATCATATTTACATGTACAATAATGCTCATTAATAATTCCATAATCATCGGGCAAATCCTCGTTGTTCTCATAAACTTGTTGATAAGATATCCATAGTCGATACTTTGTTGGAATGAGGAAAACGTAAGTAAATTTCTTGTGTGGATTATTTCTGCTTTATCTAACGCTAGACCGACGGGTGGCTCTTGCGCCGTTGCTAACAGCCGAAATGCTGCACTAGCACTAATACCTCCTATAAATGATAATCGGAGGATAGTATCTATTAATAGGAGCACCGGCTATTTTAAAAAGGTCTTCTAGGTTCGGTACAAGCTGTATGTAATTAAAAAGTCGATTTTGTGATTCGCCATTTTTGCAAACCGGCGAACTTCCTTCCACTATTTCTCAGAAACTAGTCATATATGATTGGTCAGGTCCCGTGATAACTCTTGTTCAGAAAGGCGAAAAATATATCATACTGAATTTTTGGACAAATCGTCTGGGACCCATTTTCGATATTTTCAATATTTCCAAATCTTTTTGATTTTGACTATCTTCAGTGTACAAGCAAATACAAATTTTCAAAATTTAGATACGTTTCAAAGTTTTGAAGATTTTGACAATCTGAATCTTATTGAATGTTAAAAATTCAGAAAAATTTGAAAGTTTCGAAAATGCAGATTCTGAAAATGTTAAATATCATCCACATGTTTAAAACCGGTGATAACTGCTACAGCCTACTGTAAAATTCAAACGTAAAGTTTTTCCTTGAACGCTTCTCATGGCAGCATAGTTTAAAATCTAAGGGGAGTCATCTACTGAAACGGCGCTCAATCCTCAAGGGAAGCCTATAAATGTGACCTTGATTCAGTTTTTACGTGTATAATGTGTTGTTCTGATTTATACTTTCTCGACTTGAAATCGAACCATATTTGACAGTTTTTTTTTGCAATAATGTTTACTCATGTTCACAACTTTCACCTGAGGCGTAATTTGCTTGAGGTAAGAAGATACGTAAAGGTCCCCGCATACTACCTTGATGCGGGGTTTCTCATAATTTAAAGAATAAATTTCTTATCTTAATTAAAGTCTAAAACATATGCATTATCTATTCCTGGCTTGATGGGGCCCCAACATCCCAAAAATATTACGAGTGCCCCTCCCGCTGTTCAAGTTTCCCCAACAGAAAAGTAGAGCCCCGGACTTTGCTCTGGCCTGAGTCCCCATCCCGAACTTTCTGTGTGCCCATAGCTTAAGATGGCTCTGAATCTAGCAGACGGTAAGTACAGATTGGCTATTCTTTCATATTTTGCAGACTTTATTGATTATTAGTTGTTGTGGATAAGAATTTAATCATCGATATTTGAACTGATTGACACAATTTCTAGGTAAAGTTGATATCAAACCACCTTTTCTAATAAGTACGAGATGCTGTAGAAATATGGCACAAGAAAGGAGGAGTATGGACGCAAGGCTACGCCTAATTGTCGATGACAACAAGTTCAAGTGTCTGTCTAAAAACTGCAATTTCTTCACGAACGTGCGAGAAAAATTGATAGGACATTTATTGGAACACAATGACTAACCTGCTAGTTCAAAAATCACCATCAATACTCGTATACATAGTGTTCATTTGAAAACTTCCCACCGCGGATTCATCGAAAACCGCTGATTAAATGAAAAAAAAAAACGCCCAGACACGCAAAAGGTTTGTCAAGTGGGACAACTTTTTAACCAAAATTTACATCACCCAATGTCACCCTCGGCCTCCCAGAGTCATTCCCTTGGAAACTTTAAATGACAAAGGGAATCGAGTAAAAACTTTCGAAGCTTTTTATTTTGACGTTTGATATTTTAAAATCAGTCGATTGGTTTTCAAGAAAATTAGAAAAATCTTTATTTTTCTTAATTTGTTCAGATAGACACACGAAAATATTACTTTTTATTTCAATAAATATTCAAAATGTTGCCCGTTATTGGCCAAACAACGATATAGGCCATGTTCAAATTCTTGACAGGTTGGGGAGTAAACAATAGATTTCAAATGGCCCCATAGAAAAAAGTCTATTGGCGTCAAATCAGGAGATCTAACAGGACATTCTATAGATCCTCTTCGCCCTATCCATTTATCTGGAAACTCGTCGTCCAGCCATTGCTGAACCGGAAGAACATAGTGAGGAGGAGCGCCGTCGTGCTGCAAATATATTTCATCATCATCAAGTATAGGGTTTCCATCCTCTTCGATTTGGTTTTCAACGGTTTCAGTGATAAGCGGATTGATGGTATTTCCCAACAGATCCAAATAAATGTCTCCATTCAAATCTCCGTTAATAAATAATGACCCAATCACTGTATTTCCTGAAACGCCTGCCTATACATTAATTTTTTGGGGGTAGTGGATATGCCCTTCTACAAAAGTATGAGGATTTTCATTACTCCAATACATATAGTTATGCTTAGTAACAAATCCATTTACATAAAATGTGCATTCATCACTGAAGCAGATATTCTTTGCATGAATGATATTATCATTAATCGTTGCAGTCATTTCAACTCAGCTCGTCTATCGAAATCATCTTCGGTTAACTCTTGCAATATTTTCATTTTGAATGGATGAAAATTATGGCGTTTAGTAACTGTGTGTACAGAGGCAAATGAAATACCAGTCGCAGCAACAATTTTGCCTAATGAAGTATTAGGATGTATCCCAAAATGACCCAAAACTTCAACTTGAGCGGCTTTATCCAAATCTCTCCAATGATCACATTTTTATTTGCAACAGATCCAGTTTGAGTTATTAACAAGGTTCAAAACACACCTATGCGAAGTTACCTTTTCCGGATGTCTGCCATTAAACTCTTCACTCTTTCAGCTAGCGTGTAAACCATTTTGGAAGTAAAATCTCACCCAATAAATTAATTTTCACCATCCCAAGATTGTCACAAAGGTAACTGACAGCAAATTGAATTCTTTCTTTCCCTTAGCGACAAATAACTAAACAGGTATAACAATAAATACTGTACGCCCAGGATGTCTGTGTTGATGAAAGAATGCGGAAAATTCGGGTTGTTAGTTGGTTGTTGCGACGTCTAATCTTCCGAATTGCTTTTTAGGTTGGAAGTTTGCGTTTCAAATTATAAATGAATTGTACATTTGGCAAACCCTAACGGGCAACATTTTTACTTAGAAAGACGTTCCAAACAAGCTATTACTCGATACCTCTTGACATTTAAAATTTTTAAGGGAATGGCCTTGGGGGGCGGAGGGTGTAAGGGGGTGAAGTAGTTTTTGGTTAAAAAATTGTCCTGTATGTACCTAGATGGAAACACATATGTCAGTCACTGTTTGTTATGTGAATTATGAGTTTTGACTTTCATGCTCATACTTTTAAAATACAAAGAGTGAAGAATATTTATGATCTAAAGAGACGATTCAAGTAGTCCATGTTCATACAGTGTTTTTAGAGGGGTTTCCCTCATGATGCTTATTTTTGACATGGCTGAAGTTAGGAAGCTGTAATTTCGGATGAGGAAACTAATGCACGAATTCTGTATTTTAACACTAGGTTACGACACCTAGGTGTCGCTTAGTGCTGAAATAGTGTGTTTTATTTCAAGATTGCATGCTGGCATTTATTGCATTTGCAAAGTTAAATAAAAGTTAATCATTTTTAATTTTGTTACCAAGATCGAAGCTAAACTTGAAATACGATTATATAAATTTGAAACGGGAGGGACGAGAATTGTGATTCAACATTGGGCCACAAATAACAAAAGGTTGAGAAACAGTACCCTACCGTATAAATTTACTATCTTTCAAAATGGCGGACTGGCTGACTGTCAAAGTTTAATGTTTTTGTACATTACGTTGCGTATAGCTCAACAAGTAGGCATCAAAACGCCTTATATCAATTTGTGGAAGGGTCTACCTGGATACGTAACAAAATGAGGGATATTCCGTTTACAAAAATTGGCAGGCTTTGGCAATCAAATTTTATCACATATTGAGATACATCCTTTCAAGAGAATAAGAGAATCGTGGTTGAGTTATAAGCGATTCCATGTACAAGGATACTCAGCTTTGACAACCTGCCTATCCGCCACTTTGAAAAACGATCTAGGGCTGTAAATTACGTATCTAGTTTCATAACTGGCTTTAAAATGAGGTATTTCATATTCCATTCAATAACTAACACCTTTACGTTAAAGTATAATATTTATACGTCAATTATTTCACTTGGAATCGCATCTTGCTAACTTGACTCTTTCAAAGAATAAGTATACAGCTATATGAATTTATTGATGACGTATGCTTCTTCGTCGGTTTGGATCGGTATCAGAAACATTGGCTAGTCTGATTTCACAATGATGCAATGAATTGCAGTTCGTAGATTGTAGATGCTCTGACTTGGTGATGCTTTCAATTGTTAGTTTACCTTGAGAAGTTCGATATCGAACAGCTAATGTTTTTGATATTACGTCCAGCTTGTACATATTTGTATTGAAAGCACAACCAGTATTTTTGTAGCTAAATAATGCATTGTAAATACTTAGATGGCATAGTACAAAACAAGTATGCGGTGAAAGTTTGTCTTTATTCTTCACAACTAAGTTGCAGTACCAATAGAGTAACCTCATCTGAGCGAGTTTCATCCTCGCTTGCAACTTTTACAACAAGTTTGTTTACAGAAAAGAAAAATGTTTTCTAGGTTTCCATCAAGATTAGCTCAGATGTTCTTGGACTTTGAAATGAGCCAGATATTGCTCATCTTTGTTTGATATGTCTCACTTCAGTCGCAAAACAAATTGTTCTCAATTTGGACGTACGCTTTTTTGTACAGTTATTGTCACTACTTACATCAAAACAAACAGTATTGTGGTCAAAATTTTCCGTTTTCTTTTTTGGATCTATGTAATGCAACCAGAATGGTAAAGATAAATCTTCTCTTGCATATTTTTTATAGTTGTACAGTCGGAAAAAGTAGTTAGTGGCTGATAAAAAGCACGACTTCAAAGTATTAGATATCAAACAAAGAAACGCGTTCAAAAGCCATCGTTATTTGTTTTTAAGGCTATACAACTATATTGATAAGGGTTTCTTCTATCTAGTAATAACCCGACAATCGCATATCATGTTTTTGTTGGTGTTGTGGTACCTGCCTGTAGGCTATAACTGTAGGTACCTGACTGAAGTGTAAATATATATTTACAATAAGACTGTAATTAAAGTGTTCTATGTAGGTAATAACTGATATTTATATTAATTAGTTAAGTGAAGTGTGTGGAATTGACTAAGGCACAAAATTTGAAGAAATGATGAAAGGAAACAAAGGGCGTCCTGAATAGTTAATTCGGGATTCTGATTTAAATAAAAGCAGCAATTTATACCCGTTACGTTATCAGAATATAGAATTATGGAAGTTATATTTTGTAAATGTTATTTCCTAATGTCCCCCTCAGGTGTTCTCACAAGTGACTCTCCTTTGACTGAAATTTTCAGTAACCTTTTGGTTTATTTTGAGGCCACTTTTATCAATAACTTAAGAAATCGGAATAAGAAAGCGCAAAACGCCACATATTACAGAAATCGATCAATGCGAAAGTGTATAGCAGATATCAGCTGAGACAATAAAAATTTCAAGTCGCGTTAGCCCAGTCCCTATTGTGACCGCTAGATGGCTGACGATTCGGGAGTACAGTATGGGTGGTCTACTCGCCATTTAAGAATAAAACGTGCTGCTTTCGTTTTGGAATTATTCCCCTGAATGAGGTGTAAATTTTGTGCCTTAGTTCCTTAGTATAAACTCTTTGAAGTAGCAAGTTGAAGATCTCAAATGCCCAGTGAATAGTTGTCTAAACTAAATAGTATGAAAATGTAACTAACTCTTTAAGATAAAACGATTTCTCTGATAAAATTATAGCTATGACAGTTCTATGTAGACAATACTCCAAATTGTTGTAGTAAGTGGATCAAGTTGTGTTTGTGGAGTTGGAGACCAAAAAATGTATACCAAATAAACTGAAATAAACTGTGGAATAACTATATTTCTACAAAATCAGTCTGTTGTATTATTTTTTATTTCCGTTCGGTTACCGATGAATTTAATCTAAATCGTTTTATAAGTTGATTTCTCTATTTTCAATTATAGTTGCTTCTGCAACTTTCCACAATCCCAGATACATACTTAGATCTAAGATAGAAGTAATGATGTAGTTCTATAAATAGTGTAGTGTGTTTTTTTCCTCGAAATAATTGTAAGGTCTGGTTTTATTGGTGCAAGTTGTTCAAGGAGGTATTTAAAAAATGGACGCTTAAAATGGGTAAACCAATTTTTGTGGGAAAACTTTTCATTCATCAACAAATAATGAGAAAAGGTATTGTTTGGGATTCAATCGAAAGTGTTGACGGGAACGAAAAAACTTTTCAAATGAGATTTTTAGGTATTTATGAGACCTACAAAATGAGACCACATGTAAAAAGCACCAATTGCAAAAATGTTATGGCTGAAAATGAGGCAAAATGCAGGTTTTGGCACTTGTTGGTAATGCGACGATAATTTCATGCAACTACTTGAAATTCTTCAAATCCGTACTTCTAAATGACAACAAAATTGGAGTATATTGATAAAGTAGTTTTTGAGAATTTCTAATTGTTCATTCCAAAACACCTGTTTTCCGGTCATCGCTACTAGTTTCTTGAGCAATATACAGAGCTCGTTCAAAGAGCATTTTTTAATAGCAAAATACACGTGTTTACCTTGCTGATATGAATCACAAATCATTCCGAAAGATAAATGTTATTTTTAGACGAAAAATAAAGGTTCTAAACAAATTCATACATTTCGTATTCGTGAGTAATTGAACATGCGCTATGAAATTCGAAAAACATACAATACTGTACACATTTTAAAACATTACGGATGTGTCTATCATATTTTTTTGCGAATTACTCACAAACACGAAATTGGTTTAGAATAAAAAACGTAATCCATCATTTTTTGCATAAAAAAAACATTTATCTTCCGGAATGGTTTGTGATTCATATCGGCAAGATAAACTAGTGTATTTTGCTATAAAATGCCCTTTGAACTAACCCTGTATATTGCTCAATAAAATAGTAGTGATGGCCGGAAAAGGTGTTTTGGTATGAACAGTTAGAAATTCTCAAAAACTACCTCACCAATCTAGTTCAATTTTCTTGTGACTATTTATAAGTATGAATCCTAGGAACTTCAAGAATTTCAAGTATCTGCGAGAAACCATCGTCGCATTACCAACAAGTGCTAAAACCTGCAGTTTGCCTCGGTTTTCGGCCATAACTTTTTTGCTATTGTCGGATCTTTTTACGTGTGGTTTCATTTTGCAGGTCTCATAAATACCTTAAAATCTTATATGAAGAGTTTTTTCGTTCCTGCCATTACTTTCGATTAAATCCCAAAAAACACGTTTTCTCATTCTTTGTTATTGAATAAAAAGTTTTCCTAAGAAAATTGGAGTGCCCGTTTTATACGTCCATGTTTTAAATACCCCCTTGAACAACTTGCAGCAATAAAACCAGTACTTTACAATAGTTTCTCAAAACAGGGGAACTTTCGGCTAATATGATTAGACTAGACTGGCCTTAAAAGTTTAGCCAGAAGAAGTGACCATGCTCTGGGTTCCCTGACTCGGAGAGCCGGCAATGAGAAAGCTGAACGGATAGGCTGGAGGCCTGAGGCACCTACATCGGTCCCGAGTCAGGGCTGGACATGAGCAGGGTCCAGGTCAACACCTCCCTGAATGATTGGGTGTATAGGGACCTGGGAATAGCGTGGCGTAGATATGACTGCAGACAGGCCAAAAAGTTAGTAGTGAGCCCCGACAAACGTCGGATGCGCTAGCTACTGGATAGGGATAGATAATCGCCCAACCTAACATTTTGTTAGAAGTACTCACCGGCCACTGCAGACGGAACAGACACATCCATTTTAAGGGTAAGCAGATAGGATATCTACAACCTGCCCCATGTGCTGGGAGGAGGACAGGGCAGCGTTCCACTTTGCCCCGTATATTGCAATCTAAGGGCTGAGATATTCGGGGCCATGGAGTTCGAAGGCAAAGTTGCTTATTCAGTGGAACAGTCGAACATCCTGACCTTTATTAAGAGATCAGGAAGGTTCGACAGATCAGTCAACTAACATGTGGAGTAGAGTATTGCTAAACTCGGTGACGGCAAAAAGCGCCAAAGGTGGCCTATTTGCCTGGCTTCGATCCCCACCACTACTACTGCATACATCGACGATAAACATTTTAAGGCGGTAAAACAAAACTTAAAAACGTGTATCTTTGAGCTATCAAACGTCCACACATAGAGACTAATTGCATAGTACGTGTGAGGGACATAGACGTACGAAAGTAATTCCTGTAGCTTACCTGTGGCCTACCAAAAACTATGAAAAGACCTATACGTATATGACTATATCTCTCGGACCTCGAAAGCTACACTTTTCGTCTCAAGCTGGGTCAATCGGTAGTGCATACTAGTACAAAGCTAAACCTTGTGGTGCTCCAAAATCATAACCTTTCCTCATCTGCTTCAATCTGCTTCACCTTCGTAATAATCAACTTCAGTACTAACCCTGTGGTGGAGGGATCATAATTACCATATGTGAATATTTTTGATGATAATTTGAGTTTATAGACGGCTGGATATGTTTGAAATGTTGCACCACGTTCAAGCAAGAGAAGTACCTGAAGAAGCATATCAGGTACATCTGTGGCAAATCAGCGACGTTTGTGTGTCCCTACAAGCACTGCTCCTACAGGGGAAAGAAAAAGGCCAATCTACAGCTGCATATTGCTAATATACATGAGAAACACCTCCATGGGCCAATCGATATATAATTTGTTAATGAAATAATAAAATAGAAAATCTCCATTGTAGGCAAGTTATGTAGGTATTGATTATAATTTTATTTATTCGAATAAGATGACATGTACGTAGGTGTCAAAAAATCTGTGGTGTATCTTCAAAAAATTGGAGGCACCATTCGTAGGATTCATAGGGTGATTGCATTGACTAACGTATTCTACCTAAAGATAACCACTGATACGATGTCCAAAAAATGGCATCAAGTAGATTGAGTCTGCACTTTTCACGAAACGCTGTCATTAGTTCATAAAAGATGATGTGCAGCATAAGTTAAACCTAGGCGAAAAGAGTTAATTACGAAAATGTATAAAAGTCGGTTCAAGTCAGTTAAACAGGTGCATTAGTTCATAGAACTTCTTTCCCTGTCCTACCGGTAGTCCCTCTGGCAACGTCGCCTCTCTCCGATACCTAACCTGGTCAGACGGGGCAGCGCTGGAGTAGGGGAGACCGGGGCATTGTGGGGTACTCAAGGTCCATCAGCTACTATTTTAATAATTAAGATTGCTTATTCGGCATGTTGTCAGTCATTGTCACATCCTTGAATAATCGAAAAAAATATAATATTTTCGTTAAGTCATTTGCCCCGCCCTAGGTGGCAAAGTAGGGTGCTAAGTGGGGCAATGTGGGGTGTAGGCTATTTATTAAAGAAAATCATATAGCTGGTTGTAAAATGTGTTTTTATTAATTAAGTTGATAAAAAAACACAAAATACACTCTGAACATTGCTTTGTTAATTTAACGCGAAGTTAGGTACGCATGCCACAAAGATGCGTAGCTTCATCATCTTCATCTTCTTCTCCGGCACAAGAGCAATGTGCCCAACGACTACACTGTCGGCATCTAATTCATCCTTCACTGAACTGAGACCATCGGTATCCATACAGACACAGGTACTTCCCCACTTTGCCCCAATGAACTAACCCGCTTTGCCCCATATGACGTATCTAAATATCTAAACAAACATGGCTTACCTTTGATTGGATTCGGTCATTGTAAATACGTAATTATAAGCCTAAAACGGCCCCCGATCGGTAGAAATGTCGCTGGAATTTCTGACACAAACACTTTACACGTGGTGACAATGTGAACTTTTACTCAATAAATAAAAAAATGCGTATTTTCGTAAATATTGCGGAACAAACAAAGTCGGCGACATAGGACGTTTACTTCACACAAAGGTCAACTGGCAACTGAAAACTGATTGCTGCGTAAGTATCACACCATGATGCAGTTTATTTAAGAAACGATGACGGTGCTACCCCACAATGCCCCGGTACCCCACCAATGCTCCGGTCTCCCCTAATACCAGAACACTTACCCAGACCGGAACGCCGTCGGGAATAGGAGCAGACGCGGATCATGAACAACTGTTATTTTGTTTTAAGGGAAAATATAAGCGGAAATCCATGACGTGTGAGATATGTCTAAGGTGGCGTTAAAGTATTATGTAATTAGATTTTTCAACCCCCCTCCCTCTTATGCTCACGAAAACATTTTGGTACATTTTACATTTTGAAGCAAGTATTAGCTTTCACGCACATGTTCTGGATACCATTTAATGTCTAAAAAATCAGGAAGATCTGGCTGACTCGGCCCAACATACTTTGCAGTAACATGCTAACCATCAAATTCCATTGAACTCCATGCCTCCACTAATACATTTCAAGTAAACTCGAGATTGAATCTTTCTAAATGATCAGTAATTGTTGACTGAAATGAGACCTAAAATGGTCATGAAGCAATATCAAAAAGTCATTCAAGACTAAGAAGAGCCGATCTGCACTCTACTCGGTTATACGCATTTCTACCAGGAGCATTTATAGCTAAGGTTCTAATCGAGTAAGCATATCTGTATTTGGGAAATCCCTGAATGTCAAAATTTTGTACATTAACCGAAAAAGTAAACAAATATTGCTGACGTAATCACCATCTAGACGACCCCATCCCCCATGTCATCAAAAATAAGCAAAGCGAAGACCAGCGATTCCCTTTAGTATATACCTACGTAATACTTAAATGGTCCCTGGTATGGAGAATTACCGGGGCTGGAGCGTATAAATATACTAACATCAAAAAATTCAGATATATCCCAGAGAGTGAGAGTGTCTGGTTCTTCTGCTGCCTCATAGATGGCGCTACGATCCTCATAATCCCTTTTTGCCTATTTTAATTGGGTATCTTGAGGCATTAAAATAGGCCTCAGAGGGGCGTCAAAAAAGGTCCTAACTCCATCTATGAGGCAGTCCCAGAACCAGAAACTATATCCTTTCTGAAAGTAGATTCCTGAATTCACTTCTGTGTTACAGTCTCGTAGATGGCTCTGGGATATCTCAAATCCCCTTTTGGCCGCCATATTTGGATTAATATTTTCAGGTAGAATACGATAAACAATGGAAATAGATAAATATAGCCAAGTAAATATATGTATATTCCTAACATTTTTTTGATGTGTCGCTATTTCCAGCACCCTATGGAACTTATATCCGATATGGGTGGCCCGTTTCTGTATATGATATCCGAACGCCTAGGTTTCCACAATTGACAGAATATGCATCGGTTAATAGATGACTGACGTTTGGTGCTACAGGGGTTCTGAACTATGAGAGTACAATGTTCCACCAATAACAATATGATGCGTTTTGCCACACTTGATAGCATATTTATATTACTGCTTAGAAACTAATCTATTTAATTCACATCTGGATATCTAAGTATAGGCCACTGATTAGATAGTTTTTATATTATTTTATAGTAAATTATCTGAAAATTTTGTGTTATGGGCTCTCTAACCGGGCAATATTTTTCTTGCAATATAGCAATTATAACCCAGCCAATATGAAGCTATTGAAGAAATGTGTAAAACGTGGTCAGAAACGTCAAACATTTGTAGCTATTATAGCCGGGGCATGCTAAAAATATTACCGTACGTTGCTGGCTATTGCGTCTAGGTAATGCAATAAAACTATTGCCGGTTTGAAAACCTACGTTACAAAAGCATAATATTAGTCGGATTCTTGAAAGGAGTTCTTTTTGTTGGACTTTCCATAGGTAAGGTAATTTTAGGTATACTGTGAAAGTGGTATTTTCAAGAAATATACTTATTTATGTGTTAAAACTTTGTTTTCGAACATTCCCTTGTCTGGATATTTTTCTCCTAAAAGTTACTTTATAGATAACTTTGTACTCCTTTGCACATTAATCGAATGTCACATGATCAGAATGTAGGACTGTCATTGTATGAAGATTTCGTATGTAACCGAACAGGTCAATGGTGAAACTCTTCTGTCAGTGCTGGAAAGGATAGGTCTAAGGGAACTATTACTGATCAAGAGCTGAGCGAATGCAGGGAATTAGAGTTCTGAGTTCCTCAAGGTACGATGATTGGACCTGTACTTATAAAAATATACTTGGCAGACCTTTACGGGCCGTAAATGGAGGGGGCTATCGTTAGTTTTGCTGATAAACTGCGAAATCGCTTGAGGAACGAGATTTTATGAAAATCGAGCAATGGTTTAATTGTCGAACACCGAGAATTAACAACTTTGCTTACTTACAAATCTTTAAATATAACACCAAATATGATATTGTATCGGTGCAAAGCATAAAATATCTCTGAATATATCTGTCATCTCAGATGGGACGCCCACATTGAGTATATGACAGGAAAGTTGCACACAGTACTATACAATATCAGATATCTCAGTAAATTGTTGGATATTTCACAACTCCGTTCCTTATATTATAGCCTAGCTCAAAGTCTCTCGGGGAGCTGCAAATATCACATATGTTCGAAAGTTGGAAATAATACAAATATTCAAGAAGCCAAAGCTATAACCAATAGAATTGTTGTTTCAAGAATATATTTTTGATATTCGTCAACTATAGTTACACACGATGCTGGTAAATGCTCATATATACAGAAACAACATGAAAACAGCGAAGCATAATTGTGACACACGAATCAAGTATTTTAGAAGAAATTAAAACAATGGATAATAACTTTACGAAGGTCTCATACACAAAAATTAATAATCTAAAAAATAATTGAAATACCCAAGTGAACAAAACAAAAACTATATGTATAATTATTTTAATATACAGGGTGGCCAATATATAACTGACTGATTTAAATTGCGCGCCATTTTTGATACACACATTTCAGTAAGTGGAGCCGTAGTAGTTGTTTAAAACACATGTCTCCAATTCATCATGGAGAGTTACACGCACCCACAACGCGCCCGTATTATTAAAATGCCTCGGTCTGAATAATGTGTTTAAACACAATTCGTCAGTTGGTGCGGAAATTTGAACAAATATGAGAAATTAAAGACTTGCCAAGGTCGGGCCGATTTCGAACTGTTCGTACTCCGGAAAATATCGAGAGAGTTCGTGACCCAAAATAACGATTTTTACCAACAAGTGATAATGAACGATGAAGCCCACTTCGATATGAACGGTTTTGTTAAAAAGCAGAATTGTCATATCTAGGCATTAGAGTACTCTCGTGGCATCCATCAACGACAACTTCATCCTCTTCGAGTCACAGTTTGGTGCGCTGTTTGTCACTGGCGAGCGCTCCCGTAATATGGTGCAAAGCCTCTTGGCTCCTCAAGTCCAACAATTTAACCTGCAAAACAAGTGGTTCCAGCAGGACGGAGCAACTTGTCACACAGCTAGGGAAACAATGAATATTTCCGGAACGTTTAATTTCTCGATTTGGTGATGTCAATTGGCCATCAATGTCACCGGATTTAACGGGTCCTGACTTTTTTTTTATGGGGATTTTTGAAAAATACGGTATATGCCAACAAACCAAATACTGTAGAGCAGCTGAAGAACAATACAACGGAAGCGATTGAAAATATTCCTCCCGAAACCTACCAAAAAGTGATGGAACATGTAATCAAGAGAGCTCAGGTTTGCGCGACTTTCTAAGTTTCAGTAAAATATTGAGATTAAAACAATGGACGTATTTTATTTCATTCCACAATATTCAAGATGCAAACCAGTCAGTTACATATCGGCCACCCTGTGTAAATAATATTTCAGAATATGGAACTTTCACTCGAACTGAGTCAGTAGAAATACGAGAGTAAACAAAAAACACTGACAATATTCCCATATATGTTTTAACCAAATTGAGACACAGCATAATTATGGTATGTTACATTAAAATAAAGACAACCGTTTCGTGTTGTGTTGTGGTTAGTGTAAGAGTATTTTGTATTTTTTTTCTCTGCGGGTTTTTCATTTACTTTTCTCGATATGAACATTTTTTAGTATAGTGTATATATTGCAGACAAATAAATAATATTATTATGTATTATTATTATTATTAGTTGTTTGCACGGTTTTTTGGCGGATACGCCACAATGCCATACGAAATAAGTAAACAGACTTACTAACTGTACCATGTGCGGAGCTCGCTTCCCTAACGGAGATTGCACAATGTGAAAGCCGGTCCATAGTACTCGCTATTGTCCCCACTCATGAATAGAGTGAGGGAGAAGCGTTGTTTCCATTCACTTACCGACAATACTACAATAAATTTACCACGGAATTATCCCCCGACTAGCGCCCCTTTTTGCTCACTCTCAAGTTGTTGTTTACGGACGCGCTCATCCAAAAAATCGTATAAAAGTGTCCTCGCACGGTGGTACAGTAGTGCTTACGAGATGGCGTGGTGCAACTAGAAAACGATACCTCACCAATCCGGCTTGTTTTACTTGAACACCGCCAGATGGGGCATCGAACAACTTGGAAGAACAGAGGAACAGTGGCGTGGGTAGATTTGAATTTGCCTCTTACAGTCGATCCTCAAAGTTGGTTGGCAGCCGGTGCTGTAAAAAAATTGCTTAAGTCAGGTCCACGGAATCGAGGAGATGCGGCCGTTTTTCCTTTCCCTGAAGTTGTTGTTCACTTAACAGATCATCTACTTTGTAGTTGTATCTTCAGGTATTGCTACGTTTTATATCGAAGATCAACAAACGTTAAACTCAAATCGAATACTCATAACAAAATAGCTGAGGAATACTACGTAGGTGAGAAAATTTGCAAGATGATGTGACAAAAATAACTAACATGATTACATAAACAAAGGCCCCCCATTAGCCTTAGAGGGCACTTAAATGCTTGGCGATCGCATATGTATTTAGTTTCATTGAGCTTTGTCTGTAATTCTTCATAATAGTGTATAATCTCAACTGTATATAAAACAAGCAACGATACCATTATATCAAATTGTATGACTTTCGAAAGATATAAAAGGAGTTGTCATGTCAATATTTTTGATCCGCACTAACATATTTGATTTTAGGACACCATATATGCAGGGATTGCAATAAATCATACAGACATGTCCAGTCGCTCTACAATCACAGAAGATTCGAATGTGGAAAAGAACGATTGTTTGCATGTTACTATTGTCCTTATCGAGGGAAACGGAAAGATCACCTGAAGCGACATCTGCTACGACATACGCGAACTAACGATATGGATATGGGAATTGTAGAAGGAAGGAGCTAGTACTGGAGGAACATCTAAAGAATGATATGTTATTGTATACAGTATGCTACCCCCAGTATTACACAGTTCGGGCATCATGTGAAGCCAGTGGCAACGGTGCCGAGGTACTGCCCGGTTTATGATGTTAGAGTTGCATTGCTATTCAGAATAACGTACTGTATAAGATCATCAACTTCTTACGCCCAATTTAACACATATCTTGTAAAGAGAATATTGACTGTCCTGATTACTAGAATCATGCTATTGAGACAATTGTTGACATTTTTTCAATAAATGTAATAATATTGTAATCCTGCTTAACCTTAGCCACCTTTTGTATTATCTGTTTTGACTTTTTAATTTCAGTATATTAATTAGTGGTATTAGTATTCCGACGTTAAATCGATCCTGCAGGTTCCACGGCAGGTTCCATCAACGCATGCAACTAGAATTTCTCTTTACATCGTCGATGCCTAGTCGCAGATACAGTCGAAGGATTCTCCAATGAGAACATGTTTAGGAATCTCTATTCTAAAGCTCTTATAGGATTGTTTGTATCAGATCTCTATTTTATTATGTTCATGGAATATTAAAAACGATGCTCCAGTTGTTCTTAAATACTAAATATTTTGGACCATCTGGTGACTGATATTTGTGATAAATGAGCATTTTATTGTATTTTACTTCACATCAAAAATTTAATTTATACAAGCTATATGTGTGGAACATTTTTAATATTTAATATTTCTAGCTTAAATAGTGCTCCTTGCGTACCTGCGCACGAGATGGTCATATAAGTATGAGTATACGCTTCTATTGGTCTCTTAAGACTTACATCGTACTGGAAAGCCTCAATGAACACGAACGCATCATGATGAAACGCTAACTATACTACAGAAGGGCACCTGTAACATATTTGTAATGGTATCGAGTACACAGAACTTCCAAGCGACTCATACTTCAAGCACAAAGTACTGCTTTAAAAATTATTCCGAGCCTACTGCTTGGTTACAATTCTATAAATGTTTACGTTATCAAAACGCTCCCAAACCGCTCCAATTTATATTTTTTATAATTGTTACAACTATTTTATTACTTATTTTATTACATAGTGCCATTGTCATAAACTAAAATTGTTCAGATCTGACAAGCATCGGATACCAGAGCTGCTTTCCAATGGTTTTTGGTTTGAAAGTCATGCACTTCCGAACTGCTTCAAAAACAATGCACGAAAATACAACGTGCAGTGGAACAGTATTGGTGTTGAGCACTACTGAGTTACTCTAAGTAACTCCGATTAACTCAACAGGGCCACTAGAAAGCAGCTCAGCTAGCCATAGTAAGAAAATTAGTAGTGCAGGGGTGCGTTTGTAAATCAGTTGGTAATGTAATACCGTTCATAGTAATGGATTGTAGATTGACAGATGAAATTTCACTCTGGAATACTGTGTAACTTTATTTTCAGAACTCCGGTTATGACGCTTGATGACAGCCTACTTATTTCTTACCACGTTTTCTGCGACCATTTTTTTATTATAAGAAAATACACTATGGATACATGGTAGTCCATTTATCGTGAAAAACATACCTATATTCCGCCAATTTTGAGCAGTTTTTGATGACCAAATAAAGTAAACAAATCCGCAAGCATGATAAGTGCACTTTTGACGTTCCAAAAGGTTTACTTTATTCTGTTTCCAAACCATGGAACAGGTACGTCAAACAATTAGGAGTGCTGAAATTGTTACAGAATAGCACAAAGTACACTATGTAACAATTCACGAATGCAGACCATATTAGTTAACCTTCTTTAGACTGTCACCTTTATTTTGAATTACTAGTTACATAAAAATGAACATATTAATGATTGTCACATTTTTAGTAGCTTACATCGACTACACTAGCTGTGGGGCACAGACGATGGTCCTTCCACTCGATACCCACAACTTTTGCACACCAATAGGCCCAGGAAGGAAACCACGTCGAAAATGCTTTGGCTGTTACAAAAAGTTGCGGGCTACATTATCTAAAACAGAAACGAATAGAAAAATTACCAAAGTGGCAACATATTGCATTGAGTGTAATCGAAAAATGTGTCGAATATGCTTTGATGAAATTCATTACAAATAGGAAACGGTGGCTAAGCATTGGGGCCATGACGTCCCTGCCGAGTCTAGATCGACATGTATATTTTTTAGTTCTATATCTTTCTCATAAACTTAACGGAATAAAGACTTTATAGGATTGCAAATATACTGACATATAAAATGCAACATCCAGAATTATTTATTGAATTTTGATAAAAACTTGTAAACATATTTGTTATCATGAGAGTATACGCTGATGAAATGTTGAAGCCATTCCGAGCCGTACTTCTTTGTAAAGGCTTTTTTTATCTTATCAGGATCCGAACAATATAATCATGTTTACCTAATATTCAGTAAGTTTTCTGTGTTGGTTCCATTTGTTTTATTGTTGTTTCATTGCATTATCATGCCTAGAGTTCGAAGACGCGCTAATGCCACTCAAGTTTGAAAGAGGTCGGATAGTAATCGGGTTAAGTGAAGCCAAATTTTCTTTTAGTGAAATCGCTAATCAGGTGAATCGAAACGAAGATACTATATTGAGATGTTGTCGAGCATGGTTTCAATAAGGCCAAAATCGACGAGCTAGAGGTACTGGACGTCAAACACTACTACAGACTACTGAGCGACAGTTTATCGCCGAATAAGGCCTTTTGGACTGTTTTCATACCGTCCCCATCTTGTACTAGCTCTGATCCCACAGCGAACAGAGGAGCTTCAACACATTATTAACATTAATGTGGGATATCTCAGCTATTTTGCGAAATTTCTGATTGAAATTTTTACACTTCTAGTCGGTATTGCATTTTCTATATCATTTAGTGCATGTAGGGGGTACATATTAGATGAGTAACGATCGGGAAGTGGTTACCATAACTCCAAACTGAGTAGACGTGCACGCTGCCTATTCATCAATGAACAAATACTATACTCTTTTTTTTGTGACCGGAAAAAAGTTTGACATTTTATCTATGTCGACAGATAACAAAATGTCACTTTTTATGAAATTACTTTTTCCCCGGGAAAAAATGAGTAGTTTTTTCCCGGATATTGATGGCTTTTGTTGTTGTGACAATTTCTAAAAAGAAACCAATAACACCGTCTCCGACAAAGAACTGCATGTTTTTTCATCTTCCATTCCATGAATCTTGAATACGCGGTTTCGTAAATTTTCCGCGGTTTAGCTGGCAATAATTTTTGTTACTTTGGCTACTTCTACGTACTAATTCCGGTGGAGTCAGAGAAAACTCGGAATCAGACATTTTTTACTTTATAGTAATAAAAATAACTTTTAAACAACCACTAAGTTCACAGTTTTTAGATCAAATCACAAAATTAAATTGACAGCTAGTTGATTACTTTAAAAGTTTCCTTAGCAACACAGGACTAATTGTCGCTATAAGTACAACAATGCCTACTAATTTTGAAATTCAAACTTCACACCGATAATTTTCTGACTTAAATATTGTAGTAATATAATTTTTCAATACTAAGTAGTCGTTTTTCCTGTCACAGAAAAAAACTTGTGTATTATACACGGGGAAAATATAAGCTAAAATCTAGTACTTTTATAATAAATAACTATTATTCACATTATTTCTCTGTAGTAACACACTACAAAATTCTGTATTAAATACGTCAATTTCAATGATTTGCTGCTGCTGGTCTTCTGGGATGATCCATGGGCTATGGCGCCTTGACGGTATTCTGGCATTACTATGATGATTGCGTATGGTCCAGTATCTTTATTATTAGCAACGAAATAACTCACTTAGTGGGAATAGCAGGTTTAGTCACATGCGCTTTACAGAATCATTCAACTTGCGATGTGGGAATTCGTATCAAGCGGTATTCCTTTAATTCGTTCAAATAACGGGACTTCTCAGATTAGTAACTCTTTTGAATCTAAAAATGCTATCATAATTCTTTTTTAGTAATACAGCTTTTGTCCGTCCAACCACTGACCACAAACCATGAACAACTGTTTCATGCTTTTTGGTCACTCATCAGCATGGTCTAGGGTTGGTCTCAGGTAGGACAACGAACGAAAGCTGAGCACCTATCCTCTATTCAGGATATAATGTCTTTTAAAATAAGACTATTACCAGCTGTCAAAAGCTATATTACTACCGTAGCTACTACACCTCCACAGTGTTTATCCGGCTGTCAAATGCGAACTGGCATGCAGTTCCAATAGACAGCTTGCTGTTTCACTTTCGCAGTTGACGATTTTGCTAGTAGATGTCACTTCGTTCTGTCTTTTTTTCGATAATCCATTTTTATGTGTAGTGTAATCTATATGATATATGCTCTTAGTAATTACGCAGTTGATACAATGTTGCGTCATGCTTATTCACCAATGAAAACAAGTTCCTTCTGATCTATTGCTCATTGTATTCTGATTTATGGTGTATTGAATGCCTAGAATGCATCTTCAGCAGGAATCTACGTGTGCCTGAGCCTAGATGTCTTGTAAGTAAAAGCTACACTATAAATAGGTCCTGCGAAACTTATTCCATAGTTCAATACTCATATTCATTACAAATTTGTAATTTTGCAACGGCCTGTACGTATAGTCCTCAAATAAAATTTTTAAAAAATTATTTCTAAATCCACTGATTTGAGATGTATGTGTAGTTCAAAACTGTTAAAAACTTATTTTTGACTTATATTCATAGGACTAGGACTAATTCAATATATTATTACTTCCCACGCCATACTGGCGAGGAAGTATTGTAATCGCGAAAAATTTTGAAAATGAAATATAAAACCAAAAACCATGTCGCTTATTTCCATCGGTCTGTATGTATTTTGGACTGTCTGCTCATCTTATAACTTCTACTATAAATTCTTACACAATATTACTGCTATGCCAATGACGCAAAAGATTTGTAGTTTTTGAAAGTCGGTTCAGTAGCGAAACGAAAAAGGCCTACTGCTCGTGTCGCGTGCCAACCGTGATAAATGTTCTGGTATGGAATTACATGCAACAGCATAGTGTTTTCTATGCTCTTACCGTGCTACAACGGTCGCACGTTTGACCGAATGAAGAGGAGAGGCGACGTTCCCAGATGCTCTACCGGTAGGGCAGCGAAAGAATGTCTATGGACTAATTGTATAGACCTGTTTGGCTGACTTTTATCTCGGAGGGGTCTAGTTTATGCTGAACATATTCCATCGTGTACTGATAAGGGCGTTGCGTGGGAAGTGCAGCGTCAACCTACTTAATTTCAATTTTTCTTCTTTGGGGGCCAAAATTTTCCAACTTCTATGACAATCAGGCACGATTTTTTTTGTATCTATTGTATTTGTGTTAGTATGTCTTAGTGCTATATATGTACATACATACATATGCATTCAATAGCGTACACTACTAACAACCTGTGTCTAAGTGAGGGAGCATTATATGACCCATGTTTATAGGAACTTTTTGTATATTTTTCAATGTACTTTCCACTCTATAAATATTTCTCGTTTTTGTGAATCATCTTGTACATTTGATGTATGGATGGAGATGGAAAAGGAAATGCAGCAAGTTCCCGTATCCCTGTATTGAAGTAAGGGAGCATTATACAGGGTGTCCCAGAAGTCGACGTCAAGCCGAAACCGGGTGATAGGCAAAGTCATAACAGCTATCAGAAAAATATTTAAAAAAATTTTATGTATATGTTTTGAAAATTATAGGTCTTTGACAAAAATATAGAAATTTCACACCCTACGGCAGTCTGTCAACTCCTGTTACTACAAATATTAACTTTTTTTGGATTTTATTTCTACAATGTAATGATGAATAATGCATCTTCAAACTGGTGTCTCAACCTTATTGCCAACTTTTCTCGTTCAGGAAAAAATGCCACTTATTTCCCAACCCAGTATTCCAAAGTAAAACTTTGCTCAACTTTAAGTGGCTGTACTGGAAAAAAATGTACTACAAGAGTTTGGCAAGTAACCTTAAAAGTTGGCGCATTTAATAAGGATTCCAAAATGGTATAACACTTAGAAGATTACTCGTTAACTTATGCATAATTTTTATTTGAAGAAAAACTGATGAAAATTTTTCAAAATTTCCTTATTAAACAGCGATTATGAAAACGCACAACAGTGGGCATCAAAATGCTGCTGATGATGATTTAGCTTTACAGCAAATGCTCAAACTGTTTTCCTTCAGCCGCAATACACGCTCGACATCTTCTTAAAAAAGATCGGGTTATTAAACGAGCGAATCCACGGTTATTAACAAACTCAGCTGCTTCCAATAGTCTTTGCCGTAGCTCAGCTACATTCTGAATCGACTTGAAATACACTTTTTCCTTTACAGTTCCCCAGTAAAAAAAATCTAACGGATTCAAATCTGGGGACCGGGCTGGCCACGGTATTGTACCAGACCGCCCTATCCTTCTGCCTGGAAAGTTTTGATCGAGATACTCTCTCACTGAGAGTGCGTAGTGAGTATTTACAGAGACATGTGGTTTCAGCATGATGGCTGCCCAGCGCACTATGCACTCTCAGTGAGAAAGTATCTCGATCAAAACTTTAAAGGCAGATGGATAAGGCGGTCTGGTACAATACCGTGGCCAGCCCGATCACCTCATTTGAATCCTTTAGATTTTTTTCTGGGGAACTGTAAAAGAAAAAGTGTATTTCAAGCCGATTCAAAATGTAGCTGAGCTACGGCAAAGACTATTGGAAGCAGCTGAGTTTGTTAATAACCGTGGATTCGCTCGTTTAATAACCCGATCTTTTTTAAGAAGATGTCGAGCGTGTATTGGGGTCGAAGGAAAACAGTTTGAGCATTTGCTGTAAAGGAAAATCATCAGCAGCATTTTGACGCCCACTGTTGTGCAAACAGTTATCCTTAAGGGTCCTTGTGCGTTTTCATAATCGCTGTTTAATTAGGAAATTTTGAAAAATTTTCATAAGTTTTTTTTCAAATAAAAATTTTGCATAAGTTAACGAGTAATCTTCTAAGTGTTATACCATTTTGGAATCGCTATTAAATGCGCCAACTTTTAAGGTTACTTGCCAAACTCTCGTAGTACATTTTTTCCAGTACAGCCAGTTAAAGTTGAGCAAAGTTGGGAAATAAGTGGCAATTTTTCCTGAATGAGAAAAGTTGACAGTAAGGTTGAGACACCAGTTTGAAGATGCATTATTCATCATTAGATTGTAAAAATAAAATCCAAAAAAAGTTAATATTTGTAGTAACAGGAGTTGACAGACTGCCGTAGGGTGTGAAATTTCTATATCTTTTTCAAAGACCTATAATTTTCAAAACACATACATAAAATTTTTTTAAATATTTTTCTGATAGCTGTTATGACTTTGCCTATCACCCGGTTTCGGCTTGACGTCGACTTCTGGGACACCCTGTATGACTCACGATTACCAAAACTTTTTGTGTATTTTTCGATGATAAATGCAGTAAAGTTCGGTTCTAGGCATTGATATCGAAATTTTTAAAACAAGTACTGAGGGTTGCGTTTGAAATTAAACACCTTCCCAAACATACAACATTGTCAATTATACTGCTGAGTGTTATTTTGAGCGCGCGCAGAAACGGCTATGAACTTCTTTAAAGAAGTTCGAGGTTTTTATTTTATTATTGCCTTTCATATGGAAAGCATTTTTTATTTAACCAACATGCTCCCCTTACTGTACATATTTTATTAATCTTACGAAATTGCAATGTTTATGAAAAGGTTTTGACAAATAAATGCTAAGTTCTTATATTTTGTAAATATATTTTACTTTTGCTTTCTTTGATTTTTTATGTGCACCATAACCTTGGTTTTAATCGTTTTCGTTTTTTCTTTTCTTTTACGTTATCAATAATCCATTGTAGGTTTCTTCATCTTCGCGCCAAAGTTCAGGTGTCCAAACTGTCCGAATGTCTACTCTAAGAAGTCGACGTTATCAAGACATGCAAAGTACGAATGTGGTAAGCTGCCCAGGTTTGGTTGCACTCTATGTGATTACAGAGGATATCAAAAAACTCATGTGGAAAGGCACTTGTTCACCAAGCACAAGTTTCAAACAAAAAACGAGATCAAAAGACATGTTTGCGTACATTCTTTTGACTGACATATGTTTGTATTTATGGTTTTTATAGTTTTTGTTAATTCGCTTAACCCCCCTTCAAACAATAGGGCGATTGATGGTACTGCCTATTTTCTGCGTTTTGAAATATAATTTTGAAACTGAGATGCTCGGTATGAGAACCTATCATAGTTTTCGTAATAATCGACACCATCTAGACCAGGGGTTCCCTAACTTATTTGGGTCGCGCCCCCTTTCGACCATAAAAAAACATTCGCGACCCCCATCCCCCAGTCCAGATTATCAGGTCAGAATAAAGAGGTATTTAATTATAAAATAGGTATTTTAATTGCTCATTAAAGTTATAGGAATACCATACAAAAGGTATTTGGTAAGTAGTACCTACTTATTGGAATATGACGGATGAGCTTGCATGGATTTGACGAGGTTTACAATTCTCGGCTTATCCACAGAAATCGCACAACGCAAATCACTACCAATGTCAAGTATATTTCTGTACTTGGTTTTTAGTGCGACTACAGCAGAAAATCCCCTTTCACACAAGTATGTACTTGAGAAGGGTAAACACAACTGAAGTGCTTTTTCTGTTATTTTGGGGTAAATTGAGAAATATTTGACCCAAAACAATGATTGACTTATTTTTTCAAACTCGTATTTGACAGTAGAACAATTTTTACTGTCTAACGCTTTCTCTTGAAGTGTTAATGGCAGGGCATCTATCTACGTCATCATCAAATGAATTGGGGAGGTAACGATTGAACACATCAATAAGGCATCGCAAATGATTTGTTATTTTTTTATTAGTTTCAGCATCTTGAAAAACCTTCATAAAGCGGGTTTCTTCTGAAAGACTGTATAATTTGGGAACACATACTAATTTGATGGCTCTGCTAATACTTTGCGATCCCAAAGTGTTTCTTGTTTATGCCTAATAAGGTTCTTAACATTCGCCCACTGAGGAAACAATATGTTCCAGACAGGCGTCAATCTCAGATAATTTCTGTGCCTTTTAATCGAGAATGAATTTTATTTATTGGTCTATTGGTCGTATCGAGCAGCTGGAATGCATTCTCTCAGCGGTCGCAGGTTTTCATACTTAACTACACAGGTGGACCGCGCTCTCCTTCAAAGGTCTATGAGCTAACACCCTCCCCCCTGGGGGGCGCGCACCCACTTTGAAAACCACTAATCTAGAGATTGGTCCAAAGTTTTTCTACAAGTACTACTTCAATTTTCAAGTGAAATTATTGATTTTTAATGCCTAAATTTGTGAAAACATAGTCAATTTTATCAAGTCGAGTCCACAGTTCTTCTAAAATAGGATCACCCCCCACCAGTTATCTTTTAACGGGTCAAGGTAGGAACCTGAAATTCAAGTTGATGAAATTGATGCGTGAATACTCCATTCTGACATAAAAGTCACGGATGGGCGCCACCTTGGAGCATTATTTCGATAGTACTGTAAAGCTAAATACTTTAGAACCCCAGAGTGTATAATTTACTATCTTCCAAGATGGCGGATTGGCGGGCTGTTAAATTTGAGCGTTTTTGTGCGTTATAACTCAACAACTAATCATCAAAACCTTACAGTATTTTATATCAATATTCTTGTTTTGGAAGAGTCTATCTAAATGTGTAATAAAGTATTCGGGAATCCATTTTAAAAAAATTACAGATTTCGGCGTTCTTTAAATGGAGGATTCCATATTTGATTACATGTCCAGATAAATGCTTGCAAGAGGAGGAGATTGATTATAAGCCACTCAAATTACAAACATATGACCCATGACCCCCATACCATTTAAAATATGTTCCAAGATGGCGCCCAGTCGTCTTTTGAACGGCTTCTGTTTTCTTTGCTGTGAATGGTTCTACTAAGCATTCCACAGAACAACTCTGAACCAAAAAAAGGAAACTAAACTATTACATTTGGTTTCAATGCGAAAACCTTTGCTTTAGCTTTACTAATTACTGTGAAAAAGATGTACCAGACTGAATCGGCAAATGAACCTAAAAATTAGCTATTTAATGCTCATTCAAAAATAGTTAACATTTGTAGGTTCTTTTTAATAAAAACTGAATAATTCCGAGTTTTTTCCTTGAAGTCGTAATACTTGCGACATGCTACAAATAAAAAATAGTAAATGCAGCTGTCTTTTGTGTCCAAATTACGACTCTGTAGTTGCTGTAATTTTGGCAAATGTCTAAAGCAGTTATCCATGATCATTTTTTATTCATTTTTGTATGCAGGCATCAAAATAATGAACAGGATTTATTTTTTATTCGCAGTATTACGACTTCAATGACAAAACTTTGAATTACTCAGTTTTTAGTGAAAAGAACCTACAAATGTTATACTAATTTAATTAGTAAATGTTTTCGTATTGAAACCAAATGTAATAATTTGTTTTTTCTTAGCATACCGTGCTCGTTTTCAGTGAAATATATATGTTATTCGGTTGTCTCAACACAACAACAGCTGGAAGTTCTGTATAACCATAACAGGCAAAAAGGAGCATTTTTTACAAAACTTGTGGCGATATCTCGAAAACTAGAATACTTTTCTCAGGTCATGTTGATTTTATCCGATTGATCTTAAGCCAATCCTCCTGTGTCACTCTGATGTGTTGTGTCTGGGACACCCTATATACAATGAACAATTATTCATATTGATTTAGTACCGAACTTGTTGATGATAAGTCTTGTTGTAATTGTTATTTTTTACTTTTCTTTTGACAAATCTTGACTTGGTACAAGTGCTTTTCCAGTGGTGAGCACCATTTTGAGTTCGGAAACATTTCTTTATAAATTTAAAAATGTTACTTTATATTTTTATAAGGATATTTTAGACTACAGACGTATGGCTAATTAGAATACTGTGTCCGTAAATTTAAAATAATTAAAAATATAAGTATTGGCGTATGTACGATACGAGTAAATGTAAAATAAGGTAGGGGAAAGGTGTATAAAATGATCCCCCTAAGGGAGATTTCTTCCTGTGACGAAAATATTAAAGTAAGAGCAAACCTTGATAGAGCTCCGTATGAGGTGTTCAAGTGCTTATGTACTGGCATCCCATCTTTTTTTATCTATTTTATATGTTGTAATTTATTTAATGTTTTCCAATACCCTCGCAAAGGATCATTTTATACACCCGACTGTATAAAATGGGTTGGGGCAAAATGATCGCAGGAATTGAAGTAGAAAACAGTATTTAAAACAAGTATTAATTAAATCAATTTTTATTCAATCAGTATTTACTTAGAATCAATTTCTTTTGAGATCAGAATAAAAAAAATAACTTTAAACTCTCATATTTAGGGTAAAATTTGTTATAAGCAAAATTCTTGAAAAAATAGATCTAGAAGTATAACTGTCTCTTGGAGATTTCAAACCGACTTCTGCAGAAATCACATATGTATAAAACCATCTTCATCTCCACTGTCGAGGTCAGCGCATGCTTCATGTCCCCATTTAGAACACTGTATACAAAGGACCCAGCCTGGTTCAGTGCAAAACATACACTCTGCGTCATCTTCGGAGGATTCGGACTCGTAAGTATTTTTTTGTCTTTTCTTTGCCTTGATTTTTATTGACCATTTTAGCTTTACCAACTCCTTTTCCTTTACCAGCTCCTTTTCCTTTACAAACCCCTTTTCCTTTATCAACTCCTTTTCCCTTATTTTCTCTCCCGGGGACTGTTTTTACATTTCTGTCTATACGAGACCTTTGTTTCTCGTCTTTCTCTTTTTTTTTCTGCATTTCCTCCTCTAAATAGTTCTTATAAGATGGGCTTGTTAAAATTGATGTCTATTTTTCTTTTCTTTATATTAAAAGTACCAAAATATGTAGATCGTGAATCTGAAAAAGTGTCTGTCAGGCGATAACATAACTGTTTCTCTGTCATTGGAAGGTAATGTCTCATCATTGTCGATGTCATTGATTTCTGACGAGGGCCTATGATTTCATAGTATCTTGAACGATGGGAACAGCACCTGACTCAGCAATTTCTGTTCCTGACGGTCAATTTGCCAGAACAGATATTGAATTGCAAGAGTCTTCGGCCTCAATATCCATTTCAGTCGCTTCAGCAGTCACATAGTCAACATCGGCGAAAACATCCTGATTTAAGGGATAAATCCCACATTTCTTAAACCCATTAATGGCGTTTGAAGGTATCGCTGCCTTCAAGTAAGCCCCTGCAAAAACTTTAGTGATTTGGAAAACAGAGACCACTCTTCCCGGATGATTGTTCATCCACTTTTCCAATTCTAGGTTGTGATAGACGCTGAGAGGGTACATAACACTTGGTGGTTGGAGCTTGTGCGTGCAGTGAGGTGGTAAGCAGATAATGATGACGTGATTGTCTCTTGCTTTCAGCACCACATTCAAATTTTGTATGTGCGAGAGATGGCCATCTAAAATTAAAATTGCTGGATCCTCTGATGATGGTTTTACGTGCACTAAAAAATGATCAAACCATTTATCAAAAACTTCCAGTTTCATCCAACCGCTTGAGTTGCATGCATAAGCTCACCCTGGAGGCGCTCCATCCATTAATTCGATCTTCACTCGGCGATACAAACTTACCAGCAGCGGAACAACAAATGACTGCAGTCGTTGTGTCGCCTCTTTCAGCCGATGTCACTCTCGCCACTTGCTTGCGTCCAATTTTAGCGAACACTTTTGTATTTTTAGTTGGCACAGTGCATAGACTGGTCTCGTCAACATTAAAAATTCTATGTGGAGGAATATTCTTTTTCTCCTGAGTGACTTAAAATAGAAAAAAAACGTCAACGACTGATTTGTTGAAAGCTCTTGCACGAGCAGCTGATGTTGATTCCGGACTACGCAGAACTATATGGGGATGCCGTTGTCGAAACCCTCTCAACCAGTCCGCACCAGCTGTTTCTTTTACAACTGAGAATGGGTGTGCTATTTTATTTTTCTCGACCAACTGGTAAGCCAAACCGAGAATGTCTTTTTTGGTTAGCCCATACATTCTTGTTTCCATGTCTTCCACGTGCTCAATAAGCTCATTCTCTTGCTCAGGCGTAAACACAGTTTTTCTAGTGCCCAATGCCTCAACTGCGCCAACCTCGATTTTATTTTTACCCTTGTCTCTTCTTTTTAGCGACTTTACTGGAACACCAAACTCTCTACTAGCTTTTTTTTATATGGTATTCCATTTCTAACTGCTTCTAGCGGTCTTGAAGTAGCGTCCTCACTCCAGTTCTGCCGATTAGTATGTCTTTGGTATTGACGTGGCATTATCTGCAAAAAAAACACTTAGAATCGTTTTACCTCGGTGAATCATTTTATACACCTTTCCCCTAACGTTAATGTTTACGGATGTGGTATTTTGATCAATCATAATCACCTATGTCTACTCGTTAACGTTATCTGTTAATTTGTTACACAATTGTTGCGAGCCTTTCTAATTTTGTAATGTTGGTATAGTTATTAAGGACATCGCTTAACGTATCCTCTCTAATGATAAGGATAAAGACGTCGTTCATCTTTCATAATTTTATCTATTGGATTATTACCTTTGGACTATAGATATAAACCGAAGCTCAGGGTAAGTCATTCGGTCATCTTCAGTACTGTGAATTTGTAATATTGTATAGCAGTGCTAATTAGCAAGCGTTATCAATATAACAATAATTCATTTGTCAGTATAAAAATGATTATTCTTAGCATGTGTTTTGTATCAAACTATAGCACGAGCTTGAGGTATTGTTTTAAGTATAACTTTTTTATTTTAAGTTGGTTAATTTGTTATGTAGTACGCATATGATCTTGCATCTTTTTTCTCTTTTTCGGACGGAGCAGAGTTTTATGTAGTAATCGTGACTAGTATTCTTCCTTCTGTTTTTCAACAGAGTGGTCCCTTTTTGGCTTTCTTAATGAACATATAGCCAAAAACAATAATAGAAATCAACTTTTTTGTCCATGGAATATCAATTATAAAATCTTGCGAAGGTTAATGTTGAAACCGTCCACTGAAGGAGTAAGAAGAAATGTGTATCTAAAGATTTTATTTTCAAAAATCTTGGATTTTTAATAAATCTATTACAAAACTTTTCTAACGCGAGTTTTAAGATAAATTTCCAATTGAAACTAAAGAAATTCATAAGCATTGTAAAACTATTTCATGATCGTATTATAAAGTGATTTATCGAAAATATTAGCATAGATAGTTTTAGCGTATGCATGGAGAAAGTTTGTTACTGCAAAGCATATGCGTTTTAGCTAAACCAAATTAATATTTGGATAATAGCAAACTGATATGAGTTTTTTTACTGCAAATAGCAATTATATACAAGAAACAAAATACTATTTTTATATTATTCATGTATACGATGTTATATTAAATATTTCTGAAATATGTTATATAATAATAAAGTAACTATACCTTGACAGGAATGTTGTATTTTATTTAATAACGTCTAGAAATGTTGATTGTACAGTGAATGAAATCAAAGTAGCTGCACAGTCACTAGATTTTCATTGATTTTTCAAGTTTAGAATTAGCTGTCATGAATTTAGGTATACTAGAAACTTAGTTAACGTGTGAAATTTAATGTCGATTACAAGAAATGTTATCAGAACCTATCAAGATAGTGTTAGCAGAATACGGACACCTATAGCTAGTATCTTCTTTATTCATAAACTTTGAAAGCAATTGTATTTCAATTGACTAAAGTTTTAGTTGGTTCAGTTTTTTTTCGTAATACTTCGATCACCGGCCCACTTTCTTTACGTTCCAGCGTTGCTGCTGTCGCTGTTATTAAATTTAGGTCAGTATTTGTTCCTTTAGATTCATTTTAGGCAGAACGGATCTCAAGAACAATCTTTAAGTCATATATAAACAGCTCAAATCTCCCAACAGGTAAAGTGTGATTACTGTTATTTAGCTTGTAAAATCAACTAATTTATTGAAATTTCTAGAGTTCCAAAAGTGCTCTGTCTGCAGAAAGAGCTACAAAAATAAGAAGAGCCTGATAAGGCACAGAAACTATGAGTGCCAGAAACAACCCAGCTTCATGTGTTCTCAATGTGCTTACAAAGCCAAGCACAAAAGTTCTGTTAAGAAGCACATATCGGTTAGGCATGATGGCTTAGGCGAAATTTTGAGTGTATACTCTTACAACTGAGATATTGTTTATAATTTTGGTAAATATATATTTTATATTTAATTTATAATTTCAATCCGACTTCCTCTATGTAAACCATCAAAGAATACGGCACAAAACATGAACATGAACAGGTAAACAAGGATTGATCTAGAAAGTTTTTTTTGACTAAGGTCAAAACTTAGGAATTTATTTGGCTAGTCCATAGACAATATTTCCATCTATCAACATCCCTCTCCGGAGTTCGGCCCTGACCAAAACCAAATTGGTTGATATCGAGCGAATCTCCACGTCTTGACTAACAAACTAGTTTATAAATCATCAATAATTCCCGCAAGAATACCAGTGCATAAGCTAGAGCCCATAGGAACATATCGTGAGATATATATATATATATATATAACTATTCAATAAATAAGATTAGAATCCGAAATAATTATTTCTTATATCATCAGCGTGCGCCATCACAGGAAATCCCAACAAAACAAATATTTTCGGATAGACAGGACCGTATCAAGAAATTATACGGTATCCGCATAGAGTGAATTTCAGTACACCATGATGTCATCTACTAACAACACAAACTCATCTGAAAACAACACAACAGCTCAGTCCTACTCAAACGTATTGACTCAAAACACAGTCAAGTACCCAAACAAGGATCAAGCGATCATATTTAATTCTTCTGCTGGAGCTAAGCTACAGGACTACTTACTTAAGCTTGGTCCAATCGTCAACCCAAAAAATATATTGTTCTGTTCCAGAATTTCTAACAACAGAATATGTATATATTTAGCAACTAAACATTTAGTACACACCTTTCTAGAGAATCTTGGACAAGTAGAAGTGTGAGTAGAAATGTGAGCCCTACAGTTCCTCACTCAGTTCTAAATGAAAAACTACTGCAACTAGGTCTGAAACTCGTATCGCCAGTTTCATTCTTGAGAATAGGTGCTCCTCTTCCAGAGTACAGTCATATCCTGAGCTTTAGAAGACAAATTTATATAGAACCCAACCAACAGTCCCTAAATATCCCCGACTCCATTGAAGTAATTTATGAAAACCTTAGCTACCACATTTTTCTATCGCTATATAGTAAAAAGTGTTTCAAATGCACCAAACAAGTTCATACAGCTTCCCAGTGTTCACTATCCTCCCGTCAACTTCAAACAAATATACATAAAATTCAATCTACCAAAGAACCTGAATCAACAAGCACACAACACACAAGCAATCAACAAATAATAACAACACCGAGCCAAAAAATAGCACCACCTCAACATATACCTAACCCGCGGGAAGCAGATGTAGATCTACCGCCTACTAGCCAATCAATAAGCCACAAAAGTGCAATACAGACAAGGAAAACGCAAGAGCAGACAACAGAAATACAAAATTACACCCAACGACCCAACAAAGCCAACAGGATCAACAAAATACAGTTATACCAGACACTTCAGCACGCAGCAAATATATAACAACTCATCCTCAAAACGATATTTCTCAGAAATAATCTCACCGACCACTCCCACATATGAAAACGCAAACCCTCCTACATTTGCAGCTCCCAAAAATATTAAAACGAAAAAACATAAAACAGATACGAGTATACAGTCATCCTACATCTCCCAGGAGGTTCTAGCAACTGCCAAAATATTCATAGACAATCAGATGCCCGCACTTCCCTTGAACAGTGATCAGTTTAAAAGTCTTCTCGAGAACAGTCATGGAATACAAGACATCACTAATACAATTAAAGATTATACGGATAACACTAAAGGACTTATAGAAATGATACTATTAGTATACCCCCACGTAACCAATAAGACAGTAAAAAACAGATGCACAAGACTCACTTCTTTGCTGCAGTGGAACCTCAATGGGTACTACAGTCATCTGAACATGTTACAGAAACTTATATCAGATCAAAATCCAGACATAATCTGCTTACAGGAAACTCGCTTTGCTGATAGCAACACACATTCACCAAAACACTACAATGGATTCTTTAAGAACCGCAATTATACTTCTAATCAAAAGCTAGCGGTGGCACTGCTATATACATATATTAAATGTAATATAGTAGCGAAACCTATAAATCTAAATACACAGCTAAAGGCAGTTGCTATCACAAGATCAAAAGATCAGCATCTGCAGCATCTTTATACCACCGAACTATCAACTAGACATTAATGAATTAGACATACTACTCCAACAGATCCCTCTTCCCGACTCATCATCAGGGATGTTCCGACATGTACAATTGTGCATATTATGCACAATTTTACGAACATATGCACAATATCACAAAATATGCACAAACGCCAATAAATAAAGTCAATTTTTTTATACAAAACTGGCAATGAATTTTCTTAGCAGCTCCACTAACCGTTAGACATATACAAAATACTAGTCCAGTAATTATTTGTTACGGATCCGAGTCCCGATGATTGTTCATAGTTGATCAATAAATAAATAAATATTTTTTTTATTCTTGTATTATTTTCTTAAATTCGCATTAAACAATAAAAAGGTTCCATCAAATTTAAGTTTTTTTTTTAAACTGGCGGTTGCGCCAGAAAATCAGTATACATATACGCACATTTTTAAAGGAATATGAACAATTTCTATTAACATCTTTGCACAATTCAAAATCTATGGAGAACAACACTGCTCATCATGGGTGACTTTAACGCCCACCACCTTGTTTGGGGTTCCAAAAGAAACAATGCTCGAGGGATTATAGTAAAGGACTTACTAGATACAACAAATCTTAGCATATTGAATGATTGTACAGAGACAAGACTTGATCTTATAAAAGGAACATTCTCAGCAATAGACCTCAACAAATCTGATAACCTCATTGCACTGGCAAGTACTAGACGACCTTTATGGAAGTGACCACTTTCCTATCAGAATATCTAATACAGAGCGCCAAAACAGTCCGACACCATTTGAAGGGTGGAATTTGAATAGAGCCGACTGGATGAAATTCTCGGACTACATAGAACACCACATCCAAGAACTTCAAATAGTTAGCGACATTAACCAAACTGTATACATATACAATTTCAACATAATCTTGAACGCAGCACATAATCACATCGGAAGAACCAAACCAATGACAAACAAAAACTCAGTTTCATGGTGGAACGAAGAGTGCGGCGCAGCAATTACAGCAACCAAGAAAGCATTATATAAATATAAATGACTTAGAACTACTGATAACCTAATAGACTTAAAGCGAAAGGGGGCACGCGCAAAACTAATAACGAAGAAAAATCAAAAGGATTCTTGGAAAAAGTTTGTAAGCAGCATAAATAGTTCGACACCATTAGCAACAGTTTGGAAGATGATCAAAAGCATAACCGAAGCCAAATCATACTCATCTATACAATATTTGAAGTATGGAAACACAACAGAGACAACGAATGAGGCAATAGTTGAAGCATTCAGCGAAACATACCACAAAAGTTCCAGCAACCAAAATTACAGCGATGAATTTCTAAAATATAAAACAGAGCTAGGGTCAATACCAATATCAATACAAAACAACCAAGACCCAGTGAATATAACAATATCCGAACACGAAATGGAAGAAGCTCTTAACGACTTAAAAGAAACTTCTCCAGGACCTGACGACATACCTACTATCTTTTTAAAAAATCTTACTCAAGCAGCCAAACAACGTTTACTAGGAACTTTCAACAAAATCTGGACTGAGCATATGTTTCCTGTTGGCGCCAAGCATTAACTACGAGCCCCTTCCCACTTCAGTTGGCCCACTTCAAGATTTGTACCAAAATATGCCTTTATAAACTAAACATGACGAAACTATTTACTTCTAAAACAATTTATTTTCTCAAAATCATTTTAGATACACTCTAGTCGTAAAAAATACATATTTGAAATCACTTAGGCCATCTGAACAAATAAACAATGTGCGAATAAATGCGCGAAGTTAACAAAGCAACAATTGAAAGATTACCATTGGGTAACATCACCTTTATTTTTTATTACGGCTGAAATTGTTTTGGGCATAGTGTTAATCAAGTTTTGGCAAACATTTGGTGTAAAACAATCCCATATTTCTTGAAGCTTTTGTCTCAGTTCGGTGATTGTACGAGCAGGATGTTGTCGTAGCACCTTTTTCATCTCGTGCCACAATGTTTCAATAGGTGACAGATCTGGACTGCTAGAAACACATTTCAAAAGTGGTACATTATTTTCTTCCATCCATTTTATAGCCTTTTTTGAGGTATGGCACGCTGAAACACAAAATCTTGGCCGGATGTCCAACATTCTTCCATCACATTCTTCTAAAATTGCCAAATATTTGTTTGTATCCACATTTCCATCAATAAAATGAAGTTTTCCTACTGCGACTGTCACCAACACAAACTTCGAATCGGGCCTCATCACTCCATTGTATTGCACACCATTGTTGAGGTGTCTATTGTCTATGTTCTTTAGCCCATCTAAGCCGATTTTTCTTTTTCAGTGGAGTTAATAGTGGCTTTTGTTTGGCCTATAAACAAGTTGTGCAACTTTAGGGTTTTTACTTCACTTTTTTTTAAAATTACATGCGTGGGGTTACGATGGAAATATTGTTGCTTTTATATCCAATTTTCTGAGCAACAGGAGTCCTATCCAACCCAAACTACAAGAAAATGGCATCCCATAAGGATCAATAATCAGCCCGACATTGATCTTAATCGCCGTAAACGACATTCTTAGTTACGTTGAAAAGCCAGTTCAAGCACGTCTCTATGCGGATGATATGGTAGTGTACATAAGAGGTAAAAACATAACAACAAATAAAGAACTCATGCAGAAAACAATTCACAAGTTTGGACAATGGACAAAACATTCCGGATTATCATTTTTACCTGAAAAGACCAGATATATCATAGTTTCAAGAAGACAGACAATCCAAGACAGAGTACCACTAACACTTCATAATATATCATTAGAGCAAACACAACAAATTAAATTTCCTGAACTTGTATCCGATCATCGAGTGACATGGAAAAAGCACATAGAGTACCTAGCTACAACATGCGAAAGAAAAGTGACAGTATTAAAATACCTAGTCAACAGACACTGGGAAGCTGAGGGCAAATCCTTACTCTACTTATACCGATCACTGATAAGATCCAAAATAGACTATGGTAGCATAATCTGCGCCTCAGCTAGCCGTTCAACTCTAAAACCTTTGGATAGCATACTCTACAGAGCACTTCGCTTAGTACTTGGAGCATTTAGAACAGCAGTCCAAAACTTGTATTGTGAAGCCGGCGAACTCTCGCTGAATTACAGAAGGCAGATACTAACATATGCCACTAAAATAGCGTAAAACCCAAATATCCCTGGTCACAAGAACATAGGACAGATTAATAGAGGAAGGCCAAGCATCAACAAAGCTCTTATTAGGATGAGTAAAACAGACACACCAGCACCAGCAATAGTACAAAAATTCCAGGTAATAATCAACAAATACCTAAACCATGAAAAAATATACACCGATGCATCAAAACTGGACAGTAGATTAGAAACTGCTGTTGTGTCATCCAGCACTACCATGAAAATAAAATTACCAGACGAAACAACAATTCTAACAGGAGAATTATTATTATTATTATTATGATAATTGAGATGAGCAGAGTACACAGTACTATAAGCTCATGCAGTAAATATAGTGTACGGACACGTAACGCAAATACATCAAATAGAAAAAAATAAAAAAAGACAGTTCATAGCTATAAAGTTTGTACACTCCTCCAGCTATCATACTGCACTTTGAAGCTATTAACTGAAGTAGCACCAACCACACTTTCAGGTAAACTATGTGGAATATTAGAACACATAAAACACGTACAGAATCAGAACATACAACGAAGCCTCATAATAACTGATTCTCTAAGCTCGCTTCAACTTATTGAGCAGATATATACTGATAACCACCTAGTGCACCAAATTAAGCAGATTCTTCACTCATTACAAGCAGACAACCAGGATGTCGTATTCGTATGGGTTCCTTCTCACGTTGGTATCCAAGTCAACGAGAAAGCAGACCATCAAGCAAAACCAGCAGCAAACATGGATCACACACCAACTACAGACATCCCAGGTACAGATATAAAATCTCATCTTAAACACAGAGCTATTCAAATCTGGAGTACCAACTGGCAAAACAACGCATCGAAGCTGCTTGAACTGAAACCTAGATTCGGACCAGGTCGAAGCGGATAATTAAATAAAAAAACATCCCCCTCCCCATACCTGTCCACTCCCGCTATCATTTTAAGGGCAAGTATATCTGGAATCTATGATGTGTGACAGACAGACAGACAGACCGACTGATTTTTCGTGATGTGCATGTCATATAATCCAAAGAAACATAATATTACATTTTCGAAATTGTACGCTGTTACAATACTTCCTCGCCACTGATATAGGAAGTAAAAGACCCTCTTTCCACAAATTTGTATGTTTCCAGGTCCTAGTTGAGCCAAAAGTTCTTTGATCAATTTTTTTGAACGAATTCCAGAAGTTTGCTCCATAGAAAGTTTGCTTAGGTTTTTTATTTGTTAGCCTAACGCCGCGCTCACTCAACATTGAGTAAGAGATTCCAATGCTAGGTCAAGAAACATAATCTTGAAGCCTCGATTTCAAAGTGCTTCTGGTAAGTTACTTCCATGCTACGTCAATCCAGATCCACATACACTCGATCAGACGAATGGCATTATGCAGTGGGTCTCAAAATAACATGCAAATTTTTCGTATACAGGCAGGGTGTTGCATTGGGAGTGGAAGATATTCTAACCATAGATAGGGACCAATAAAATAATGATAAGTAACCTATGATTAAAATCGTTAGTCACATACACCTATATTCTAGATATATGGAGTTTTATCGATTTGACCATTTCTTCACGGCCTCAAAATGTTTCGACCGCCCTATATATTATGAACTTGGTACGTAAACTCAACTTATGCTATGATACAGGCTCGGTCTAGTTAAAATTTTTATCCAAAAACATTCTCTGTATATTGGAATATACAGGGTGGCGCATCGAAAACGAAACGCATTTACTGGCAGCACAGTTTTTTTTTTGGAAAAACGCTCAGACCCGTCGATTTTGTTTTCGAGGGGGACACCAGTTTGGCAAAAAATCACGTTAACACGTGCAGCCCTTTGGGCGGGGGTGACATCAACCCTAAAATCTTAAATGGAAAGGGGGGGTCGGGTGATACCTTATTTTAAAGGTCTTTCAATTCCCTTTATAATGATGTAAAATACATGAGCTTTAGTTCAGTGGTTTTGAAGATTTATTGATTTAAAGCTTTAATAGGTACATCAGATTAGTTTGTACTACTTTCAGAAGAAATTTGTCTAAGAGAATTTACTTAATAAGTAAATGCTTTTCTTCACTACGCCCATGGTTTGTTTATCATTTTGTTGTTGAAAATGGCTATTGATAGCTATTGGAGCGTTTTTTTTTGCAAAACAGTTATTTCTTGAAGAAAGATAAGGAAATATGTCGTACTTATTTTAAATAGGAATTTAGTACATAGTTTGCGATTGATTTCACCAAACTTTGTTGCTAAAATAACTTGTAATGCTTTATTACATAAATTAACCATGGTATATTCCACAGCAGAAAGAGTTGAAATTATCGAAATATTTTTCGGAAATAATCAGTGCGCTAATAGAACAGCAGAAATATTTAATGAGCGGCATGAGAACAGTAACGTGCATCGAAAATATGTTCTAGAACTTGTAGCTAAATTTGGGGAAACTGGGTCAGTGGCCAATAAAAAACGCAACATTGAAAATCCCATAAGGAACGAAGCAATGGAAGTGGGGGTTTTAGGGCAAGGATTAGGATTCTAAAGGCCCATAGTTTTCATCCGTATAAAATTCCTCTGGTACAAAAACTTAATGAAGACAATTTTGATCGGCGATTACAATTTTGTGAAGTAATCAGTGAACGAATTATAAACGATGAACATTTTCTATTCAACACTTGCTTTTCCGACGAATGTTCCTTGTTCTTAAATGGCGTAGTAAATCGTCATAACTGCCGATATTGATCCGATTCTAATCCCAGAATTTATCATGAGGTACATACACAGCAGCCACAAAAATTAAATGTTTGGGCTGGTATTTTTCGCGATCATTTAGTTGGTCCTTTTTCCTTACAAAAAATCAGAATGATCGGCGGTACATTGCGAATAGGTTGATGTTCCAACAGGATGGTGCCCCACCACATTACGCATTACGTGTTCGACAATATTTAGATCAGACGTTTCCAGATCGATTGATTAGTAGAAGACGCGCCATTGAATGGCCCCCAAGATCGCCAGATTTATCACCTTTGGATTTATTTATGTGGGGTCATTTAAAAAGCAAAATCTATGCTACTCAGCCAACATCATTAGAAGACCTGCGACACAGATTTGTGAATGAGTGCCTTCAAATTACTCCTCAAATATTGCAAAATGTGCGGCAACGTTTTGAGCAAAATCTTTATTATTGCATGGAGAGTCATGGTGGCCATTTTCAACATTTACTTGCCTAATGGGTCAGTTTATTCTTCATTTTTAAATTACTTTGCTGCCAAAGGTATTGATCACTAATGATGATGTATTAGTTTTATTTAAGCTTTAAATCAATAAATCTTTAAAATAAGGTATCACTCGACCCCCCTTTCCATTTAAGATTTTGGGGGTGGTATCACCCCCGCTTAGGGGGCTGCACGTGCTAACGTGATTTTTTGCCATACTTGTGTCCCCCTCGAAAACAAAATCGACGGGTCTGAGCGGTTTTCAAAAAAAAACTGAGCTGCCAGTAAATACGTCTGTTTCGTTTTCGATGCGCCACCCTGTATGAACTTTGTTTAAATATTTGGAAAAAGCTTAGAAACTTCATTCAAAGTATTCACTTTTCTTATTTGAGCAGATGATTTTTTATGAGCTGTATATACTGATTTTGTTCATACAAGGATAGCTATTTTATGGTTTACCAATTTTATAGCTTACTATTTAAGACGCGCTACATTAGTATGTACTAGATTTACTCTAATATGAACAAAATGAAGTTTCTATGCTCTCTTCAAATATCTAAACAAAGTTCATAAATTCCAATATACAGGGTGGTGTTTTAGGTGGAACGGTTTTGCCAAAGCGGGTGGCACAGAACATATGGCAGAAGGGTCTTTAGTGGATTGGGCTGAATATGTAGTAAATTATGATGTTCTGATAAAATGTATCCATATACATAATGTTTTCTAATGGACAGTTTCAGAGATATCAGGGACCAAAGATGAAGATAATAAGTACCAAGTAGTCCATTTTCTTCACAATTTTGTGTATATATTTTAGAACAGACGACTTTTTTATAATTGTCGTATTTTAAAATAACAATTTTTCACTGTATTAGAAAGAAGCGCGAAAGCCAATGTACCTATGGAGTGTTCATTTTTTTGTTTAGGTAGGTATACGTGTGCTTATGCCATCGTGATTCTCAAGCGTCTCTCGTTCTAGTCTATGTTATTCACTATTATATATTTTCAGATAGACGACGATTTCAGTGTCACCAATGCAAAAAATCTTACACCATGGCTAAGAATCTGCAACGTCATTTGACCGTGGAGTGCGGTAAAGAGAAGCGGTTTAAATGTTTTGACTGCAGCAATACTTTTTACTACAAGAGGGATATGATGATCCATTGCTACAGGAAACATAGGGGTCGCAACTATTTAGATGAAGAGCGCTTGAACTATAACTTGCCCTACGAAAGTCCGTCTCTCGATTATAGTTAGATGAATTCAAATTAACATATTTGACAAAAAATTTGTTTCCCTCAGTACCTGGATGCACGAATGTTACATTGATGTAGTATGAAAACGCACGTTGTTCATCAATTGATGAAGACGGAACTAAACACTGGCTGATGACTTGCAACGCGCATAACATGGGTATTCATTTGAAAATGGATCAGAAAACGAAACTGGCACATTCCTATACAATACAGAATTTACCGATTTGTGTTGGTTTACGACGAATGTAATCAATATTCTACTGTTACTTGGCCAGTGTGTTCAGAAAATTTTCACTGGATGTTTCAATCCCCGGCTCGCACACTAGGAGACCTAGATGGAAATCACCAAATATTGCTAAGTATTTACGAGCAAAACATGTCACAGGGTAGCACTTTAAAGTTTCTGAAATGAAAAGTATGCCTGAGTAGCTGCAAGGGGAGGTTTTGGGGGGCTTAGATTAGCACACCTCATGAAAATTCGGTTCATCTCTAAAGTTTGTATAGCATGGTTTTCTATAGATTGTATAGGATTTTTAAGATTTGTCCCGCAGAAATGCTTGCACAGCACGCATTTTTATGTTGCCCATCAATTTATCGACTGTGCGTCCTTGCCCTTATAGTTAGATGTATTTGGTTTCAGGAAATGGAGTAAAGGTTTCATTTTATTTAGTTTTTTCGACTGTGGCGTGGCTATAACATCTCTTCCCTCATGGAAATCTAAAAGGGAAAACGACGTTGGCCTGCGTTGTAGAAATGGAATTTACCTTCATGAATATTCAGATTAGAACTTATTCCTGATTTTTAAGCAAAAACTATGTTAATTCACACAACAACATGGTTACAAAAATTATATGTATGTAATGTATTTGCACAAAATAAATGATATTTGTAGTAGTTCAATTCTTTTAAAAATGTATATTGCACTATAACTTGAAGAAATGTGAAAGAATTATCCCAAAATATACATCAATTAAATATTTTAGGTAGATACATGCCGGGAAGGATAAGCTGCCCTAATTGTACAAAGTCGTATCACAGCGTTCCCGCATACAAGAGGCATGCTAGGTATGAATGTGGGAAACAGCCTCAGTTCAATTGTCGATACTGCCCCAGAGCGTATACGCAGAAATACAACTTGAAGGTGCATCACTTGAAACATCACAGCGCTTTTTTATTTTGGTGAAGATTCAACGTCTTATTGCATAATTATTTGCATAAAATGGAAAACTGGAACACAGTTTTGATTATAACATATTCTTTTATGGACAAACGTTTATCTTGGATATAGATGAAACAACAGCAACAACTTGTTGATCGTGCGCCTCATAGTACAGTGTTAGAATTTGTTATCGCTTGATCGAAATGAAGGAGAAATCTGACTTCCAATGATGACCTTTGACTTTGAGCTTGACCTTTAAAGTCTATACTCGAGATATATCTTCTGCAAGCAACGTTTTTGTATTTAATTCTGTAAAAAAGAATTACTACGATATTGATGTTTTGTACGCCGATCTTCTTTCTCTTCCATAGAGCGACTATTCCTAAGAAGATTAACCTCTCCTGATCTGAACTGTTTAAATGTTGGTGAAAGAGCGTACTAAAAATATTTAATACCACCATTATTTTTTATCGCATACTTATTTCGGGATAGCACATTCACCATCTTTTGATATTACATTTTCCATATATGAGACAAAAGGTACTTGTGATTACCCAAACAATAACAATATTTAAGATACTGAAAACAGTACTATAAGTATGTAAAGTGTAAAAAGTTTGTCGACTTCATCGTTGTAATTTCTGAAGGTGCCGTTCCGCACAGTGACAGCGACAGGAGACAGAGACACGAAGCGGCGACGCGCGCCCACTACTTTTACTTCCCGCGCCTATTGGCAAATAGACGTCCCCGTTCATTTACCCTTCAAATATCTTTAATAGTCTTCTTGCTAGCTTCTCAAATAGCCGGTTTACCAACATTGCATCACTTTGTATAGGGTCTCCCAAACTCGCATGGAGAAACATTCCCCGACAAACAAACTGTTTAAGTTTATCCTGCACCGTCCATGTGGCAATGCATTTCAGATATGTTCAGGATTATACAACATGTCTCATTACTGGGTTACTTATCAAAATTATTTTTCACTGCAATAGGGTATGGACTGCCCAATTTTTAGACCCCGAATCTCGGAAACTAGTCGTGGAGAAACTCTGGCCTCCTGAACTCTTTTGTTGTACGTTTAAAAATCTACGACACACTAAATTGAAAAATAAGATCACCAAAATCCGTTTCCAGTACGCTCGATAGAATTTCTGTCACTGACTGTTTTTATTGAAGCAACGGTGAAATTGCATTCATTGATTCAGTCCCACTATATACTGGATAACTTGAACTTTCTTCATAAAAAACACTAGAAAGATCCTCCTGTCTGGGTCACCGGTCGCCATCGCGTCGCGGAATGGCGCATTAAGTGAATGTGTAGTTTGAATCTGCAAGTAAAGATCTTTACAAAGGATTAATTCAGTGCCTTCCAGAGAAAAATTGATCGAGATTTTGAAAAAATGTAATATTTTAAAATCAAAAATTACCGGAAAACTTGTCTTATGTTCTCGTAGGACTTAAGGGATTAGTTTATAGTATTCTTAATTTATTTGTGATATGTTACTGTATTAATTGAATATGACGTATATCTCGAAATGACTGTATACGATTCTAGTCTCAGTTATGCTAAAATACTCTAAATACGTAGAATGTATAGCACAAACGACTAATAGCTGTGCGAGTAGCTGTGTTATTAGTTTAGACAGATTGATAACTATGCTTATTTTTATTGTGATACTTAGTTGTAGCTAACTTTTCTTATATGTTTGTTTTTATATAGGTGTGTAATGACTTCCATTAAAAGGTAACTTTACCTCAAACAAAACTGATTGCAGTCATTCATACCAAAAAAGTTTGACTTTGAAACGATTTGAATAAAATTTCCTCTCTATAGCATAAAGGATTCCAAAGGTTTTGGCATTTGATCAGTGATACCTTAAATTTTGAAGGTTAAGTCATTTCTACAGTGTTCCCAAAATCGCTTCTCTATACAGGGATCTTGGCTCCTAGTATACCTACAGCAAAAGTTGAATGGGGAGGGTTTTAAAGGAAACTTGCATTCAGTAGCCGGCTTCAGATTCACGATCGGTCAATTGGTTTTCGAAATATCGACGGAAAACCTAAAATGTCGAATTTTGTTTTTTGACAGTAAATCCGAAACGATTAATTTGACAGCTGTCAAAATGTGACATTATTCGAACATTTTCTTAAGGCAAATAAGATAACGTGTATGACATGTCTCAATCGTCTTTTGTTTTCTAGCAACCTGCCTCAACTTTCATTTTTCTTACGGCCGCCATATTGGATTCTAAGATTTTTGAAAAGAGCGTAAAATTTTCAGCCTAGCGATGTCTCACAAGTGCATAAAAGATTGAAGGCTCACCGAAACATCATTACACGTAACGATAACATTAGACTGGAAATTTTACACTCTTGCTTTAAAACAAAAGACGATTGAGACATGTCGTACATGCTATCTTTTTTTTATTATCGGACAGCTGTCAAATTAACCGTTTTGGATTTACTGGCAAAAACAAATTCCGCTATGTTCGATTTTCCGCTGATGTTTTCAAAACCAATTGATTGATTGTACATCGGCTATCGAAAGCACTAAGTTTCCTCTAAAACTTTCTCCATTTAACCTTTGCTGTAGGTATAACAGGAGCCGAGGTCCCTGTATAGAGAAGCGAATCTGGGACACACTGTATATGCCTTTTCGATTAAACTGAGGTTGTAGAGAAACTAGTACATTCTAGAGTTAGCAAACAAAAAGATTTCTGTGGAAGTATGTTAAGGAAAAAGTAAGCTTTTTTAGGTTACGAATCCTTACAGACGTCGATTTTGACTATTGAGGGCGAGGTAGAAAGGAGATATGCGTTTCTCGACTTTTTTTATCTCTTTCAAGTAATTTCCAGGAAGTGAGGTAGACTTTATAATGTGTTGCGATTTACTTTGTAGAACATATCACAAACATTTTAGTAACAACAATTTTTAGATCTGCACACTCACGTCTTAGCAAGCTATACCGGGCCACAGTACAAGCGCCGTAGGTGCATCGGATGTTACCAGAAGTTGTCATCATATTTTGGACCTGCTGAAGCATCTAGGAAAACAAAACAGGTCAACACATATTGTGCAAACTGTTATAGGCATCCTCACATGTGTAGGAACTGTTTCAATACGAAGCATCGCGCTGATGATAACCAGGAAAATCATTTATGGCCTTCATAATATGTAAATAATTTCCATATTTTCTGAAACTATTATGTCTAGTCTTAATTCATTTATTGTTAATGATATGAAAATTAAAGGCAGTACTGGTAATTCAGTCCACTCCAATCTATATATATCGTTGAAGTGTAAGTCCTGAGCCCCTGACGGTGCGTTTCAGTTACAACAAATCACGTGCCAAGAAGATGTGCCAGAAATGGAAACTGTATGCAATATGTTAAACCGTGGCATGAGCTGCACATCTTGTAGAATCAATCTTGTATGACTGAAGCAAATCTGCAGGGCTTAACTGGAGCAACATACGCCATACAATCTAAGGGTCTGTTGCAACATGTTGCAGTGCTGTCATTGAAACCACAGACACAACATGCGCTTAGCATATATGCCTGCAACTCTTTTGTATAATAATGTATCTTATTCATCATATTTGCTCTCCAATCCGTTTATACGGATTATATACTCGGTCACAAAGAAAATAGGACACTCAGTCAAACTGATGTTGTTTGAATGATATCTTGTATACAGTTACATTTGACCAAGAAGACGTAGTGGTTAAATTTTGTAGTGAAAATGTTTGCTGTATCGCTCGATTTTACTAATATGAATTCGCTCAGTAGTTGGGGAATGTTTCTGATGAGATTATGTTTTCTTAAGGTATTTCATCCAAACCCAGCTGTACGTGGTACAGAAAAGCTGTTAGCGTTTGTGGATAATGAGGTAAATAGGCCACTTATCGTTCTTTCTATGCTTGCCCCAAAAAAATGGTACATTATGAATGTACCTCCTCTTCTACTCTCACACAGACAAAAAGGCTACAATTAGCGCTCCCGTCAGCTGTGAGGGAGGCTCAAAGACAAGGTTTGCGAGAAAAGCTGACAATAGCAAAGCCAGAAGAGAAAAACAAACTAGAACACATCAAAATTATACAAGTTTTATTGCGCATTTCCATTATATTTTAAAGAAAAACTAACAATTATACACACTACACTTGTCCGCGGTTCTGTTTTAGGGATGCAAGATGTACTGCGGCTGGCCGGGTCATGCATCCGTATTGTTTTGCTGTTACCAACTTTAATATGAACTACATTCCAAGGTCATTTGGATTCTCGGTTTATCAGAGAGCGCAGATTATGCTATAGTCATGCCATAAGTTCTGTCCCTCGTTTTCAAACAAGTGTAGACCTGTTAATACTTGTCCGATTGTTTACATTGTGGTGTCAGTTGATTAAGCGCTTTTCGGGTAATTACATATACCTCAGTTTGTATTGATTTCTCGAAGCATAACGATGGAGTGGGGCAAGGCAGAGAACCGTATTGCAGTGATAGCTTTACATAAGTGTAATCACAGTGCTAGTCAGATTTTTGAACTCTTACGCGGCCTTCAAATATCGCGTAAATTTGTGTCTAGGACCATTCAGCGGTACAATGAGACGTCCTCTGTTGATGACAGGCCAAGAAGCGGAAGACCTCGTCAAGTAAGGACTCCAGCAGCCATCAAAGCCGTAAAAGCCAGGATTCAAAGGAATCCACTCCGGAAGCAGAAGATCCTATCCAGGGAAATGAAGATTCCTGTCCGGACGATGTCGCGCATCATTAAACAAGACCTAGGGCTAGGGGCTTACCGGAGACGTACGGGCCAGCGACTTACGGCCACCTTGCGACACATCAGGGCGACAAGATCCAAGAAGCTCTTGGAGAGGTACGCAGCTGGGGGATTCCGAAAGATTTTGTTCACGGATGAGAAAATCTTCACCATAGAAGAAAAATTCAACCGACAAAATGACAAAGTGTATGCAAGGAGTTCACAGGAAGCTTCGGAGATCATTCCGAGAGTTGAGAGAGGCCACCACCCTGCGTCAGTCATGGTTTGGTGGGGGGTGTCCTACGAAGGGGTCACTCAGCTCCATTTCTGTAAACAGGGCGTGAAAACAAAAGCGGCAAACTATCAGAGCGACATACTGGATCCTATCGTCAAGCCTTTAAGTGGTACATTATTTGCCAACCAACACTGGGTCTACCAGCAGGATTCCGCCCCCGCTCACAAGGCTAAGAGTACGCAGCGCTGGCTGGAAAGCAATGTGCCAGAGTTCATTGCTGCGGAAGATTGGCCCTCAGGGAGTCCGGACCTCAATCCTTTAGACTACAAGTTGTGGGACCTGCTAGAGCAGTTGGCCTGCTCCAAAGCCCACCGTAATATCGAGTCCCTGAAAGCGGATTTGATCCGATCAGCGGCAGCTATTCCTTTGGAAGCTGTGCGTGCAGTGATAGATGAGTGGCCCGCGAGATTGAAGCAGTGTGCGAAGGCCAAGGGGGGACATTTTGAATAAAACTGTTTGATTATGAATTCTAAAAATGTTGTCGAATAAATAATATCTTTCATATAAATATATCTTATCTTGTTTCATTTTTATCATGAGATTATCATGGGACAGAACTTATGGCACGACTACTATTACGTCGTTATATTCTTATTCCAATACAAGAAACGTTAAATGGTTAATAGGTCCATGGTTCATAGTCCTACACCATTATTACGTAACTGCAACATGAAAACGACGGCGATGGTCCACCGTTGCCAAAAGGGTCAGACAGATTTGCAACTTTTTCCAAAAATATCTCCCAAATTACTCTTCAATAATGAATGAGGGGGTTGGCTTCGAAGCGATTGCTCTTTCAAAGTTATTCTAACTGCTTAAGGTTTCCAAGCTGCTCTTCAGTAACTTAGTTGAGTTTTTGGAGTAACTCAGGAGTGCCAGCACCAATATCGTTCCACTGCAATTTGTATTCCAATGCACTTTTTCTAGAGCAGTTTGGGAGCATGTCACCCTTAAACCAAAAACCACTGAAAAGAAGCTAAGACGAGCAAATCGGCGCAATATAGCGGAAAAACGAGTGATGGCCTAGCTCTTTCTCCCTAAACACGTGTACAAGGCAAGGATAGCTATAATATTCGGCAAGTTCACATAGTACTGTTATGTTTTTCTCTGTAGTATGCCTGTTGAATCAGGTCTACCAACCCGCAATTGACAAGAAGATGTGAATGTCTTGTAAAGATAAACGTGACCACGAGTAAATGAGATAATACAGAAAGATAAAATTATTATTCAGCCGTGGACGCTTTTGCGTGGTAAAAAATGACTGTAAAAATATCCAACAATTCCAGTTTTTCTAAAAAAAAATGTTCTAGAACATTATATCTCCAAACAAATCCCAAGGGAAGGGAAAATGCCCTAGTTTGGGCGGGGGAATCCCTAAATATAGCAACCCTGCGATTACGGGTACAAGTTTAAAAACAGTACTACTAAGGCCCGGTTTTTCATTGAGAAGTTAGCTTTCAAGTTTGAGTAACCCTTGGAAGCTGAGTTGTCCGAAAATTCGTTTTCTGCTTAAGTTCTGCCGGTACTCATTAATACGCCAATACCGCTTCTATATATGAGCTGCCAAGAAAAATAGATTAGATATAGCGGTGTATTTACAACTGTATATTTTACCAATACCTTGTCCTGTAATTAAAGTTAGGTCAAACTTGGGATTCGGAAGCACTTGTTGAGGTTTGACTTCCGGTTTGCAGTGCTATTGAACCTGCTCTTAAAAAACCGGGCCTAAATAGTAAAGTATTAATTTATAAACTTTATTATTTTATTATCGCTTATGTTTGTGACGGTTGTTTTATAAGATAACGTTTTTTAGACTTGGTTTTCTTCGAGTGTCCAAGATGTGGGAAAAAATACTTTCACAAATCCTCCCTCAATAAACACCAGAAATGGGAATGTGGTATAGAGCCGCAGTTCAAGTGCGAGATTTGCAGTTATCGTGCCAAACAAAAAATTAGTTACACAAATCATATGCTTTCCAAACATGGAATTTTTTCTTAGCTTAAAATTGTACCACCTCCATTATTATCCTATACCTTCTTTTGCTATGACTGAATATATTAAGTTTCTGTATATAACAAAAATACACATACTATGGTTCGTTGGTAAACTAATCCAAAACAATAAAAGATGAAACTAGTCTGCGTTTTTATTGTGGAAATTGTTCTTATAGTACATATCTAGGTTCGAAGAATTTTGAGACACTTCTTGACTCTCTTTTTCTTGAAGACTCAATCTTGGGATGTTTCATGGTATATGATCAACTCAGCGCTGAATATTACACGTTCGAAAGAATATTTCTTTCTTATTGGTGTGAGAAATAAAAATTAATAAAAAGGTAATTGCAATTAAATTCACAAAGAATAAGTAAAAATCTAATAATAAATTATTTTCAGATGCACAGCGACAATATCAGTGTCCGAAATGTATAAAGAGCTACACGATGCCGTGTAACCTTCGAAGGCATATGAAGAACCAGTGTGGGTCATTGAAGAAGTATAAATGCCCCTACTGCAAGCTAGAATCAAAAATGAAGTACGACATGAAGAAGCATGTATCGAGGATGCATCCTGAATCTATTGAAGAGTTCTGTAGGTTGTACAAGTCTACATTGTATAAGGATCAGTGTGCCAAGTAAAACAAATAAATCCAATTTTATTTATATAAATGCGAAAATCGAAATCTTCCTTTTTTATTACACTCAACCATTCCACGTTTCCATAAAATGTCATGTCCAATATTATCGAATGCAAACTCAACAGATTATACATATTACACATAATTTGACTGTTTTATAACTTAACCGACTCGACGCCGCTAGCCCCCACCTACTTCCTGTGTTTCGCACCTCCACAAGCTAGTCAATGCGTGCAGGTGATGCACAAAAGAAATAAAATAGCCTTCTGGGTTTTATGAGTTTTTAACGATCGCGTATAAAAGATGTACAGATACTATAAGTGTGTCATGAACTATGCTCCAAGGATGGTAGTTGCAGAGCCGCAGAACGTGTACGTGTGTTTGTACCACTTATCTCCATGACTCCTATACTCTATAACTAAACAGTGATTCCAGCTGTAGTCATTACATGGTTTTCTAAAAGCAATATATTGGAAGATTAAGAACCTGGTGTAATCCCGTCGCACGAGCTTGTTGTCCACATACTATACTGATAAAATCTAATTGCTAGACTAAAAGCATTAAGTGACGGATTCTCCAAGAAAATGCTCAGCCCTATGCTGTACTTGAGGGCTTATATACAATTCCCGATGCAACCAGGTGGGAGCGCAGTAGTTGCCTTAGTAGAAGTAATACAAACTGGATTTATTTTTCTTTTGAACAGAATTGTTTACTCTCAAACATGGCATACACCTTCTAAATAAAGGTCGCTCCTCAACCTTCCTCACGCTTACTCCTAGGCATAGGATTTCGTATTCTCAAAATTTCTAGAGGAAAAGGATGGGTCCAAGAGGTGGCATTGCAATGTCAACTCGTAAATAGTTGTGACCGTGTGTTTGTGTAAGTTTGGTAGATTATTTCGTTATTATATCTAAAAACGTTATTTATAAAAATTATAGACAAATATACGCTCTTAACTTAGAAAATATGTCGCATTCTACAGGCTCATTCATAGCTACGTGGCAACACAAACATGCATTTTCAAGTGGAATGGTTTGTAAGTCTTACTATATTCTCAAAAGCCGTTTGAAAGAAGAAGTTTGATACAGCATACTTTAGGCCTCGTATCTCTACTTCTGAAGCTACAAGATATTTTCTCTCATATTTGACATCTGAGTCAATCATTTTTGGTGATAGAGTCGCGAAATATATGTCAAAAGGAGCTTCATATCCCATAGTCTCTCAATATTCAAACATTTTTAATAATACATATGTTCATCATCTAAACACGGTGATTGTTTAGGCAAGACGTATTTTCTCTCAAAAAATTCAAACACCCTATATGTTTTTACGGTTTTGGGTTATTCTTTTTATAGGTTTTCCATTGTATAAAATTTTTGGGTGCTCAAATCGCTAAATTTTTGAGTTATTTGCAGTTTTGCAGAAACTACAATTCAAAATAGATAAACACCATATGATTCGTGAAAACTGAGGGTTTTTTAGAGAATGGGAAAAAGCGTTCCTTGGAATTACCTCCCATCCACTAAAATCCTCCATTTTCACGAATGTGGTATTTATTTATTGTGAATTATAGTCTCTGACAAACTGTAAATAACTTAAAAAATTAGTAGTTTGATCACCCAAAAATGTTATACTAGAACAAGCTTTCAAAGAGACAAGCCAAAACTGTAAAACTAGTATAAAAGTTTTAAATTGTTTGAAGAAATGTACATGTTTTAAAGTCACTCTGTTGCGTAGATAGATATGTGCATAAAGTTTGAAGCATGTTTAAACGTAGAGAATCACTAAATTATACCCTGTAATCCAAAAAGTGTATGTTTTTGTTGCCACTTTTATAAATCTCCTTCTAGAGAGCGGCATATTGCATATAATCTTTGTAAATAACTTTTTAGATATCTTTCATAATAACGGAGAAACCGACCAATCCCACATTAAAAACTCACACAGTATACCCATTTTTCGCAGTCACGGCTTTCAACTGAATTCGGCATTTTCTGGTGGAATATCTTAATCAATGATGAAAGAGAAAGCTGTCAATGCGACATTTCTCCGTAGGTGGCGTTCGTAGCATGTAGACTATCCGAGCTGTAGTAATTTGGGAGTGTTGGTATCACTCGACCTTTTGATTCATGAACCAATATTGGCATTCTGCAGTATATTATACTGATTTAACGTATCTGTTTCAGTACGGACCGACTTGTTCAAGTGCAACAACTGTGGAAAAACGTACTCACACAAAGCTTCGTTCTACAACCATCAAAAGTACACTTGCGGAAAGGCGCCGAATCTGTTCTGCTCCCAATGTTCATTTAAAACGAAGTATTTGCAGCATATGCAATATCACATGAAGCACAAGCACGAGATCCACGTGACGACGACGGAATTGAAGAATACGCTGATCAATAATACGATGTTTTGAAAACCATATAAGAATATGTTTTACCTTTTACTCATAACAGCTTTCAAAATATTTGGTCATTTTTTAATAAAACTAGAAATCATGTCTTAAGATCTTTTGAATTGCGTTCATTGAATTAAGAGGTTTTCTAGAGTCACAATTTATTGGCATCTTAAATAGAAAAGACCCTATCACTGTGAGGATCTAAAAAATGTTTCAAAATTGACATGTAGTGCTTTTTCATAAATCATGCTTATAACATTATGTAGTTCTAAAACATCAATGTCCATTTTTTTTTTAGATAAAATGTACGTCTGTCAAGAATGCGGCAAAGGATATACACTAAAAGTAAACCTGAAGTCTCATCAAAGGTACGAATGCGGAAATAAAGAGAAGCAGTTTAAATGCCTTTATTGCAGTTACGCAGGCTCAAGAAAGCACCATCTGGAGACACATTTACTCAAGATACATAACGTGAGCCTTAGACAGTAGTTGAAACAGTTTTGAAGGATGAACTGTTTTTGTTTTTAAACAATGTTCAAGACATATACATACTACAAACCTGCTACTTTAAGTACAAATTTATTTTATTTATGAAATGCCGATGGTATGCACGGTTCTGCGATAGCTGTTTATCAATAAATGGTGAATATTCTACCGATAAAATTAAATCTACAGGGTGTCCCAGTGAAAATTGAGCCTCCTTTACCGTTCAGAAAAGTTCTTTATAAAAGTTGATGAAAAGTTTTTTTACAATGTCTTTTTTATATATCAGAAAGGTGCGACCCAATCCAGTTGTATTTTTTTAATGGAATTCCTGATTCTTGTATTTCAAGTATAATTAACCATATTACCTATACTTAGAATCAGAAAAAAGCAAACTGGTTTGAACTCTGTTACATATGAATAAATGACGCATATAACTTAGATGTTCGACCAAACTAACGAAAATAATATGGTCTGAATTGCATATTTTCAGACCTAGTAACCTGCCCAAAGTGTGGAAAAGGATACAAGAACATGAATTGCGTGAAAGCTCATGTATATCAAGATTGTGGAAAACAAAAAATCTACAGCTGTTCTACTTGCAAGGCTACGTACAAAAGAAAGTTCCATTTGAAAGAGCACATTCTAAGGAAGCATAGTACAAGTCCAAACAAGTGATTCGACGTTATTTTAAAGACTTATAGTGCAAAGTTATAGTTTAGTTCAATCTGTTACAATCTCAAATACAAAAATAAAAACTAAAATACATTACAACTTAGTTATCCTTAACGTTTTTTTTTCTCTGCAATATCCTAGGATATAAAATTAAATTCTTAAACATGTTGGATGCGAAATTTTTAAACTATGGTCAAAGAAATTATCTTACATATTAGTGCTAAAAAATGAACTGCATTGTTCGCAATGGACCACTCAAACCGAATGTTTGTCGCGGACTGCTTTATAGTGTCTTTGAGGACCTTCTCATTGAAGAGTTCGTAGGGTCTATTCAAATTTTTATTAGATAGGATTTTGGTATACTGAACTGTCTATATTTTTAGTTGGTTTCACAAAACATTGCCCCAATTGTGGCAGAAAATACAAGAATCAAGGCTGTTTGAGTGCTCATTTATCACAAGATTGCGGGAAAGAAAAGACTTACTGCTGCACCCACTGTCAGTCTACATTCCGTAGAAAGTATCATTTGAAGGCGCATATAATACGAAAACATCCTGAGATTTACAATTCTGAATTGTATTAAAAATAAAGGATGATTTGTACGGTTTAATTTTATTTTATACGATCGGCCATGTTTATGTATTCCTTTCCGCTCCAATTGGCAATTGGTCAACACCAAGAATTTGCGAAGAATTTCATCAACATTTCTTGAATGTTACGTGACATGGACAGGGTGGCATACTTAGAATGCGAGTTACTGTATCTGGGACCCTATCCATCGTTGAGGCTTGCGGAAAAAAGTTCTTACTAAAATGGCCAAGAGAAATACCTGGAAAATATTTTCAAGTTTCTGAAATTGCCCCTAAGGGGCATAACAGCAATCTTCTGTCAATTCTAATACATTAACCAAACAGAAAAATACGTGAACTTTAAAGTCGAGGATAATGTAAACTTTTTTGTTTGACAATTTTTGCTGTATCTATAACAATAAAATGGTGGAGCAAATGTTTTCGTAAAAAGCACCCTGTATCTTTGAAACAGCTAAGCCGATTCTAACAAAATTGGGCTAGCCGAAAAGAGCTTTTCTTGGGCTACAAATGTTATAATATTTGAGGTTTTGTTATTTTACATATGGACGATAGAGGGCTTTTTCGACATTTCGACAGAAATGGTTAATTTTATACGGATATCCCTTACATTTGTATTTTTTAAACAAATTTTTCTTTGATTCCCTTTTATTCATCTGAATAAAATCAACCTATTTGAAAATAGCGCTAAAATGTAAGTAAGTAATACTAATAACAAAATTCATATTTTTTGTTCATATGGGATATTCGAAAAAGACAACTAATAGAAGCAGGCAGTGGAATACAACAAAACAAATAACTAATCAAAACATAAATAATCTTCAAATTGTCAATAGTTGTCAACAGTTTCGCGTTACTTTAAGCAATTTTTGTGCTTACCAAATGCGTTTTATGAACGACAAAGCTGTTGATATGCTTGCAATTTATTTTGAGCGTCTTCAGAATGCCGCAGTAGCAAAAAGAGATTAATCAACTCGATATCCAAATCGGCGTCTTTCCTCGACCAGTAGCAAGCTTACGAACCAATGGTAGTTTTCGGCCTACGTTTCCACGGCAGAGAATTGGAAGAACACAAGAAAATATTAACCGCGTATTGGGATATACAGGGTTTGTCCGGAAAGTAATAGGACTGAGTCGATTTAAAAAAAATTATTGAGCCAATCGTTACAATCCTTTAAGAACTTTCAAAACAGGCTCCTTCTGCGTCGATGCAGCGCTGCCAGCGCGATTTCCAAGCATTGAAGGCGTTACGGGAGGCATTCTCCGGAATAGCCTTGAGAGCCGCGGTGCATGCTGCTTGGATCCCCTCTGTCGTCTCAAAATGCTTGCCTTTCATCGGCCTTTTCAGGTGAGGAAACAAAAAAAAGTCCGGCGGGGCCACATCTGGGCTGTAGGGCGGCTGCGGAAGCGTTGGGATGCCGGCCTTGGTCAGGTAGCTGTTCACAAGAAAGGCGGTGTGAGCCGGGGCGTTGTCGTGGTGCAACTTCCAGTCGGCTGCGATGTCTTGTCGGACCCGACTGACCCTTCGTTTGAGTCTCCTGAGCACTTCCACGTAAAACTTGGCGTTGACGGTTTGTCCAGGAGGAACAAATTCATGGTGGATGATGCCTTTGATGTCAAAAAAGACAATGAGCATCGTTTTCACTTTGGATTTGCTCATTCTTCCCTTTTTTGGGCGAGGAGACGCCGTCGTGTGCTACTCGGAAGATTGCCTCTTTGTCTCGGGATCATACTCAGAGATCCACGACTCGTCACCTGTGATTACGTTATTCAAAAATTGGGGGTCACTTTCACACATGTTCAAATTTTCTTGGCACACTTCCACTCGCCGCAATTTCTGGTCGTCAGTGAGCACTTTTGGGACCATCTTCGCGCACACCTTGCGCATGCTTAAATGCTGTATCACAATGTCATGAACCACAGATTTTGGTAAATTTAACATCTGGGCAATTAAGCGAATACTTAGTCGACGGTCTGAGTTCAAAACGTTGCGAACACGAGTCACATTATCGGTGTTTGTCGAAGTCGAAGGTCTTCCAGCACGGTATTCATCAGCAACCTCTTCCCGGCCCTCCAAAAAGTCCTGGTGCCACCGAAACACACCACTTCTTGCTAAAGCAACACCTGGGTAAGCCTGCTTGATCATATCAAACGTATCTGTCGCAGATTTACCGAGTTTCACACAGAAATTTAATCGCGTACCTCTGCTCTAAAGAACGCTGAATTTTCGGCTTGCATCACTTACAGAAACACGTCGCGCGAAAATGCCTGTCCTGACTCTCCAAGTGCTCGGAGGCAACTGAACAGCCGCTCATTCGTTAGCTAGGTACGCCCTCTACCGAATCCAGTCCGGACAAACCCTGTATGAGAGGTAATCCTCATGTAGGCACAAGGGTATTATCCCTTGAGTTGGGCCTATCACGAACAACGGTTCCAAATATTTTGAAGGACCATAGGCAAGTTCTAATGGTCATCAAAATATAGGGATTTACTTAAATTTAACTTTTTTTAATTACTTTTAGAATGCATCCATATCATGTCGTTTTGCATCAATCCTTGAAATATGAAGACTTTGATCGGAGGTTGAACTACTGCCATCCGATGTTAGGCACGATACGCGAAAATAGAGAATTTTTGTTTCAAATTCTTTGGAATATGCATTATCGATCTGTAGAAAATCCGCATCGGTTGCGTGAACTTTAGCTCTAAGGGCGTTGGAGTTTGAATGTGTGGTGTGGCATACTAGGAGGCAGAATTATTGGCCATATTTTTCGAGCAATCTTTATTTTGATGAATAAAAAAGTACTATTCCAAACAAAAATTCTGAAAACAAATTGAGGGATTACCGTATAAAATTTTCGTTGGCCTAAATTTTACATTAGAAACAACTTATCGAGATAAAATTTTAGCGAGCTTGTTTATAAATCATTTAGCTACCTTTTCATAAAAATAAATCATATCAATGCATTCAATTTTTTTGATAAAATTAGCCTTTTCTGTCGGAATGTCGAAAAAGCCCTCTAGCGGCCAGATGTGAAACTAACAAAGCTTCATATATTATAACTTTTGTAGCCCAAGAATGGCTCTTTTCAACTAGCCCAACTTTGTTACAAGATGTTTTTCACTGAAAACTTTGAATATCACTTTATTTTTAGAGTTACAGAAGAAAATGCCAAACAAAATAAGTTCACATTATCCGCAACTTTAAAGATCATGTACTTTTTTGTTGGGGTAATATAGCTGAATTCACAGAAACATCACTATTTTAGATTCGAGATTGCCGAAACTTTAAAATATTTTCTCGGTTTTTCTCTTGGTTGTTTTGGTAATAACTGTTTTTGCCGCAAGCCCCTATGATGGATAGGTAGATACAGTACCTAGTATTCTTAGTTGGCCACCCTGTACAAAAATACTCAACTTTGACAGCATGTCAAATGAGTGCTCAGAAGGTGCTTCAAAATGAGGGATCACACGAACCCCTACTCTGTTCAAAAGGTATTCCAAAGTGGTGCTTAGCCGCCATCTTGAAATATTTTACTGTCAGTTTCACGCTAAAACATAGAATTTATGCATCAACTGGTTACACAGAATTTTAGCTTTCTAACTTCAACTGTCCAAAAAATATCTAGAGACGACCTCTTCGGAATGCACTGTATATAAACTGTTTACTAGATATTAAATAATTTCTTAAGATTTCCTAAGAGATGCGTCTTAATATTCTAATATTATGATTTACTAAGCACCACAAAAAATGAGCCTTCTCGTAAGATAGGTAGTAGCAAGAGAGCTCAAAGAAACATGTTCCTTCCACATATCGTAGTATGAAACCAGATCACTGACCGCTTGACGAAAGTGACTTGAGAAAGCATGTTATTATATTCATTCTTGTAAAATTTTCACCCTACTGATACGCATCGATAAAACGAAGCAGTGCCGCATGTATCGACGTTCAGATGATAAGTAAATTTTACGTTTTCAATAGTAATAAAAATTCATGAGCAAGTATCATTTTATAATAAATGTGTAATACGTAAATTGCAAAATATACCAATGTACTGATTTTTGTGTTTTATTTTAGGAAGAATTAGATACCACTGCATGCGCTGTGGCAAGTCGTACACCATGAAATGCAATTTACGCAGGCATCAAAGAGTGGAATGTGGAAAAGCCAAAACTAATGTGTGTTTCATATGTAAAAAGAGCTATTACTACAGACAGGAACTGAATATACATATGAGTGTGAAACATAGACTTTTACATAACATATTAATGTCCAGGAGATCTGTAGATTAGTAATTCCGGATATAAACTGCCTGTAAATGTTCAGAGGGGTGAGAATTGGCAACAAAGTGACATGAAGGGACGTATTTGAGATTGGGAGCATCCAAAACTTGACAATTATCATTTTTGTTCAATTATTTTTAATATCTAGTTTCAGTATTAAAAAACTCGATTGAAAATTTTGATTTTTCAGGTTACCAAGTGTCTAAGTCAGATATGTAATTACAAGATCCCAGAATTAGTTTTTAGTTTTTAAAGTATTGTTATTCAATTGTTAGTGACCCTCTATGCATATGGACTATTCCGTATGAGTTTCTGTGCATTGGAGTTTGTAATTTTTATGGTTTTATAAACCAAAAATGGCTAACTTTAGAAGGTAGACACAACGACCGTTATTGTTCAGAATGACCCAAGAAACCTAAAGAAGTTCCAAAGTTGAAGCACTGTCTGAAGTTTTTATCTTAATTCTTTTAAATATAAACATGTCCAAATTCACTTTGATGTCACTTCATACAACTATACTCTTAAAATATTTACTATTGTATATTTTTCAAACTTTATTTAAATCCGTTATAGGGACACTAATACCTAGTTTATTACAGGTACTTTGTCTATTTGTAATGTTCAAATTATAGCTAAATCAAACTGTGACCCTCTATGCATATGGACTATTCCGCATGAGTTTCTGTGCATTGGAGTTTGTAATTTTTATGGTTTTATAAACCAAAAATGGCTAACTTTAGAAGGTAGACACAACGACCGTTATTGTTCAGAATGACCCAAGAAACCTAAAGAAGTTCCAAAGTTGAAGCACTGTCTGAAGTTTTTGTCTTAATTCATTTAATATAAACATGTTGTCCAAATTCACTTTGATGTCACTTCATACAACTATACTCTTAAAATATTTACTATTGTATATTTTTCAAACTTCATTTAAATCCATTATACGTATAGGGACACTAATACCTAGTTTATTATAGGTACTTTGTCTATTTGTAATGTTCAATTATAGCTGAATCAAACTGTATCCAGACACTAAATCGGATCATCTTGTTTAGTACGTAATCATTCTGACAGCTAAAATACCTTTTTAAAAATTATAGCTTGACAAACAAGATAAACATTCAGTGCTAAATCTGTATTGTAGCTTTAGATTCTTATCAAAGCAATGCATCCTTGAATGCTTATGTTAAAATATGTATTAGATCTCAAGGACTACGCAGATATTTTGTAGTTGTAAAATGTATAGCAAGAAAAAATAAAAATTGATCAGACTGAAAGCACGCAAGAATCATAGCTTTTTATACAGTATTGTTTATTCCAACATGGCTTAGGAAAAATTAAAACCTTCCTCTTCCCAACGCCCTCAAGTTTTCAAGTAATCATTCTGACAGCTAAAATACCTTTTTAAAAATTATAGCTTGATAAACAAGATAAACATTCAGTGCTAAATCTGTATTGTAGCTTTAGATTCTTATCAAAGCAATGCATCCTTGCAAGCTTATGTTAAAATATGTATTAGATCTCAAGGACTACGCAGATATTTTGTAGTTGTAAAATGTATAGCAAGAAAAAATAAAAATTGATCAGACTGAAGGCACGCAAGAATCATAGCTTTTTATACAGTATTGTTTATTCCAACATGGCTTAGGAAAAATTAAAACCTTCCTCCTCCCAACGCCCTCAGGTTTTCAAGTGAACTATTAGTTCTCTGTGATGGACGTATCTATAGCTTCAGTAAGTGGAGAGGAAGACCAAAAATATTGTAAGAGCCCTTGATCCGTAAGTTATTTATTCATCCCAAAATTAGTTGATAAATAATTCGCATATTTTAAGTTTGGAAATTCGGAAACTTCCTATATAAATTATTGCGATGACTTGATGTTCGAGAAAGTTATGGCATTTTCTGTGTTGAATGCTGTAGTCGACCGCCCTCGCGGAGATTATGGATAAACAATAAATAAAATTGAAGAAGGTTTTGAGGGTACCGATTCCACTAATCTTCCAAAGAAGGACATAATAATGGTTAATCGTTAAATATACTACGAGTATTACGCCAGGCTAGATAAAAAAGGTAGAAAAGCTTAGCAGAAGGTTTTAATGACAAATGCATAAAAAGATACAGCCTGATATGCGTTGTTTTTTATAAACAATGAGAAAAGCCCAAAATTCAGTATTTTGCTTATATAGTTTTCAAATTAAATTGTATAAGTAATTGGTAAACTGGGGATTTTGGAGCATTAAAATACCTTCAACATTGTATTTTAGAAATCAAAATCGATAAACAATTAAGCTAACTACGGGACTTTTTACCAATATTGAATAAATGCCTATAACTATTGCAATAACAATTCTATATGGCTAAAACTGTGTGATGAGGCCCTCATTGATATTAATATGTGTGCTAAATTTCAGCCGGATCGGCTTAATAGTTTATGTTTAAAGCTGGAAAATGCCGAAATGTATTCACCTGAACTGGAGCAGATCCTTATATAGTGAATCCAAATAACCAATACAACACTGCTACTTACAGCCACTTGTTACCGCCTATATCATCTCATTCATGACAAAACCGAATCATTTTCGTCCGTTTTCGGCTGAATCTCGAAAACATCCGAATGATAGTTTCGGTTCGTAATTCAAAAACATCCTTGGACAACTAACACAACAGATGATTAGCCAGAACAAAATTTTACAAAAAATCCATTTCTACGTTTTCCATGTCTCTGATAACGAATATGAATTGAGCTCAAATTTATGTTTTAGATGATTTCAGGGTCGCTAATGACGCACTGTGGTTCCAATACGGTTAAGCTCAGATTACAGTTTTATATCTTTGCAATGTGTAATTTATAAATTATTGTATAATGTGGCATAATCGCCATATGCAGTCAGCTGCAATCAAAATTGACATATTAACTGGGTGTCTGATAAGCATGCTACTATTTGAAAAAATATCGAATTACTAATTATTAAAAAAATACACATTGTGGTCCAACAGTGTCTTGCGTCGATTGCAACGCTCAACGGACAGGTCGTACCGCTGTCCGCGTCTACACTCCGAAAAGTGCTGTTTCAAAAGTGGCATAAATTATTTATCTTGGTGGGCATGTTATGGTAGCATTAATGTTTTAGTAACGCCTGCTATAAGAAAATGTGAGTAATCATCTTTCTTTTCCTGCTACATGCACCTTGTGAAATGTGGGAGAATGTGAATTTGTGAGACAAGGTCACCATACCTGCTCTTCTATTCAGTAGCTGCGAGTACTTCGAGTATCGAAAGTAAAAGGGGCGGTTCATGATCCACTAGCACTTGCAGTAATTGGTCCAGCTTTTCACTTATCTTAGCTGAAGTCAAGAAAAAATTGGAGTCTTGATATAAAATTATAAATAGCCAAAATACAAAAATCGAAGAAGTTGGTGAAAAGTTGAGTAATAACCTGAAAGCAACGAATTTAGCTATAGATAATTGCGCTGAAAATGTTAATGCAATCTCCTACAGTTGTGTTGTTAAAACATGTGTTCCAAAGCGCCATGCATTAATAGTTAATCAGGCTAAAAAATATGAAGCAATTTTGTTAAAGCAGCAGCTCACGCAACAAATATACCCTGGAAAACTCAGGCTGATGTCAATATCAGCAAAACTACTACTACTACTACTACTTAAATCGAAAATGCTGAGCTCAAACTAATCTACAAAAATCCTGTAAAAATGGGTAATACGCAGTGGTTCTGGAGACTGACCCTGGTAGTTTTAACCTTATCCTGAGAAAAGGAAGGCTCAATATTGAGTGTAGTTCAGAGTGTTTGAACATTTGTCGGTTGTGGAGTGTTTTACATGTTGTGAGTACGAGCATGTGCAGAAAAATTGTAAGAATGACGTTTCTTGTCCCTCACGCTCTGAGAAGCATGTACAAGAATACTATAATGAAGTGTATTTCAAAATGTTAACTGTATAAAGATGAATGAGAGATTCGACAAACATATTGATTTTAACCATTCGGTATAGGTTAGAAAATGTAGCTGTTTAATTGAAGCTGAAAGTAGTATCCGCAGTTAATCGTTGTTTAGGTAACCTGTTTATCTCTTTTTGAATATGTTCAACCCATACCCATACCTTTTTTGTAATCTCGTTTCTTTATCATCTGTTACCTCGTCTTTTTTATTATTTTAATTGTGTTAGATACTTCTGTGCTGTCTAACAATACTATAGGAATTTGATATAATTTGAAATGAATATCAAATTTTGTTGGGTGCATGGGTCCTTAACGAGTTATAGATTTTAAGGATTATACAGGGTGTTTCAGTTTATTGTTGCATAACTTTAAGATTCGATAGAACTTTTAAAATTAATGCATATAAACATGGGTCGAAAAATGCGTGGCTTTCGAAATACAGGGTGTTTAAATTTACTTTTTAAAATATTTTTTTTTTAATATTTCAAACAATATTTGATTTATAACAGTGAAAATTGGTATACAAGGGTTTTTTGACACGACAAAACGAACCATGGGCATAGTTTTACTGTAGCCGCTAGAGGGCGCTCTCTACTGTACCTGTAGTGTATTAAAATGGCCGAAAGTTTTTTCTTGGTGCAATTTTTTGCTTTTTGAATAAAAAAAGTCTTCGCACTTTTTTGCATAAAAAAGCTCTCCTGTGAGTTTCCGTTATAGTTAGCCGTTTTCGAGATATTTAGATTTTTAAGGTTCGATGCATTTTTAATTATTTATGGGAAAATAATATTTTTTTTTACATTTTCGATTTGGGCATTCCAAGTAATTAAGATGATCGTTTAGATTGTGTTTTTAAACACAGCAATAATTCCTAACTCCAAATAAACACAAAAAACAGAATATTAATTTGTTTAATTTTCTAATATTATTTTTAACAAATTAAATTAATTATTTACAACTAAAATGCTACTGGATAGTTAGGACAAACATACAAAATCTAAAGTAGTTGCTCGAAATGTAAACCCAATTGTTCAATACACAATTCACATCTACGAATGATCGAACGTGGTATAGCATTATTCAAATAAGGCCTTATTTCATCACATGCATTCCTGATTCTGTCAATTAGCATATCTCTTGTGGTTACGGGAGTCTGGTACACTTTTTCTTTTAGAAATCCCCACACAAAGAAATCTAATGGATTTAGGTCAGGGGATCGTGGAGGCCAGGCGACTGGTCCTCCACGGCCGATCCATCTTTCTGGATAATTTTCGTCCAGCCAGTTTCTAACTATTATCGAATAATGAGCTGGGCAACCATCAAGCTGGAACCAGGCTAATCTTCATAAATCTAACATACATCATCCCACATATTTGCATGTTCAGCTTTTAAAAATTCCAAGAAGGTCGCAGCATTTAACCTTGAAGGCAAAAGGTAGGGTCCAAATAGTCGATTACGGTAGATACCAATCCACACGTTCACACTAAATTCATGCTGAAAATTTCTTTCCCGAACTGCATGCGGATTTTCATGCGACCAAATATGTTGATTATGAAAATTTACCACTCCACGTCTAGTGAAGCATGACTCATCGGTCCATAAAACGTTACTTAAAAACTCCCTATTATTATCAGTTCTATCAAGAATCCACTGACAAAATGTGATTCTTCGTTCTCCGTCCCCTGGCTGTAGTCCTTGCACAAGTTGCAAATGGTAAGGACGTCTATGGTCATTTCTAAGAACACGGTGAACATGCTGAAATTCCCAAGGCACCAGAAACTCTCCTAACACTTGTGGCCGGATCTCTATCAAACTCACGCAGAATCAAACGGGTAAATCTGCGCTGACGAACATTTATGTTTTCATCCCTTTGGAGACTTCCAAAACCATTTTCAATTATTTGGCGATGCACTCTTACAAATACTGAGCGAGTTGGATGTCATCTGTTTGGGAATCTTCGTGCGTATTCTCTGGCTGCTTCTGCTGCGTTTCCATTTACAAAGCCATACACAAAATGAATATCCGCTAACTCTTGATTGGAGAATAAAAATGGCATTTTTATAAAACTTACAAAAAAAACAGGTAAAAGAAACTAAATTTCGTGCATTCACAATTGCAAAAAACGTTTCAGGTTTCAACAGACAACAAAACTAACTGTCAACTAATTGACGTTCAACCTTATTCTGCTTTCAATTTCATAAATATTTGCTGGCACAGCCTACTTCTAAAAATTATCGAGATACTGACTTTTTAACGTTATTTTATCATAAATAATTAAAAATGCATCGAACCTTAAAAATCGAAATATCTCAAAAACTGCTAACTATAACGAAAATTCACAAGAGAGCTCTTTATGTTGAAAAGTGTGAAGAATCAGTTTTTTATTCAAAAAGCAAAAAATTGTACTAAGAAAAATTTTTCGGTCATTTTAATACACTACAGGTACAGTAGAGAGCGCCCTCTAGCGGCTACAGTAAAACTATGCCCATGGTTCGTTTTGTCGTACCAAAAAACCCTTGTATACCAATTTTCACTGTTATACATCAAATATTGTTCGAAATATTTAAAAAAAAAACTATTTTAGAAAGTAAATTTAAACACCCTGTATTTCGGAAGCCACGCATTTTTCGACCCATGTTTATATAGACTTAAAGCATTAATTTTAAAAGTTTTATCGAGTCTTAAAGTTATGCAACAATAAACTGAAACACCCTGTATAATGATATAAGATTTTGATTATATTGGGCCGACTATTGAAAGCTGGCTAACGCTCCAAATATAAAGTCAGGACATTCACATCTCAGGGAATCAGCTTTTATAAGATAGGTCTGGATGGCTTTAAATACACTCAATTAATCAGTATTTTTGCTGATGAAGAACTCACCGATGAGGAAAAAGGCCTTGAATAGATCTGGGTGAACGTCAAAGTCAATCACACTTGCTTCGCAGTTGGCGTCATATTATGTAAACCACGAACTGTTACTGATAGATCACTGTCTGCACTCGAAAAAAAGTCTAGAAAAACTTGATCCCATTTTCAGGAACGTAATTTGAATGGATTTTTTCCAGCACAGATTACTCTAGTTCCCAATATTTAGCAAACATTATTAACGATTTTTAACATTCTCAAGGAATTCATCTCAAGTACACTCGTGTTACTAGGAATACTAGAAGTTTGACTGACATTGTGATGATTTCTAATAATGTTAAAACGGCAAAGTTAATCTCTCTAAGATATCTTATCCCTATTTAGTATACTTCGGTATAAAATGTCTGCCACCCTCCTAAAAGTCTAGATTTCTAAAGTTCATAGATCTAAAAAACTTAGATTTTGATCTTCTGCAGCAAGTCGCTTCTGATCAATACTAGCTTGGAGTTGTGCACCTGGAGGTTAATGATCCAAAGATCAACTATTCTTATGACCTGATCAGTAATGTCAAAATTAGGAAAGTGATAAGACCTTCTCATCCCTCGTTTACACTAGTCATACAACTCATATTGTGAGTCAGAAACAGAGCCTACTATACTTACGAAAAATAAGTTCGAGAAACCGTGTTATGAGAAAATATTTAGCCTCTCATTCGCTAAAATATGAATGAGAGATATAAAAACTAATTAAGCTTTTAGGAATACTAGCTACTATACGATCCAATGGTGAATATGAAAGAATCGTTAGAATGTGATTGCATTTGTCGATACGCTTGCTAAATATTTTCCAATGTGCTATTTTCACATTCAATGGAAAATATATTTCTTGGACTGCAAATGGATGATAAATATTTCCACCATAAATGTTCAAAAAAAATGATAAAAAATGCTTAACTTCATGCTTGAAGCTCATCCAAAAATAATTATCTGTGGCATCGCCGCATTCTCATCTTGCCAAATAACAACAGCATGTGGTTAAACGTCATTTTGTCCCTGCGTAGCCAGTCTATCTGTCTCTAATTTTAATCGCCTTGTTTAGCTGATATGTGTGCTCTTTGGTATAGCTGTACAAACAACTCACAAGTAATCTTGGTGAAGCAAACTTGTTCCAATTTCTTCTAACATAGGTAATCATCCTACAATTATGGGAGACCCGCACGGGTATTACGTATCTTGAAAAGTGACATTTCGTCACTTTTTTGACATTTCGTAGGTTTTTTGTGACAACGTAGGTTTTTCTACAAGATGTTAACTTAGTACGAGCTGTTGTACACTTGTTGTGAACTCTGCTGTACGTGTTGTTTATACGTCAGCGAACACCGATCATAGCGAGCAAACGTGGAATGAACTATTCGCACACTAAAAACTACCTAGTCTGCAAGATGACATTTCGTCGGTTTTATTCACGTTTTTTAGGTTTTTTACATAATATCCGTGCCGGGCATTACGAACACCTTAAGTACTGTGCTGATATTACAGGAATGTTAATCAATATATACTAAGTGACTTATAAATCCGAACACCCAGTTTAAATGGTTTTATTTTAATAAAAGTTGGTGAATGTATTTATCTTACTGTAAATAACAAGTGAAAAAATTTTCAGCCTTATCAGTTGGACATTCCGGTTTTTATACTGCTTTTTTTTAATTCACTAACGCTCTAAAAATGAATATTTCAGCCGCAGAAAAGAATCAACGTTGGCGGATTTTGGTTCTTGACATCCTTTACGATCAGTTACGATGCCTAGAGTACGGAGACCTGTACGATTTCGTCAACTTTGTGAGTTTGATTGGGGACCGTATAGCGGGACTTCGGGAAGCTGGACTTTCTTTTCGGGCAATTGCAGTTAGAGTGCAAAGAAGTGTAGACACTGTGGTTAGGTGTTGTCAGGCATGGCTTCGAGAAGGCCCTACGCAAAGAGCAAGGGGCACTGGACGCCGCCGTAGAACAACAGACCGTGAAGATCGCCGCTTAAGATTATTGGCCTTAAGGGACCGTTTCTCCACTACCAGGTCCATTGCAAATGAATGGTTTGCAGAACACGGAGGACCTATTGGAATGCGAAGTGTTTACCGACGAATGAGAAGTTTTGGCTTGTTTTCATACCGGCCACACTGGGTCCTCCCTTTAACTCGAGAACACCGACGTAATCGCCTTGAGTGGTGCAGACAACGGTCACTCTGGGATCAGGAATGGAACAGTATTGTCTTTAGTGACGAGTCTCGATTTTGTTTAGGCATGCACGATGGTCGTGCCAGGGTTAGAAGGCGACGTGGTGAAAGGAGGAATCCACAGTTTTTTGTTGAAAGACATGTTCATCACACTGTTCGAGTTATGGTTTGGGGTGCTATAGCTTATGGTTCCAGGTCACCTTTAATCTTCATCAGAGGTGACATGAACGCGCAGCGTTATATCCACGAAGTTCTAGAACCCCATCTTTTACCCTATCTTGACACCCTGGCAGATCCAACTTTCCAACAAGATAATGCCCGACCACATGTTGCAAGAGTCACAATAGACTTCTTTCAACATAATGATATCACATTGTTACCATGGCCACCAAGATCTCCCAACTTATCCCCAATTGAGCACGTGTGGGATATGATGGGTAGGAGATTGCTCAATTTGCAACGTCCTCCTCAGACTCTAGAAGCACTTCGAGAGGATTTGGTGGTTGGTGTTCGGATTTATATGTCACTTAGTATATTATTGGGGAAAATATCTGACTAGATTTTGTGATTATGCCTCTTACAAAAATCAACAGTAACTGCAGTGCAGATTATTTTCTTTGCCCGGGTCCCCACGGTAAAGCGAATACAGACATTGTACAGAGTGATCACTCGTGAGAAATTTTATATAAAACATAATGAAAAATAATCACCAGTGCTCTCAAACTCTACACATCCATGACAGCGCCTATAGTATACAGGGAAAACCAAATTTGTCTGACCGCTTGAGTTCGATGTTTACGATGTATATATACATAAAAAAATTAATTATTCAAAAAAATATTTACTCGAATCTGAAATTTGGAAATATTATTTGTTGTATTAAGAGGATAATTATAATTGTTTAGCAAAAACTAATAAAAAAAATTTGTCCAATGACATGCAATGAAACGGTTTTTATTTTTATTTTCTCGAAAACGAAAATGATACAAGAGGCAAAAAAATCGTATTTTTAGATGCTTAGTTGAACAACAAATAGATATAACAGTTAGGAAAAAGGCAGTGGCGTACATTTTTGGCCAATAATATTCGCTAAGGTGCCCCCGGAACGCCACTGGACCTAATAATTTTAATATATTTAGGGATCACTTAGCTTCTTGATAGAACAGATAATATTGCCCAATTTCAACGTAATCGAGAAATTTTTTTTAAATATTAATAGAAGGAGATTTTTTTAATTGTATCACCCTGTATATGGAAAACTCTTCATATACGAACCCATGTTTATAGAAACTTTTTTCAATATTTTTTAACAAGGAATCGCCCTCTGAAATATCGCCGCACATTGTGTAGGAAAGCCCGTCAAACCAGCATCAAAAAAAGTCGATCATAGCAATATTAGAAAACTGCAATTATAAGAATATTTATTTAGAAAAATTTAATGTTTTCTCTAAAACTGCTGCGGAAAGATTGACAAGTATGTGTATGTACTTGGCTGCGATGCCCGACTCATTGTTTTCTTATAATCGGAGATATTCGCTTTATTCAGTGTATTCGCTGTGCCCGGGGTATTCGCTTTGCCCGGGTCTCCCCTACTATTGCTGCTAGCTGTACCTTATACATTATAGCTTTTATATTAATAGGAGATCCTCGTTCTTTGTAACTATCTTTCTGTTTTTCAGGTGATTTGATATACATCTGTGAAGTATGCGACAAGGCGTATAAAAGTGCAAACTCCCTTTACTGTCATAAACTCAGATACTGTAGGAAAACCGAGAAACTTATTTGCCCAACAGAAGGTTGTGCTTACAAGACGTTATCCAAAATCGCTCTACGAAAACATTATGTTTCTTATCACATTGACAACGAGCCTAGAATGAAGCAAGGAGGAATATATTCGACAGGGTATTCGCATATTCGTGATGTGGAACATCAGATATTGGATTCTAAGCGGTATCATATATAAGATTTAGACTTTGCAAATTAAATTATAAAAATGCTAAACAGAAAGACATGTTTATTGAAATCGGATCACTATGTGCAGTTGTTATCGTCTAAAGATTGCTTCGTTTAGGTTTCCTTCATTCTTTTTATTGAACCTGTTCATCGCATTTTGCATGAAGCATAATAGGACCAGCTTCTCTTACTTAGTGACGGATATTTCCTTCCAAGTTAGCGATATTTGTTAGAGTAATAGTCAACATTGTGCTTGCGAGGTGCCTCCACAGGCAAACATCCACGGGTGTCAATGTTATGATCCCGGTGTTTAAATAAGTAAAAAAATAATCAGATATCATTTGTACAGGGTATCCGAAAAATAGATGCAGATATTTTAGAGGGTAATTTCTTGTTGAGAAACATGAAAAAAAAGTTTATATAAACATGAGTCCGGAAATGCAAAGTTGTCAAGGTACAAGGTGATAAATTTAAAAGAAAAGTCTGTTACATCAATACGCTAAATTCAAATAAAATTATCCGTCGCGGAATAAATATCTTGATGAACTGTTATGTAAAAGATAAACTGCACTTCAATTTCAATAAAAATATTTTCTTATTAGTATGCGTAGTATTTGTTATACAATTTGGAAATCTCAACAACTAAGAAGTGTCTTGTAGTTTGAGACATTTGCAACATTGTATGATTGCTAATGACTGTAAAAATAAGTATAACGTTATGTTAGCTATATCAATAGTTTACTTACTTCTTCTTATACAACGTACATTTGGACTGACCAATGATGTTACTGTAAAAAAAATCAAATGTTTGCACTTTTATTTTGACTGTGACAGGTAAACCATCAATAAAGCATTTTTGGTTAATATTTAGTTTCACCAACCGTATTGTGCACGCAGGGGTTTCAGTTGTGATGTCCAGTGTTCTCACTGTATACAGTAGTAGTAATAGTAGAAAACTGTACCTTACCCAAGGATGTCAAATTAATTATAGGAAAAAGAAAAATTACATGTAGAGAATGCGGCTGGTATTACAAACACAAGAGTACTTTCCACTGGCATCAGAAGTATGGATGTGGAAAGACACCGCAAATTCCTTGCAGATTCTGATTTCTGACTTTGTTACAAAGCAGAAAGTATACTTGAAGCGCCTTGTAATGAATAAATACAAATTTGACTTTCCATTTACAGACTTACATTTTAAAGCTCCTCAAATGAGTTTAAATTCTCGAAATAATCTCATCAATAGGGTCACGCAATATTATTTCGAGGATTCACGTATCTCCCCGCTTGTTAAGCTCTCGATATGGTAATAGAGACTTTTAACAATCACAAATACCGCGTTATGTCATCGCTAATGTTAACCTTATGCGACTCAAAGTCATTGTTTGTGTTTATAACCCGGTTTCAACGGAATATGCTTCAGGCTTTTGTGAAGCTAGGAATGCTATACTTATGAGAAATTAGGTAAGAATGATCAGACCTCCTGGGTCGGTCACCTTCAGCTTCCCATATTTACGAGCGGATACCCAAAAAAAAACAGAATTATTTTTTAAAAGCTATTTATTTTCAACTTTTTCACAAAGTAACCTTATTTCCTTCAAAATACTGTTCACTACAACTAATACACTTGCCCCACCGGGTCTTCCACTGCTCGAAACATTTTTGGAAGTCTTCGTTAGAAATGGCTGACGGCTCCTCCCTCGCTTTTTTCTTGACCTCCTCAGTGTCGTCAAAACGGCGTCCTGTCACGCCCCTTTTCATCCGTGGTGCGTGAGGCAGCGGAACCATGTCTTTTTTAGCCAGAAACTGTCGAACAGAGATGGCTTAAAACCTCCACATAGCACAAGCTCTCGAATTTTTTCAACATTTCCGTCGATTCGGGCAGTTGATGGACGGACGTCTATAGCGAGGTTTGTCATCAATCTACTACGCCTCTAGGAGCAGAAATTTGTACTACACAAGCTCTGCCCACTGCAATGCTATTCCGGTTATTTTTGGGTACCTCCTCGTATATTGTGTGCATTCTACAGTGCTGCATGAATTTCGCAACCGTCAATTTTATTATTGGGTTGTCGGAAAAGTCATGACGCTTTTTTTTTTGTTTATTTTAAGGCCATTTTATTCATATACAGCACAAACTTCAATCAATAATGTATTGCTCATTTTGATCGATGACCTTTCGCCATCTTTCAGGCAGCTTCATAATTCCTCGCTCGTAGAAGGATTTGTCTTTACCGGCAAAAAATTGAACAAGGTGCTGATGTACAGCTTCATCTGAAGTAAAGCGTATTTCTCGCAAGGAATTTTGAAGCGACCGAAACAAATGAAAATCAGATGGGGCAAGATCAGGCGAGTATGCTGGATGTGGTAACACATCCCATCCTAACTCCAATAACTTTTGACGAGTGAGCAAACTTGTGTGCAGTCTCGCGTTGTCATGGTGGAACACAACTCCTTTGCGATTAATGAGCTCCGGACGTTTTTGCATGATGGATTGTTGCAAACTGTCCAATTGCCGACAATACACAGTTGTATCGATGGTTTGGTTCTTTGGCAGGAGTTCGAAAAACACGATCCCTTTAAAATCCCACCAAACAGAGAGCATCACCTTTTCCTGATGACCAAGACCGTTTGCAAACCACATTGTTGTAAACAATCCACTTTTCATCTCCCGTTATCAAGCGCTTTAAGAAAGGATCGTTTTCCTCACGTTTAAGGAGCATATCGCAGATGTCTACACGCGCCGTCAAATGAACCTCTCTCAGTTCGTGTGGTACCCAACGATCGAGTTTGCTTACGTATCCCAGTTTCTTCAAATGGTCGTGAACGGTTGAATGATGGATTTTCAAGGTTTCTGCAATTTCCCGTGTGGTGTAATGTGGGTTTGCTCCAATGCCTTTAATTCGTCACTATCCAACTCAGTAGGCCGCCCTGATCGAGGTGCGTCATGGATATCAAAATCCCCATCTCGGAATTTTTTAAACCATCTCTGGCATTGCCGTTCTTGTAGTGCATGTTCTCCATAAACCTTTCTCAACTTTTCACACGCTTGTCTTGCGTTCTTGCCTTTGCGGAAGCAATTCAGCAAAATGTGAGGAAAATGCACAGCTTGGTCGTCCATCTTCAACGTCCTCTAAAATCGACGAGACTCAAATAAATCACTTAATTTTTTGGTGCAAATGAAGCTTGAAGTGTCAACTGTCAAACTACACAATCAACATACAAATGTCATTGACTCACGTACTTCCAACCATGCAATGGCATACTTTGTTGCATATACGTCATGACTTTTCCGACAACCAATATTATTATTTCTTTGGTTTCACCACTCCAGTGTGACTACATTGAAATTTAGTGCGACAAATTTTATTAAACAATTAAAAAATAAAAAACTTATCCCCAGTCGTAACCCTGTTTGTCCAATTATGCTAACGCGGTAGCGACGACGGGCGCGAAATATCAAACATTATGAAACGCGCCTTTGCGTCTCTAGTGTAGTGACTGAGGCGGACGTAGCGATACAACGCGCGTAGTTTTCAAACTTCCCTGTTTCGCGCTTTCTGGCGGCAGTAACAAGCCAGTTCGGTATATATATGACTTCGAAGTTGAGCCATTTATTTTAACAGTGAGTAGATCTGATCAAAAGAAATGTTTTTTTCCTTTAACATTTTTGTGGTAAAATTAAAGTAACAAAGTTATAGCCATTTAGAAGTTTGAGTACCGCCCTGCCTCAATAATAATATTATGTGCTCGTGTTTGGCAACAACGGATATATCGGTTCATCGCATCGGAGACAAAAAAGCGAACGAATTTGAAACGCGATGTTTTTAACAATTTTATTCAGTTGTATTCAGTCAATGTATCAGTCGGTAACGCGTGAGTGTGTTTGTTGCGTGGCTCAAACGAAATAAAAAATGGCACATGTTTACGAAAATGCTGAACTTGTGGACATTTACAAAATGCTGCCGCGGCATCACGGATTTATGCGGATCGGTTTCCCAATCGAGTGCAACCAACCCCTCGTGCCTTTGTTAATGTAGTACAAAGGGCTCGTGAATCAGGTGACTTAAGACCTCACAGGGGAGGGCATGTCGGTGCTCCAAGACCGCACGATCAAATACAGGTCCGCACTGAAATACTTGTCGGGAGGATACTTTATAAAACAAGTTAACATTTTTTTTTTATTTTTTTTTTATTTTTACACACATATTTTGGTTTATCTTCCTTCTACAATCATTATCTGAAAATTAATGACTCAACTTCAAAGTATAAGTATAACAAAAGGTTCCTTATATACTTAAATTGTAATTCCAAAAATAAATCTACTAATGAAATGTGCTACCATCTGCCCCGGTGGTATTTTTCCAAATAGGTCGACCTTTTTTTGCTCTTCCGTTTAAAATCTGCGGCACTTTCCTTTTGATACCTAACCCCCCCCCCCCCCAGGCGGTACTGCTGACTACGCCCATATCATGGATATTGGGACGATCACGTTTAGATACAGTGACCCAATTAAATTCTGTTGGTCATCGAGGAGCCCAAAAGATATACCATAAGCTGTATCAATTTCGTTTTAGGTTAGCTCTTATACAAGTATTTAATCAGTTCACACTTTTGAAAATTTTCCATTTTCTGAGACAACATAAAGTAGGTACGTCTACCCCAAACCGTTGGTCACGTTTTCTAAAACCAACGCTTTCTGAATGTTCCAGAAACTTATCAAATCGCCTGGTTTTTGTCACTTTGTGTCGTGAGACACATGAACTCATGTACAAGGACAAAGTGTTAACAGTGGCGTACGATATCTTGTACTACTTTCTTACAATTATGCGTGTTGTTATATTTTGTGAGAAAATAATATTGGAATGTCCAGCCAGCTTTAAACGAATCAAATATATTCTTTATGATGTAAACTCCAAATCTCTGAATTTTAACTTACCGTTTCAGACAATTAATAAGACTATGTTTTATTTTAGGAAAAGTTGGCTTCAAATGTGGACAATGCGGAAAATGCTACAAATATAAAGGTGGTCTTTCAACTCATCAAAAGTTCGAGTGTGGCAAGCCCCCACAGTTTCCTTGCAGCTACTGCAATTATGTTGCGAAACAAAAAGGAAACCTGAAGCTACATATAAGAAATAGGCACAAAATTAACCCTATATTATAATCCAAATCTAATAAAAAAGCCTAACGAAGTTATGTATTTAACGTAATGATTATTTTGAATTGCTGATGAAATTTCAATAAAATATTATATGTACGTTTATCCGACCAAAAGAAGTGATCCTGTACTTAGAAATCCTAACCTGCTTTGTGTTTCTTCAAAGGTGGTATTGACACCCTATCATGACGCCATCTGATCCACCAGAGAGAACGACTATCTATCGGCGACCACTGAAATTTCAGAGTCTGGAACCTTCCCGATACTCTCTGGAAGGCTCGAAAACAGGCCATACAATATAAAAGCAGACGATTAAGTTATTTTATGATGTTACAAGTTAGTAGTGTTAAGTAATAACATATTAGTTTGGTTGATGATTGGTGCTTCCGGTTTTTTTACACCAGAGCAGCCGCGCAGGCCTAAAGCCTAAAGGCCAGGACACCGCGGCTGCTGATGCAGATTGTTCCACAATCTCGATACCCTAGGGACAAAGCAGCGGTCGTATTGGCCGAGTCTGTATGCAAGAACTTCGACATTATTATGATGGGAGGCTAAAGTAGGAGAGAGTTCGATTGCCGGTTCGAAAGGGTTCCGAGACTGTCCGTTAGAGAAGAGTCATCGATCAGTCGGACAGCTCTCCTCTGAACAACATGCATAATGTAGTTGGGGCGGTAGCACCGCAAACATGTGAGCAGTACCCGAGGCTAAGTCTCATCTGGGCTCCTTGTACAGAGTGAGGAGGTTATGTGGAGAAAAGTACTTCTTAGCCCTAAACAGGTAACCTAGCTTTTTCTCAGCTCTCCTCAGTAGTCTAGACGCCGACCAGCCAAAATGAACCTTTCATTGGTAGAACTCGGTCAACCATCGAAACTGGATGAACGCTAGGACCCTTCTTGTTCTTGTTCGGCAATGTTCAAGTACTGTGTTTACATTACACTGTATCGGATTCTTTCTTCGAGAAGCAGCGATAACCTCCAGGTCTCTGATCAGAGAGGAAGACGGTAGTAGTCTTTTATCCAGCTCACCAGCAGAGATCTTAATTCCTGCATGTAGAGTGCTGTCATCAGCAAAGATGTGGACTGGATTGACCATATAGGAAAGAAGGTCGTTGATATGTAAGAGGAACAGTGTCGGAGCCAAGACCGATCCTTGGGAACGCCTGCGTTGACGTTGTGGGATGAAGATGAGAACCCTGTATTCAACTGAAAGGCCAAGGCGGAAGTGCTAGCCAAGATCTTTGCTGCCAACTCCACCATGGACGTCTCCCCCAACGCCCAAGTGCCGTCAATTCAAAGGGTTCCCTACACTATGCGGAAGGGAATATTCAGGCATAAGACCGTGAGAGGAGTGTTCTTGTCGCTCGACATCAACAAAGCTTCTGGTCCGGACTTGATTCCTGCCATTGTACTGAAGAGGTGTGCACCCGAGCTTGCTCCAGTTCTTTCACGTCTCTTCCAGATATCTTATGAATCCGGCACCTTCCCAGAAAACTGGAAATTTGCTCATGTCCAACCCATCCCAAAAAAGTGATCTGAGACCGACCCTTACAACTACAGGCCTATAGCTCTGCTTTCTGTTTTAGGTAAGGTGATGGAGAGGTGCATAAATCGCGAGCTTGTGGACTACCTCGAACGTCACGGCTTGATTAGCGACAGGCAGTATGGTTTCCGGCACCAACGATCCTCAGGGGACCTCCTAGCTTATGGCCTCCCAGAAAAGCTTTGCAGATGGGTGGCTGACTTTATCTCTGGCCGCAAGATATCCGTCGTAATTGACGGGTTCTCCTCTTCATCCCACAACGTCAACGCGGGCGTTCCCCAGTGATCGGTCTTGGCTCCGACACTGTTTCTCTTACATATCAACGACCTCCTTTCCTGCACGATCAACCTAATCCACAGCTTCGCTGATGACAGCACTCTACATGCAGGAATTCAGAGTGATAAGCCGATCTCTGCCACTGAGTTGGAAAAAAGAAGACTAGCGATGACTCTCTGAAAAGAGATCTGGAGGCTATCACTGCTTGGGGACGCAACAATCTTATACAGTTCAATGCTTCCAAAACGCAGTACTGTACTTTGACGAACAAAAAGCGTCCCTGCGCTCACCCGGTTTCGATGGATGGTCGAGTTCTGCCAAAGAGCCATTCATTTCGGCTGGTCGGAGTCCACATCACCGAGGACCTGATCTGGCACGAACACATCTCGTCAATAGTTGCAGCCGCTGGGAAAAAGCTAGGCTATTTGTTTAGGGCTAAGAAGTACTTTTCACCGCATGACCTTCTCACTCTATACAAGGTCCAGATAAGGCCTAGCCTCGAGTATTGCTCACACGTTTGGGGTGCTGCCGCCCCGACAACATTATCCATGCTCTCGATGCTGTCCAGAGGAGGGCGGTCCGACTGATCGATGACTCTTCTCTAACAGACAGTCTTGAGACTCTTTCGCACCGGCGGGCTGTCGGCGATCTAGCTCTTTTCTACCGTTACACCAACAGGCTTTGGTCCTCAGAGCTCTCTTCCATGATGCCGCCGCGCGATGTGCCTGCCAGACAGACCCGCCTAACTTTGGCGTCCCATCCTAAAAGTGTCGAACTTCGTACATCCAGAACCGGCCGTTACGACCGCTTCTTTGTCCCGAGGGTGTCGAGATTGTGGAACAATCTACAAGAGGAAGCTTTTCTCAGTTCTATTAACCTTAGGCAGTTCAAAAATCGTATTAATAAAATTTCTTTGGTATCATCATAGCAGCCGCGGTGTTCCGGCATTTAGGCTTTTGCCTGCGCGGCTGCTTCGATATAAAAAAAAACATGCTGCTCGGACACTTTCGTGATATCAAGTGCAACTCCATGAGCATCACCATAAGACTGGGAGTTACATGACGTAAGCTAGGAGATCCCCTGTGGATCGCTGGTGCCAAGTACCAGACGGCCTGTCGGTAATCAAGCCGTGAAGTTCTAGGTAGTTCAGAAGCTTTCGACTTGTGCACCTCCCAATCGCCATACTTTTAACAGAAAGCAGAACTATAGGCCTGTAGTTGTAAGAGCTGATCGTAGATCTTTTTTTTGGGGATGGGTTGGACATATGCAAATTTCCAGTTTTCTGGAGTGCAGTGTTAAGATATCTGGAAGAGACGCGAAATAACTGAAGCAATCTCCGCTTCACATCTTTTCAATACAACGGCAGGAATTAAGTCCGGATTAGAAGCTCTATTGATGTTGAGCGACAAGAGCACACGTCTTACGGGCTTATGCCTGTATGTTACGTTTCGCATAGCTTAGGGAACCTTTCCAATCGACAGCACTCGGGCACGGGGGGACGCCTATGGTGGAGGTAACAGCAAATAAGATCTTGACAAGCACTTCCGCCTTAGCCCTTGAGTCGGTTACAATTGTTCCAATCTGGCACGTAAGTGGTGGAAGGCTACTCTACGAGAAGATACTTTCAATGTGCTTGGCCAGTGTTCAGAAAGACCGACTGCCGTTGCGCTGCGACACTTCCGTATTTTACATTGTGCTGGTTTTTGGCGTTGCGGATTTATTTGGTTCTGGACTCGACGTCAACTTGTCTGTCCTCTACAGTGGGATCTTTTAGAAAGGTTCTGTGTGCTTTGACCTTCTGCTGACTGAGCAGTGCTGCACGACTTATTGGACCAGCCGTTGGACCCTGGTTTAGCTACTTTACCTCTATGAGGTATGTATTCCTGCATCCCAGCGTGGATAATTTCTATTATTGATGAACAGACAATCGACGCATTTGGGTCTGCGAACAAACATCTTTCCAAGGAAAGGTGGAGAGAAGGTTTCTGAGCTCTCCCAGTCGACAATTCCGTAATGCAAAATTTTGCGGCGTGGACGAGTGTCTGCTGGCACAGCCGGTTCTGACCGAAACCTAACCTCCATAAGCATTGCTGTAAGAGACAGGATGCTTGGTAGGAAAGAGATCCAGCAGACTACTGGCGTGTGATAAAACGCTTCAACCGCACGTTCTACTGCATCGGTCTTGCTTGCCAACCAGAGCTCATTATGGGCATTGAAATCGCCGAGGATTGTTCAGAAAGTTGATCTTAACAGCGACATATTCAAGTAGGTTATCGCAGCAAATAAATTTTGGGATGTTTTAGAGCTGAATCGAAGCCACAGAATGTCCTTCCGGCCCAGATATCTCTGGAGCATGAAAAACTGCTGCGGATGAAAGCCACATCATCCCCGTACTTCCCAGTGGCGGATTTAGAAGGGGGCGCGGGGAGCGCGCGCCCCCCCAGACGTCTGACTAGTTGCTTTTGTGTTACTTTCTGACACATCATGTCGACAGAGGCATACTAATTCTAAGTTATAGCTATAGTAGGAACTGGGCACTGCGCTCTTTTGGTATCCTTTGGTATTCCAAACGACGTCCCTCTTTGATATCACTTACGTTCACAGCACAATTCTTTCGATTTATACGTATTTACGAGTATTGTGACTTGTAACAAATCTAAGTCTGAGTAATATATTAGCTATACAGATTGCACTTAAAAAGTGATTTATGTTCTATTTGTTGCTCAATAGTAATTTGAAAAGTATGTAAAGCTTGTCTGATTTTGTTCGGGGTTGGTGTTGCAGCGAAGTACTATGTTAGATGAACGCCTAAATTGGAAATAGACATTTATGAGATTTCTTTAGCGGTGCGCCTGTGGCCTGTTCAGAAGATGCGTCGATCGATGCTGAACGTCAATACCACACGTCCCGCATCTCTTCCCACGTATGTGTCTATTTATGTTGCTATAGTGAATTTGTTTAAATCACAGAGCTTCTGCACTACACGTGAATATGTACAGACCTGTACTTCTGTACTTGTTTTACGATCTAACAGATCCAAAGGTTTCCAATATTTTTACATGCTATCAACACCGATTCGAAAACGGAGAAAATAATAACTATGCAGTAAAGTTCGATAACGAAAGTCTTGAGAATAACTGTAACATCTACACTTTTTCACTTTTGCATCAATTTCGTTATTTTTTTTTGTCAGCTTGGTAATTTTATTGTCATCATTATCGACTGACGATCTTACAAAAAAATGAAAATGTTTGTTGTTATACAGGATGAAACTAAAAGGTGCATTTTGCCATGAATTTCTGAACACCCTGTGGAAACATTGGATTACTGAATAATGTGTCTTCGTATGAGAATGTTAAGTCTCAACTGTTCTCAACAGTTCTTTTTTGATTCATGTCAATATATCAATTATTGAAGAATATATGCTGTTGGATACTGAATATCAAAAAATAATTGACTATACCTATTGATATTTTTATCACCTGCTGACATGATAGAAGTGCTTGATTGTGTATTTGCATCAGTTACTTGATTTGTTTAATGGGCAGTTCAGAGTCTTAATCCTTAAGTTTAGTACACAGTAGTAGACAGTAGTTTATTATCATTGGTTTCTGTGTTTGAGGGGAAAGGGAAGATATAATCGATTACGTGGCTTAAGTGTAGAAACGTGCGGACATTTTTAAGATACCCTGGAAACAGCTATCGGGTGGTACCGCCTGGCTCGACTGGTCCTTGTCTACTTCCTTCTTTTTACTTGTTAATAATGTTAAATAGACCTAAAGTGTTCCGTTGGCGTACTCGTAACGCGTGTACACAATATATAATTAATATTTAAAACCTGAGATGACAGGAGTATGAGTGAGTTTCCGACATACAAATACTTTTGTTCTGCTAAGCTGAAAATACAATAAGTCTGGAAAGCAGGTCCTTGTTGATCTTTATTTATTATACCTATACTAATTAGTTATACAGGAGTGGGGAAAAAATAAAATCTATTTGAATATTCGCTTGTGATGGCATACCAAACAAATATATGGGATCACATCTACTTTCTTGAAAATTCATCTTATCATACTATTTTGTTAAATTTTCAATGCATTACATTGTTAATAGTTATAAGAATGCGGCACTAGAAAAAGTTTATTTTTAAACTATCGTTGCTGCTTCCTCTTATGTGTTGTGAAACTCAATTAATGTTGACTTAATATGCCCCTACAATAGTCACCTTAGTCTCGAAACTCGAATAAAGATTACAAAATAAAAGTGAAGCATTTATCATCAATAAACATTTAGTAGTTTAACTAAAAGATACCGCCGTTAAGGTCAGAAAATGTAAGGTAAGGTAACTTTTAACTTTAACTTTAACTTTTTTTAATCAAGATGCGAATAATAAGTTGTAGAGAGCTCTAAAGAAGTTAAGTAAATGCTTCTTTGATCTTCTGTAATGACCTAGCAACTATCTTGTCCAATAGATTTTCCAATAGTTACTTCAGGATTTTAAAGTAAATTGATTAATTTTAGAAAAATAACATTGATTATCCAGTTGTTCAATACTAAGTAAATCTAAAATTGCAATTGGTCATTAGATCAAGTCATATGTGCTTCATTGTGTTTTTTACTTTTTAAATTAAGAGGATACAAGAAATGGTTACTTCGTTTTTCTTAACGCTCCAGATAAATATTATCTAGGAACAATATTCCACCTAAAAACGACTAGAAGGCGCCTAAAAGAACTGTACTGATTATTATTCATTTTGATCCAAAAGAACAATCCTCGATAGAATTACCAGGAATACAAAATTGGAGGATAAGAGAGATATGCTTATTGCTCTGGCACTTTATTTCATGTACAGAGTGTTCTTAAGTTAAATCAAAAGTTTTCATTTTTCTTGCCACTGTCTATAAACGGAATCGATAACGGTATGAAATAATGTGTACCTAACGTGGAAAGGAAATAGATTTCTGTACAATTTAGCAAAAAACTTTTTGAATTCGTACAGAAATTAAAAAAGTTATGAAATGAAGAAGGCAAACTGGTGCTAAACTGTTCATTTGCCTCTGAAACTTCAAAAACTGTATTTATTAACGTGAATAAAAAACAGATTATAGAGAAATTGTTGGTCTGCATAATGGAGAGCATTGTGATCTGATTGGCAACTCTATTCATACCACAGAGTCACTCAAACCTTGAGTAATGAAACAACAAGCCGTGGGTACAATCAAGGACTCATATCTACTCATTAATGCAAATGAGTGTACCTACTGCCTGCCAAATCAATCAATAAAATCGAGGTAAAAGTGTAAAAGTTATGACATTCCGGATTTGGCTTGTTGCGTTTATTTTGAATCTGAGTGTACTTACCGAAAATTTGTTTTGTTGAATTTCAAGTGTAGTCTTTGGAGAAACGCATACCTATATTAGGATGCTATTGTATCTTAACACAATGGCTCAGAATCATATCTGACCATTGCATTGAACCTATAGATTTTGGCAGTTCATTATCATAAGTTTTGCTTAACGATGCTAAATCGTGTGAGGTTCTAGATACCTTTTGCTTTTGGTAAAGTCCTCATTTCTTGGTTATATTGTGTTAATTTTAGGACCAGGCAACTTTGAATGCGACCAATGCGGAAGGTGTTATAAATATAGAAGAAATCTGCATACGCACCAAAAATACGAATGTAGAAAAACACCACAGTTTCCCTGCAGCTACTGCAAATATGTTGCGAAACAAAAAGGGAATTTGAAGCTGCATGTTAGGAATATACACCACATTGACATCACCAACGAGAACAAAGGAGGTGATGCTGCTGGTTCCGCCACTGAAACCAGCTCTGGCAACAACGGTACGCTTTAAAACCATTGTATACATTCTTTCAAAGAAGTATCATGCTTACAAACACCTTGTAATACTAATAAAAAATAAAAGGTAACGCCACTAAAACTGTGTGTAAGCGCGTATTGTTTTGAATGTAGGTTCAAACAAAAGCCTTAGGATAATATAAAAACAATCACTATTTTTTTACAGCAGATTCTTGATGAGATCGATACGTTACATCTATCGTTTCCATGACTGAGTTCAAACATCAAACTTCGTATATACAGAACAGCTAACCTTAGGTAGTTCAAAATCGGCTTAACAAAGTTGATTTAAGCTCCGCATATCAGCCGCGATGATCTGGTATTTAGGCTTCGGCCTCGGTCTGCAAAAAAACATCTGAAACGTGGTTCAGCAATATAAATATCTAGTAGTGCTGGATTGTAAGCTCACTTGGGGCAAGCATATACAAACAAAAGCTGAAAAAGGGATTAACATACTTAAGTGCACCACAAAGAAAATGTGGGGATCAGATCCTAAAATAGCGCTTATTTTTTACCAGTCTTACGTAAGGTCCGTATTGGATTATGGTTGTGTGCTGTACGGTTCCGCGGCTAAGTCTCACCTAACTAAAATTGACCGAATACATTATCAGGCCTTGAGAATTTGCATGGGAGTCATGAAATCAACACCATGTCCAGCAATCTTAGCTGAAGCAAGGGAACCTCCTCTTTCATTACGAAGAAGGTACTTTGCAGAGAAGGCTGTTGTCAAATACAGAACCTATAACAAATACTTGCTTAATAAGATATCACAATTAGTAACTACAGACTTGACTAACAAGTACTGGAAAAAAATCCTCACCACTGCAAACGTAGAGACCAGTCGTCTCGCTAATTTAATTCATCCTATGGATAATTACCCGTTATATGTTGGCCCTTATGAAGTTTTCCTTAATGAAACAACCATCACAATCCCTACATATACCGAAAACTGTTATTACAACAGGTCTGTTCTATCTGCCGTATTGGAAGATCTCAATTGCCACACTGTCGTCTATACCGACGGCTCCAAAAGTGAGATGGGTACTGGGTGCGCGTTCTACGTCCCACAAAAAGATTATTGCAAGGGATACAGGATTCCTGACCTGTGATCCATATTTACAGCAGAAGCCTATGCGGTACTACAGGCGATTTTCTGGTGCCTTTCGCAAAATATTAATCATGCTGGCATCAGAGGCAATGAGATCGTTGATAAAGCTGCAAAAAATGCAATTCACTCTAGTACGATTACCCATGTGCCACTTTTTTCTGATTTATTCATAGAGAACAGAGGTAACATCAAGAAAAGATGGAATTTGATCTGGTCCAACTTTGTAGTAAACTCTCGAAATCATTATGCTCTTATTCACCCAACCCTTCCCAATATAATTCCCCACATAGATCTCTTCTATATGAATAGAAGATTCTCCACAATTATAACGAGATTGAGATTGGGTCATGGTTGCTTTCGTGCTCATCTTCATCGAATAGGTGTAATAGAGTCCCCAAATTGTGCTTCTGATGAATCTTCTATAGCCGATCTAAATCACATATGTTTTGCTTGTAATCTTTACACCAATATCTCCAACCAATTAATCGCTCAGATGATTAAACTTGGCTTCCAACTACCTTTAAGTCTGACTACCATTTTATCCTTTCCGGATATAAAAATTTATTTAGCGCTAATTCAATTCCTTAAAAAGGCAAATATTATACTATATAAAATAAACCTTGTCTGGAATTCGTAACTATTCAGTTATATCCACCCCTTTTCTTTATTTCTTACCGTCTCTCACAATGATCAGATAATATAAATCCATTGAAAACATTTTGTGGCAAATGGACTCCAGTTCCCAATGCCAATATTTTGACATACACACACACACACACACAAAAATGCTTGGTTGCCAAGTTTTCGTTAAGTTTGTGTACTTTTCAGGCAGTACATTGGACCAATTATATCCATTTGATTTTATGTATAAAGATACAATTTGATGTAGAATCTCTTAGACTACAATACGAAAAGTGGTAGTTCCTATTTGAGTTTTGAAAGTTCGACTTACTGAGCTCAAGATCAATATCTAGGCCATATTTGAAGTCATCAACAAATTGCTTTTTTGATATCCTGAAACTTTCATTAGAACCTTTTTTCAAATCAAATACAGGTAGGTTGTAGAAGTAGTAGTAGTCTCCATTTTATAAGAACAATAACAACATAGAATGGGTAAATAAATGTTTCAAACCATAGGAGGACAATGCCTTTACATGCATCAGTCGTATGTTGGAATGTGTTGGGGAGTACTTCTCGGTCGTTATAGTAGATCATAGTGAGTAGGAGGCCCCTCATGATTAATTGAGCTCATGTATAAAAAGAAAGCGACAACATCTACACGAATCTGCTGTCAAACATCGTGGTTGCTATTTGGAGTTCCAAGCTCCAAATGACCTGTAAGATCATTATCTAGCTTATGTTCTAGGTTATCGACAAATTGCTGTTTTAATATCATTAAACTTTTTTCAAAACATTATTACAAAGAAAATCGTGGTTATCTAGTATTCGGGGTGTTCAGATATTTGATAAACACCTTGTAAATTATTCAAATTTCTAGCCAATTGCAGCATATTGTGTTGATTTCAGGAAACTTCAAATGCGAAAAATGCGGAAAGCGATACGTGGATAGGAGCGATCTGTTGAACCATAGGAAATACGAATGTGAAACATCGCAGTGTCATTGCAGCTACTGCAACTATAGCGCAAAGCGTCCAGCATTCTTAAAATCGCACATACGGCTTGCGCACAAAGTTGATCCTCTTCTGTAAAATCTGTTCCACTACCTCACCGCTTCAAATAGCTAAATGGTGTGTTACCATGATGTGATAACAGTTGCAAAGTACCAACTGGAAGCTCTGGTAGCCGTAATGGAAAATTGGAATTCTGGAATAGATCACATTGGCCGCAGCAACAGCAGATATTCAGGGTCTTCAAATGCCGAGTTTCAAGTTTACTTTTTTTCGATAATAAAGATAACTTGATTAAGTCGATTGCTTTCATTTTTCCCCTTTGAAAAAAGTACATACCTTCAAGGCCCGATTTTACTATTGACCGCAACAATTACAGTTTGCGCCTATAGTACAATTCAAAGGCGTTTTTGAAATAGGTAATGGATCGATCAAAAGATACTATTGTCGATCTCTTGTAAAATGCCACTCAAGTAGAGAAACATTATACGATTTGTGGCTTGGGCCCCTATTTTCCATATTAAATCAATAATGGCTTCATGAATCACCAGACTCAACTACAAAATGAGCTCGGACACGGAATTTGCGGCTATGGCACAAACTTCACCAATCAGATACAAGCTTCATGTATGCCTTATAAATACTATCAACAAATAAATGCTGTTGATTAGATCCAGATCCAATTAATTCATTAGCTAACTTCCATTGTAAACATATTATACTGTTCACGTTGAGAATAAGGGGCAAAATACCAAAATGATCTTGTTGGCACCCTCTACTGGACGGTGACTCGACTACGAAGTGGTTCGAACTCGATCCGTATCATGCCGTGACGACGAGACTCCGCAAGCGCGGGACATACCGCGATCAGGGTTGTATTTAGAAATAAACCCCTGAACGAAGCACGAAAAGTTATTTTCTCATATTATATACGAGGCATGTTTTTAAAGTAAGTACCGTTTTTAAATTACGCCGCCGCAGCGCTGCGGTTGCCGTGTAGCGCATGCGCGTCGTGTAGCTACATCTGTTGGGAAGCCGCAGACGCCACTACTGAACCATCCGATCGAGTCTACATCTGTTTGCGTGATTTTAAAATGCCTCCACTGATTGAGAATCTCGCCGACTGCGAAGTGTGTGCTGTAATACGGTTTCTGTGTGCTCAAGGCTTCAAATCAGTTGAAAGTCATCACCAAGTCAGTGGTGAAAACATTATGAGTGATGGAATGGTGCGGAAATGGGTTAGGGCCTTTGAAGATGGCCGCACAAACATTCATGATGAGGAACGAAGTGGGAGACCTTCAGACATTACCGATGACCTGATTCAAAAAGTGGACTGTAAAGTGAAAGAGAACAGACGATTCACGATTTCGTCCTTAGCTGAACAGTTTCCTGCTGTCTCAAGAAGTGTTCTTTACGAAATTGTGTCCGAACGTTTAAATTATCGGAAATTGTGTTCACGCTGGGTGCCAAAAATGTGAAGCAGTGGTTGTTTACTCAGGCGGCAAGCTTCTTTGACGATGGCATACAAAAGCTGGTCTCAAGATACGATAGATGCCTCAATCGTAATGGGAATTACGTAGTAAAGTAGAGTGAAATATGGCCTTTCATCAAGTGAATAAATTATTTTTGGACAAAATTTACTTGTTGTTTTTTTAGGTCATAACGGTACTTACTTTAAAAACACGCCTCGTACATATATATAGGGTGTTTCAAATTCGACCCTAATCATTGGGATCCCGGAAAAAATTAAAGTGATTTTGGGATAAATCTGAGGTGCCTCGCATGTGTTACTCGGAGTAACTCGGAGCTACCCACTGATTGTCAATACCGTTCCAGTGCTCTAGAGTGTCATTCACCTCAGCTACTCATTCTTTAAATCCCCTCCCCCCTCATGCACCAGCTTTTTATTCGGTGTTATACGCTTCGCGAAATAGTGGAAATAATGAAAATGATAATGCTTCAAGATTGTTAAGTTATGTTTTTTTCATTAAATTCATTAAACCAATACCAGACAATGGAGGATCATCCATCATCAGGCATCAATTGTATAGTCTGACAATCTTCTGAAAATAAAGGCAAAATGTGTTTACATTTTCATTGTTTGGCAGTGTGATGCAAATTGTCAACGTCAAAGGAAAACATCAACAGACGCGTTCTCGTGCGCATCTGCTAACACTCCGGGTGCATATAACTCACAAGTCAAAAGCACTGGAAACCGGCTCTGATATGCGAAACAGATGACTATCTCTGATAAAGAGCCTACCTATGAAAGTCTGCCTTTTTGAAATAACTAAGGTTTGGTAATGTCAGTGTCATACAATTTTTGGAATCAGAATTGAAAACCCTATTCATCTGTGCAAAAATCCAATATAATACGAGTAGAAGAAACGTCATATTGAAATTCTAATTTTGCCACCTTCTAGGGGAGAAAAATTTTAAATTTCGAAACTTTCCATGCGGCATTTTGTTAATTACTTGAATACACAAGTTTGAGCCCATTTAGGCGGCTTCGTATCTCTTACAGTTTCCGAAATCCCAATGATAAGGTTCGAATTTGAAACACCCTGTACGTTAACGAAGAAACGTACAGTCTGCCCGAATAACAGTGTTGAAACCGCTTTAAAATAAACTAATCTCGTAAGCTTTTAACTTTAGAGACGGTAACCCAGATAAAATCTGTCCACATAATGTTTTTAAATAAATTACAGTTTTTTGCATCGACAATCTTTTCAGTGTTTTTTGGGTCTCTCCGAACAAGAAAGGCGTTAATTAACTTTGCTCTAAAGCTGACCATTTTTTAATTATAAGCGGTTTGATGTATGAAAAGCCCTAAAATCGGTATATACGATGCTTAAAAAGTCTGTTCAAAATTGTATTCTTTGAGGTTGCCAATTATTTAAATTTAAGTATAAACATTGCTTTACAAAACTCCGAAGAGTTCTTACATAACAGTATTCAAAGCGATTTTTAACCTAAACTAAAATTGGCAAGCTTTTGTTTTCGCAGACTGTACGTTACATGCATACCTCCAGAATAAATAGGATAATTGCAAATATTTATCTTACAAATAAATATTGTGGTTTATACCTACCAACTACATTTTACGGCAACTCGATTGACATGTGCATTGTTGAAAATATGTCCTTTTTTTCAAAATTATCTCTTCCAGGTGAGTAGTGACACTGTTACTTTCTATAAAATGTTCAGTAATTACTGTCATATAAACCGGTTGATTGGTGAACTTTGTGCCCATCCCCGCAAAGTTTGTGTCCGGGCTCAAATGAAAAAATATAATTTTGTATTTAAGAAATATTTCTTCATTTAATATGAGTCTTACGCGTATCGTATAATTTTTCTCTGGTTTGAGAGATATTTTACAAGAAATAGAGTATATTCATTAACCCATTACTTCGGAAACGCCGTTTCATTGGTCAATTTTGTACCCCAGGTTAGTAAAATCGAGTCTAAACGTGTTAAAATAAACCTGAATTGTGTCTTCTAAGAAAAAGCAAATACTTGTATTTTAGTCATTGAATCCATTAACTAGTTGTGTTGTTTATAGACCAACGTGTCCATGGATGCATTCAATGTGGAAGGCGTTACAAATATAAAAGTGGACTCATTTCTCATATGAAATTCGAATGTGGCAAGCCTCCACAATTTTCTTGTAACTACTGCAGCTATGTTGCTAAAATAAAAGGCAACTTGAAGATACACATGAGATATATCCATAGAATTGAACCTGATTGGTAACACGTCTATACAAATAAGGCTTATTCGATTCTTTGTTTAATTGTTCTCTAAACTCAGGAATAAAAGTCATTAATATTAACGAGCCTATTTTTTAACCCAGGTAAGCTCCTCCAGTATATATTGATTATGACAAGGACATTTTGGAATTTCCAATTGCCGGACATTTCAGTCTATGTATGGGCAAGCTGCTAAACACTCATACAGGAAATACCGATCACATCTCTTCCATGTTGTATATCGGCAAACTAAGTATATGGTGGTGGTTGCAATACTAAAACTTTTCTGACTAAATGCGTTTACAGTATTTTTTTTTATTTATAACAATACCCAACACCAGCTAGTGCCAATTACAGCGTGAGGTCGTGCTCAACATGTACATACATGGAAAAAAAAACATAAAAGCACTTTACAGAAAAATGTATATAGATCTGAAGCTACTGTTAATCTATAATTATGAACAGTTTACTACAGTCATTGTTACTGTATTGTCTATTTACTTCTCTAGTTTGACAAAATCTCATTTTGCAGAACTTGCGTAACGTATCTGTATGGATGTCTGCTGAACTAGCGATGTTTTTAAATATGGAGCTCGTCATCCTTATGGGAGGCTTCAATGCTGTCGCCATTAATAGAATTTATTTTGGCATATGGACTTTGACCTTGGTACATTGCTGTGAATTTGATTAAGTAGTATCTTATGTAGAAAGGAATGAAAATACTTGATCCGCCTGGATCGTGCATCTGACATATCGGACATGCTTAGTAGAACAGTATGATCAAAAGCCGGCCACCTCTTTTATGCCAAATAGCTAACAAATCTCATCTGTACATTTTTTAGGACCTGATCATGACCTTTGTGTAAACAGGTTGACTTCCCGTGCCATGTGCTGGACTTAACTTCCCTTAATGACCGGGCGTTAACGTGAATGGCCATTCCAGGCATTTTGATAACATTCTCATTTACACGTTTTTACCCGGCCGTTGACGACACTGATCAAGAAGCGCCAAACAGTGTTGATGTAAAATCAAACGAGCGAAAAATATTAACAGTATTCCTAGTGACGGAAGGACTTTGAAAAATGATCCGAATTCTGGGGTTCACATTGCACCTAGTTCCTTCAATGACATAAATGCTTCCCGTAAATTCATGTCACATTCTATTAGAGTACCGGTTTGAGTCGTAAAATTTACTATTCAATAGGCAGCAGCGGTGGCCGCAGTGGTAGACTCCTGATCAGTCGCCGTGCGCTGTGCGGGTTCCAGTCCCGTCCCATGAGAATTTTTTTCTCTTGGCTATGGATGTTACATATGATTGTCCGTAGGAGGTAGATTACCTCTGACTGTCAAACGCGAAGGTACCACCCGGCGGATCTCATAGGCGGGGCCAGAATGTGTGCATGTTGCATGCACACGTGTTCCCTCGCCAGAGTCCGTGTGGTGTCCTCCCTTTCCCCTGTTTCCCCCTATAGCCCCTCAGTACCCCATGGGTGTTTAGATCGTAGGCCTTCGTGGTAGTTGGAGTATAAAAAAACTACTAGTGTCTCTGTAAGTGATACAAAAAAAAAACAAATTGTAGTTAACACGCCCTTACATTCCGCTGGGTCATCATGACCCGCTGTTGGACCCTGGCCGCATTTGAATTATACTTTTATTAGCATTCGTAAGCATACATAATATGTTAGACACTTTTCTGCAAGTGAAACACCCTGTAAAAGGCTCACCTGACATTTGGAATGCTAAGAAAGGCACTACTGGCATACACATTTCAACAACTACTTACCACCCTGGTAAATTGCACGCGTATTCTGTGAAAACAAGGGCACCTTGTTAGTTGATTCGAGTATTTTTCTAACAGCTGAAAGGTCGAAGTGTCTCTTTGTTGTGATTTTGTGAATAGTGCCCATATCAAGTTCAGGTCAAGGTTCGATCAATCAGACTGTGAGGGTTTTCACTGAGTATCTCTTATTGTTGACGTAACTCATCTACCGAGATGTGACGTCTCTAGATCATGGGGGCTGTTATGGGTGTTATGGGACTTACAGAGCTGGGTTTCCAGGGGGGGGGTAATTACTGCTCGGTTTTCTCTGACAGGAGTCTGAAAGTATCTCATGGCAGGGTGTATAGGGATTTTTATTTCAAAATTGGCATGCTACTCGGTTATCTCTGAAACAAAGGAAACATCGGAGCATTTGGATATTGACACAGTGACGTGATATCCTGCTGTCTGGACTGCTTTTAGTAACAATCAATAAGCTTGGCATATCTGTCTCTGCACCAGATTATTAAGGTATCCAATATCGTTCGGGACGTCCATGCGGTAGGAAGCTACCGTTTCCCGTGCGAGGTATCTGCATATCGGAAGTTCTCTTCATGCCGTAGGAAGCTATCGTTCTCCTGGTTATGGACATGCGTATGACTTCCATGCCGTAGGATGCCACATTTTCCCCATGCAATGTGTTTTAATATCTGATAATATAATTGAAAAATATCATGGTCATTATTATATTATCTTACGATCAGTATCAAGTCAGCTAATTATCATAATGAATAGACAGGAGAGTTGTGCATGTCATGAGTCGTAGAATATGGAAGACGTTTATTAGTCTAAAATATTTTCTTATAATAATTTATTAGTATTTTAGATAATTAACAGTACTATTATTATTACTGAAAAGGTTTTTCCAAAAAATAGGCTTGGCCCCGACGACCCAGTTCTACCGACCCTATCTCTCGACAAGAAAGGACAACTCCCCTGCCGTTACGTCACCAAGTGGCTTTGAAATTGTCCTGATATTGAAACCCGTGTTAAGTAATTATAAAAAACGAATCTTTTCATCTGTGGTCTTTATCTGCATGTACAAATAAGGTTATACTTTGTTCATATTTTCTATAAAATACTTCTAGATCAGGTGCTTTATCATATACAAATGTAATTTAGTTAAAAGATATTAAGTAACCATGATCGAATAAGTACTATTTTGGGGGATTTATAACTTTCTGATATTTTTTTCTCAACTTTGACCATCTGTGGTGAAACAAAAGAGTGCTGAGCTATAACTGCATTATATTGAATAAAAATATTGCTCATTGAATACATATTTCAGAAAGGCACCACACGTACTATTTGGAATAGAAAAAAGTGATAGCTGCTTTTGGAAATGACTGACACACACTACAATGTAATTATTGGATTTAAATTCAAGTTGCAAAGGTTACCGATGCTAAATAGTACAAAGCTACATTATTATTAGCTGCTCCTGATATGATCTTATGAAAGCTGAGGAAACAATATCAGAAGGTTATAAATCCCAAAACAGTCCTTATTTTATCATGGTTCCTTAATATCTTTTAACTACATTCCATTTGTATATGGTAAAGCAACTATCCAGAAGTATTTTATAGAAAAAATGAACAAAGTATAACCTTATTTGTATATACAGCTAAAGACCACAGATGAACAGGTTAGTTTTTTTTAAATTTAAGAAAGAATTCAATATCTCAAAAACGGTGACAGTTTTATATAGGTAAGTTTTTATTTGGGAGGTCATTCCAAATCCTACCTTCTCCTTAAGTTTGTCGTGGTACTTATTGGACACCCATATATAAAGAAAAAATTATCATTCAGAGAAAGGTACATAACAAAAGATAGGAAAATAATGGGAAAAATCCGCAAATGAAGTAAAGAGGGTTCGAGCAGAAAATAGGACAGGTAACCCGAGCGATACTTATTTCTGCTGGTTGGCTTCATCAGGCCCGAAATGAATGCGCATATGCAACTACAAAGGTAGATTACATATGCCCATACTTCAGGATACGGGTGTAACCTGAGGAAACGAAGATGGAGGGGGAAAAACGACACACGAAGTCCACAACAAGAGCCAACCTACACATTGTAGTATAAAATGGCTAGAAGACCTCCAATTTTCAAGGAGACATCTAACCACAACCACGCGGCCGGTTATAGCCACTTGCTATGGTACTTCAAGCCCAAAGGATCTACAAAGAGAAAATTATCATGCGGAGAAAGGTATATAACAAAAAATAGGAAAATAATGGGCAAAATCCGCAAAAAGAAGGATCCGGATACGGGTGTAACCTGAGGAAACGAAGATAGAGAGAGGAAAAAATGACACACGAAGTCCACAACAAGACTGGTACTGGTTAGTTGTCGCCTTGAAAATTCGAGGTCTCCTAGCCATTTTATACAACAGTGTGTAGGTTGGCTCTTGTTGTGGACTTTGCCCATTATTTTCCTATTTTTTGTTATATGTATATATAGTCTTTTTTTTCCTCTCCATCTTTGTTTCCTCAGGTTACACCCGTATCCGGATGTATGGGCATGTGTCTCTACTTTTGTAGTTGCATATGTGCATTCATTTCGGGCCTGATGAAGCCAACCAGCAGAAATACGTATCGCTCGGGTTACCTATCCTATTCTGCTCAAATCCACTTTTTGCGGATTTTGCCCATTATTTTCCTATTTTTGTTATATACAGGGTGACTTAGAAGTTGAGTCATTAATTTTCAGATAATGATTGTAGAAGGAAGATAAACCAAAATATGTGTGTAAAAATAAAAAAAAATTAAAAAAAAAATGTTACCTTGTTTTATAAAGTATCCTCCCGACAAGTATTTCAGTGCGGACCTGTGCGCCCAAAAGCATGTCACAAAAACTGTTCGAAATGATTTCCGTTTTGCTCGACGCACAGCTGGGCGCGTCTTAGCCATGTCTCTTTACAAGCACGCAATAAAATCACTGGTTGATTTCTGATCACTGTACTCATTTCCTCAATTCGAGCACGTAATTCTTCGCGTGTATTAACCGGTGTTTTATACACTAGAGTTTTTAGCCAACCCCACAAACAAAAGTCTAAAGGATTTAAGTCCGGAGACCTTGGCGGCCAAGGTACAAAACCGCCACGGCCGATCCAACGATTATTAAATTGTCTATTTAAAAATTCACGCACATTTCTTGCATAATGGGGTGGTGCCCCATCTTGTAAAAACCACATGTTTTGTCTAATATTTAAAGGCACATCTTCCAGTAAACCAGGCAAATTGTGTTGCAAGAAATCAAAATAATTTTCACCAGTTAAGCGATTTGGTAATTCAAAAGGCCCCACTAAAATTCCATTAACAATTCCCGCCCACAGGTTGATTGGTTCAAATCGCTGTTGAAAATTGGTTTCCCTTATTTCATGGGGATTTTCAATAGCCCAAACGTGAGAATTACGTGAATTAATAATTCCGTTTCTAGTAAAGAGGGCTTCATCACTCACTAAAATTTGATTTAAAAAATTGTCATCATTTTGATGTTTATTTAAAAGCCAATTGCAAAAGTCAACCCTTTGTTCATGATCTTCCGGTTGTAAGGCCTGCACTTTTTGTATGTGAAACGGATAGAACTGATTTTCACGTAGAGTTTTCCAAGTTTTATACTGACTAATCGCCAATTGAGTTGAAATTTGTCGGGTGCTTACTGTTGGATCATCACTTACTAATTCTAAAATTTGTTCTTCTAGTTCTATTTGATCGTGTGGTCTTGGAGCACCGGCATGATCTCCTCTGTGAGGTCTTAAGTCACCTGATTCACGAGCTCTTTGCACTACATTAACAAAGGCACGAGGGGTTGGTTGCACTCGATTGGGAAACCGATCCGCATAGATCCGTGATGCCGCGGCAGCATTTTGTAAAGACTCCCCGTAAATAAGAACCATGTCCACAAGTTCAGCATTTTCGTAAACATGTGCCATTTTTGATTTGAGCCTCGCAACAGACACGATTATTCACTTACGCGTTACCGACTACCGACTGATACTGACTGTATACAACTGAAGAAAATAATTGTAAAAAGATCGTTCCAAATTCTTTCGCTTTTTTGTTTCCGATGCGATGAACGGATAAGGCGGATTATATCTGTTGTTGCCAAACACGAGAACATAATATCATTATTGAGACAGGGCGGTACTCAAACTTCCAAAGGGCTATAACTTTGTTACTTTAATTTTACCAGAAAAATGGTAAAGGAAAAAACATTTCTTTTGATCATATCTACTCACTGTTAAAATAAATGACTCAACTTCGAAGTCACCCTGTATATATATATATATAAGGTGTTACTCTTGTAATAAAAGTGAAAAGGTTCAGGGTAGTACTTCGAACTCGTGGAAGGATATCCTCTACATTGCTCAACCTGGCTGGGCCTTAATGTCATTCACCAGCATAACGTTATTGCCCTATTTATTGTCGTTGTCCGTAACATACCCAGATCGGGTATTTATTCTTTTTATTTTTATTCTAGTGCAGCGATCTATAACTGTCAATGGCTGAGTGTTCTTTGCTGTACATAGTGTACATAATGTAAAGCACGGGGTCAAAGATATTTCGTAACGGCTCACTTACCGAAAAAATCTTTGTTTTCAGGAACTAACTTCCAATGCAATAATTGTGGAAAATCTTACAAGCATAGAGGAAGTCTCTCTACCCATCAAAGGTATGAATGCGGCGTAACACCTCAGTTTGCTTGCATGTACTGTAATCATGTGGCGAAACAGAAGGGGAATTTGAAACTGCATATGAGAAACAAACATAAAGTGCTATTGTAACTCATTTGGGAGACATTCCAGTTATAATCATAAAAAATATGGAGTTTTATAGAAGTTGGCGAAAGAACACACTGAATATCTATTAAGTTGTTTACAGTGTAGTTTTGTATCGAATCGAATTACAACTAGGAATTTAATAATAGTTTCTTTTAGATTTAATGATAAATACATCGACTGTATTTTTTATATTGTATATGTGCTGTTACTGATCGCAGGTGTTTATATATTTTATAAATTTGTACATTTGCTTAATTGCAAACTTTTAAAATAGTATTGACCTTCCTACAACCTCTATCAGGACTTTGGAATTGGGTAATATGTTTCTGTGAACCTCTATGGTTCTGTGATCTTAAAATTATCCCAGCTGAATCCGCGCTGATTATTTTAGAAAAATATTTGAAGATCAAGTTTTTTTGTGAAGCGTCATATGAGGAAATAATAAAACAACGTCTTATATTCATCAGTTGCGGTCTGGTGTCCTATCTTATACTTTTTCAGATTCTAACAAATAGTTTTGCCACTTTGACGCTGCAAAACATAAAATTAGAATATGCCGCAAGTCACTTCCACTTCCATCGGTGACATATAGAAAAGGACATTGTTTCTTATCACAAAAATTTGTGTAATTTATATGTATATTGTAAAATAATAATCTTTATTATTTATTATTGTACTTTCATTCCACGTTGCCATTATTTTCTCTATGTATGAGGTCTGTAAATCAAGTGACGAGACTGGCAACGTAGCGTTCGATCTGGTAACACTGGAGGCGCTGGGCTTAATGGGGAGACAAGTGAACATGTGATCCGCCTTCGGTACAAGATTGAACTCGCTCGAGTCATTTAGTTGCCCGTAGCGATTTTTTTTTGTAAATTTTTTTTCCTATTGTGTAACTAAAAATGTCAAGCAACGGTGTGCTATCTAGTTTTGCTTCAGACTTGGGCACAGTGTAACGGAAACTCTTGCTAAACAGGCCTACGAAGGTTTTTCGGTGGTTTAAGATATTTTCAGAAGATTGAAGATGAACCACGATGAAAATGTCGACAGAATCCGGGATCTTGTGCGTTCAAATCATTGATTGACAGTGAGAATGATCGGAGAGTAGTTAAATTTGACTCACACCACCGTTCGTCAGATTCCCAGCGTCCTTATTCATCTGACTTGAGTCCTTGTGATTTTTTTCTCTTCCCGAAGTTGAAAAATCACCTCAAAGGAACTTATTTTTGGACAGTCGAAAACATCCAAATGGCTGTAACCGACCAGCTGACAGCTATTCCAGTATAGGAGTCTCAGCACTGCTATAAGGACTGGAAGGACCGTTTCCAGCGCTATGTGGCTTCAGAAGGAAGTCACTATGAGAGTGACAATATAAAATTGTAATGTTTGAATAAAGGAAATTAAAAAGTGAGTCTGATTACTTATTTTGCAGACCTCGTAAGTGTACCCCTGGAAGGCATGAATATATCGAAACAAAAAAGTTTCTATTACCGGCCAATCGTCGAACACTCAAAAGCACGATTGATTGAATTTGAGGGCACTTTTAAAACAGTTGGTCTGTATTTTGTACTAGTTCTGTAATGCCCCGATATTCATAAAATTGAGCATGGCTAGGTAATTAACAAAATCTTATAATAAATGATAATTTGACCGATTTTCAAAGTTTGTTAATTTGAAGTGGTCGCCTGATTTTAATCCAATAATAATTGTTCTAATGCTATTTCTTTTTTTAGAACATTACCAATGCGTCACCTGCGGAAAGTACTATAAGTATAAAAGGAATTTGTATTCCCACCGAAAATACGAATGTGGCAAGTCGCCACAGTTTCCTTGTGGCTACTGCAGTTACATCGCAAAACTCAAAGGATGCTTGCTAAGACACATCAGAACGGTGCACAGCGGTTATACTGGACTCTGACATCATGTTTCCAAAAACGAATTCTTTAGATAGAAAAACGATCATGATAATATGTAGCAGCGTGTATATTAAACAAATTTTGTGTAACTAATAACATTATTTAGTGGCTTTACTCTAAATACTGTACCATATTGTCTTGAGTTCACCATTACAAAACGACTTTTTATGTATTGACTTATTTTTGTTTTAGGTTTATTGTATATTTGCACAACCTGCAAGAAGTGGTATCGACACAAAAGATCTTTAGCAAGACATAGGAGGCTGGAATGTAATAAAGAACCAAGTTATCTTTGCGCACATGAAGGTTGTGACTACAAATCTTTCCAAAAAGTCAATTATATGCGGCACTTAGTCATGAAGCATCGGGTGGAAAGTTGGTTAAAATAAATACAAATCATTTCATAAGTTCTTGTTGTGATGTGAATTAGAGTACAACAATAGAAAAATAAAAAATAATATTAGCACATTTAACTAAATACCCAATAAGTTTCGAATTTAGACTGAGTCTTGGTCAAACCTAGGGCCAACTGATATCCAGACCAATGTCCGCCGCTAAATAAAAACGTTACACCTTGTGAAACCCATCATTATCATTTCGGCAATTACTTCTAAATTTGATGAAAATGTGTTTCGGACTTGGATCGATTGTCAGTTACTCTGCGATTTGACCAGGACCTGCTTCGTTTTACCATGCTGTGAACTGCTTAAGCTACATATAATCAACTGAAAAGTATTTCATAATAAATGTCCTAGAGATTAATCACTGTATGAAAATGTCCACTTTACAGAAAAGCCGAATTCGAATTGCCGATGGGAGTGTCAGAATTGCCACAAAAGCTACAAACATAAAACTCATTTCATAAGGCATCGCAAGATTGAGTGCGGAAAGGAGCCGCAGTATCACTGCAAGATATGCAACTACAAGACGTATCGAAAAGAAACACTACAGTATCATTTCTTCACAAAGAAGCATAAGGAATTAGAAGCGTTTAGACGTTCTTGTTGAAAAATAGTCTCGACAGCGTTATAAATAGGTTCTATTATGAAGTATTTGACCACAATAACTGTGATGACGTACCTGTAATATGGCAATGAATCACTCATGAAGCTTCATTTAAAATCCTAAGGTTTACACAATTGTATACATAATATGTAATACTACCTATGTCTCGTGACTTCATACACGTTCAATTATCACTCTCATATTGTAATTTTTGAGTATTGCTATAATGATCAGTCGACTTGCTTACTTGGAAATTTTGATTAGTTTATTAATGGAACGTACAGAGAGATTTCGTAATTAATGCTTACCTGTGATATGGCAATGAATCACTCATGAAGCTTCATTTAAAATCCTCGGTTTTACACAATTTATTCATAATATGTAATACTAGCTATTACTCGTGACTTCATAAGCGTTCAATCATCACGCTCATGTTATAATATAATTTTTGAGTATTGCTATAATTATCAGTCGACTTGCTTCCTTGGAAAATTTGTGATTATTTTATTAATGGAACGTACAAGCTGCAGGAGTAAAACCGCGAAGCTGAAAATTATTACTAATTTTTTGAAATTAGTATTTTAAATCGAACTAAATTTTACATTGTAAAAGCTACCTCTTTGCCAAATTTTCGGTTACAAGATCCAACAGAACCTCATCGTTGCCAATTTTTAGATATTAGAAAACTCCATGCAATTTCAAACAAACTTGCAAGTGCTCTTTAATCCCCAATCTGGCCCTTCCATAAAATCCATTCGTAGCTGAAATGTCCTGTCCATAAGCTACTTTCCTGCCAAAGTTCATGTTTTTATATATATTTACCCTTAGCTTTCTTGATCCGGTCCTGTTGTGAAATTCGTTCTTAACAGACGCGTCCAGTCCATAAACTACCTACCTATTAAATTTCATATTCCTGGATCAAATGTTTTTAGACATTTCGTAATTAATGTACATCACTTCTCTTTGATATATACAGGGTGGCCAAACACGTGACGTCATAAAAAAAATTAGATTCCCCACATCGAGAGGAACCCAAATCACCCCCATATATATGGTCCGATTTTGTTTAGTTTAGGAGTTATGATTTTTTTTCGGATTTTTCGAGAATTTTTGAGTTCTGTGTTTATTTTTACCATAACTTCGTTAATAATTGTGATAAATGCCTGCTTTTTTCACGATTATGCAGCTAAGACCTAAGGCTTAACTATCATATAATCATTCAAGTCATGTAACTAATACTACTTTTTAATTTTTTTCAAAATCTTCGAACATAACAAAAAAGTAAAAAAGTGCAACAACTTTGAACGTTTATAAAAAATTGAAAAAACATGTTCTTACTATTCGTAAGTATCTTAAAAACTTCCTTACGGTATCAGCTATTTACCGTAAAAATTTCATCAACCTAGCTTTACTACATGCTACCGTAATTGTGGCTCAAATAGAACCGAACCCAAAATTGGATAACCCTCTGCTCAATAGAAATTGTTAGTTTCGGAAAAAAAATTTGCAAAAACCACAAAAACACGTTTGATTTTTACTGAACAGCAGATTATTATTCATTTATGTTATTTACAAGAGGTTTTCAAAATGTCTGCCTCTAACAGAAATGCACAGTGTACACCTACGTATGAAATTTTGTTTTAAATCTCTAAATGCTTGTGTGTTGTTTTTCAACACATCTGTCGCTTCTTGAATTTTGTTCCTCAATGAATTTTCATTTGCACATTCTTGGGCGAATGTTATGTCTTTAAAATATCCCCAAACAAAAAAATCAATGGGGTTGAGGTCAGGGGAGCGTGGAGGCCATCGTATCGGTCCGTTTCGTCCGATCCATCTGTCTGGGAACCTTTCGTTTAAGTAGTTTCGCACGATCGTTGCGTTGTGGCATGGTGCACCATCATTCTGGAACACCATGTTCCGTCTGGCTTCCAGGCTTGAATCTTCCAGCAATAATGGTAGGCTATTTTCAAGGAAGCTTTTGTAGGCTACCGAATCCAACCTTGACGGCAGTTCAAATGGACCGATAAATTCCATATTGAATATTCCTGACCACATGTTCACACTAAAACGGTGTTGAAATGTCGACGGCCTTGACTGGTGGGGGTTTTCAACAGCCCAAGTATGTAAATTATGGATATTGAATATCCCTGTTCTTTCAAAACGTGACTCGTCAGTCCATAAAATTTTATCAAAAAAATCGGGATCCTCTCGTCTTCGCAGCATTGTCTCGCAGAAATCCACTCTTAACTGGTAATCTGAAGGCATCAACGCTTGAACTCTTTGAACATGATAGGCATGATAACCTTCTTCATGAAGAATATTTTGTATCGATGTTCGTGGTATTCTAAGGTTTTGTGCCATAGATCTCGTACTCGTTGAGGGATTCCGGCTAATTTCTTCAAGTACTACTTCTCTGCGATCCGGATCAGCTGTAGGATATCCTTCATTGCTTCCTCGTCCTGGAATGCGGCCTGCCATGAAAGTGTTATGTGTGTTAATAAAAACACGGTGGTCTGGGTAATGCTCAGGTTGTGGTCCGCCTCGGCGTATAAGTTGTTCCCGGTACAGCTGAGCTGCTAAAACGCCGTTGCCTTGAGCAACGCCATAATAATAATGCATTTCTGCATATTCACGCAACGTATAATTTTTTTGTTTGGGGATATTTTAAAGACATAACATTCGCCCAAGAATGTGCAAATGAAAATTCATTGAGGAACAAAATTCAAGAAGCGACACATGTGTTGAAAAACAACACACAAGCATTTAGAGATTTAAAACAAAATTTCATACGTAGGTGTACACTGTGCATTTCTGTTAGAGGCAGACATTTTGAAAACCTCTTGTAAATAACATAAATGAATAATAATCTGCTTTTCAGTAAAAATCAAACGTGTTTTTGTGGTTTTTGCAAATTTTTTTTCCGAAACTAACAATTTCTATTGAGCAGAGGGTTATCCAATTTTGGGTTCGGTTCTATTTGAGCCACAATTACGGTAGCATGTAGTAAAGCTAGGTTGATGAAATTTTTACGGTAAATAGCTGATACCGTAAGGAAGTTTTTAAGATACTTACGAATAGTAAGAACATGTTTTTTCAATTTTTTATAAACGTTCAAAGTTGTTGCACTTTTTTACTTTTTTGTTATGTTCGAAGATTTTGAAAAAAATTAAAAAGTAGTATTAGTTACATGACTTGAATGATTATATGATAGTTAAGCCTTAGGTCTTAGCTACATAATCGTGAAAAAAGCAGGCATTTATCACAATTATTAACGAAGTTATGGTAAAAATAAACACAGAACTCAAAAATTCTCGAAAAATCCGAAAAAAAATCATAACTCCTAAACTAAACAAAATCGGACCATATATATGGGGGTGATTTGGGTTCCTCTCGATGTGGGGAATCTAATTTTTTTTTATGACGTCACGTGTTTGGCCACCCTGCATATACGTATATATACACCCTTAGCCCCCGTACTCCGGCCCAGTTTTAAATTCTTCGCCGATATTTTTTGTGCGAACTTTAATGATCATAAGTTAAACAGCTTTCGAGATTTCATGACCATGACCACCCTTGATCCAGCCCTGTCGCAAAATTAGTTCTCAGCTGGCATGTCCAATCCAAGAAGTTACCTCTCTGCCAATTTTCTTGTGCTTAGGACCAATAGAGATAAATTTATATAAACTTGAAAAGTGATAAGGTTCCCCATAGGAATATTCAACCCCCTCCCTCACCATCTTGAGGATATAATTCCTGAAATTCTTTGATAATAATTATTTCAAAGATAAAATTGAAGATAAAATATACTCCTACGTTTAGGCTGGACTAATTTGAAATATTTGAAATTCTCCACAAAGCTTGAAAAGTGCGAATTCACAAAATTTCTTTGTAAGTGCCAATTTACACTGTATCAAAAAACCGAGCATATGAAACCCATATACCAGTTTTATAAAATAATAGTTTTACCATAGTAGCTTTTAACCCTTATATTCACAACAAAAGATAGCCTATGTCCGTATCCAAGATCTATACTCATACATTTATGATATTAGTAGGGATGTCTTATACCTTAGATGCATAATATGATGTCCGGTTTTTGAGAGATTTCAATGTATGTACCCGGCTTTAATTTCGCAGTACAAAACATTGTAAGTATTACAATAAAGATAGCTTATTACATTGTTGACTATACTGTTTATTCACCAGCATATACTCAAAACCCAACGTTACCCATTCTTTGGTTGTTTGGCTTGTTTATAATTGAATATAATTTGTTTGCTCAATAAGGGTTCAGGATTTAGAGTTCAAAGATTTTAGAGTGTTGCAAAATTAGACAATGATTTTCGATCTCTGGATAATTTTCGTCGCACTTTCGGAGTTATTAGCATAGCCAGAGAACTTAAATTTGTTTGTTTTGTTTGACATGTGCAGCATTAAGTTATGTGAAGGTGTTTTATTACTATTTCACCGCTAAATTTTGATTCCTGTCTTTCTCAAGCTTGCAAATTATTTTTGATAGTGGCATTGAGAAGTTCTGTCATTTTCTATAGTGTAATCATATGAGGAATAGATTCATAGACATGACTGAGAGAAGTATTCTTTATTTCGGTCTTATTTCATCTTTGTCTACCTTGGGGCCATGATACTAAAATAGCCCATTCCAGCAGAATTCCTGATTAATAAAAAAGTCATTTTATATAGTATTTCCAAAATTTCAGCTTTATGGCGATGTAGGTGGGAATGTGACGTTTGTCAAAGGAGCTACAAATATAAAACTCATCTTCTCAGACATCAGCAATTTGAATGTGGGAAGGAACCACAGTTTTTCTGTGAGATATGCAAGTATAGTACACTTAGGAAGGAATCTTTGCAGTACCATTTTTCAACTAAAAAACATATGATGGCTTTGACAGCAACATTTTCGTCTCCAGATATAAACGTCCAAAGATAAATTACCTTGTGATTTCTTAATAAATGTTATAATATAATTTTTGTTTCTTGATTGTGTTATATTGGACCACATATTATTTTACAGATTATGGCGAATGATTTATGAATAAATGGTACTCGATTGTACCTATTATTTATTACGTATGCAGCATATGGTATGATATCAGATGATTTCAGTAGCTTGCTCCACAACAAATTTCATAGGTATGGATCACTATAATGAGAGCTACGTATAATGTAAAGTTTGGATATGTGCTAATATCTGCTTCTTGGGATAATGTTGAATGATGTTGAAAGGGGCCAGAATAGGTCTACACAGATAACAAAATTTCGGCTTCGTTTATAGAAAAAATATGATAACCTGGATTTCCTGTAATAACCAGAGAACTATATTTGCTACTTAGTAGCGTGGGAAGGAAAATAAACAAACGAACTATCACCAGGCAGACATATAAACAAAATATGTTGTCATCAGAAATATTATTTGTGGCCAAAACTTCACGTCAGAAATTAGTAATTCAAACACGTGGTTTCATTTAGCGGCCAGACAAGCATGGATGATTACTATACTTTTATGTTTATGATTTTGTTTCTGGAGAGAATAAGAGATAATTCTTCTCATCGGAAATGTGCCACTGCAACTGGCAAAATTTACATTTTTCGTTTTCTTCAGTACGTTCAAGTTCATCTGGCCAAATCGTACGCCAGCAGTTCTTAAACCATTTGGCTCATTTAGTAATCTTCAGCAGTTCGTTCTTTTAATAACAGCGATTAATTGTGACTTGTAACTTCCAAAATTGTCTACGAGTATATGGGGATTCGTACCTACTATGAACCGCTTAAGGTACGTTCCCATCTCAACAGGCGTGGTAGAAAACATATTATGACAGAAGGGTCTTCAGTGGAATTAACTGAATTTGTAATATGTTGCACAATATGATGGCCTAATAAAAGGTCTCCATGGGACAATGTTTTCTAGGGGACAGTTTCAGAGATATTGAGGTGTTAGCAAGTACAAAACGAATCCTTAGCGAATAAAAAAAATCAACAAATACGGCTTTGTCCACCTGGTGTTGACGGATCCGTCAGAATTGTGTCACTTGTCCACATTGGGAATTTTGAAATATTCCTAGACAATCAGCTCCTATTTTACCGTAATGAATACTCATGCAAAAGACTGTAGAGCCTCTTTCACACTGAGGAGCGGTAGAGGATCTGGCCCTTCCTACCGCTACACCTAGGAACTCTGCTCCTCAGAGCTTTCCTCCATGATGCTGCTTTACGTTAAGAATATATGTTGGACCTGAGAGACTTTTGGCTCCTATCCTAACTCTGTCAAACTTCGTACATTTACAACTGGTCAATAAGACCACTTCTTTGTTCCTAGGGTGTCAAGATTGGGGAACAGTTCATCTGAGAAGGTTTTTTAACAGATCTACTAAGCTGGGACAAGGTCAAAAATCAGACAAAGCGTATTTAAGAACCTGACAGCAGTCTCGGTATTTAGGTTTCTGCAAACCCGGCCGCATCAGTATAAAAATATACTTTCGCCGCATTGTCCTTTTCGCTACTTCCTTACACGGTAAAAATTTGCGACTATTATTAAACAGAAACTGCGACACCCAAACTGCATGTTTTGCCGCCCGACAAAAATCGCTTGTTCTAGCATGACCCTTCAGTGGTCTGACAGGTCAAAAAAGTCATCTCTGCTAAAAAATATTGTGAGCAAAATGTATTACTGGATATTCCTCTCTTTGTTCCTCCACATCTCTGAGACTGTTAGACATTAGAAAACTATATGCCTAAGGAGGACCGTGTCCGCATGTAAATTGACTTCCTCTTAACTTTTTTATATGACCTTCCAGAAGAAAAAAATATTATATAGGTTAAAGGGTCTAATATGAAGTTTTTCGTGTAATATTTTTGGATGTATCAGAAAAGTGCTATCGAATAAAATAATTTTTTCAAATAATACACCTTACATATTTTCAGAGAAAATGATAGTCTTTTTTTTCTGATCCAAAATATGTATGGCTTATCATACTTATTTTCATTAGTGTGACCGAAAAGCTTTTATGACATTTATTCAGGTGTATCCGAGTTCGAACCAGTTCGCATCTAGCCGCCTATACAATCTGGTATGGGGCCGGAATATAAATGATTAAATGACAGACACACAAAGTTCAAGTTTTTGACTACAGTAATACAAACAAGTTTAAAAAATGGCATGTATTTGGAATCGGAAAAAGGGACTATCATTCTCACTGAAAATATACTGGGTGTTCCATTTGAAAAATACAACATTTTTCGTTAGCACTTTTCTAAGATTCCCGGTGTACAAAAAAATATCACATGAAAAACTCCACATTAGATACTATAACTTTTATATACAATGTTTTACTAGAAAGTCATGAAAGTTATATTACAAGTTCGGCCAATTCCACTGAAGGGTCTTGTTCCATATGCTTTGAGCAATCTCCTTTGTGCCTCGTCATGAACAGCAGGGTTATTACGTGCAAAACCTATATAACATAATGTCAAAGAAAGATGAAAAATGCCAACTTGTTGACTAACTAAGTGTGCAAATAGTTCAGTCCGTAAGTGAGCATGAAGGGAACGATAGCTAGTTCCAAGTTGCAACATGTTGCATTTTCAATCCAACGGCTCCATGGAGATACCAAGATTTCAAAATAAGGACCAGCGTGATATGTTCATTGTTTAACAATCGTTTATTGACAGTATTATTTAGAAAAATAATAAATGTTAATCGACTGTTTCATAACAAGTCACACTTTTAGCATACGTTTGCGATTCCTGCGGAAAGAGATACAGCCGGAAAGACTCGCTGAGGACACACAAAATTCTATACTGCGGCAAGAAATACTCGCAATCATGCACTTTGTGTAAGTACAAGACATATCACAAAACGTTTCTGATCCGTCATTATAAACACAGACATAAGTTGGAGGCTGATGAGATATCTTCGATTGTGGGAGAGAAGATATTGGAGGGTAGAGTCCAGCAAGTCTCCAAGGGATACTTTTTGCCACTTTAGTAATGTTCTAGAATATGTCGGCAGTTTCTCAAATTTGATTAGATTTTATCAGAATGGATAGTTTTGTTCAAAAGTGAATTAAATCTTAATTTATTTTTTTTCTGTTGTATACGAATTTGGCAGACTGCTGACGTTTCTGGAGCATCATGTATTAATAATATACCGCTCGATGTTAAAACCTCATACCAAGTATGATGATGTAAATATTTGGCATTAAATAAATACATTACAGAAAAGCATGCCTCTTTCTTTATTACATACGAATCATGTTGAGGAAGAATAGTAGTTAGGAACATGTGACTGGTATATAAATCAAAGATAATTTTGATTATCGCCGACAATATTTGTGGATGTAACGTGATACAGATTGTATTATTACTCCAACTTTCAGAGTGTTTTTCGCAAGGTTTTAATATATTTATAATATCTACTCCTGGTAGAACCGTAAGTGACAACATTTTGGAAATGTCAGTCGAATTGCTTCCATCATTTATAGCTTTTCATAACTCTCTCACGGCAAGCTTCTGAGTAATCTGTCGCTGCAGTTCTATGAGGCACATCCTGTATAACTTTGTAAAGCTATGAGAAAAAAGTGGCTTGTGAGATTCATTTTGTGGTGTAGTTACTTATTTTTATGCTAGAAGTTAATAGTATAATATATCATATATGGGTATATTTACAAGGCTTATTGATTTTTTTTATGGTAAGAACGACTTATTTATTATTTAAATGCTGCGCGATATTTGGTTGATTAATACATACAGCGGATGTTGTGATCGTTTTTTATCATGATCATGGCTTTTATTTTAGGAAAGTAACAATTTTACTTGTAGCAGTTTGTGCTTGTTGAGAAGATTTATCATAAATTGTTTAAAATAACTATCAATATTGACCAAAGCTTTTATGACATTTATTCATGTGTATCCGAGTTCGAACCAGTTCGCATCTAGCCGCCTATACAATCTGGTATGGGGCCGGAATATAAATGATTAAATGACAGACACACAAAGTTCAAGTTTTTGACTACAGTAATACAAACAAGTTTAAAAAACGCATGTATTTGGAATCGAAAAAAGGGACTATCATTCTCACTGAAAATATACTGGGTGTTCCATTTGAAAAATACAACATTTTTCGTTAGCACTTTTCTAAGATTCCCGGTATACAAAAAATATCACATGAAAAACACCACATTAGATACTATAACTTTTATATACTTTTTTGCACTAGAAAGTCATGAAAGTTCGGCCAATTCCACTGAAGGGTCTTGTTCCATATGTTTTGAGCAATCTCCTTTGTGCCTCGTCATGATCAGCAGGTTTATTACGTGCAAAACCTATATAATGTCAAAGAAAGATGAAAAAATGTCAACTTGTTGACTAACTAAGTGTGCAAATAGTTCAGTCCGTAAGTGAGCATGAAGTAAACGATAGCTAGTTCCAAGTTGCAACATGTTACATTTTCAATCCAACGGCTCCATGGAGATACCAAGATTTCAAAATAAGGACCAGCGTGATATGTTCATTGTTTAACAATCGTTTATTGACAGTATTATTTAGAAAAATAATAAATGTTAATCGACTGTTTCATAACAAATCACACTTTTAGCATACGTTTGCGATTCCTGCGGAAAGAGATACGGCCGGAAAGACTCGCTGAGGACACACAAAATTCTATACTGCGGCAAGAAAAACTCGCAATCATGCACTTTGTGTAAATACAAGACATATCACAACACGTTTCTGATCCGTCATTATAAACAGAGACATAAGTTGGAGGCTGATGAGATATCTTCGATTGTGGGAGAGAAGATATTGGGGTAGAGTCCAGCAAGTCTCCAAGGGATACGTTTTGCCACTTTAGTAATGTTCTAGAATATGTCGGCAGTTTCTCAAATTTGATTAGATTTTATCAGAATGGATAGTTTTGTTCAAAAGTGAATTAAATTTTAATTTATTTTTTTTCTGTTGTATACGAATTTGGCAGACTGCTGACGTTTCTGGAGCATCATGTATTAATAATATACCGCTCGATGTTAAAACCTCATACCGAGTATGATGATGTAAATATTTGGCATTAAATAAATACATTACAGAAAAGCATGCCTCTTTCTTTATTACATACGAATCATGTTAAGGAAGAATAGTAGTTAGGAACATGTGACTGGTATATAAATCGAAGATAATTTTGATTATCGCCTACAATATTTGTGGATGGATACAGATTGTATTATTACTCCAACTTTCAGAGTGCTTACGCATGGGTTTTAATATATTTATAAGATCTACTCCTGGTAGAACCGTAAGTGACAACATTTTGGAAATGTCAGTCGAATTTCTTCCATCATTTATAGCTTCTCATAACTCTCTCACGGCAAGCTTCTGAGTAATCTGTCGCTGTAGTTCTATGAGGCACATCCTGTATAACTTTGTAAAGCTATGAGGAAAAAGTGGTTTGTGAGATTTATTTTATCGTGTAGTTACTTATTTTTATGCTAGAACTTAATAGTATAATATAACATTTATGGGTATATTTACAAGGCTTATTGATTTTTTTTGATGGTAAGAAAGACTTATTTATTATTTAAATGCTGCGCGATATTTGGTTGATTAATACATACAGCGGATGTTGTGATCGTTTTTTATCATGATCATGGTTTTTATTTTAGGAAAGTAACAATTTTACTTATAGCAGTTTGTGCTTGTTGAGAATATTTATCATAAATTGTTTAAAATAACTGTCAATATTGACCAGAGTGTGACCGAAAAGCTTTTATGACATTTATTCATGTGTATCCGAGTTCGAACCAGTTCGCATCTAGCCGCCTATACAATCTGATATTAGGCCGGAATATAAATGATTAAATGACAGACACACAAAGTTCAAGTTTTTGACTACAGTAATACAAACAAGTTTAAAAAACGCATGTATTTGGAATCGGAAAAAGGGACTATCATTCTCACTGAAAATATACTGGGTGTTCCATTTGAAAAATACAACATTTTTCGTTAGCACTTTTCTAAGATTTCCGGTCTGGAAAAAATATCACATGAGAAACTCCACATTAGATACTATAACTTTTATATACAATTTTTTACTAGAAAGTCATGAAAGTTCGGCCAATTCCACTGAAGGGTCTTGTTCCATATGTTTTGAGCAATCTCCTTTGTGTCTCGTCAAGAACAGCAGGGTTATTACGTGCAAAACCTATATAATGTCAAAGAAAGAAAAAATGTCAACTTGTTGACTAACTAAGTGTGCAAATAGTTCAGTCCGTAAGTGAGCATGAAGTGAACGATAGCTAGTTCCAAGTTGCAACATGTTGCATTTTCAATCCAACGGCTCCACGGAGATACCAAGATTTCAAAATAAGGACCAGCGTAATATGTTCATTGTTTAACAATCGTTTATTGGCAGTATTATTTCAAAAAAATAATAAATGTTAATCGACTGTTTCATAACAAATCACACTTTTAGCATACGTTTGCGATTCCTGCGGAAAGAGATACGGCCGGAAAGACTCGCTGAGGACACACAAAATTCTATACTGCGGCAAGAAAAACTCGCAATCATGCACTTTGTGTAAATACAAGACATATCACAACACGTTTCTGATCCGTCATTATAAACAGAGACATAAGTTGGAGGCTGATGAGATATCTTCGATTGTGGGAGAGAAGATATTGGGGTAGAGTCCAGCAAGTCTCCAAGGGATACGTTTTGCCACTTTAGTAATGTTCTAGAATATGTCGGCAGTTTCTCAAATTTGATTAGATTTTATCAGAATGGATAGTTTTGTTCAAAAGTGAATTAAATTTTAATTTATTTTTTTTCTGCTGACGTTTCTGGAGCATCATGTATTAATAATATACCGCTCGATGTTAAAACCTCATACCAAGTATGATGATGTAAATATTTGGCATTAAATAAATACATTACAGAAAAGCGTGTGTCTTTCTTTATTACATACGAATCATGTTAAGGAAGAATAGGAGTTAGGAACAGGTGACTGGTATATAAATCAAAGATAATGTTGATTATCGCCGACAATATTTGTGGATGTAACGTGATACAGATTGTATTATTACTCCAACTTTGGGAGTGTTTACGCAAGGTTTTAATATGTTTACAATATCTACTCCTGGTAGAACCGTATGTGACAACATTTTGAAAATGTCAGTCGAATTGCTTCCATCATTTATAGCTTCTCATAACTCTCTGACGGCAAGCTTCTGAGTAATCTGTCGCTGCAGTTCTATCGTGTAGTTACTTATTTTTATGCTAGAAGTTAATAGCATAATAAATATATATTTTATGGGTATATTTACAAGGCTTATTGATTTTTTTTTTGATGGTAAAAAAGACTTATTTTTTATTTAAATGCTGCGCGATATTTGGTTGATTAATACATACAGCGGATGTTGTGATCGTTTTTTATCATAATCATGGCTTTAATTTTAGGAAAGTAACAATTTTACTTGTAGCAGTTTGTGCTTGTTGAGAAGATTTATCATAAATTGTTTAAAATAACTATCAATATTGACCAGAGGGATTTAAAATTAGGCGATACCCGATTCACAACAGTCACAACTAGTGATGTAACGAATTTCATTTCTTGAACATTCGCGAATGTGAATGCGAATGCAAATATCTGCTACCGACATTCGCGAATGCGAATGCAAATATTCAATTTATTGTTCTGGCGCCAATTTTTTATGGCAGTCTCGTTCGACCAAATGCGTTCCGTTTGTATTTGAAACTGAAGCCAAAGCCAAATGGATAAACGAGTATATCTGAAAGAATCAATGAATTGACTAATAGATGCGAGCGGCAGTAAGAGGAAATTTTAAGCTTTATTAAAATAAAATAAATAATTTCATTTTTGTATGTTTAAAGTGTTTACTTATGACTCTTATAAAAATGATTATATTTATAGTTTATTGTGGAAGAATACTGTATTTCTTTAATTATTGTTTTTAATTTTGTTCAAGAAGCTGATTATGTAACTTAAGTGAACACTGAAAAAACTTTAATTGAAGAATTTGTTTTTGTTTGTTTATATTGCATTATATCAGTTTGTCTTATAAGACCTATTAAAATTTATTTGTTAGGCTTGCATTGTCCAAAGTAAAGTAAACAAGTAAATAATACCAAATGATTAAGTGAAAACTTAGGAGGTGAAGTTACTTTATCTTGTATTAAAAAACATAAGAAATGAATGGATTTTGTTTTTATTAACCTACTATTATCTAATAATCGTATTTTTTTCTGATACTTATATTCGCGAAACGTTCGCAAAAATTTTTTCGAATGCGAATGCGAATATACAAAATACGCGAAAATCCGCGAATGCGACTATTTGTTACATCACTAGTCACAACCATAGGAGTCATAGAGTGTGACATTTTTCCATAGTTGTGTTAATGTTGTCAGGAATGGCTTTTGCTTGACCCTTCACTTTTCTATTCTCTTGAAACGTCACAAATCACTTAATCTGAACTTCCAATTCAACACGCCTGATAACAAGTGAACGTCAACTTTCTGAAGAATTCAAGCACTTTAAAAACCGACAACTATCTGAAAAAAAATGCCTTACCTAACAACACATGATCCAGAACTCAAAAATACTAACGTTGATACTAATCAGTGTATTAAAATACTAACCTAAATTAGTAGTTATAGTTGAAAATATATGATTTCAGTTATGGTTATGTACTTTCCATTTTTTTAGAAGAAAAGAGGAAAAAAAAGAGAGAAGCTGAGAAAAGGAGACGAGATCGTATAAAAGCTGATCGCGAAAAGTATGAGGCTGAAAAGTTGAAAGAGAAACAACGTCGTGAAAAGCGAAAAGCTGAAAAAAAGATACGAAAAATTAAAGACTTAACGCCGCAACAGCAACGTGCTCAGCGACAGGCATGGCAAGAAAGGGCAAGAAAAAGTAGACGATTGAAAAAGGAAAGGCAATTCCAGATAAAAAATGAACCCATAGACAATGCAGATGATGGAATATACAATATTGCAGAATATCATTACGCAAATGATTAATGTCTGACGACTGTTGTGAGAATATTTGTGTACCTAAACATTTATTTTGATTGGTTTAACTCTACTTATTTAATATAAACAAATTTTATTCCATACATAATGACTATCATTGAGCTTACATCAAAATTAAATGGTGTTTAAAACCTGTCTACTTATAACTATTATCACAGCCGTGATTCAAACGTCTAGTGTCCCGAAAATGAAGGATAATCCTGCAGCCGTCATGGCCTATTATATGGTAAAATTTTATTTTAGCAAGGTCGAGATTTTCAGCATTATTTTTTTTAAAACCGGTTTATATTCAGTTAATCCCGTACCATTGCTACAAATAAATTTCGACCGGGTTTGTTTTAAAATACTCAGAATTTTATTTTGTTCAGCATGATTTGGTGAAAAACCCAAATAAAAGGCATGCCAAGGTCTAAATCTTTATTAAAACCCTTCTTACTGAATTTGACATTTTGTAGAGTAAGATGATCAAATACGTTCGCATTGCCAATTTTCAAAGAAGTTGGTCAACTGTTGACAATTTTTAAATGGTATCATTGTTTTCTTTTTCGTTTTATTGCGTGGATGCAAAAAATGGACAGGATGGATGTTGAAGGATAATTTACATTTAAGATATTAAAGTAATGAGCACCATCGACAGTTATGGATGAGCTACATTCCGTGATAAAAAGTTTTTTGATCTACAAAAAATAACCGCTCGAATACTCGAAGATGGTTCAATTTTGTAACTCAATTGAAGACTTTGCTGCAAAAAGGTGTTAACTCAGTTTTTTCGTTTTTTGAGATTTTTAGTGCAAAAAGGTGTTAAAAGCGTGCTTTTTGTGGTAGTTCATCTATCTGGCCATAGATGTCTCTCAGTTCTTGGATACAGAGATTCATAAAAGTGTTAACTATATCAAAAGCTTCAATCTGTAAACTTAAAAACGAGTTAACTTTTGTGTTATAGGTAAATTCCAATTTGTTGTCGTTTGAACACGTTTCGTGAGAGGTTTGGTTTTTCTATTTCCTGCAATCCAGACTCAGGCAAACAAGGAAGCTCCTGGACATGATGTGCTGCAGCTAGGCATAACGGAAATGGTACCAAATAATGAAAGTCCACTTGATGATGAGAATAAACAAAAAAAGTCCAGAAAACGAAAATCTCTTCCAAAAACATGGAAACGTTATGAAAATAAAGAGAACAAAAATAAAGGAAAGGCCTATAAAACTTATAAAGGTATTGATATTGAGGCAAAAAATCCTTGTATTGGAAAACGTTTATGTAAAGAAAAATGTCGTTTAAAGTGTGACAGCAGGTTTTTAAACGAAGAAAAGGTGCGTCTATTTGAAGAGTATTATTCATCAGATCAAAATGCAAAAAATGCTTATCTGTTTGGAATAATGAAAGCATACGATGTTAAGCAGCCCTCTGGACTTCATAGGCATCGCCAGAAGTCATTCAGGTATTCTTTCAAAGTAGGAGGAGATAGCGTGTGTGTAAGGAAGCAGTTATGTCTATATTAGATGTTGGACGCAAAAAGCTAGATTTAATTAGCGATCAAGTATCTAGTGGTAGATCTGCCCCTAAGCGAGATGGAAGAGGCCACCATAATAGCAGACCCGGAAAAGCGCAATTTCGTTCATAGGCACATCTGATCATTTCCTTCTGAAGTATCTCATTATTTTCGAAACAAAAGTCCGAACCGACTCTACCTTTCCCCATGGCTATCCATCAACAAAATGTATGCTTCGTATGTAGAAGAGTGTGCAAACGAAAATATCGTCCCAGTATCTACCTTTACATATAGACAAATTTTTGTCAATGATTTTAATTTTGGATTTGGTTCTCCAAAGACTGATACATGTGCAGTTTGCGATGTAGGATCAAATGAGGAACATGTTGCAAAGTATAAAAAAGCCTTTGACGTACAAAAATCTAAACGAGAAAATGAAAAAGCAAACGAAAAAATCATATACCTCACATTTGATTTACAAAAAACGCTTCCCCTGCCAAAAATTTCTACAAGCAAAGCCTTCTATGTACATACGACAAGTATGGCTCTACAATCTAGGAATATATTTAATATCAACACAACAACAAAATGGTAAAGGCTTTTTCCACGTTTGGACCGAAGACCAAGGGAGTCGCGGTCCTGAAGAGATTGGCAGCTCACTTAAGGCCTTTTTGGAGAATATCAAGGACCAAGCCATCTAATTGCATGGAGTGATTCGGCAGGTGGCCAAAATAAAGAAATTTATATTGTCTGTCTATGGCACTATCTAATAAATTCAAGAGTGTTCAGAAAAATTGACCATAAGTTTCCTGAAGTGGGACATACTTTCATGGACTCTGATAGAGACTTTGCAGCTGTTGAAACGTCTATCAGAAAGCACCAATCAATTTATACAATAGACCAATATATTTCTATCATGGCAGAAGCCAGGAAAAAAACACCTTTCAATATTACAAGAATGGCGGACAAATTTGTTGATATAAAAGAGCTTCCAAGAAAACTTGGACTCGTCGATAGAAAAAAAACTAACGAGAAATTTTCATTCAGAGTTGTGAGATGGATCCAGATTGAGGAATTTGGTATAACAAAGTACAGATACTCTTTTGATGAAACAGAAAATTGGACTATTGTTGATATAAGAAAACAGCGGAATCTCGATAAGAGAGGACAAAATGAACCTTTATTAGTGAACGTCGATAGAAGCCGACCTATTGGGGCCAACAAGTTTGACAATATTCAGGAACAGATTCCTTTCATACCAGAAAATTTTAAAGGATTTTATGAAAACTTAAGAAGAGGAGACGATTAGTTAGTCTGTGGATCATTTGTTATTACCTTTGTGAGTTCATAATAATAAAAAAAGACTAAGTTTACTTTTTATAAATAACATCATTGAATTGACACATTTTTACTGTTTTCATTGTCCTGTCCAAGCAAATAACCGCTTTTCAAAAAAGTGTCAAGTCAGATTTTCACCAATCTTTTTAACATTTCTGATGATAAAAACATATTTTTTAACAAAACTGCCTATTCAAGATACTTTTATATCTGTCTTAAATAACCTTGAATAATAAAAGTAACCATAGCACCCACATATAAAAAATGTCAGGGTTTAAACTTTGAGGCCAATTATCTCCGAACTATAAAATCTGAGTTAACATCTTTTTGCACCAAAGGCTTCAATTCTGTTACTGTTAGCTCAGCTTGATCCATTTTGATGAATGTTGCATGTTTATAATTGAAGTGGTCTCGATCTGACCGAGTAAGATTTGACGAGTGGTAAGTTTCTACGCTATTGAGTGATGCTAAGACACGCATATTATTCGATTAATGTTATATCATATCAAGCTATTTTCAGAATAAGCTTTTCTTTAGGATTTTACGTCAGATGTCCAAACCTTAATATCTCCAAAACGAGTGATGTGACAAAATTTCGTTAGGAGGCAGAAGTAATGTAAAATTGAATGTTTTTTTATAAAATGCACTTTTTTCTCCAAAAAGGCCAGTGGCTTAGAAAATATTTCCTATCAGGGGTCCAGACGCCCCAGACTTACATCCCATTTTGGTCAGAAGGTTATGTGTGTTATTGCTTATGATGTGTTCACTGAATTTCTGAAATCTTAACTTAGTATTTTCATCCGCTTCGTGGATACAATTTTCTTTTCAATTTCGTAAATAAAATTTCATCACCCTGATTAGAAATAAAATTGTATATTGCTTTGTTTCACCTTTTGTTTTTATTGTAACCACAGTGGTGCATGACATTTTTCTATATAATTTTATGAGTCTTAGCGTCCTTGATTATACAAGTAGATTTGAAATAGAAAGTTTTAAGATCATATGAGTATAAGACAATGCTAAGTTAAATATTCGAAAAATGTGAATTTTGGACACAAATGCTAAAATTACGAACATTGGGTTTTCAAAAAACAATTAAGTACTTGAATAAAAACAAAAATGTCTATAAAGGATCAAAAAGACAATCAAAAATGTCATAGATGCTATTAACCTGAAATTTATTTTGAATGCCTGTGGATTCTGATCCTTTGTGTGTATAAAATGTATTACTGAATTCAGTTATCAATTTTTAAACAATAAATATAATGTCTGTCACAGAAATTCATTTTTTTAATACATTTGTTTTTGTATGTGGACAAAATTTTCTATTTCACGGACTATTCCTAACGGGTTGGTGAATTTTATGAGGTGCTGCTGGATGCATCTTAGTATTGTTAATGACACCAGGTGTATTAAGAGTTTTATAAAATCAAAATGGTGGATGTTAGTGAAGAAATTTGACCTTAGAATTTCTATTCCATGGGCTGCAGTCCATATGGCTCTGACGTATGAGTTGCTGTTGGATTCGTCTTTTAGTTCAAGTGTTACTTTGTGTGTTAAAGGTTTCATAATATCAAAATTACGGATTTTAATCAAGAAGTTTGACCTTGAAATTTGCTATTTCATGGGCTACAACTTCAACAGCTAGATTGATTCTGACATACGAGGTGTCGGTAGATTTGTTTTTAGAGTGTGAGTGACACTAGGTGTATTTAAGTTTCATACATTCGAAATGGCGGATTTTAAATGCAAACTTCAACTTTGCAATTTTTATTTCACGGGCTAGAGGCCAAACAGTTTGATGGGTTTTGACATTTGAGGTGTCATTTAGATTCGGCCTGTTAATTAAGTCTTGATTATTTTCAATTATTGCTGTCTATTTCTACTTTTTACTTCTATGGCTATTACAGGGCTCCTACTTAACAACCATGGAAATGTACGTAAATGAACGTGCAAATAGAGCGTATGGTTAGGGATCTTCTCCGAGAATAAGTTAATCAATGATAGAATCTAACTCTTGTGGGCTGGTATTAAAATTTGTCTTATTGTACAAATTGGTGAAGAAATTATTGCTTATTCTTTCATTACTATGACTAAGCTTACCTTGCTACATCATTATTTTAGGAATGTTCCAGTGCGGTGCCTGCTTTCGAGCATACAGTAGGAAAAAGGGGTTAAACCAGCATCAGCGATACGAGTGTGGCAAGGATCCTCAGTATTGCTGCCCACAACAGGGTTGTGAATATAGATCTAAAAGAAAATGGACTATAACTCAGCATTTGAGAAATACGCATGGAGTTGTTTCTAATATTGATTGACTCAGTTTGTGAGACTTGAATGAATATTATTTGTTTTGAATAAAATTCAATAAACTGCAAGAAATGAGTTCATGTTGATTTCTCTACAAACCAGTACTACAACTGCACCCATAAAATATATACAATGGATCACTTCAAGCTGCAGTAACATTAGACTACAGCGTGTCTATCAAGAGTAACTATATTATCACGACTTTTGAAATGTATCAAAACTTGTAATGTAATAGTCGTACTGCTTAAAGATTGGAATATACATTATTTATCACAAAAAACATTAGGTCATTGTTGATTGTTAGGTAAGCAAGTTGAATAAGCGCTATGTACACGAGGAAGTAGAATTGATTATACTTCTAAAATAATTTTATATAAACTATGAGTACATCGCACCTCCGCAGAATAAAAAAAAAATTGGATTCTACCAATTTCTTGATGATCTTGCCTTGCTGATTTGCTGTTACCCATGACTTCTGAATTTTTTCCGTAACTGCGTTCTTTAAGGCAGGGTCACCACATAGTATGCCTACATTTCATGTAAGATTAGTCATAGCTACAAAATTCGTTAGTGCATAATCAGTAACTTCAAAGTAAAATATGTCTAAAATTACGATGTTTGCTAGTAATTTTGAGTAACACTCCAAAACAAATTCATAAAGTGAACGTATTTATCAGAAACGTATAATTTACATTGTTTTACTAAGAGATGTTGGGTCCTGATATCTCTAATATGTAAGGGTAGAATGCTATTTAAATATTTTGGGTCAAGATATGTTGAACGATGGCGTCTATACGTCGGGTTACGATGATGATTGACATATAAACATTCATTTTTTACTTTATGGGCATATATACAAGCATCAATTAGCTCTGATTAGAATGTTATCTTGCTTAATGTCACTAAGGATTTTGATAAATGATGGTCAACTATATGCACATTAAGATGTTGCTTTATATAGATTAATATACCATCTTTTGTATTAAATGTGTAAAATCTGTCTTCAATGTTCATTTCCGATTTTAGAAATCGTGAAATATGCTCCCTTGGGGTAGGTTAATGTTCTCTTTAATACGTTAATCGTCATTGATATTATATCACACTTATTTGTGTGAGGTAGATACCGTTACTAGATGCATAGATATATTGTCCAATTTTAGAATTGCTTTAGGTTAATAGAACTGGGCAAAACTCCTTTAGGCAAACTTTTGCAAAATCCTAGGAGCAGGAAGAGTTGTGTCGGCCAGTCCTTGATGTTCACAGTTAGGCATGGTTAGATTGAGATACAGAAGAGCTAGCCACCGGCACCTTGTCGTTGTAAAACGAGATTGAGATCTTCAGTGAAGGAAGTGACATGATAGTCATGACAGCCTTCCTCCAAACAGCACCAAGTGTGAACAGAGTAGGTTGATCAACAGCGAGCCAGGTATGCGAGCAGTTCGCAGACCGGTTTTTAGCTGTGCGTTGTAGAATTATTCTAAACATCTGATTAATTGGGGATACTCGAAGTATTTGAAGCACTCAGTATCGTTACCAATATAATGTGACTGCAATCCGAAATATTTTTAAGTACGTCCCAAAGTACTCTAACTATTTAAGTGCATGAGTATCTGAGTAGTCCCTGTAATCAGGTAATCAAAGCTTATAACTACGTCAAGTGGGTATTTTGAACAAATTTCAAATATGTGAACCAACCTTCCCTTGTATATCAACTGATTGCATGTACTGGTTTTCAGGAATTAATTTGTAATTAGTTACTTTTTTAATATCTATATTCATAATAGAGATAACAGTATGTAAAAGCGTGCCGTTACGAACTATGACAGCGTAGCATAGAAAGTGCAAAGTTAACCTGCTTGACACAATTTTTATGAGCGTTTTTGTACATTGATAATATATAATTTTTTGGTCGACATATTTGTTAGCAAAATCCTGGTTATCGTCATACGTAGTTGTCTTAACAGTGACCTGCCAAAAAATGAAGCTTATTTACCGTAACAACCGTGTTTATTTACGAAGGACTAGCGGTACCTTTGTTGAATGCTTGGACCGTTTTGGAGTTGTGGCTACCAGAACCACAACGCAAATTGTGGGTCAAAGGAAGGGCAATCCGTTAAACGCCATTGACTGAAGACAGTAATCAAGTTACCATTCGTTAATGATAGTGGCATTCAAAAAGTATCTTCAATAACCATAAAACACATTGTGATAACTATGCATGCTTGTGAAAATAAAGATAAATACACAGTACGCACATATAAAGTGTACGTTATATATTATTGTTGATGTGTTGTGCCTCATGCATTGCACAAGTTTAGCGACTAAATTATTTCCCAAATCCGAACATGTCTCCTACTTGGCGTGACGAGGTCAACCCGTGTACCTGTGATAAGCAAAACTCTGATCTCTGCTAGCTGAAAAATGCATGAGTATTTTGCTGTAGTGAAACTTCAAATTTGACTGTTCTGTAGTTGAGCTATGGTTGCTTACCGGCAACCTGCCACAAATAGACTTAATTCCAGTTCGATGGTAAGATCTTCTGAGAAAATGTTGTTTAACATGTTAAGCAGAAGGTTGCCATTAAAAATGGTAGAGCCTATTCTTGCTAACATCCAGTTATAAAGACGCCTTGCTAGTCAAGAGTCTAGCCATTAGGTTTCTGTAATAAGGTAACTGCAAATGGTACATTTTTATTGAAATGTCAACCAGGACTACGCCAAACTTTCAATGGGAACTAAACTAATTTGCAACAGTCTGGGGGGATATATGTAACTCTACTTTTGTGTCTTTCTCTGCTGATGAACATTAATATAAACTGCATTCCAATCATCGGTTATCTGGATATTAAATTGTTGGAAAGCCAGATTAGTGTATTTTCATCTAGAATATCCTGTACATTAACGCTTTCTTACAGACTGGAATATGTATGTACCACCAACGCCGTCAGATGTCTTCTATAGTGAGACGATACCTAAAGACCCAAAGAAGCATGCTGAAGAGAAAAAGAAACGCCGCGACAGATATCATGCCACTAAAAAGTTAGCGAAAGATATGACAGACGAAGAACTTTTGAAGGCCAGACAGAAATGGAAGGAAACAGCTAGGAGAAGAAGGGAGGAAAAAAGGGCACGGGAAAGAGCATTTAAAGGCGAAGATGATCCGCTTTCATTGGATGGGACTATAAAACAGGAAAAGCAATAAGAAATGCAAAAGGTATGTGAGAAATAAAATAATAAATATATCAAAGTGATGAAGAAACATCGACCTTCCGAAATTCTGACTTTACTCGTCGTATAATTCATGTTAAAGTAAGCTAAACTTCTCAGTAACACGTACGCGAAAGTCTTAAGATAACGAATTACTATGCTTCGAAATCTACGATATCAGATCCGGCACTGCTTTAAGCAAATGATTAGGTGAAAGGATACGACATGCATCAGTATGCAACCCAAGCGCCGATCGCCGTATAGGTGAACCAAACTATTTGTAACATATATAAATCCTATTTGAAAAAAGCGAAAATGGCTCATTTATATGGCAGTAACAAACTTGTCGATTTGACGCTGTACCCTGTTCGTAGTCCATTTACGCCACAATACAACAAAGATACAGCGCGCCAAAGCGGCAGCCGCCTAAGCGTTGCAATAGCTATTGGTCATAAGGCCATAAAACTACGAACAAGTGCAGGATTCAACAGGGTAGAACTCAGGCTCGGGATATCGCCGTGTATCTAATCAATTCGTCATTTGTGTTGTAAAAATGGGGTCAAGTAGACTTAATCTATGAGCCCACGCTGAAAACTTAACTACACTAAACTTAGCTATATCTGGTAGATATGGAACCAACACCTGTTAGATACTCTGCTTGTACAGGGTGGGGCAAAAGTCACGAAGGGATTTGAAAAATTAATAACTTTTTTAAATTTATTTTGTTTTCATTTTTTCTTTCAGGACCGTGTAAAATAAATCCTGGAGATTAATTATGGAGCGTTACAACCTCAATCAACGAACCAAACTTATAGAATTTTATTTTGAATATCACCATTCAATAATTCAAACTCAACGAGCATATCGTCGTCATTTCAATTTGCGGAATTCGCCCTCTGAATCAATGATTCGACGCTTAGTGGCACGATTTCAGCAACAAGGCACAGTTATGGATCTCCCACGAAGCGGAAGGCCACGTTCCGCAAGAAATGAAGGGAACATTCAACGCGTTCAGGAGAGTGTTCAGGAGAATCCGGAAACCTCAACCCGAAGACGTTCTGCTGAGCTGCAGATGTCTCAAAGGTCTTTACGCAGAATATTAAGAGGAAATTTACATCTGTTTCCATATAAAGTGCAGCTAGTGCAAGAACTAAAACCAGCAGATTTTCAAGAACGACTAACTTATGCAGTTCGCTTGCAAAGAATGGCTCGAGAAGATAATGAATTTATTCATTCTCTGATCATGAGCGATGAAGCCCATTTTCATTTGAATGGCTTCGTAAATAAGCAGAACTGCAGAATATGGGGTACCGAGAACCCAAGGGTGGTTCATCAAAGGCAATTACATCCGCTTAAATGTACTGTATGGTGCGCAGTTACGTCTCAACGAATTATTGGACCATTCTTCTTCGAAGACCACGATGGGAATGCTGTATCTGTAGATGGCGACCGATATCGTGATATGATTCAAAATTTCTTAAGACCAGCTCTTGCTGACAATCAAACGATGACTTTCCAACAAGATGGAGCCACTGCGCATACTGCTCGAGCCACTATGCACCTTCTAAGGCAGATTTTTGGCGAACGTTTAATTTCGAGAAATTCAGGATTCAATTGGCCCGCCCGCTCGCCGGACTTAACAGCCCCTGATTATTTCCTTTGGGGATATCTGGAAGGAAAAGTGTATATTAATAAACCCACAACCCTGCAGCAACTAAAAGATAATATTCGAGCAGAAGTAAGTGCTTTGGGGCCAGATATTCTGACTCGGGTAATGGAAAATGCTCTTGCAAGAGCTGCACTTTGCGAGGCTGAAAATGGCGGTCATTTGCGTGATGTAATCTTTCACACTTAAATTGTAAACAAACTCCAAACATTGCATTTTAGTTTTGTGTTAGGGAAAAAAATTAAAATTAAAATTTAAAAAAGTTATTAATTTTTCAAATCCCTTCGCGACTTTTGCCCCACCCTGTATTATTATTAGTTTTCTTGAAAAGTATACGAAACAATAATTATTTCCAGGAAAAGGAAAATCACTTGTTATCTGTCACATTGGCAGTGAAGATGGCTTTGTGCCCACTGCCCTATGGGCATTTGAGTCAAAGAAAACGGCAGACTACCATGAAGAAATGGACGGAAATTCATTAGAACGATGGTTTGAACAAACGCTCCCAAAGCTTGACGACAATGCCGTCATTGTACTTGCTCGTGCTGTATGCCACACTAGAAAACTAAAGAAAATTCCCACTATGCCCACAAGAAAGGCAGAAATTCAAAAATGACTCCTATCAAAAGACATTAGTTTCAATGAAAATATGGTCAAAACAGAACGTATCCATTTAGTCTGGCAGCACAAATATAAATATAATCTTAATGTTATTGACGAATGGCTGAAAACCAAAATAATACCGTTTTAAGGCTACCTCCTTATCACTGCGAATTAAATCCCATTGAAATAATTTGGGCAAACTGTGTGACTTCAAACAATATAACATTCAAATATTCTGACGTGAAAAATTTGTTTTATGAGGCTGTCAATAGAGTGACGGCAAACCATCGGAAAGGTTGCATCCTTCACGGTCAAGAGGCAATCGAAACAAAGGTGTGGGATCTGGACAATATTCAAATTGAACCTGTAATAATTAATACTAACCATTCAAGTACTTCCAGAGAATAAAGAATTGTAAAAAGTATGTGCACTTCTTCTATAAAAATAATCATTTATTTTGTTAGATTATTCCAAGGCCATTGAGCAAAATACGGACCTGTACTATTTCGCTTATAGGCATGTTGTATTTTGTCTGGGCGTATATGGACTACGAATGGGGTATTGTCTTCAATTTGCTGCTGATGCTTTGCGAGTGTATTTAGATTGTTTGTAGGGACGTCGAGGTAGGCACAGGAGGTCACCTAGACAGTCCCAAATGTTGCAAATTGAGTAGCAAGTCAACTCAACAGTGAAAAACATAATGTATACGTATGTTGTGCGTATGAGGTTTTTTGACCTTTTATTATACATACTATACATAAAATGGTTCTTTTGAGCAGAATTATTTTAAAATAAAGGCGTTTTCTGCCGACATCTTATGAGTCCTGAATTTATACTAGAAATAAAACAATAGCTTCTTGTAGAATGGGGAACATCAAATACGAGGAAGTCAATGACGCCTGCAGAAAGACAACGCCAGTGGAGGGCTAAGCAGAAACAGGACCCGGAGAAATATGCTGAAATCAAAAGAAAACAAGCCAAGAGATATCAAGCCCGAAAACTTAACAAAACAAATGTCCAAAATACAACTTCAGCTTGCCATACGGGAATGGAGATAGAAGTCAAAAATAATAGGGGGTTAAAATGATTCGGATGAAACGTTAAATTAAAAAAGTAATGTTACCGATACAAAAGAATGAACTAAATAAATGTATGCTTGTTTGAGTTAAACATAATAGTTATGGCCAGCCACTTTAACGCATATGTATAACTTAACGTTAACTCTATGTGATATTTAAATAATAAGAAGGCAAAGGCTGTGTCAAATAAACTTTAGCGTGTACGTATGCGGAAGAGAAGGGCAATAGCTCTCCAGTGGTTGCTTCATTCTGTTGCTCTAACTGTACTCTTTCATGTCTATTCTGTTATTCTTACCGAGTTGAGAAAGTGATAAAAATGATTATGATCCTCCACTTTTATCGTTTTCATTTCGGTCAGGAAAAATTGCTTCACTCACTTTTACTGTTTCATTTGATTTTGTAGTTTACTTAAAGAACTACACTTAAAATATGATTTTATTTGTCAGTTATTCTGCCGCAATTAAAACAAATACATTGATCTTTTTCACATTTTCAAGGTGTTTTTATATTACAATATAGATCTCAGTCTTGGACTGAATAAAGCCAAATCAGGGATGAACTAGCCAGGGGCAGCGAGGATAACTGCAATATCATAAAGGAGTACCTTAACACGGCTTCAGAGATTCTTAAGTAGAGGAGCTTTGCGTCTCAATGATCATACTAGCCGCAAAGCAGCAAGCTGCTTTTGGGCTCCCTTGAGGTGAACATTTGTGTTTTGGGACACAATGCATTTGTATGTGCATTTTATTATATCGTACAACCTTGGTTTAAATTATCGAAATGATCGAATGAATGAATTGATCAAAGTAATGGATTTTTCACAACACTTTGAACTGTTAACACCAAATAGCAGCTGACTAACGAGTGACATTCAAAACGTCTCATATCGACAAGTGAAACACATCTCTGACGGATCTGTCCACACCGAATGCACTAGAATAATTTTCTAACAAACGTTTTTCGATGCCGACAACGTAAATCGTATATCAGACTTTGATACACGGATGTTACTTTCTGATCAGTTGTTCACACCAGTAGTATGACAGTGATAGCCCTACGGTACCCACGTGTATTCAGGCGTTAAGCCCGCATGGTGGCTTTAATATAAAACACCTAACGAAACCTAAATATGTTTAAAGCTAATATTGCTATGATTAAGCATATATGACCTAGATGCAGGATGAACCAAGTAAAGGCTGTAACTGACAGAGATGGACCATTGTCAAGGTTCCAGGTGTTTTTTGATACGTTCTTATATTAGTTTTCATATTCACTAATTCTAACCATTTACAAATTTCAGGCAATTTTTACGAATTTATAGATGGAATGTATTGGTGTGGAAGATGCAACTCGAGATATGTCCACAAAGCAAACCTCGTACGTCATCAAAACTATGAATGTGGCGTAGAAAGGAAATTCGTATGCAGGAATTGCAACTTCAAATTCAAGCAGAAGTCACATTTGCAGTATCATGAACGGTCAAGAAATTGTCTTAGGAAAAACGTTTCGAATCAGTCCCTATCTAATACGTATACTTATTAACAAAAAAGAAAATATATGTTCGTATTCAAGATACGTAAGTCAGAAGAGTAAATTTGTGTTTCCTACTTAATCGCTTATCGTATGAAGCTATTCAATATATGTGTAAATCTATTGTTTTCCTATATTTATATATAAATTCAATCTATCAGGTGTAGAAGAATTAGATCTCTCTTATTTATATTAATAAATATTTATATTGCCTTGCAGTTTTTTTAAGAAATATGCATAATTTAACCTTCAAACCAATAGTTCATGTGTGATGAATATCAAACATGGTTAACGGTTAAAGCTAACATTGATATGTTTAGGCTTTGATATGTTGTTCTATATGATGATGAGGTATGTACCTTCCGCGCCAGAAAACTTTAAGAAATTCCAATTCGTGTATGAATTTGATACTTTAAAAACTCCAACAAAGTTTTATCCTAAGCGTTCAACCTATACTTCTTTTCACGGTTTTTGGCGGTTACGTGACAATGCCATATGAAATGAGTAAACAGGTCGACGGTAACTATTAGTCGCTCTTGCACATACACACACATGAATTGTGTGATAGAAGGTTGTTATTTTCACTCATTTTATGAAAATACTTCTAATAAGGATTGTAGTTGTATCATTAGGCTTTACCATGTTTTATATTGAAGATTAATATTGGTAAACAAAACTCACACGCCCACAACAAGCAGGGGTTGACATACTGACAGTGAAAAGTATAAATGTGGAGAACTCTTATGTTGGCATCAGGATTTTCATGACGGTGAGGCGATGATGTAAAACCGAATCCTAAGCAAATACAAGAAATCACACAATCTTCCAATCCAAAGACAGTCAAGGAAATTAAGTCATTCCTAAGACCTTTACGTTATTACAGACGCTTAATCGAAAATTTTGCCAAACTAACAAAACCACTTACAAAATGTCGTAAGCAAGGAGTCAGAATTCATTAAAGCCTTTGAGACTTGCAAAAATATTCTAACCACTATGAACGTAGTTTACAGTACCCATATTTTGAAAAACCCTTTATTTTGGTTTCTGACGCCTCAAGTTAGCCATTAGATTATGTTCTTAGTCGAGGTAAAATATGACAAATTTGACCAATTGTCTAACTTTAAATCCAGCTGACTGTAAGTACTGCACAAAAGAAAAATAATTATTGGCAATAGTATACATATAGTGTGAAATACTTCAAACCATGTCTATGGAGACGCAATTTCACCATAGTAATCGATCACGTCCCTCGAATATTTAATTATCCTGAAAGAAGACAACCCCAAGCTCACAAACGTCCTTGCATAGAGACCGATTGCATATGTATCTGTGAGAGAGATTGACGTATGAAGGTAATTCCTGTAGTTTTGCTGAGACCCGATAATATATATACAGGGTGACTTCGAAGTTGAGTCATTTATTTTAACAGTGAGTAGATCTGATCAAAAGAAATGTTTTTTTCCTTTAAGATTTTTGTGGTAAAATTAAAGTAACAAAGTTATAGCCCTTTAGAAGTTTGAGTACCGCTCTGTCTCAATAATAATATTATGTGCTCGGATATAATCCGCCTTATCGGTTCATCGCATCGGAAACAAAAAAGCGAAAGAATTTGAAACGCTTATCACGATGTTTTATTCATTTATTTTATTCAGTTGTATTTAGTCAATGTGTTAGTCGGTAACGCGTGAGTGAATAGTGGTGTTTGTTGCGTGGCTCAAACGAAATAAAGGCTTATTGCTTTAGGTGGTACCAACGATGTAGCAGTAATTGTCGTCCCTTATTTAGTTTCATTTTTTCATATTGTGCGCATTCAGGTGTCAGGTTTCTAGTCACATTATTTAACATCATTACCAGAATACACTTTGTGAATCCGATCAAAAATGGAGACACCCAAAGGACAGTTCACAAGTGCAGAACTGACTTTTGATCTTTCTTGAATATTTTATCGATGTCATAAAATAGTACAAACTTTCAGGTTAAGTATCAGACTCTGCAAAAGTATTATCGTTGAAGCATTACCATCCAGGAGGCAAATAGCAATATTGTGCTTATAGGCTGGCCGGCAGAGTTATTACGTAAAAAACCTATATAATCTCAAAAAGACCGATAAAATGTCAACTTGTCTAAGTATTCTAGTGTGCAAATAGCTTTCTAGATCGACAGCTAGTTCCAAGTTGACGTCTTGTAGGAAAACTTACATAATGTCATAAAAAATCTACATAATGTCACTTTTCAAGTTACGTAATGCCCCTACCGTTCTTGGATTTCGAAATAAATTAATTATATGATAACTTCTCAAATGTTGTATCTCCGCAGTGGAACACCTTAAGTCATTTTCTTATAGGAAGTTGTGGCCTTATTCTGCGCGTTCTTTATGCATAAGAGAGATAGCTATGTTATGTATATTCGAGAATTTTTAAATTGTGTGGTAGATATTTTGCAGTGTTGTGCATAGAGATACATATGTGTACAAATACTCCAAATATGTCAGTGCTTCGGCTGAAATACAGTCTACGAAAACCAAAACGTCGCTGATTCTGGCCTAAAAATCAAGGCTAAAAATTGCTTCAAAATAAAGAAAATCTCAAGATACCCATCGGTGTCTTGTAAAGCAAGGCTTTAGCTTTAATTTAGATCCTCGGCGACCTCAAACATTATAATTTTTAACCCAGCCTTAATGCATTGAATATACCAATATACCATTAGTCGCTTAGAATTCGAAAATGGCCAGCTTTAGAAAAAATTTAATGGAAGCCTTTTTGTTCGGAACGGGCAAAAAATTATAATTCATTTGAAAAATTTGCTTAAATGAATTTGAACTGGGTTTCCATGCGGGTATATTCAATGCTTAAAAATTCGGTTAAATAGTTATTTACCTAACAAGTGCGGAAGGTGATACCTTTCCGCTCGCGACGGTAGTTGCACGAACAATGCGAATCGGAGTTCAGGCAAGCCGTCAAGGGCAGACAATACATTTTCCGCAAGTGTTGAGTATAAGATTTTTTCTAACAGCGTGCGGAAACTACTCACTTTCAACACGCATCTGGATGCAAAAAGAGGCAAAAGTTATGCGTGCGCAAAGGTGTTTCTCCACGCAGATCCGTGTTGAAAATGAGTACTTTCCGCACGCTGTCAGAAAAAAGTATAATTTTTGAGGTCGCCAATTAAAGTTAAAACCTTGCTCTACAAGAACTTGAAGGGTATGTTGAGATTAGGTTATTTTAAGGTGGTTTTAATCTTGTTTTTCGGGCCAAAACGGCGAACTTTTAGTTTTCGCAGACTGTACGATTTTGAAACGTACCAAAGAATAGTTGCATACGTTAACTTAGTTTTACGACTAAGTGGCCTTCTGCCAGACGATCCTAGCGCCATATATGGGACACTGGTAGAACCAACCGCTCTAACTCATTTCAAAGTATATTTCCAAATTCATTTTTGTGTTCTATCACTGTCACATATATGATGCTAGGATCTGTTAAATCGCTTTTTCGACGCCAGAATACAGTATTAGGTTGGATATCTTTAGGTATAGTGTGTTAAGCAATGTTATATATACCTCAATAAGTTCATAGTAGTTCTAGTTAAGCATCGAACCGTGTAACTACTGATCAAACGTAAATTCTTACAGGCTACTGCAGATTAAATATACATTTATTAAAATATAGAATTAGAATAAGAAAGGGACATTATCTGTTCTGTAACAGGTTGACTGTAAATGCATTGATCATTGAAATGTAATTAGCTAATTAGTGAAATAAAGTGAGTAATTACTTAAGACTGTCATGATGACTAACTTCAATGTAGGATGCTGGATAATCTGAGTATCGTGAACCGGTGATAGAGGGAATATACGTACGTATACGAGGTAGTGGCGATTAGAGAGAAAGATGTAAGGTAACTCACCTACTTACTATCTAATACTAAGCAGGCTTCCGTAAAAACGGCATATACTAAGGTGAATTCAAGAAGACTAGAGATAGGAGGTTAAACTCATGGAGTGGGGGTGAAGCTAGAAATGGTGACGATGAAATGAGTTGGTGCACTAAGCATCAAATTAATTTCAGGGGCTGCACATAGGGCATCTCTCTCGTGAGTACACCACGCAGAAAATGAATTTCAGGTGTTGCTGTCGTCATGACTGTTAACAACTCCAATTTTGACATTTCCGACGAGTTTCCAGCAGAAATATGGGATAATATCAATAAATCGCCTATTAATAAACCTACAAAGCATAGCAGAACGTGAGTGAAATGCACATCAAAAAAGATTGCAGCAGGTTTTTCAATGTGCAGGCGCCCTATGCAATATGTAGTATGTAGTAAAGGTGCGCCGATGGCAACGCGGCAAGCCGCAGCTGCGTCCGTGGCCTCGTGACTCGTGTTGCTAGGCAACGAGGTGCTTCTATCTATTTCTAACACACGTATTGCACGCTTCTCTCTCATACACATTACGACGTCAGTGGTATATGGATTTCACTGTATATCACACACGTATGTGCAGTATTAACGATAGGCACATCTCATCGCTGGAGCTGGTTTATTATATCAGTTACCAGTATAATTATGGATCGTGGAGTAATACAGTGTTGTTGATACCCCGGTACTGACAAAAAGATCGAAGGTGGACTAGTTGCTAAACTTTGCCCCCCCACCACCACTACTACTGGTCATTGAATATTTTACAACTAATCTAAACGATTTTCAAAAACTATGACCTTATAACTTCCAAACACCGTTCAAAGACTCTTTTCTTTCTTATGTGTGTGGCAATTCAATTAAATGTCGAGCACTCGACTGGGAATAGGTGGAGATAAACTACATTGCTATAAAATAAAACAACTGAAGGACACCAACGAAATAAGTAACTATCAAGGAGGAATCTGGAAGGACTTGAGGTACATTAGATTTATGTTGTTTAGAGTCAAGAGAGTGAGACATATTCTATTATCAATGGTAATAAAGATATACGAACATATCAATATTGAATCCACTGTATGGAAGTTATTGAAACAATGATCAGAAGAAAAACATAACAGAACCAAACTGCCTACTATCTCTCTCTTTGTCTTTGTACAGAGAATGGAATTTCCGTTGAGAGGCTGTAAACTTTATCGCTTTGGGCCATTTGCACCTATTAGCATCTTGATATTCATTTCACTAGGGCTCGCATTATGTAATAATTACGTGGAAAGTCACAGCTGTATCTCGTCATGCTACAGATCTAAATGCTGGGAAAAAGTAGAAAACATGTTCCCACTTCCTGAGAAGAATACCGTGATATGACACAGTTTTACTTGTACATAGAAGTCTAGGAAGCACACGACTCAAACATTGTCCGTTTTCTCCGAATGTTTGATTTGAAAAGTTGAGCGTTAAGTTTCGATGCTAGCTAGAATTTTTCTTATTATTCATTAACGACCTAATTCCATTTTAGGATATAGATGCGACGTATGTGGCAAAACCTACAAACAGCGTTGTTCTCTTGGGAGACACCGAAATTACGAATGTCAAAAGGAACCTGGATTTCGATGCAAATATTGTCCATATCAAGCAAAGCAAAAAGGAGCGATGGGAACACATCTAAAGATCAAGCATCGCGTATTCGACGAGGAGCTCATAGCGATATCTTAAACGTTTGTACAAATGCCCACGTCACGAAGTGCGAAGAGGGGATAAACATAAAATGTATTTTTTGTACAAGATTAAAGACAAAAACCAAAGAGAAATATATGTAGTCTTTTGGGCACCTCTGCCCTTCACCAGCAATTTTTTTTTTAATTCTTGAACCACCACGAAGGCCGAAGGCCTAAACAGCCGCGGGCTATAGGGGGATACAGAAGAAAGCGAGGACGCCACACGGAGTCTATAGAGAGAACACGTGTGCATGCAACAAGCACACATTCTCGCCCCGCCTTAGAGGTCCGCCGGGTGGTACCCCCACGTTCCACAGTCATAGACCGTCTACGACCTACAGCGATTATTGTACATCTCTCAACACTAGTCATAAGGATAGCTGAGCGGTTTATTTAGATCCAAAACATGAAGTTATTGGATAAACTATGTTTACCAATTATAAACATTAATATTCATACTAATCTGGAAAATATTTTTAGAACTAGGCTACTTATGTAAAACTTGTGGGAAGAAATACAAGCAACCCAGCTCTCTAAGAAGACATGTACAGTATGAATGCCAAAAGGAACCATCATTCCGATGCTTTTTCTGTCCCTATAGGGCTAAACAAAAAGCAGCGATGACGTCACATTTAAAGTTCAGGCATAGTCGAGGAGGAGAATGGCTAATACAGCTTGATAAATTTAGACAAAGTCAATAGTAATGTTCATTGCTGTAGGTCGTCGGAAATTTTCAATAAGCTCTCTATTATTTCGGCTAATAATTCACAGATTATCCTGTGTTATCATTTGTTTTTTCTAAATAAATCTGTGTAGATCGACAAAAGTTATGAACTACTTATTTCTACATAGTCCACACAATAAACACAAAACTCTAATTCCTAGTACTATTTTTTCAATGCTATTTAAGTCCGCAATTTTCCACCACTCTGCTATTTTTGTTAACTTGGATTTCTTTTTAGGGAAATATTTTGACCAAACAGAACAAGTATCAATATTCCCACAGGTAAGCTAAAGTTTCTCCAACGTATTTCTCTAAATTATTCACTTAGCCCAAAGTCACCCAAAACTCAAAAAACGTACAAACATGGAATCATGTACATTCAGATAACGGGTCAGTATAAATCTTGTCTTGAATGACACACCCACTCTTTGAGTATTTTGAAGCCGCATCGAAATTAATTGATAAATTTCTGACGGGTAGCTTGCTCATAATTTCTCAGTCACATATGCTATATTCAAAATTCAAAAACAAGGTTTTTGCTTATTTGACGTAACAATATCTTTATGTGAAAATTCCATCAAAATGAGTGGCACTTTTCGAAGTGTGTAAGTGGTCAAAGATTACCGAAGGAAACCCAAGAAAATAACTGGTGTAACATCTGAAACGTATCCTGTGGTTTTCATGCTAATAGAGCTCCGTATGCGTCTTTGCCACATATTTTTAGATTACTCTTTACTATCATTTCTGCCACCATAGTTCTTTAAGTAGGAGAACCAGCTGTCATTCACTTCATGATCACTTGTGGTAGTTGTGCGTGTTGCCTAGATGACATGACATTGAGCTGTATGGTGTGGTTCTGATGTGGTGTAGCAAGTGCTTCAGAGATGGCGCTAGTGGAGACCATTTATCGCTCATGTGGCCTAAGCTGTAGGTTTTATACTATAAAGTATAACTGGAAGAAAACACTGCAGTGCACAGTAATGATTAGTGCGTGTGAATCTGTGTTGATGATGATGGCGAAATGTTAGTTATAGCATCTGAGGCGACATGGTCATTTAGCCATTCCTCAATAGGTACCAAAATGGGCTAGCGATGATTAAACAGATTTTTACGTAATACCTCTGAGAGAATGCCTACCCCAGGCGGTCATGGGCTTTGGAGGTTTTTCCTGATGCCATTTGGAAATTCGCACGATCTCAGCATGGTACAGTAGTATTAAATCTATTGCAGCAGACTGTATATTAGCGAAAAAGCAAACGAACTGTCATATGGAGTACAGATGAGCGTGGAATACAGGGTGTTTCAGTTTATTGGTGCATAACTTTAAGATTCGATAGAACTTCTAAAATTAATGCATAAAGTCTATATAAACATGGGTGGAAAAATGCGTGGCTTCCGAAATACAGCGTGTTTAAATTTACTTTCTAAAATAGTTTTTTTTTTAAATATTTCGAACAATATTTGATGTATAACAGTGAAAATTGGTATACAAGGGTTTTTTGGAACGACAAAACGAACCATGGGCATAGTTTTACTGTAGCCGCTAGAGGGCGCTCTCTACTGTACCTGTAGTGTATTAAAATGAGCGAAATTTTTTTCTTAGTGCAATTTTTTGCGTTTTGAATAAAAAAACTGATTCTTCGCACTTTTCAACATAAAAAAAGCTCTCCTCTGAGTTTTCGTTATAGTTAGCCGTTTTTGAGATATACTAAGTGACACATAAATCCGAACACCCAGTTTAAATGGTTTTATTTTAATAAAAGTTGGTGAATGTATTTGTCTTACTGTAAATAACAAGTGAAAAAATTTTCAGCATTATCAGTTGGACATTCCGGTTTTTATACTGCTTTTTTTAATTCACTAACGCTCTAAAAATGAATATTTCAGCCGCAGTAAAGAATCAGCGTTGGCGGATTTTGGTTCTTGACATCCTTTACGATCGGTTACGATGCCTAGAGTACGGAGACCTGTACGATTTCGTCAACTTAGTGAGTTTGGTAGTGGTCGTATAGTGGGACTTCGGGAAGCTGGACTTTCTTTTCGGGCAATTGCAGTTAGAGTGCAAAGGAGTGTAGACACTGTGGTTAGGTGTTGTCAGGCATGGCTTCGAGAAGGCCGTACGCAAAGAGCAAGGGGCGCTGGACGCCGCCGTAGAACAACAGACCGTGAAGATCGCCGCCTAAGATTATTGGCCTTAAGGGACCGTTTCTCCACTACCAGGTCCATTGCAAATGAATGGTTTGCAGAACACGGAAGACCTATTGGCATGCGAAGTGTTTACTGACGAATGAGAAGTTTTGGCTTGTTTTCATACCGGCCACACTGGGTCCTCCCTTTAACTCGAGAACACCGACGTAATCGCCTTGAGTGGTGCAGACAACGGTCACTCTGGGATCAGGAATGGAACAGTATTGTCTTTAGTGACGAGTCTCGATTTTGTTTAGGCATGCACGATGGTCGTGCCAGGGTTAGAAGGCGACGTGGTGAAAGGAGGAATCCACAGTTTTTTGTTGAAAGACATGTTCAACACACTGTTGGAGTTATGGTTTGGGGTGCTATAGCTTATGGTTCCAGGTCACCTTTAATCTTCATCAGAGGTAACATGAACGTGCAGCGTTATATCCACGAAGTTCTAGAACCCTATCTTTTACCCTAACTTGACACCCTGGCAGATCCAACTTTCCAACAAGATAATGCCCGACCACATGTTGCAAGAGTCACAATAGACTTCTTTCAACATAATGATGTCACATTGTTACCATGGCCACCAAGATCTCCCAACTTATCCCCAATTGAGCACGTGTGGGATATGATGGGTAGGAGATTGCTCAATTTGCAACGTCCTCCTCAGACTCTAGAATCACTTCGAGAGGAGTTGGTGGTTGCCTGGAATGAGATACCACAGGAGGACATTGACCACCTGATCAGAAGCATGACTAGGCGCGTTGGAGAATGCGTACCACATCAGGGTGCATCCACACATTATTAATGGTCAAAGTGCTTTAAAGCAGTGAAATCATTTTGAAATTTTTATCATTTACTTATTATGCTTCATTAGGTACTTATACAAAATTTTATTAAAATAAAACCATTTAAACTGGGTGTTCGGGTTTATATGTCACTTAGTATATTTCGATTTTTAAGGTTCGATGCATTTTTAATTATTTATGGGAAAATAATATATTTTTTTTTACAATTTCCATTTGGGCATTACAAGTAATTAAGATAATCGTTTAGATTGTGTTTTTAAACACAGCAATAATTCCTAACTCCAAATAAACACAAAAAAACAGAATATTAATTTGTTTAATTTTCCAATATTATTTTTAACAAATAATTAATTAATTATTTACAACTAAAATGCTATTGGATAGTTAGGATAAACATACAAATTCTAAAGTAGTTGCTCGAAATGTAAACCCAATTGTTCAATACACAATTCACATCTACGAATGATCGAGCATTATTCAAATAAGGCCTTATTTCATCACATGCATTCCTGATTCTGTGTAATAGCATATCTCATGTGGTTACGAGAGTCTGGTACACTTTTTCTTTTAGAAATCCCCACACAAAGAAATCTAATGGATTTAGGTCAGGGGATCGTGGAGGCCAGGCGACTGGTCCTCCACGGCCGATCTATCTTTCTGGATAATTTTCGTCCAGCCAGTTTCTAACTATTCTCGAATAATGAGCTGGACAACCATCAAGCTCGAACCAGGCCAATCTTCTTAAATCTAACAACATCATCCCACATATTTGCATGTTCAGCCTTTAAAAATTCCAAGAAGGGCTCAGCATTTAACCTTGCAGGCAAAAGGTAGGGTCCAAATAGTCGATTACGGTAGATATCAATCCACACGTTCACACTAAATTCATGATGAAAATTTCTTTCCCGAACTGCATGCGGATTTTCATGCGACCAAATATGTTGATTATGAAAATTTACCACTCCACGTCTAGTGAAGCATGACTCATCGGTCCATAAAGCGTTACTTAAAAACTCCCTATTATTATCAGTTCTATCAAGAATCCACTGACAAAATGTGATTCTTCGTTCTCCGTCCCCTGGCTGTAGTCCTTGCACAGGTTGCAAATGGTAAGGATGTCTATGGTCATTTCTAAGAACACGGTGAACATGGCTTGCTGAAATTCCCAAGGCACCAGAAACTCTCCTAACACTTGTGGTGGGATCTCTATCAAACTCACGCAGAATCAAACGGGTAAATCTGCGCCGACGAACATTTATGTTTTGATCCCTTTGGAGATTTCCAAAACCATTTTCAATTATTTGGCGATGCACTCTTACAAATACTGAGCGAGTTGGATGTCGTCTGTTTAGAAATCTTCGTGCGTATTCTCTGGCTGCTTCTGCTGCGTTTCCATTTACAAAGCCATACACAAAATGAATATCCGCTAACTCTTGATTAGAGAATAAAAATGGCATTTTTATAAAACTTACAAAAAAAAGGTAAAGGAAACTAAATTTCGTGCATTTACTATTGCAAAAAAACGTTTCAGGTTTCAACAGACAACAAAACAAACTGTCAACTAATTAACGTTTAACCTTATTCTGATTTCAATTTCAAAATTATTTGCAGGCACAGCCTACTTCTAAAAATTATCGAGATACTGACTTTTTAACGTTATTTTATCATAAATAATTAAAAATGCATCGAACCTTAAAAATCGAAATATCTCAAAAACGGCTAACTATAACGAAAATTCACAAGAGACCTATTTTATGTTGAAAAGTGCGAAGAATCAGTTTTTTTTTTATTCAAAAAGCAAAAAATTGAACTAAGAAAAAATTTTCGGTCATTTTAATACACTACAGGTACAGTAGAGAGCGCCCTCTAGCGGCTACAGTAAAACTATGCCCATGGTTCGTTTTGTCGTACCAAAAAACCCTTGTATACCAATTTTCACTGTTATGCATCAAATATTGTTCGAAATATTTAAAAAAAACTATTTTAGAAAGTAAACTTAAACACCCTGTATTTCGGAAGCCACGCATTTTTCGACCCATGTTTATATAGACTTTATACATTAATTTTAAAAGTTCTATCGAATCTTAAAGTTATGCAACAATAAACTGAAACACCCTGTATATTGTCATCCATGTATAGTTTGAAAAATACCACCGTCGTGGGCTAAATGTCAGTGAAGGGTGATTTCAAGATATGTAGTTTTATTTGGCCGAATAAACATGGAGTTCTATCGAAATGACTTATTGTCATAATGCATCCTAAAAACGTAATGATAATTTCAATTTTTTTCGCGATTACATTATTCTAGAAACTGACGATATTTGTAATTTCAGGGCCTTGAACATCTTTTAAAATCCAGCAACGACGGCAAAATTGTGCTTTTAAAGAAAGACGGTTTGGATAATTCCAGCAGATCCAAGCTGGTCAGAGTCATAATAGATCACTTAATGACGGTTAATGATCCATCAATAAAGTGAGTTTCTATAATTTATTATTTGAGGAAATGTACATTCAAATTCAAAAGAAGGTTAGTCTTGGCTGACAGAAACAAAATTTGTTCTTTATTCATGTTCAGCTTTTGAAAATTTCTTTATTAGGACCCTACATAGAACAATACAAAGATAACTGTATGAACATTTCAATCAAATACATCATTATCGGAAAACGACTGATAACGCTTCCTTTGAAACACGTAGCTCCAAGAAATGAGAATAACCATTAACTGTCGAACAATATTGAAACGCACCGGTCATAAATTTAAATATCGATCAGTATGAAGCATTTTATGAATGGAAAACTAAAATTATGTTATATCCATAACTATGTGGAGAGTAGAATTTTTAATGTTCGAATGTCGTTTTTTTCCTTTCCGCAAGCCGTCAGACTCCGATGGCACCGCAGCCTCTGTATCTACTCTTGCCTAAAGCAAGATTGTAAGAAATTCAGAGGTGTGTCTTCCAAGTGGCTTACTGTGCATAGGGTTACACCTGAACCCATATATACTTGCACATGTACCCTTGCTCAGTCTTTGACCCATCTGTGCACCACGCAATTTTCCCTTGCAGTTTCTTAATTTAGTGTTCTGTTCGTCTCTGATTTTCTAATGCAAATCTGGGAACTATGCGGTCCTTCCACATGTTCAGTATGTCGCTTCCCATATTTTTCCTTATTTCCAAGGACCTCATACCTTCTCTTTGACTATAACAGCAGCCTGGTTTGACCCATCCCCACCCACCTCATTGTTTTAGAAATTTTATGGGTAATATAAAAAGCATGGTACTTGATGCTGCAGGTGCGGCGCTTTCCATTGTAGCTGTGATCGACAGGCAAGCGAGTCTTTGCATCTTGATTAATTCTGCAAGAGTGTTGTCTCATCTTTGGCCACCATTATGACCTCAAAGTGGAAGTGTGGTTACGGCCAATTCAAACGGCAAATTCAAAACCGAAGCCTAAATTGTGCATGACTAATTATTACATCGTTTAGTCCAATTATACATAACCATAACAGAGGATCAACCTCGGAAGGGGAGATAATAAGCGGTAAACATGTAGAAAGCTTTATTTTGCCATTTTAAAAGAAATGTCTTATAAAATTCTCTACAACTGTTGTTTCAAACATTTTTTCATACAACTAAACTTTTTGAGGCAAGGCGAAGAGCGCGCAGAGCTCAGCTGTTTACGGCATAATCCAAGGTCAACCGTTAGTCCCGATAATACGCCGTATAAACAAAATTATATAGTTTTGTATACCTAATTAGCATTTTTTATTAATTATCACATTATATTCAATAGTTCTCATTATTTAATTATATTCTAATATGTACTAATTACATTATAGGTCGAGAAATATTGAGAAAACACATTTTTATTATATTTTTATATTGATACTGTTTCATGCATTTTTTACAAAGACTTTAGTATTAAGAATGTGAGTCTTTTCATCGCGTCCGCTCTTATACGATGAAGCATTGAGACAATTGCACTGGCCACAAGCTAAATATCATTTCAACCCCGATTTCCTGCAGCCACAGCGGGAACCACAATCATTCTTGCAGTTGCAAAATATTGTATTTTGCTTCTTTATTGTCACAATATTTTGACTGGGTTCTGCGGTTTTTTTTTAGTTGTAAGCCGCCAACCCTTGTAGGTACAGAGTCACCCTAAAGTCCGCTGATTTTTTGAAAAGTCATACCTTGGTTATGTATGTATTACTATGGGGTCTCTATAACATATATGCGCTTTTTTATATAAGTATAAGTTTTATATAAACATATGTTAGATCAATGGTAAATATCAAAAATATAACGCATCAGTTAATAGAAAAATACTTATTATGTTTATATGTTTTTTAATGATTTATAGACTTAATCCGGTTAACCTTATACTGCAGCGCAGCGCGCTCTTCGTCCTCTTATCTCAAAAACGGTTAGTTGCATGAAAAAATATTTTTAACAAAAGCTTTTCAAGAAACCTTATCTTTGGGACCTTTTGTCACGTGCCAAAATCTCGCAACATTTTCTTATCTTGATCACTTCTCAGTTATTTGAATTTCTCTTTATTAATGGTAGAGTACCGATTCCTACGACAAACCCTTTTTTATAGTATTTTATTTTATGTATTAACGACTATCTCAGAAAATATCATTGGTCCCTCGTAGAGTTGGTTCCGCCCATTGGCAACCAGCCATACCTTCTTTACCTATCAAAATACTTTCTTATCCTATCAAGATACCTTCTTTTAAAAACTTGCGTGTACAGATGGGTCCATCGCCTGCTTTATTTTTTTTTTACGTTTAGTTGTGCTCGTTTGGGTGCTACCCCGTCCATTTTCTCACGGGATTTTAACCTTCAGCGTGGGAAAACATTGCGAAGAACCACCACACACTCCTCCAGCTTTGTTTTGTAGCTGCCTTGTAGCTGTTTTGCAGCTGTTATTGCCGGAAGCCGCCCCTTCCCCTTGAGCATAAAAAAAGTTACGTGATTTTGGCCCGTGATACTTTAACTTATCTTATGACGCGAACACGAGACTTTTTGAGACTTCTGAGACCACTTTTATAACGACAAAATAAAGATTTAGAGATTAGAATTACGTTGCAAAGTTCTAACGGAGGAAAACAGCCACCAATTATCTTTATGTAGTACAGCCTAATGTAGAAAATAATCATGTTTGACAGCTGAACATGAACAAGGGGCAAGCATTCCCTCTAGCTTGAATTTATTTGCGCTGCGGCTACAATCTCGACATCCTTGTATTTGAATTTATCGGCATATTGAATTCAGAATTCCAGATCTGTTTCGCCCTGTAGCAGAAGAAATCGTGAGACTGTTCCCAGGTGAACGGATAGAATCGTATTATATTCCATACTGCAAAACAGACCAGGGGAAGAAACGCCCAACTAGAGGAAAACTATATGCAAGATACGCAAACTGCAAGAGGGCGCTAGTTTTGGCACAAGTACAGCCTTCACAAGAAGATTCCTCGGGTAAGAAAAAAAAAGCATATAAATATCGACTTAGGCTAAATAGAATCTGTGACGATAAGCAAACGTTTACAACGATGTTTCGTGCGTTTTAGCAATCGTCTTCGCTTTTTTTCTTGTTGCTGCTTCAACAACCCACCACTGCTCAGTACACCATGCTTAAATATCCAATTCACTGTTTTTTGATTATATTCCACACAGAGACTTATTTAAAACACAGCACATAATAAACTAATCACAAATTACGGGCCAAAGTACCAGATAAAACTGAACGTTTGTCTCTGGAGATTTTTGTCACCGAGTGACGTCGCGCGTGTGAAAGAGACTGATCGCATGTGCTTCACCAAACTGAATTGGTTCTGGAAATTTCATCTTTTGAATAACTTTCTGACCCTGCAGCCTTTAGCATGTTTTTTTATTGGAAACAAATATTTTACAGAGTATAATGTTGGGATTGGCCCAATGAACGTAATGGCATCTGATTCCGAAAAAGAGTGCTACAAGGAGTTGCAACAACCCAGCGACGACTTTGAACGGATTTTTCAACTTTGGCAACATACTAGAAGGCTTAGAACGATGAATTTGAAGTTAGCAAGTTCACCGCTAATATATGTGTCTGCACTACCATGCTTAACCAAATCATTTGGGTACAGATTGGTGAGTTGCTATAAAATACATTATTTTTGTTCTGTCTACATTTATGAAAACTAGGCAAATTTCCCAATTGACGATGCAATGCGATAAAGAGAAAGAAATGTTATAAATTCTTCTTTCGCATTGGCTAATCACATTCTGAATAAATAGTCGTATCGTGTTTACCGCTTAGTTTCCGAACATTTTGTTTGTCATATTTTTATATTTATCGATATAAAATATTTACATTTTGATGACCTTTGTTTCGTTTGAAGGGTTATTCACCTGAATCCTCAATGTCCTTAAATTAGTTCAGTTTGTGTCCGCTAGATATCGCTTTGTGTATTCGTGAGAGTTTCTTTGGACTTTGAAGATTTCAAATACAATAATATATTATTGTTACATTGATCGGAAAGCTAATGGCAAAAACCGCAGATCACGTGATCAGACATCGATAACTTGCTTGGAAGTACTCCAAATCATTGGGAAATAACATAGGTTATTTTGAGGACAATATACAGGGTGCGGCGCTTAAATCCGGACAAATTCAATTTTTTATTTAAAAACAAGTTTATTGACACAAAACATAAACAAAAGTGAACATTCATTTACAGAAATATATTTGTATCTATTGAGAGTAAAATTACTCTATATAACCTCCTTCAGCCCTGATGACCGCCTTGATCCTTGTCCTAACACGGTCGCATGCTCTCTTTAAAACAGCGCGGTCCATATTGGTAATAATGCTTCGATAGCGGGTGCCTGGACTTAGTAGTAGTAACCCTTTCGACTACGCTCCAAACATCATAGTCCAGAGCCGCGGCCTGTCGGTTTTTTCGACGAACACAAAAGAATTCGCAGTGCATATTGGGACGTGTTTAGACAAGGTTCGTTGTTTTTCTTTAGCTCGCGAGTGAACTTTATTTTTCTTCAATAAAGTTATGGATTCATGGTCGGAAGAAAAAATATTATGTCTGATAAACGTTTATAAAATCAAAACGTTATTATGGGATCCTAAAAATGAAAATCACTTCAAAAAAAAAATGAAAGAGGATGCTTGGCGGGAAATTGGGGATGAAATGGAAACCACTGCTGAACAGTGCAAAAAGAAAATAATAAGCCTCTTAGCTTCTTTCCGCCGGGAGAAAAATAAAACAAAGCAGGGGACTAGTACAGGAAAAGGTAAATAAATGAAATAATAAGATAAATTAGTTGTGTTTTATTTAAATAATAATACAAAATATTTCTGCTAATACTAATTTAATTTTTAATTCAACTAAATTATATGTTTTTAATTAGGTTAGTTCACTTGCCGTATATAATTTTAATCTCGATTTTAATTTTCAGGAAGAGATGAAGTTTATTGCAGCAGATGGTTCGCCTATGAAGCATTTAGGTTTTTAGAAGACACAGATTTGCCACGAAAAAGACTTGCTACGGTAAGTAATTATTGTTATAAATTCAAGCATATTGGTCCTGCCATTCTAGAGCTCCATTATTTATAAAATAATTAGCGATTTCATCTCTAACTTTTGTACAATAGTTTGTGGGTCTTCGAGGAATATTTCGTATAGGTACCATACACGTCATATCTCCTTCATTTCTCCATGATCCCTCAGTTAAATTTCCATTAACTTCATAGTCTAATGTGCCAAAAGGGGTATAAATATTTGGTGAGTGTTTTCTGAGATAATTATGCAAAAGAATGACTGTCATTATAACCCACTCTGCTTTTTCAGGCTCTAAGAGCTTTGGTTTTCTGAACACCCTAAACACTGCACTTGATATACCGAATGCGTTTTCAACTATGCGACGACCCCTACTCAAACGATAATTGAAAATTCGTTGAGGAGTTCCTTTTGGAATGTCCCCAGTATAGGGCTTCATGAGATTTTCGCTTAAAGCAAATGCGCTATCGCCGGCAAAAAAATACGGTATTTGCATAGAACATCCTTCTAGTCCTTCTGGTGTTGGAAGTCCTGTTTTCTGTAAGCTGCTGATATAATTTGCTTGCCTTAAAAACCCCCCCATCAGAAATTCTTCATTGGCAGCCTACGTCAGCAAACATAAAGTTATAATCACCATCAACCAGTGCGAAAAGCACAATACTAAAATTGGATTTATAATTGAAGAATTCGGTACCCGATTTCACTGGTGCTTGTAAAACAACGTGTTTCACATCTAGGGCACCAACACAATGAGGAAGGTTCCAACGAGTTTCAAATATCTTGCTAACTTGTTTCCAAGCTGTGGGAGTCTTAGGTAGCTGAAATGAAATAACAATTATTAATTTTGACCTGTTTTATTCATTATTAGCTTATCTTAATAATTTATTTATTCAATATCATTTTTTGCGCAACTTCTTTGGTGTATTTTGGAATAAGATAAAACCACCCTTCTCAAATAATAAAAAAAGGAATCGCTAATACTATGTTAACACAATTTCATTTCAAAATTTCATTATTTATAAACTACATATAAAGTTACTGAAAATGTATTTAATAGGAGCTGGATGATGTTAACGAAGCTGCCCTATCTTCCGAACAAATGGAACAAGAGGCGATACCAGAGACACCTACGCTACCATCTACCTCCAAATCTACAAAGCGATCAAAAACAAAACAAGATAATGTTTCCTCTCCAATAATGAGTGATGCATTTCAGATTTTGAAGAATGCTGCGAAAAAAATGGACAAAGAGCCAACTCAACCCAGTGAAATAGATTTATTTTTTAATTTTGTTGCTGCAAAGGTTCAAAAATACCCCCCCTCCAATACAACAGACAATTCAACATGCCGTTTTTGACCTTATTATTAAAGCTGATAGAGGACTTCTTAATCCGACTTCAATTCAATCTTACAATGATTCTCAACCTACTTCCTACATACAAGCTACCAATCATATCAATTCACAACCTACTTCTTCGATGTATTCCCAACCTACTTCACATAATCTATATTCTCAATCTTCTGAAACTTATTATTCACAACCTCTGCAAGTAATAACCGTTCCTGCAACTTCTGAACCATCATTGTCCAACCCATCATCGCTACAATCACCTGTTTCGTCACTCACATTAGAAAATTATGAAGATTTTGTGTAACGTTTTTGAGTTCTATTTTTTGTTTGTTAACTTAGTGGTGAAAATTACTTTAAAGTGAAGAAAAATATATTTTTGAATTACACATAGGCCTTTAATTTATATACGTATTAATGTTGTTACCTTGATATATCCCTGCAATTCCTTAATTAGTGCAGCACAAACTTGGGGTACTACACGCCCAATCGACTGCTTGGAAATTCTGAATAGATACTGAAGGCTAGTATATGAATCTCCCGTGGCAAGAAACCGAAGTGTTACGGCTAACCTAGAATATTAATTTAAAAAATATGTTAAAAAACAAAGCTACCTGTTCACGGTACACCGACTTACCTATCTTGGGCAGAGATTTGAGTACGAAAATAAGTCTCCTGTTTTGAAATATGGGGTCCAATCCTTTGCAGCAGATTCTCAAAGTCAGTAGGTGTCATTCGAGTGAAATTTTTATACTGTCCGCTTATTTCTTGCGACTTTAGGTCCATTAAAATTCCCGTACCACTGCGTTTCTTGAATAAATTAGTACGTCACCAACGTCGTTGTCTTCTCTTTTTTTTATTTACATCAGCCATTACTAAAACTGCAGCACTCATCACTAAAATAGTATAATTTTCGTTTCGCGAAGCCATACTGCATTTGTCGACTGCGATATTTGTTTGCGTTTGGTGCGTTGAATCTGTGGATCGCTGGAGCTTCGCGGAAAAAATCATTTCAACGAACCACCATCGAGCGGCTCACAAGCGGCACGCGAACCGCTCGGCTCGCCTATGTATACGTATACGCACCTCAATAGTGACGACAATTTCCGCAACGATTGCCCCGGGTCTTCCGAAATCAGCGCCTGAGCCTTTTCCACGACTGCCGGAGTTCGTGACCTTCGTTCCTTCGAATGAGTTTTCTTCGCTGGGTTAGAGGAACTTTCCCGAGACTCCTCAGAAGCATTGTACATGGATCCAATATCGTATACCATTGTTCTCGTGTACCCGAAGAATCGAATTATTTCGGTTGGCGAACGCCCAGCGCAAAGACATTCGATAATCGCAGCTCTTCTGTTGTACTCCGCACTTGTAAGTAACATCCCGGCGATTTTTAAGTTATGACGTTTTACTAGATGACCATGGTTGTTAAGAACGCCAATAGCGATCTCTGGCGGAATTACTAGGTGGCCGGAAATTCAAAATGAAATTTGTCCGGATTTAAGCGCCGCACCCTGTACATTCTTCAAGAAAAAGATTCATTGAAAAAAGCAATTTATTCTTCTAAACGAAATAGCCGCTATAACAGGATGTTTTTCATATATTCGGCGGCAGCTACGCCCCTAGCAGTTATGAAAAGCTTAACAATAAATTTTAAAGTAAAATATCTTATAATCGTGTTATTTTGGTACATGTTACACAACTATCCATGGAATAAATCCTTCTTTTCATCCAGTAGAACTTGAAAATTGTAATATGAGCCTGTTTTTTTAATATATCTCCATCATGAATGAAGATGTTGATCTGCAATGTTAACCATTTTATAGGATTTGCTACGTTTACAAAGCGCCATCTAGCGGACACAAACTGAACGAATCTGTCAAGGTTGAGCATTCATTAGGAGCGCAGGCGAATACTCTTTCAGACGAAACCCTTCCTCCAACCCTAAACTAATGGCAATATGAAAAAATCACGTAAGGAAAAAAGTTTGGAAATTTATCAGTCAACACGATAATTCTATTTAATGAGTAAGTTATGAATTTTTGCAAAATGTTGACGTTTGAATTTTTGAAATTGGAATAACGCCACCTAGCGACTATTTTAGGAAGTTGAAAGTGATTTCCAGCAATTTCTCTTATCCACCTTTATCACTATATAATATTGTTTAAACGATAGCTCCAGGCATACTTTATTATTGACCCACCCGGTATATTGCGAAAAAATATGTCACTCATTTTCATCGATCTATCTGCCTTTCTGTCCATTAATTTTTGGCATCATAACTTGTAAGTATGCAAGCTCATGTATCTCATTTTTGTTGTTCTTGTTGTTGTTAATATTCTTATATGCTTCTGTCTCCAGTAATTCTAAGCACTTATTAGACATATTTCACAAATAGAAAACATGTTTTCATTGTAACCTTGTCAAATAGGTGGGAACTGGTGACTAATTGTTCCGGTCCATTTAACTGACTTGATTCGTTTAATTCATGTAGAGGTACGCAGTTTTTTCTAAGGGGGCTAACTTGTACCGAACATAATCTTTTATCACAACGATACGCGGGAAGTGCAGAGTCAACCTGCTTGACGCCATTTTTACTACTTATCGCGTTGCAACAAGTGAAAAAGGTGCCTTAGTTCCTATTAGACATTTTCTTTCTTTCAGTTAGTTGACGACTTCAATGAAAAATATCCGCACGTAAAAGACATAAGTATACATAAAGCATGGCAAAAGATGTCTGTTGCTTTAATAGAGTTTGCAAAAAGTAAAAACATACAAACTCGAGACATGCAATATGCAAGCGAATTTGCTGACAAAAATCTATTCAGCCTGAGATTGCTGCCCTGGTTCTTTAAGCCTTCAACAAACAGAGGCAAAGGCATGAAGAAATGTTACAAGCTCAGCAGACAAGAAATGACGGAAAAGTTTCTTCCTATCGTATCTGTAAGTATTAGGCTTGGTTTTGTTTTGTTATGACTCTTCTCCTTCCTCTAATTCAGTCTCCTAGGAAACATTCCTTTATATTTGACAGTACAGAATAATTCTGACAAACGCATGAGGGCTCAAAACCTTATATTTCTGAGCCAGAACTTCTTTTCCCTTCCGGCACCTCTTCTATCATCTACTCTTTCCTTCATGTGTCTGTCTTTCTTTGCCTAAGTGTACCCTTTCTTCTCCGGTTTCGCTTAATACGAGTTTCTTGCACCTCATTCCAATACGCGAAAAATTGGGTATTTATATAACTTTTCCGGGGTAATGCAATTGAGTTGAATGCATGATAAATGGCAACTGCAATATTTTCTTTTCAAAGTTCCGTTTTTCCATTATGACTATTACCTCCCACGCCACTTGCGAGGAAGATTATAATCACGAAAAAAATTCGAAAATGTCAAGGTTAGTACTATATACTAAGGACGAAAAAGCTTTGAATGCTTTTGCGAATCGGTTCAGAGCCGTAGAGCTTGGAAAAAAAATAGAAAAACAAAAATCGCTCAAACTTCGTTCGAGATGAGGCTCTTGATGCTGATCGTTTTCAAAAATAATTGTAAGGGTTAAAAGTTAGGAGTGAGGGTTGTAGGGGGTGGAAGATCAGAAGGGCATCTCAGTTTTATTGTGGTTAGTATGTTAATACGCTTCCAATTTGCCCTTACAACTTGGTATGTCAGAGACGCACGCATATCTGGATATACCTGACCAATGAGTGGTTGCTGCCGCTTACCTGGCGAGTCGCGAGGTTAATCATAGCAACGTTGTTAGATGGTCCGTATTGTTGGGAGGACAGGGGAGAAATTTCTAGATCATAACGTTGTCGAATAGGTGGGAACTATGGACTAATTATTTAAGCCTGTTAGAGTAACTTGAGCGATTTAATTTTTTTTTGTTATACATATTCGTTGCTAACATTATTCTCAAAAGGGCTAACCTGCACCAGAAATAATCTTTTATTAACTCATCACACGGTTGCGTGGGAAGTGCAGAGTCAACTTACTTGATGCCGTTTTTTATACTGCACGAATCAGTTTATTTTTACATCAATTTCCAAAGTTAAACCATGTTTCAGACTACTAGAGAAATGGAGGCCCGCATAAAAATCACAATCGATAACCTGAAGTTCTTCGATCTCTCCATAGCACCATTCATGATAGCTCTTGGAGAACCTTCCAAAGTAACTAATTACTTTGTGGTACTGAACAACGATATCAAATACCAATTTGGCGACTGCCTGTCAGCCTTGGAAGTGACTCTCAAAATTATGCATGCATTGGATCTGTCTCCACCACCAGAAATAAAGGACATTTGGGAAGCCATTGATCATCTGGTTTACAAAGTCAGTTCATCTATGAGGCCAGGAACCAGCGTTTTTCTGTCTGAATTTTGTCCCAAGTTGAGAAATTGTTAAATATCCAATGTTGTCAAACGTAATGCAGCACAGGCGGTGAGCTCAAGGAGCGAGAAAGTAATCGCCTAACTGCATTCCAGTGGTTTTAGGTTTGAGGGCGATATGCTCTCGAACTACCCCGGAAAGTACTCGTATGTAGGTTTTAGTTACAATTTAGCTTGAATAGATCCTAAATGTTGTGTTGTATTATGCTGTACTTCCACTTTCTATGTATAAATAAACGAGTGAAACATAACAATTCTGTTAATAAGCCCGGTTTATCGCATATAGATGAAATTGGATATTGGCCACTATGCACCATTGTGGAATTTTTAGTTGGTTTGAGGGATCATGTGATTCATTATTTAGAGATTACTTTATAATATAACGTTCACTATCTTCAAAATCATGAACTGAGGCTGTTAAAATTGGGCGTTCTTGAACCTTGAATCGCTTATAACTCAACAACTAATCATCAAAACGGATAGAATAACAGTTATCTTTATTAGCGATCATATCCCGATATGTATAATACGAAACACGCCATTTTAAAGATTTCTCAAAAATAAGATATGTTTTTATGGAATAGCTTCTTTTATAGGAACACGCAGTAGTCTAATCATATTAAACGAAAATACCCCTGGTGTGCGAAATAACTGTAAAGTCTGGTTTTATTGGCGCAAGTTGTTCAAGGAGGTATTTAAAACATATATATACGTATAAAACGGCTACACCAATTTTTGTGGGAAAACTTTTTTCGACAACAAGGAATTAGAAAACGTGTTTTTGGGATTCATTCGAAAGTATTGGCAGCAACGAAATTCCAAAGATACGAGCTTTTTTAAAATAAAACTTAAGCAGTTTCTTATAAAAAAATGCTATTACGCCGTCTCGGAATATTGTGTTTACGTTTGCTTGTTTTTATATTTTAAATTTTGTATTCATTTCGACGAGTTCTATACATTGTATGTGTCGGTAAGAACAATAAACTATTACTATTATGTATCTATATTTTTACTCGTAAAGTTTACAGCTACTGGAAAGAGCATGGCAGTCTGTTCTATTAACTCAATCAATAAATCCCTGACGTAATAGATTAATCTTCTAATAGACATTTTTCTATATGTACCATATTTATTTTGTTCAAAATTCGTAGTCACTGAAAGTATCTAGATATGTGAAAGAAATCAATTAGTGTTTGGTATAACAGGTCTGAATATGTACTGAGTTATACCCGATTCAAACCTCATTCATTATTGCTAATGCTACAGATTTTAATACAAAGATGTCACTTGCTGATTAGCTGTTTACTTGGATAGATACTCGTGTAAAATAGTATAGGCGATCCGCTGTGGATACGAAGAAATCGTGTGGAATAACATTTCACAGGTATGTCTGCTGTAAACACAAGATGCAGAGCAGAACTAAGTCTTTGTTGATTGGTAAATGTGTACAGAGTGTGAAACTTAAAACCGCCGGGTGTCGAAATGTCAGCCTTCTGACGCCGTATTGTATAGCCAGAAGAGATTCTAATAGCGTCTCTCTAGATATCATCTCGATGGTGCCTAAGCATATAAAATTCTTTCTCTCCTTTGAAGGATTTTTTAATAAAAAAATATTCAAATTCGTTCTATTTTGAAAGCTGTGAAGTTTGGCATAGTAAAAGTTACATATTGTGTTAATAACGAAATGCCGCTTCACCACATGGTAATTTGATGAATATCGACTTAAAAGTATTACATTAAGATATTTATGAGATCTGTTCGTTCTAGCATTATGTAGTTTCTATTCTAGTAAATAAGACCACTGATGTAAATAACTTAACCAGCTTTGTTTTCAGGGCCATTATATCCATGCGGTTGTGGAAAGATTTATTTTAAAAGGGAGTCATTATATCACCATGAAACTTATTACTGTGGCCAAGAGAAAAAATTTGTTTGCACCAGTTGCTCATACAGAACAAACCTTAAAAGCAACTTGAAACGGCACACGATGTTCAAACACTAGTAATTTGCAATAAAATTTCTTTAAACGTGTTATTTGATTTCTCTTAAGAAAGGTAGAAAATATTTGCTTATTATCCCGCTCGAGAAATACCTTTGACCTATTCCCATACATAGCCAAGATCTCCTCAGATGTAGATAATGTGATCAATGTTGTTTTGCAGGGCCATTATATACATGCGCTTGTGGGAAAGCATATTCCAGAAGGAAGTCATTATATCACCATAAAACGAATTATTGTGGTAAAGAGAAAAACTTTGTCTGCACCACTTGTTCATACAGGACCAATCTTAAAAGTAACTTGAAACGACACATGTTCTCACAACATGTTAGTAATGCATAATAAATTATCAAAAAAATGAGTGATCTGATTTGTCCTTACCCAAGGTAGAAAATGTTTATTTGTGCCAGTTTACAGCATAAAAAATACGTTTGACCCAATGTTTATAGAGTGGCGCCAATAGTTTGAGCTCGAATTGCATACAGATTTTTTACAGCCCCAGTAGTCTAAAATATCATTGTTCATAGAACGGTTACTGCCCTTTTTGCAGGCCAGAGTTCTTTTGCATTTTTAACATATGGGTCGAAGGTGTATCAAATTTGGAGAACTATTTGTAAACGGTAGTTGTCAACGTTGTCACATCTTTGTATCTGGCATTCTGTGACGTTGTTTTGCTACTTGGTTTCAAAGCCGCAAAGCTGTATTTTGCAATCGGTTATTGGAAAAAGTTAACTGTGCGTGGAAAAGTGTCAGCGATAACAGGTACTCTTTGGTCGTTTATGGACAAATGAAATTTAGTTCAATAAAAGACTATCCTACCTTGTTATTGGTGATAATATTCATCTATCGTTTTAGGGTATCAGCATCAATGCTTACGATGCGGTAACTACTATAGACACAAGGCTTCTCTCTACAAACACGGTAAATGGGAATGTGGCAAAGAATCTCAATTCAGGTGCAGATATTGTCCATTCACTGCAAAGCAAAGAACAAACCTGTTAAGCCACATAAAGTGTAGACACTCTGTAGAGTAGAAGCATTGGTTAACGCATTCCTCCTGGGTATAGCCAACCTTATTCAATATTCGCAAGTCCAAAAAATTATCAGAGGTAAAATGAGATATCGTAGCGCAATCTATCAGAGTTTGTCGGAGTTGTTTCTCTATTTTAGTCTAATAATATTAGCAAATTTCCCCGAAATAATTGCAAAGTCGGATTTTATTGATGCAAGTTGTTCAAGGGGGTATTTAAACCATGGACGCATAAAATGGGTACACCAATCTTTGTGGGGAAACTTTTTATTCGACAACAAAGAATGAGAAAACGTGTTTTTTGGGAGGAACGAAAAAACTGTTCAAATAGGATTTTTAGGTATTTATGAGACCTACAAAATGAGACCACACATAAAAATATCCGACTAATAGTAAAAAGTTATGGCCGAAAACCGAGGCAAAATGCAGTTTTTGGCACTTGTTGCTAATGGAACGATACTTTCACGCAGCTACTTGAAATTCTTCGAATCCGTAGGCTTCATACTTCTAAATAACCATAACAAAATTGGAGTCGATTGGTTAAGTAGTTTTTGAGAATTTTTAACTGTTTATCCCAAAACACATGTCTTCCGGTCATCACTGCTAGTTTACTGAGCAATATACAGGGTTTTTTCAAAGGGCATTTTATAGCAAAATACACGAATTTACCTTGCCGATGTGAATTACTAACCGTTTCGAAAGATAATTGTTATTTGCTTGCGGAAAACGAAGGGCCACGTTTTTCCTTCTAAACAAATTGAAACATTTCGTATATGTGAGTTACTGAACAGATTTGCTATAATATTTATAAAGCATACGTTATTATACATATTTTAAAACATAGCGGATGGGTCTAACACCTTTTGTTACGAAAAAAACATTTTTTTTCCAAGATTTCTCCATCCTCTTGTGTATTCATATTTAGAGCTGAAATTTTTACATGGTCACAGATGAACCCTAAAGTTTGTAAAAAAAAATTCCTTACTGAAATGGGCTGAACTGTTTATAAAGTTAGCACGCAAACTGATGACACAATTGTTTCAAACTGTCTTAGACTAGTTAGTACAACTATACAAGATATAATGTTGCTATTAGCGACAATTAACGAGCACATTGCCTAATTTTTAAGACGGTCAGTTCGCTACAATTGGTTGATATTTCTCTACCGTTTTTTCGTTTTCTCGAGTTGTCCAACAGAAATTGGTGTACCTATTTTATGCGTCCATGTTTTAAATACTCTCTCCAAACATGCTCGACCATTTCATGAAGTAGCCACTTGTTTGATTGATCATATCGTAATACGATTTGTTATCTTTGACCTGTTCAACACACATCATGATCTGGCCAATAGATAATGATGCATTTCATGAAATGGTTAACTTTACGATACGGCCACGACAGATACACTCGCGGAGTACTAACAGGATTTTGAAGACCATCATTAAATCGATAACTACGTTATTGTTCTAGAACGTGCCAATTTTGGTTTTTCAAATGCGACTCGTTTATAAACTATGTTAAGCAATACACTTCGCGGTGCCTGATTCAGATACTGACTCACATGGAAACACCAAACATCATACCTTTTCATTGAGAAAGAGGAGGCGGAGGAGGAGGGATGCAGGGTGGCACTGGCCCATTTAGTTTAGAGTTTTTGGAACTCAATATCTCAGTTATCTTAAGGCTTAGGTATATGCGTTACTAGAAAAACGCTCTGTAAAAAAGTGCCAACTTTGAGGACACCCTGTATAGTCACAGCTGCGACAAGTTGTCGCTACGGTATCTCATTATATCTTAAATACTTTTTGGATGCGCCAATATGGCATTAGGTTGGCTGTATCCAGGTAGAATATAGTAATCAATTCTAGAAGTAGCTAATTTTCCTGTATTTTGAATAAAATAATATACATTGCATGAAAAAATAATAATAAAGCTTATGATAATGCTTCTCTGCCACTTAACCCCAAAAAAACTCAAACAGAACACAAAAATATAAAAACATTTGATCAGTTACAAGTAAGTTAAAATGTAGCTGTATAAAATGTAAGTAAGTCAATATCTCAAGTTCCAAAAAATGTACATTGTAACTGTTGTACAAACAAAAGCGTTCTGTTACATTGGCATATTTGTGTGAGGTCTCATATAAACTTTAGCAACTGATTTATTTATTTCTATGCAAAATAAATGTCTTCGTATGTCTTAAATTCGTCATAATATGATAATAATTTTGTGGCTGGATGTATATATTGTTGTAAAAAATAACTACATTGTAGGTAAAGTATTGTAAAGTATGTGCTGCGAAGGGGCATTGTGAGTGTTTTCGTGAATCGAGTGTCCTAGAATGAACATTGCTTCTAAATATCAACTTATTTTTCAAAAACATGGTAATAGATGGAAGCTAAAGTTTATGGGTTTAAGTAACTAAGTGGTAGTTCACGCAGTTCTTTTACTATCAACCACTCCATGTCATTGACACAAAAACTGACATGATCGTATTTTTCCAAATGATTGGTCAACCTACAACATGAATTTTCGGTTGAGTCTAGAAATGGAAGATAAACTAAATCACAATAACTAATTTTGGACATTACCAAAGATTCACACAAGTTTTCTTAGTGGTAGCAAAAACTGATTATTGATATAATTGACGTAGAATGGGAAAACAACTCTTATGATATTATTTACAGGTGGTATAAAATTTAGACATTCATCTAAAGTTACGCCCAAGTTTTTTGCTGATTCACTTACTTCGATAGTCTCCCCGTTTGAGTGTACGTTTTCAATCTGGTCTGAAGGTTCATAATAATATTCCACACCATAAAGAGAGGTAGGTACGTTGCAAGAAATTTCCTCCACAACATACCGCCTTTCATCTGCAAACACATATACCAGAAGTTTATACAGTTTGCAAGATGTCTCGATAGAAACGTCGTGGACAGAAACGCGCCGTGACCGCAGCGCGCAGTATGTGTCGCAACTTGTGCCGCGAACATAATTTGTTGCAGCTTGTGCCCAAAACTGTTAAGCTGCAGATATCGAAGAAAATGCCAGACGTACTGACAGTCTGCAACACATGTGCCAGGTGCGTTTCCATATAAAACAAGCTGCAAGCACATTGCTACGTACATGTGTCTGCAACTGGTTTAACACGTTCAACGCCAAGGAAAATGTTAGAAAAATGTCCTTCAGGCCAAAGTCCAATTTTGTATCATTTGTTTTGCTTATGACTTACAGTCTTTCAGAAATACGTTTGATTTTTTTATTTATGATCTCTTCAGCTGTTTTCACAAAAAAAAGTTTAGCGGTCCCCAGGGACCGCCGTGGCGTAGCGGGAAACATATGCCTAGCATGCCATGGCGGTCCGATTGGCGGTCCTATTTGACTTGTTCGTTCCTGTTGTACTTGCACGAATCAGTTTATTGTTTACCACAGTAGAGTAGACGTTGATGCTCTGGTGATAGTAGTTGCTTCCAGTTAGTGCCTTTTACGTGCAATTATAAAACGAGTCTATGTGCCAAACGCCAACTCGCAAAAAACTTTCCTCGAAGTATAGTGACGGTAAGGCTCAAGAAAAATAGGTATTACATCGGCGATATTATAAAATAAAATTTTTTCAGACTCCAGTTCGTCTTCAGAATCGCGAGTTCATCTGATGAAGATCCTACATATCAGGTAGACGAAGCTGAACCCGAAGAAAGTTATTCTGAAGAATCTGACGATCGCTTGTCATTACCATTACAAGTTACCAGCGTATCCGATAATGCAGCTGGTAATCAACCTACAGACGTACCGCTGCACTAAAAATCAATGGATGAAATTTCGAATGGAAATAATTATAGTCTGGTGAATGAAGCTACCCGGAATATGGAAATCGGCAACCCTCACTATGGTGATCGGGACGTATATATAGTAGATGCAAATAACGTTGCGTGGAATGATCCAGTAGGCAATCATCAGAAGTTTTCCTGCGACCCTATAAGTATTGGCGTAACTCGTGTGATTGCTGCAGCATTAGTTGACCACTCTCCGATTGATTTCTTTTCGCTTTTTATTGATGATGAAATTTTACGCAATTCAGAAGCTAATGAACACAGACAGATAAACAAGAAATAAAACAATTTGTTGGCATCATAGATTGCATGGGACTAGTCAAGCTTCCTACTTTGGATAGATATTGGACTAAAACAAAAAAATTAACAAAACAGTGTTGTAGGACAAACTATGAGTCAAAATCGCTTTGAACTACTTTTGAGTATGTGGCATTTTACTGACAATAATATGTGCCCTGATCGTGGGTATAAAATCGAACCATTTATGAATTTATTGAGAAAAAAATTTCAAGAAACCTACACTCTCGTCCAAGAGTTCTTCATAGACGAAAGCCTGGTACCATTTCGTGGTGGACTCATTATGAAGAGACGCATAAATATGGCGTGAAAATATTCAAACTCTGTTGTGGATCGGGTTTCACTTTTAACATGAAGTTGTATTGTGGAAAACATAAAAATGCTGGCATATCTGTTCCAACTAACATAGTTATGCATTTATCAGAGAAACATCTTGATTCGGGGCGTACCGTCATCACTGACAATGATTACACCAGTTTGGAGCTGGCTAACAAATTGCTAGATAAAAAAACGCATTTAGTAGGAACTCTGCGAGCAAATCGCAGAAGGAACCCTAAGGAAGTAACTAATATGAAACTCAAGACTGCAGAGATTGTTGCCAAGGAAAACCAACGAGGTTTATGTATTATAAAGTGGAAAGACAAGAGGCATGTGTTCATGTTGTCCACTAAGCATACACATGAAACTGTAATAGTACACAACCGAACTGGAGATGTTGTAACACCTGTGGTAGTCTTGGTGTACAACAAAGCAAAAAGTTCAGTTGACTTATCTGATCAAATGGCTAGTTATCATAGTGCACTTCGTAAAACAGTGAAATGGTATAGAAAAATCGCGAAAGAATTGCTATTTGGGACTACTCTGGTAAATGCACGTTTCCTTTATAAAGCCATAAATAACCGGCCAATTTCTATTACAGATTTCAAAGAAAGTATTGCAGAGAGCCTCATGTTTCCAACAAATAATGTGTCTAATCTACCGTCTACGTCAAAAGCAGACACAAGAAGGGAACGGCATGTACTGAAAAAAAAAGAAGGAAAATCACATGAAGTCAGACGGTATTGTAAAGGATGCTATAATAAAAAAATAAGGGGTGAAATACCAAAAAATAAAATTCCAAAAGTGACTACATATTGTGACAGTTGTGAAGGAAATCCCCACTTTTGCCTTGACTGCTTCGGAACAAGCCATAAATAAATAAAATCATCTTATATTTTGTATCCTTATATCATAACTTATATATATATATACAATGTGTTTGGTCACGACATACCGATATTTGAGGGGGATATTTTTCAGCTATTTTTATCGACAAATCCACCCCCTACAATGTCATACCTCAAATTAGGGCTGACACGGATATAGTCTGCCGCTCTACACGACACATTGTTTTAAGAACAACAATGTACATAACCAATAATGGAAGACATTTTGAACAACTTCTGTAACATTAAACATGTCCAAACTCTCTATAAGAAACATTGATTTGTCATTTCTAGGCATATAAAGTTTGAAAACAATTTGCATTTTCTTACAGCCATGTTAGATAGCATTTATTGCTTAACGTAGAATACTTAGTATAACAAAAAGCTGTAAAATTAGCACCACAAAAAAGGTACAACTTCACAGGCTAGTTTTTGAATGGTGTGCGGAAATGCACAAAATAATCAATTTTCTTCCACATTTTTTTCTGTTTTTAAATACGTTTGCCAATTTGTATCAAAACAAGTTTTTCAATAATCGCTTCATTTATATTTGTTTAGTACGACTAGGTCTCACTAAATTCAAGACAATATATTAAAAGTATTGTTACTGCTGCTTAGAGTGTTTAGTACTGATACAGCAAAAAAACTGTCAACAAACTCAAAATGGCGGGGGTAACTCTGCCCACGTAGCAGCACGAGACTATCCGGGGATATTTTTCCGTTTCCGTATAACGCCATTCTTATAACGTCTTTGAATGATTTAACGAAATTTTGATGGCGAAGTGACCAGTGACCGCATATGAAGATACACCCTCTATAATAGTGGTTCAGAATAATATTTTTAGAGGCCTTTAGCTCAAAAATGCATAATGTTTGATTTTGTTAAAATGTTTGGCAAAAGTCTAAAAGTGGGCTGAGTGATCTGAAAATGTGTATTTTTGGTTTTTTGGGTCTCTAGTCATGAATTTATCAGAATGACTGTATTTTCAAAATAGCGGAACCAGTATACTTTATCCGGTACCAAAATTGATACAACTATACCGAAACAAAACTGAGTTTCTCAAAAACAATTCAAATAAGATCTAAAGTGGTCTTTCAAAGAATTTCATCGTTGAACCTTTATTATTTGATGAGTAACTTTTTTTTATAGGAAGTACATCGAAATATTATTTATTTTATTTTTCAGAACAAGCAATGAAAATGCCTTTTAAGTACAAACACAAACAGAACAGCAGAAACAAAAACAAAATTGATGTAGTTACAATAAGGAATGTGATGGATGATGTTGGCAAAGGGTCTATTAGGAAAATGTCTATGAACTTTGCCAATTTGTATACTGGTTTTCCTGTCTAACATACTTGTATTTTCTAATAAAGGGTGTTGGTTCTAAGGATATTTGTATAATTATCACTCAAAACAACTCAGGGTAAAATTTCCCGACACCTAGAATAATATCTCTCAGTCTACTCTGGAGACATTAGCCAAGTGTCATGTCCAATAAAACTGTCAACTACGTGGCTATCCACATAAATCTTGACAATACGTTTAATTCCACTTGAAGCTATGGAGAATAGGCCAGTGTCCCGGTTTTCCCCCATTGTACGTAAAACCAACGACAAGCTCGATCTTCACATCTATTCTGATGAGACTTAGGTTATAGTTAAAATGTACCTTCACTAATGCTAACTCGTTTTAAAGGAATTGCTGAAAATTTGATAAAAGTCGTATCTTTGGTTGTTGTTTTTGGTGTCGGTATTACCTGTTGTATAATGTCAAAAATACGTGTCGTTGATAAAATTAAATATAGTTGTGTATGAAAACTACCATTTTAGCTGACGGAAAACGGAAACGTTGTGGATACTGCAGCTATACTACAAATAGGAATTACAACCTAAAAAGACATGTTTTAACTCATCACCAGCCACCACCATACTGAATGAAATCTTTAGCTGATACTTATATAAGTACTAACAGAAGGAAATTGTGTACCATATAATGTCCTAACACCCTCACCTGTTATTATCTGTTGTCCAGGAGTCCCGTGGCAACACTCCAGAGTGACATATCGGTTAGCTTGAGTCCAAACTTATCAGAATATATAGGACAGTGTTTGCTGGTTGTAGAGTAATATAAAATTTTTGTTTCTAAGATATCCTGGCCAGTTGCTTCAGCCACCTGAATTGACTAGTTGCCGGAAACTAGAGAGACAATCCATAATGAATTACGTTAGCTTTTAGCCCTAATATACTAAGTGACATATAAATCCGAACACCCAGTTTAAATGGTTTTATTTTAATAAAAGTTGGTGAATGTATTTATCTTACTGTAAATAACAAGTGAAAAAATTTTCAGCCTTATCAGTTGGACATTCCGGTTTTTATACTGCTTTTTTTAATTCACTAACGGTCTAAAATTGAATATTTCAGCCGCAGTAAAGAATCAACGTTGGCGGATTTTGGTTCTTGACATCCTTTACGATCGGTTACGATGCCTAGAGTACGGAGACCTGTACGATTTCGTCAACTTAGTGAGTTTGATAGGGGCCGTATAGTGGGACTTCGGGAAGTTGGACTTGCTTTTCGGGCAATTGCAGTTAGAGTGCAAAGAAGTGTAGACACTGTAGTTAGGTGTTGTCAGGCATGGCTTCGAGAAGGCCGTACGCAAAGAGCAAAGGGCACTGGACGCCGCCGTAGAACAACAGACCGTGAAGATCGCCGCCTAAGATTATTGGCCTTAAGGGACCGTTTCTCCACTACCAGGTCCATTGCAAATGAATGGTTTGCAGAACACGGAAGACCTATTGGCATGCGAAGTGTTTACCGACGAATGAGAAGTTTTGGCTTGTTTTCATACCGGCCACACTGGGTCCTCCCTTTAACTCGAGAACACCGACGTAATCGCCTTGAGTGGTGCAGACAACGGTCACTCTGGGATCAGGAATGGAACAGTATTGTCTTTAGTGACGAGTCTCGATTTTGTTTAGGCATGCACGATGGTCGTGCCAGGGTTAGAAGGCGACGTGGTGAAAGGAGGAATCCACAGTTTTTTGTTGAAAGACATGTTCATCACACTGTTGGAGTTATGGTTTGGGTGCTATAGCTTATGGTTCCAGGTCACCTTTAATCTTCATCAGAGGTAACATGAACGCGCCGCGTTATATCCACGAAGTTCTAGAACCCCATCTTTTACCCTATCTTGACACCCTGGCAGATCCAACTTTCCAACAACATAATGCCCGACCGCATGTTGCAAGAGTCACAATAGACTTCTTTCAACATAATGATGTCACATTGTTACCATGGCCACCAAGATCTTCCGACTTATCCCCAATTGAGCACGTGTGGGATATGATGGGTAGGAGATTGCTCAATTTGTAACGTCCTCCTCAGACTCTAGAAGCACTTCGAGAGGAGTTGGTGGTTGCCTGGAATGAGATACCACAGAAGGACATTGACCACCTGATCAGAAGCATGCCTAGGCGCGTTGGAGAATGCGTAGCACATCAGGGTGCATCCACACATTATTAAAGGTCAAAGGGCTTTAAAGCAGTGCAATCATTTTGAAATTTTTATCATTTACTTATTATGCTTCATTAAGTACTTATACAAAATTTTATTTAAATAAAACCATTTAAACTGGGTGTTCGGATTTATATGTCACTTAGTCTACATTAATTGGACATTCAAAATCCTCCTTTTCGATCGTCTCCTAGATACTATTGAAGTAACATACGTATGTATAGTGATTCTCTTGTGCAATTTCTGATGGGGTGGGTAAAAAAAGTATAACGGATTTTAGGTTCGGGTGACCTTGGTGAAAATAAAATTGGTACTCCAAACCAGTCCATCTTTAGGGATTAAAATAATATCTAAAGTGAAAACCATAAAAGATGATTTTTACTGAAAATCAGTTAACTTTTACTAAAGACATATTCCTGAATTTTGAGAAGCCTGAATCCAAGTTAACGCCTGTCACTCTAACGTAGAGCTGGGCAAAATCGTTCCTTTCAGTGATTCGATTTCATGGTTTAGATTCCGGTCTCAGAACCGATTCTTTCACGATTCCATTCAATTCCGATTCCTTTCGACTTTGATTTCCGCAATTCCAAAACACCTGTGTCTATGAGCGTTACTAGCACTTACGAAAGTCCATCGGATTAGGATTCGGATATTGCTTTTAATTTTAAAGACTCCAAATAAATGACGATCTACTATTTAGCGCCTGTAGGCTATGAGTATATTCTGTCGTGGGACGGTTTCGTTGATTGTAGCTTGAAACGGGTTGGAAGGGGTGTTAAGGGGTATCAACTGATTTCATCAAAGGTAAACGTTCCAATTATCGTCACCTTTAGCACCTTACATACTCTGGGCATCATTCTAATATATTTAATAAATAAAATACCTATATCATCTTATATTCTAATTGTCAATTTGGCTAATAAAAGAGTTATCATATCACATAGTAATATTTATTTTGACCTAAAGAAAACACATCATATTTACAAAACTAATTAAATAAGAAGTGTGCTATGGCCGCATTATCGGCATCCTAAAAAATAGACGTGTTCCAGTTTTCGGCACATATAAGATCCTATTGTTGTCACAATGTTGGATAAGTAACCCAAAATATATTAACTAAGTAAATATCTAAGTAGTCACTAATAAAATATGTTAACATTAATTTCAAAATTTTAAACTTATATTGAAATAATAAAAATGTACTTTCTAAAAACTAAACGTGAAATTAATCGTTATTAATCTGTTGGTCACTGACAAAAAGGACATTGAAATTCTTCTGTATCAGCTTCTGTTAAACCAAGACAAAACTCATGGTAGTATTTTAGACAGGAATAACAAAGGCGCATGTCCAGCTGATCGTCAGTCTCGCACAATAAGCAATACCAAGATTCCTCTGAAGGTTTTGATGTTGAAGGTTCAGTAGTTACAGGTCCATTGCCTGCATTTGTGGAAAATAATTTTTTAGTAACATTCTTTAATTTAGTTGTCGCCCTGCGATTAGAATTTCTCCTTTTAGAAACGTTTTGTGCAGCAGTAATTTTCAATTTCTTCTTTTTGTTTTCCAATTCTTTATTTTGGTCACGTTTGTTCTTTCTTTCTATTTTCAGTTGTTCTTCTTGTTTTTTCTTTTCTTCTTTTTTTTTGATAGTATTGTTGCCACTGAGATGAAGTTGCTACAGCAGGTACTTTATTCTTCATTAGTTTGTGCTTAGCAATATTTTCCTTAGGTGTAGGCCAAAATAAAGTTTGTTTGAATGGAGTCGGAATAGATTCATCTAAAACATTTTGTTGTAAAGGCGACAACTCTTTTTCTGAATTCGAATTTGGTTCGCCTGTAGAATCCGATTCAATTTTAGGTGTCGGTGTCGTTTTAATTTGAGTAGTTCCCATTTGTTGAAAGTTTAGTTCCAAAAGTGAGGAATGCTGCTCTAAAGAGTTTTCTACAGGTACATCATGTTGTGCTTTGCTGGGTGTATTTGAAATTATTATAGGAATATCTTCAGCAATGCCTATCGAAAGGGATAAATTTGTACAGTCAATAATTCCTGTAACATCAATTTCATTGTTATTGTTTGCCTTCTCAGCAAATGCGCCTTTGACATTTGAGCCTGCCTGAAATTCAATATCTACTTCTAATTGATGATTTATCAATTTATTATTTTCATTGATTTCTGTGGCATCTATTTCATTGTGAATTTCTACGTCTGTAAATGTATCTTCCATAATAAAGTCTTCTTGAATTTCATTTTCACTTTCTACTAGATCAGAAACCTCTATTGCATTGTTGTTGCTATTCACTGTTTTGATCTTCATTTTCTTCCAGAGTGAAAACAGGCTAGTGTGCTCTACTGGGCCTTCCCAAAGTGGACCGGAAAGCAGAAATTATCTAAGAGTCTCTTTTGAGATGTATTGCTCTACACATCTTAGGACTGCTTGTGCTTCTTTAGGCTGTTCATGGTTCTCTTGTTGTTTTTGTGCTGCGATTTCCGTTTTAAAATATTTTGAAAATTTTATATTATCAACATTGAAGGTCCTGAAGCCATTCTTAATTACTCGTATATCGGGAATATTTGTCATTTTTTGAAAAGTGCATTCCAAGATGGGCGCAAAGAAGTCTTTGGTAATCTTCTGCCCTTGGTTCTCCATTCTCCATCGGTGCACGCTTTTTTTCCATCCAAGCTTTAATGGTCGAAATACGGCCACATCTAGAGGTTGTAAAATATGTGTAGCATTTGGGCAAAGAGCTATAAGGATAATATCATTTTTACTACAAAATTTACTGAGGGCCATAGTTAGGTGGGATGTATGTCCATCCAAAAACAATATAACCGGAAACTGAACTTTTTGAGCAACTAACCAAGGGTGAAATATATTAGCGATGTACTCGAAAAAGGTTTCACCAGTCATCCACCCATTTTCAGACTTTCCGTACCCCAGTTTCCTGGAACTTTTTCGACAACGGAGTTGGGAATTCTTTTGTAATTATAAACGATCATTGGCGGTAAAATTTGACCGGAGGCACTACACGTAACCAAAGTCGTCAGACATTCCTTCTCATTATTGCTCACAAATGAGTAAACTGTTCTATCCCACTTTTTAACTAAAACTTTGTCTCCTTTGGGTGTGAGGAAAAAAGCCGTTTCATCACAATTGAATACACGACCGGAATCAAAAGTTGTTAAGATTATTTGTGTTTTCTAAGAAGGTCCCTACTTCTATAAACCACTGACGAATGCGGTTTTCTGTTAGGCTGTTTCTAGCACAAGTGAGGTTTTGGGAAATCCTTGAAGCCAGTTCTGGGTGCCTTTTTATAAATAATTCGTACCATTTCCGTCCAGGCCTGCCATCTGCGAAATTATTAGGCCTATCCAATTCTTTAAGCAAGAGCTGAACACTATCTAACAACTGTGTTTTTGTTGCTGGAAATCCATATGCTGCAATCCGAAATAACCATTCCACCAGTAAATTTTCTTCTTCCCTGGTTAGTATGGTCCCTGGTCCACATTTTTATCTAAAAGTGTTCTTCCCTTTACTTTGTCCTGTAGGGTCGATCTGGGTACGTTGTATAACTTGCTAGCTGCTTTAAATGGCATTTCTGACTGAACAGCGTTAACAGCTTTATTTATATCTTCGGTAGAATATTGAAGTCGTTTAAGCTTGTCCATTGTGATGTAATTTTAATCTGAAAAAAAGAATCTCCAATTATCGACACCTTATGTTCATATTATCGGCACTTTTATTAAACCTCAAATTTAAGCTAATTCTAGTAGATATATAGAGTGCCGAAAATTGGTGTGACATCTCATCGATGTATGCTGCATATAATAACCAAACATTTTTCGTGATAAATTAAGAGCTGAAGCTAAAATTGACCTAAATCCAGTCCAATACGTATAACCAATTATCGGCATATCTGCCGAAGATTAGATCATCAATTATTGTTTACGTACCCATTATCGGCACCCATAAAATACACAAAAAAACCCAAATAAAAACAGTTTTTTACTAGCAAATAACAAAAATAATAATTCCTAAACATATAAAACTTAATCAAACATTTACACGAAACGTCTATCAACAATTACAACACGATAATGGCTTACCTGTTTCTTAACACTTGCAACAAGAAACACTTCAGACAAGAGTTTGGCGCGAACTGACCACTATATTTTTGACTATGGTTATTACTGAAATTGGCCGACAGTCATTCGGTTGTGCAGAGGCGTAGACAAAGGTTCGCAGAAATTGGTGAAATAGTTTTATCCAACAATCTTGCGATAGAAATCTTATTTTTCGGGATTATGTAGAATTTGTGCCGATAAAAGGGGTAGTGCCGAAAATAGGTTTAACTTATACAGCTAAACCTTGTTTCGCATATTCTTTGACTTTGCTTACTACTATTTTTACTCTCTCGGTTTCGCGTTCTTTCACAAACTTAACATTAAAATAGCAACTTGACATGTGTTCAAACACCGTCGATACCTCAAACTTCACATCACAGTTATTACCGTGAGTCGCTATAATTAAAAGCGTCGGTGCGTGGGTCCGTAGTACGGTAGCAGCGATATTTGAGTCTGAGTAGTGTCGATGCTTTCCACAGCTCATTCAAATACAAAACTCTTTCAAGCACTAATATCTCAACGATCGGGTCCAGTTTCAGGAATCGAAATCAAAACCATCAGAATCGGAATCGAAATGATCGGAAACGGAACCTAAATCATGAGAATCGATTCCTACGAGATTATCGAAATCGATTCCTTCAATTCCCTTTCCAGTATCATTGCTTTGGAACGACTTGCTCAGAATCGATCCAGCTCTATTCCAGCGTCTTACAACAGCATGTAGATATTTTTATAATACAATATGTATTTTTTAAGTAAGGACTGTTTTGCAATGGAGTCAGGGACACTTTATTTATGAATGTAAATTGTGTCAGAAACTGGAATATTTTTTTCATTTTTCAAAATAGTCGCCATAAACATTTAAGCATTTGTCGTCAAAAAACGCTGCCGCCTGACCGCTAAACATCTGTCAACATGACGTCATTTTGCGCTTTCCATCAAGTATTTGGAAAAAGACAATAGCCTGATGGCTGTGTAATCCAGTAATTCCCAAAGAAACTTGTTCACTTGGGGCTGGGTTCTTGTCGCAACGTAATTGCCGAGAACGACAAGCGCGCCTAATTCAACAAGCCGCTGATGAATTTCAGGATGAGGAACTTTGACAAACTCTTTTGCGTTTAAAACCCGAATTACTGAGCGCACTTCACAATTGGCGGGCTTATCGATTGGCATGGCGACAAACAAAGCAGTATAACCGTGTGGTTGTGTAACCAACACGTCAGAGACGTAAAACGTAATGAGAGCGTAGTGAGAGCCTGGCCAAGAGTATCTGAGGTTTAACGGACGTCACGTGACAGGATGGGTGGGCACGATGCGCAATCGGTTCTTACTTTAAAAATTACTCTCAAATATTATGTTCGGTCATATTATTTATATAAATGATACTGTAATAAGACATTGTACAGATTATCCTATATGATTTTTTTGTAATAAGTTATATACCTAAATGATGTAGATATTGCCATGAAAGGGTGATGTTTTGTATTCCTATCTGATTTGGAAATGACTTCAATACTGGATGTTGTATTGTAATAAACAAAATGAAGTGTGAAAAATCTCCTGGAGGTATTTTTTTTCAATTTGCCAGCCGATACTGACCTGCAGTTTGGAGTTGAAAAACCTTACAACGATTCAGCTTAGTAGCAGTGTTGAAGATTGTTATACATATAAGGAATAAGTTGGGAAGGATTAGCTTTCTTCCAATGTTATATATTGTCACGAAAGTTACACAGCCGGGGCATCATAGAAGTGTAAATGGCGACACTGGCTTGATGCTACTCATCAAAGCGCGGCTGTGTGATTTATGTGGTTTAGTAAACCGGAGCACCAGAAACTACATTCCAGGTTGATCTTTTAGCCAGGATGCTACCACCAAGTCAGTGTCGCCATAGCAGACATTGCAAAATTTGCGGAATTTGTACTGTGTCCAACCTCATGTATGTTTATGTAAGAATTCGTGTTTTCATTTATCTATAGTGGCTTTTGCAAAGTGAGTAATGCCTGCAAATAAACCAACCTGTGAAATATTAATATCCAGAATATTTCTTTTAGATAAACAACGGGTATATCCATGTCCAAACTGCACAAGAGTTTACAGCCACCATACCACCAGAAGTAGACACGTCAGGTACGAATGTGGCAAATTTCCTGCGTTCAGATGTCCTGTGGAAGCATGTTACTTCATGTGCAAAAGGAAGTACCAACTTGCTTCGCATATGAAGCGAAGACACAACGTTGTTCTGCTGTGATTCCGCGTAATAACGGTTAGAGACGGGCGAATCGTAAAAATAATGATTTTATTTCTTTTAGTCGACTATGTCTTTCATTCCTTGCCTATAAAGATGTTTGAAACGTGAAGAAATAAACCTCACTCCAGGTTACTAAAGCGAAAACACAATTTTTTAAACGTCGTCACTTTCCCCATCTCTAGCACAACTAATAGTGCAAGAACCAAAGATTTTTGTAGCCAAAATTCTAATTGTATGTATATTTGCCTATATAATGTGCCAGCAAGTTTTTATTTATAATTAAAAAATAATTTTTAGATTTCACCTTCTAGAATTCCAAATTGTAGTCATATTTTCAATCTATTTGGAATTCTGTTGCAGTTGCATGTCTCCTAGATTTAAAAATAAAATTAATGCCATGATATAGCTGTATTCTAGTACTTTGGAACCAGAACCTTAGTTGAAATAGTTTTGATTGAGTTGTAAAGCTGTGTCCAAAGGTTAAAAAAATTTTAATGGTATCTTATCATAATGTACTTTTTGTAATATGACATTCATTCTTCAAGCATCGTGACAAATTATTGAATCTTTGTGATTATTTCCGGGAGAAGAGTACCTGAAAGTGCTTTTCATACGTACAATATGATTCTGATTATTACCAAAGATATATATATATAGCTTATGCCATAACTCTAGTCTGAATTATTATTGGAGTGTTTTACTTGTTTGTTGTAGTAGTCAAATTATAATATACGTACTATTAATCTATGTATGATGTAAAATTGTAACTTGTAAAAATGTATTTCTTCTCTGTAGTATCTATAAGCATCGAGTAATGTGTTTCATCTGAAGATAACCAACCTGATGCTGTATTCCAGGGCCCAAATAAGTATCTGTGATGAAATGAAGTACCGCCAGGGATGTTATTTTCTACGGAAGAATTTTATCACGTTACTTTAGATTTATTTCGTAGTGTCTTATTATTTCTACTAAATGTCATCTTGGAACTATCTGTCGTTCAGTACATGTACTCTCGTAGTATCATAAATGCACTACATGTGTACTAGCGACTACCTCATTTGACTTAGTGAACAATTTCACATTGCGGAGCGTCATCTAGGAGAATTTTTCACAGCAATGTTTCTCCTTTCCGCTACAATTATAAATCTACTTTGAGGGGGCTAGCGTCTCATATATGGCCATATATGAACATATATGACGTTATAGTTAGCTACAGCGTTATCTATGAAACACTAACCTTTTAAAAAAAATAATTATTGCGGGAAGAAGAAATATGTAGCTGCAACGTATTCTCACGAGTGACACCCTGGTATCTCAGTTGATCTCGGAAATTTTTTTGAATGCTGAAATACAGCATCAGGTTGGCTATCTTCAGATACAATACGTTAATCATTGTAACAAGAAAATATACCAATTCATAGCAAATTGTGTTTTCATATGTCATCTACCACTGGTAAATGCAATCGAACTGTAGTAGCACTCACATTCCTTAATTCTACCAGAGGTCTTTATCATCAATTTTCACTCTGAAAGCCTCCCAAACGAAGTGTGCGGTGCTGTCATAGTCTTTAAGACTTGTTGTATGTACGAACGCATTGTGGTCTATAAAATCCAATCTAGCATCCTTGGATTCTAGACCATATCCAAGTTCCGGATTGGAAACGAGTATCGTAAATTTCGAAAGCAAAAGTAACATCTATCCGCTATTTTGCTCTCTACGGTAAGATCCGCTCGTACGAATATAATATGGAATTATTGAAGAGCTTATACAGCCACGCACTATTAGCACAGCTTAGATACCAGTCGGCCGTCATTTTGGCAGAGAAGGTCGAATGTAAATTCCCCCTGTGCAACGATGAAAAAGGTTATGGTGCTCAGCAGCATCCGGTGTTGCCTCGTATCCAGCCAGCGGCCGCAGATATTCTTTGCAATCTTAAAATGATAATACATAATACTGCTCAGTACTAAATACTTTTATCTTTGTACTGGGGGAATTTACATTCTACTTTCTCTGTCGAAATGGCGACCGTCACTGATAGGAGAGTTTCATAGCTGATTGTTATTCAAGCTGTGCTGTTAGTGGCAGGCAGTATTTTGACACTGTTGACATATACACATGCCCGTGTGTGTCACAATTACAGCAGCCACTATTGAAGATAGGCCTGCCTCTAATTAGGGAGGAATAAAACCTGGCTCAGAAAAGTCCCTATTAGTCGTTCGCACTAACTTTATCATTCCTCATTGGTGCCTACACTATGAGCCTCACTTTTTTAAGCTAATGGTTGCGTTTATGTTTTGGATCGTTTTGGTTATTTGATTTTGATTCGCATCTTCCCTTGTAGCGACGCGTAAGACCGTGTCTAACAGTGGAATCAATAAATGTATTTTTACATCAGATTAGTGGCAGGCACAGTCGCCAAAATACTACCTGGCCTTATTAGTGCCTATACTTATGGAGTCGTTCAATAATTTCTTATTGACATTCTACGTTAGTAAGTTGGTCCAGTTTTCCTATCGCAACTGTATGAGAAATGTAATGTAATGAAATAAATGTTTTGCCTACGACGATATTAGTTTCGAGAATGCTATGCAGCTTTCTCGTCATTCTTGTTTTAGAAAAGCCTGTACGTACAGATGTGTACAAAAGAGACATTTTGTACTAATTATCATTTTTTAATGGGCCTATTTATTTACTTTCGATTTGTCTAAAAATTGAGTACAATATATTTCTCGTTTTCCTAAACAAAAGTTAGTATCGGAGAAATAGGTTTGTCCGATTTGGAAAAATGGTGAATGAGACGATTATAGTTCACAGGCAAATTAGGTGCCGGAGAATTGTTATACTGAAATTTATTTTATTGAAAAACAACTTTTTAGGAAGGTGTTGGAAGGTGGTCTGTTGATCTTGGTCATGGTCTGCATAAAGGCAATTTAAGGGCAAGCTTTTTTGTATACCTTGACAGTGTAATGGATCTGGCACGAGTCGCTCGAGGTTCGAGAATTCAAAAAAATCCACTCAAGAGGACAGCTCGCTTCACAAGGAGACGGAAAAGTCGTGATTGTTTAGTTGTCTCTGATTATGAGCTAAGCGCAATTCAAGGTCACGTGGATTTTGAATGGGGCTAATATTTTATATAGATCTCCCGAATTTGTTACACGCTGCACTTGAATTTAAAAATCAATTTAAGGCACACGTTCACCATTTTTTGCAAATCAGCAAATTGCATCCCATTCCTCAGAAACGAATCATATGATAGCTTTGAACCAGGAAAACTTTTGTTCAAGAAGAGAACTATATCATGTTAAATTTTTATATAAATCAATCAACAAGGCTTCTGGTCCGGACTTCATTCCTGCCATTGAACTGAAAAGATGTGCAGAGGAGCTTGCTCCAGTACTTTCGCGTCTCTTCCAAATATCTTACGAATCCTTGACTTTCCCAGAAAACTGTAAATTTGCTCATGTCCTGCCCCAATCTCAAAAAAGAGTCTAGGACTGACTCGTACAACTGCAGGCCTATAGCTTGCTTTCTGTTATAAGTAGGCAGACTCTTCGGTCTCCTGATCAGTCGCCGTGCACTGTGCGGGTTCGAATTCCATCCCAAGATAAATTTTTTTCTTGGATATGGATGTTGTGATTGTCCGTAGGTGGTAGATGGTCTCTGACTGTTGAACGCAGAGGTACCACCCGGCGGATCTTGTAGGCGGGTCCAGAATGTGTGCATGTTGCATGCACACGAGTGCCCTCGCTAGAGTCCGTGTGGCGTCCCCCCCTTTCCCCTGTTATATATATAGCCCCACGGTACCCTATGGGTGTTTGGGCCTTAGGAGTTCGTGGTAGTTGGAATATAAAAAAAGTGAGTTTATGGAGAGGAGCATAAATCGGGAACTTGATTACCGACAGGCAGTTTGGTTTCCGGCACCAGTCATCCACGGGGGACCTCCTAGCTTACGTCACACAACTATGGAGTAAACTTATCCAGTCTTATGGTTAAGGTCATGTCGTTGCTCTTGATATTACAAAAGCGTTCGATCAACTGTGGCATGCTGCCCTCTTATGCAAACTTCCATCTTATGGCCTCCAGAGAAGCTTTGCAGATTGGTGGCTGAATTTCTTTCTGGCCGCAAGATATCCGTCGTAATTGACGGGTTCTCCTCTTCAGCCTACAACGTCAACGCGAGTGTTCCCCAGAGATCGATCTTAGCTCCTACATTGTTCCTCTTGCATATTGTCACGATTGTGTCTTGGGGGCTGAGCAGTCTTGCGAGGCGGAGCAAGGTGTTAAACTAACATATAGTCGCACTCTCAACGTGGGTGTTCTCCAGAGATCGAACGTTTTTCCTCTTAAATTTCAACTACCTCCTTTCCTGTATGATCAATCCGATATACAGCTTTGCTGATGGCAGTACTGTACATGCAGTGATTCAGAGAGACAAGCCGATCTATGCGGGTGAGCCTGAGAAAAGACAACTAGCAGCGACCTCTCTGACTTTAGGCTGATAGGCTATTTGCTTAGGGCAACTTTTCTCCGCACGACCTCCTCACTCTATACAAGGCCCAGATAAGACCAAGACTCGAATACCGGCTACATTGTCCATCCTCGATGCTGTTCAAAGGGGGACTGACCGACTGATCGATGACTCTTCTTTGATAGACAGTCTCGAGACCCTTGCGCACCGGAGGCCATCGACGATCTAGCTCTCTTCTACTGCTACACCAAGCGGCTGACTTTGGCCTACCATCTTATCCGTGTCGAACTTCGTACATCCAGTACTGGCCGATACGACCGCTCCTCTGTCGCTAGAGTATCGAAACTGTGGAACAACCTGCATGAGGAGGTTTTTCTTAGTTGTACTAACCTTAGGCAGTTCAAAAATCGTATTACTAAAGTTTCTTTAAGTTCCCGGTGTAAAAAAATTCATTGACAGTGGCGTTCAACAGCTATTTGAGAAAAGCCGAATTCCAGTAGCAACTTTTAGGGACACCAGAGCATATTTTTTAAAGAAACTTTTGACGCTATTATTTGTACTGTATTTTGTATTTGCATAGAAAATATTGACGTTTTATTACGGGACACCCTGTATAGGTAACGACACCATCATTTCGTCGATAATTTGACTAACAAATAACCGTTTTCAGGACCTGGAAATTTCTCCTGCGAAACTTGCTCTAAAACCTACAAATACAAAACGAATCTGACAAGACACAGAAGGCTGGAGTGCAACAAAGCACCGATGTACGGATGTGACAACTGCGGAAAGCGTTTCAGGCATAGGCATCACCTTCAGTTACACCAGTGTTCTGGAGGGTGTGATTTGTGGAGGTTAAAAAAGAATATTTAGATGTTCGATATTTATAATAACCTACATTCCTATAAAACTATTTCCCCACTATACAGGAAGTCCAAAATTATGGATATATCAAAATATATAAGCTATATCGCTTTAGCGAAAAATATTTCAAAAACGAAGTTGTAAGGTTTGAAAAGAGTGATCTACTGATTTTGAACGTGACCTTAACTATCACCTTGAATGTATTTTGGAGATAAACTTTCCTTAAATGGAAACCCCTATTTTTCACACCGGAAGTGTAAGGAGCAGAAAACTGTATGTCCAAGTATGTTCATGACCTTGACTATAACTACCAAAGTAATTTGAATGTATTTTCAACGGGAAACAACTATTTGTGATTCCTGAAATTGCAAAATGGAGAAAATTTTACACTCAAGAATATGCTTGCTAATGAACCTTACCATGACCTTCAAGATCATTTGAAGGATAAATATGTTTTATAGTCAACTACTTACATTTTGCCTAAGATATAAAAAACAAGAGATTTTGCGGTCACAGTCAGTCTCATGAACTACGATTTCTTGCTTCCATAATAGTAATTTCACGCTAAATCCATCATAAAACGTTCAAGGTCGTCGTCAAGGTCACATTTAAGACCACTTATTAGGTTTTCCCTTTTTAGACCTTGCAACTTTGCTCTGCAAGATTTCTCTCTACGTAGCATATTTTCCTAGGTATTTTGTTCTCTATATACCTTTTGGATGCCTTTTAATTACCTCGAGGGTCATAGTCAAGGTCACGGACAAGGTCTTGTCTGAGCGTAGAATTTCCAGTTCCTTACATGTGCGGTGTCAAAGATATGGGGTTTTCATTGTTTCATTTAAGGAGACTATCTTGACCTTTAAAGGATCCTAAAGGTCATAGTCTAGGTAACATTCAAGGTCACAATTAAATGATAATTTTCAAACCTTACAACTTTGTTTTTGAGTATGTTTCTTTAGAAACATCATTTTTCGAGATATATTGTTGCATCCATAATTTGTTGACACCCTGTAGTGTCAAGTACAAGGTGACGAATATGCAACTGGCTGCTTTGTTTCTACCATATCTTTAAAATGGAATAAAAAAGATTCATTTTTTTATCTTAATCTGTATTTTCTAGGAGTTATATGGACAAAGATATCGCATAAAGGAGCTGGTCCAATTCGTTCCTTTTAGTGACTCGACTCCATGATTTTGATTCCTTCGATTGATTCATACTTGCTTTTAATTTTTGTTTAATTTCAAAACGAACCATCGGTGTTAGTGGCACTACAAAGGTAACTCGATGGTTTCTCTTACAAAAGTCAACCGGGTTGAAAGTGCCATGTCGATGGTGGCCCTTTGACACTTTCATACAACTAACGATATCCAACTGGAAATTTTGTATAAGTTGCACATTTTTAAGGTAATCGATGGATTCAAACTTAAACTTGAAATAGCACTGATTCCAATTTCTTATGAATAATTTACAATTTCTCTTGCCACTATTTGCTTTAGAGAGTGTTTTGATTCCTGAAATCTTTTATAATTATTTTTACCATACTTCAAACTTCACACGACAATTACTATTTCCTTGTAAATTGTTACTCTGGAATCGGTGAAATTAAAAGCATTAATGCGAGGATCCGCATTGCAATATTCGAATCTGAATAGTATCGTTCCTTTCAAACAGTTCGTTAAAATACAACCCGGGTTAAGCGCTGGTATCGCTCGAATTGAGGCATTGGGATCGAAACCATCGGAATCGGAATCGAAATAATAGGAATCGATTCCTTCAAGATGAATAAAATCGATTCTTTCAATTCAATGTGCGGTACGATTGCTTTGGAATGACTCAGAACCGACCCAGCTCTAATATGCTTAAGAAGATTGTTCTTATAGTGGCATTCAGAAACCGTGGTCCTAAAAAATAATTTCTATAACAGTACATTCCGAATATTACACTGGTTACAAAGGTTCCAGTGATGGGCGCATTGTAGATATCATGTTAAATTAATTTTAGACGCGTATACAATTCTACATAATTGTATGTCTTGATATTCATGTAGACAATGTAAACAATGTAGACATTGTATATATAGATTAGCAAATATTGGTACAGTTAGGTCGCTTGCGTATATGCAATGTCTGTAAAAGTGATTTTTGGATAATTAAACAAGATATAAATATAGATATTTATTATTTATACAGGGTATGGATAATCCTGCAATTGTAGATAGGTCACGTCATGGCCTCCTAGATAGTGAAATTTTGTATTAGTAAAAGTCATTCAATTATTTTTAAAAACTGGCTTATATTCAGTTAATGCCGTGCTATTTCTCCAAATATCAACTTTTCTGGACCAGGTTTATTTTAAAACACTCAGAATTAAGCGTGTCATCTCGTGCATTATTATTTTTGCTTAAGGTAGCGAAAAACATAACAGTCATCACAAGTCTAAATTTTTATTAAAACTCCTTCTTATGCCTGAAAAAAAGTTGGTCAACTATTGGCGATTTTTTTCATTTCATTGCAGTTGTAATGGAGGAGGGTCAGCTTTCGTAGATATCAGAAAATAATGTATGGCTTGTATTCAAAATCGGACAGGATAATTTATATTTAAGATAATAATGTAATGAGCACCATTGACTGTTATGCATGACCTACATTTTATCATAAAACATTTTTTTAACCTACAAAAGATAACCGCCGTTACTGTGGTCAACTCAGCTTTGTATACAAATTCTCTAATACAACCAAGATGAATAAATTAGTGGACTTAGGTCCAACGATCTTGCTGGCAATAAAATAAGGCCGCACAACCTGATCTACCTTTATGAATCTTGCATGGTCTGCTATAGGTGGTTTCTGAAACAGATATACGTGAGAAAATCAGATGGGCAACCTAAAAGATTCCACAAAGCGGTTATTCTCACAAGCTAAAACATCTTTTGTCAAAATCTGCAGGGCATATATTAGGGCCAATCACTTTTGAGCATCTACTCTAAAAAATTTAACCATTAAAACATCAATCGTGTTCTTTATTTCTTATTCGTATCATAAAAGCATTTTTGTGATAATACACAAGCAAAAAACAACCAATGATATATCATAAAACAGCACACTTCTGCAAATCGAAAAAAACGTACATCCTTTCAAAACATTTCGCATCGATCTGGCAGAGTGTGATATGGCGGAGTATCATCATAATTGAGTTTTTTATTCCTAACATCATCATTTTATACTTAAAGTGGGAGAAACCCACATAGAAGTTATTCTGAACTCTGAGTTTCTAAAAAAAACATCATCGCATCAATTACATAAATTAAGTTCTGAATTAGGCTGCGGGGTTTACTTCATTGTAATCAAAATCATCGGACCTAAATCCACTACATTTTTAATTGCTTTAAATAATTTGTATACCAAGCTGAGCTAACCACGGTAGTAGAATTGGGTTCCAAAACTGAACCAGTTGCATGCTAGCGGTCATTTTTGTATGTTAAAAAATGTTTTGAGTAAAACTGTAGGTCATGCATAACAGTCGGGTTTTCTTTGCATTAATATGTTAAGCGTAAATTATCCTTCAACGTCAATCCTGCCCATTTTAATTGTTTTTTTTTGATACCTACCTCCACTATAACTGCAATAAGATGAAGAAAAGAAAACAGCAGAGAATAACAATATCATTTAAACATTGACAATAGTTGACCAAATTTTTTGAGTTATTGGCTCAGTGATCGTACTTGATCCTCTCACTCTACATGGTGTCAAAGTCAGACGTAAGAAGGGGTTTTAATAAAAATGTATACTTTGGCATGACTTTTATGTGGGGTTTTCGCCACCTTAAGAAAAAATAATACTGATAGAGATGAAACGCTTAGTGCTGAGTGTTTTACAACAACTCTGGCCAAAAAAATGATTTTTGTAGAAATTGCACGGGATTTACTTAATAGAAGCCAGATTTAAAAAAAAAAATGAATGCTGAAAATCGCGAAAACTACAAAACAAAATTTTATTATCCAGTAGGCCATGACGTGGCTTATCTGCAGTTGCAGGATTCTTATATAATTTCAGGACACCCTGTATATACAAAGTTAGAGTTTTAAATGAATTAGGAACATTTCTAACATAAAAATCAAAATCAACCCATTTAACTGATTTCATTCAGCGTCGTCAGAATTGTCAATATTTAGGTTGGGAAGGCCGTTATCGGCAATTTTTGCAGCGTCATCAACGTGCTTTATTACGATAACATACTGTTTTTTTTTATTTGATATGTGCTTCTATTCTGACTTAGCTGTGCGATTTCAAGCGGCACGTAAATGAATTAGGCAACTTTTTGTTATAGATACAGCCCGTTCAACCAGTTATACCCTATTCCAAGAGTATCCATCACGGTAAAATGACAGCTGATTATCTAGTAATATCTCAAAATTCCCAATATCGGCACAGGACACATAATTCTGACCGATCCGTCAACGCCAGGTAGTAAATGTTCCTTGTGGATCAGCTGTTCACCTCAGTAGACGTCAAAGCATGACGAATACTCGTGAAACAGGGTATATACATATCTCTTATAGTTGCCAGGTCACTAATGTTTTGATAAATAATAAACCTAACCGCATTCATGTTACTTCATACATCGTCTACACGTATTGTTTAGATTGTATACGCATTGTATATTTTGCTTACGCATTACCTATATCGTAACGTAGACAATTTCCATAACCTGAAGGGTCCCCAAAGATGTAGCAGTTCAAAAGTTTTAGCAGAAACTCAAAAAATGCTTTCTTTAAGAAGTAGATTATGTATTATAGTTAGAATACTCGTATGTTGTGATCAGTATTTCTTCGGTGATATTTATTTCATGTATTTTTTTAAAACCATCGCCGTGACTACGGCTGGAGTACTTAATCTCATCATAGTTTCGCAACCATAAAACTACGATTTAAATTTGTTTCCCGATACTTGTTGCCATTTTAGTGGAGAAACGTGGAAAATAATTTGTAAAGTTGTCTACTTAGCATCACATAGTGATTCTACAGCTTCTGCGTAAAAACAGTCAGTACTACGCTGTTTTTCGCACTTTATCGATAGAAAACTCATCGTGATAAGATGATAAGGCTGATAACAGTATATTCTTGTGCAGTACTCAACCTTTGCTCCAGTCTTAGCAGAAGTTAAAAAAACTTGATGTGTGTCATAAACTTATCAAGGCTCAGAATGCTAAAATTGGAGAACTTGAAGTGGTCGTTTTGCGTTTAAGTGAGGTAGTTAATAGCAAAGATACTACCGATTCACTCTCGAATTAACTAGAGGAAAATAAATTATCGTATAGGGATGCTGTCAAAAAGGGATCAGGGCAGGGTCGTGTACTTTTTCTGAGGCTGATATGCTGCAGGTTGGTGTTCAGCTCACAGGAACTACAGCTAATGGGGATGTCATCCTCAAATGTCAATAATTGAATCTAGTTTGTTACAAAACTGTACCGTTACACTCCCAAAAAGCGTATTCCAAGAATCAAGGTAGACGACGTCAGTAAATATGAATTTAATACAGAAGCAGATGTACCCAACAGAAACTTGGTTGAGGCCTGAGATTTCAAATAATGACATTCATTTGCCAGGATATTAAATTTTGGAGTTGGGAATAATGACCATCTATTAGAACAGCTCTGGGTCAAAGTTAAAGTGAACAAACCATTTTTTACAATGAATATTGTCTACGTACCACCGAATATTAACGACAAATGGGTCATCAGTATTGGATAAAACTGAACAAAATGGATTCCCACTGCGAATAAACTTATATGTATGGGCGATTTGAAGATACATTTTCTTAATTCAAACAATGCTGCTTTTACTTTTTTGGGCAATGTTTTGAGTGACTATCGTTTGAATCAAGTAATTCGGGATGATACACTGGTTTAATTGATATAATTTTTGTCCGTGACGCTGACGCGGTTATGTTGTGTTTATCCACCTTCTATGTCAGACCATCATTTTGTTTAGGCTTACGCTTGCGTTGGCTGTCTGAATCTTCTGAATAACGTGAAATATAAACGCGTTAGAGATATACAAAATTTAGACACCAATCCTATCTGTATGAGCTCATCCACGTGGTGTTCGATACATGTGCGCCATATCTCAAAAAACGGTCTCCTCGGATAACATAAAGGTAACATAGGTTCATGACCCATCAACGCAATAAAGCTTTTTTGCGATGCAAAAACACTCTCAGAAAATGAAACTCATTGATAAGGAATGCGTTCGGAGTTTTGGAGTTTATGGTACTTTGACGATCACCTTACACTTCATGAATATGTAACTGAAACTGTTCAAGCACCAATAACAACAATGAAAACTTTTTATAATGTCAGAAATGTGTTGTCAAAGCTTACCAAAATTAAAGTAACTCCCTCAGCAAAGTTGAATATGCTGTCAGTGTGTATGGTCCTTGTTTGACTCAAACGAAAGCCCGACGAATACAAAGGGTGCAAAACTGTGGCCTAAGGTATATTCACTGTCTAAGTAGATTTGAAAGAGCATCCTCGTATATAAAAAGTATTCGTTCACTTACGAAGAGACAAAGATGGGCACCTGATCTCTTTGGTTAATTCGGTGTTACTAAAGAAACAACCAATTTACTTGCATGAAAACCTATACTATCAATTTCAGATCTGCGGGTCACACTTTGGATGTTCACAGACACAAAACAAAAGCCCGGTTTTCATATCTACATATAGAATCTAATTTGTGCAACAGGATTCCTTTCACTCTTAAAACCAAGTATCTCAGTGTTTTCAAACCTAGATTCAATCACCTTATACAAAGGGTACTATAAAAGTCTGTTGATTTGGTTGTTCATTCGTATTGACAGTGTAAAGTGCGAACTATGGCATCGTTGTCACGTAGTGAGATAATGGCAGTTACGCGTGGTTCAAGCAAAGACCAGTGCTTAGAAAAAATAATGCATGTATTACATAATGATTGTCCTCGTCGTACGACTATATTCAGGTGGTACAGAGAATTCCAAATAGACAATTTTACTCTGGAGGACGCTGAGGGGGAAAGAAGCCCGCGAACGTCAGTTACAGAGAAAAACATTACTGCTGTCAGGTAAATGCTTGACCAAGACCGAGAGTGACATAGCAACAGATAGAGGAGACCTCACACCTTCATGCACCAGCAATTCATTCAATTCTGCATGACCATTTACACGTAAGGAAACTTTTCTCTGGGTACCCCATACTCTGACGGAAGAGCAGAAGACTCGTCGGACGGCTTGGTGCCGAAAGATGCTGAAAATGTTTGATAAGGGGCAATCTCGGCATGTGAACAGCATCGTATCAGGTGACGAGACTTGGCTCTATTATTACGATGTGCCGACCAAGGCTCAAGACAAAGTTTGGGTCTTTGGTGATGAGGACACACCCGTAGCTGTCAGAAAATCACGATCTGTTAAGAAAAAATGATAGCTGTATTTTTCAGTTCGAGCGATTGGAGCGTGTGCCTGCCTAAGGTCATAGAATCTATAAAAAACCTGCGGCCAAAGTCAAGCATGGACATTTGGTAACTCCACCATGACAACGCTCCAGCCGAGTATTTAAATTCTATTGGACTGAAACTTATTGAGGACCTTCCTTACAGTCCAGATCTTGCTCCCTGCGACTTTGCACTGTTTCCGCATGTGAAAATAAATCTAAAAGGAAAACGGTTTTCTAGCGATGAGGACCTTCTGAGGGCTTGGGACAACGAGACAACAGAACTGGTTCAAGGACTGGTTCTGGCGAATGGAAAAGTGTGTTGAATGTGTTGGAAAAAACTTTGAACGAAGTCAATAAGTAAAGCTGTTTTGCAAAACTTTTATAATACCCTTTGTACTATCCACTGAATCTGTTTAATTTATTTGATTTTTGATGAATGTGTACATGCAAGTGTTTTGTTTGTGACTCCTATGTTTTGTTTATTTATACATATTTTAAACATTTTTTCAATATTTTTACTCCAATCTCACTCCATCTTATTTTACTGTAGGTATAAGTACTCTTTCTTTTTTTCTGTAATACTGTGATAAAATATGTACTTTTTTTGAATATTGGATATATGGAGCTTAAGTTGGAATTGAAGAACAGCTTTTGTTGATTGTCCGCCAAGTGCAAATAAACGCTTTTTATTATTATTTTTATTAATTTTGTAAATATCATTAGGTAAAGTGAGTATGCTTAGAAAATAAGTATGTGGTGTGTATACTTTATTATTAAGTGTATATTAGGATATAATGACTACTGAAATGTACGCAAATAAACATTTGAGATTCCACTGGCCTTTAAAATGCAGTATCGCTCATTCTTGAGAATTCTTGGTTAATTTTGTATGCGTGATTCAAAGTGCGAGATATTCTGTCAGCCTGCCTGCGACAAGTATTAATCACGCTTATTCAGAGTAATACAAAAGTCACGAAACGGAAAAGTATTGGGGAATATACTAGGGATATGGTAAAGGGAAAATGAATTAAAGTCAAAACGATTCTTTCGCCACCTTAGGCCCCAGAAGTGGATAGAGCGGAACAAATCCTTATTTGAAAGGATTTCAGGAATCCTTCTGAAGGTAAATTAAATATACGGACCTAAAGGCAGCTTTTGACATCTTGGACGAAAGTTATTTTAACTTTGATTATCCTGGTTAAGATAATCGTAGAGGACTCTCGTTTCTTAAAATCTCAATGATGTATTTGAAGAATAATAAGAAAGCCAGCAGCGGTACGGACTTTCCTGGTGACCTTGAAACTGACATTTACCCTCACCTTGAAGGTCAAATCAAGGTAAAAAAAATGTATTGCGTGGTACATGTACTTTTGACCACGGACATAGATACAACGAAAATCGTTACGTTCAGACCTGACCTTTCGTGAACCTACAAGACGATAGTCATGGTCAGTTCCAAGGTCACAAATCAATACCCAGAGCTAAATTGAAGCATCTGCTGTCTTTAAAACTAGTATTGTTTTCTCTTAAGAAAGATCTCTGATGTAATTAAATCGAGGGCTTTGTGATGACCTTAACCAAGACATTCAAGGTTAAAATAATGTTCACCTAAGGTCCTATCAGAACGTTCAATTTACCGCTCTATCCGTTTCTGGGGTTAAAATTATAGGATCCCATTTAAAAAATTGTCGTGCCTTTGATTTTTCCTTCAGGGTCATAGTCAATGTCGAATTAAAGGTCACCTCTGAGTAATCAGAGGAAAATCCTAAGCCTCCTATTATTTTACGTTTATCACACATCGTTCTGAATATCTTGCCGGTCCACAGTGTTGGATCACCCTGAAGTATCAAATTGAACGTGGCAAGAATGTCTGGTTGGCGATTTTTTGAATTTTTTTTGATTGGATCTCGCATTCTGAATTAACGATGTTCGGCCTCACGCATTTTGCAAGCGAACTTAATGAAACCGCTTAGAAATGCTTTCTGTCGATAGGTTGCATAGCGGCTGTAAGAAAATGTTTGCAAATGGGTCCCATCTGGCTGAAAAAAAATCATTGTACCCACTTTTCCTGATTTGTATATATTCCAGGCAATGAAAGAGTCCAGTGTTGGAACTGCGGTAAAGAGTACGTTACCTTCGCTGTTCTTCAGCGACATTTAACATACGAATGTGGAAGATATCCGACATTTTCTTGCCCATTTTGCCGAAAGATGTTCAAAAGAAGAGACAGTATGAAAAGGCATGTACTGTTGCTACACAAGCAACTTAAATGGAGCGGTAATTGAACAAGAAGTACCTGCCAAAAGCTGCCTGAATCTTCGGACAACAATTAGTTTAAAAAGTTATACAACATTGTAAGAATCTGTCATGGTGTTGCTGCTCTTTGAGATCGACTCGCTAGACTGATGCGAGCATTCTATCTCAGTCGTTTCGTTATACAGGTTGCCCAAAGATAAGAATAGAACATAAAAGCAATGCACAAGTTCCTATAAAAATCCCCTATGGGTCTTCCCTACGGAAATACAAGTCCCTCAGGGGCGGTACAGGAAATCGTTTTTCACTAATAATTTTTGAACAAGTCTGTATAATTCACCCAAATGCTTTAGCTGTAAAGATATATTGATCTTCAAAACATTAATCTAGATGAAGTGATTTGGGGATTTTCGGCTTTCTGAGTACGAGTTAGTATTTTCAAAATAACAGAACCATTATAATGTATCTACCTCCAAAATTGGTAAAACGATTTATTGAAAGTAGACTGTTATTCTCAGAAATTTTATTGAAATCTCAAAGAGCACATTCGATCTGCTAGAGCTTTCTGGAAATATTATTTTTTAATTGGCAAACTCTAACAAGAAGCGTATCTCTTGATTCTATGAAAATCCTTTTTATCCACTGTTTTGTGATAGTCACTATACGTATAAGAGGCAATAGGCATTGCATTGTATGTTTTTATTCAATGTTGGTTTACCTATTATTGTGGTCTGATGATTCACGATAAGAGTTTGGACTTTACTAGTTTTATTTGTATATACATGTAGCTTAAAATATAATATATTCTTTTTATAATTTTTTGTTTCCTTATTTTACCCTGGCATGCAGTCAAAACTGTAGTTATATTTCCAGAGTGAGTATTGTTGCTAACATGCGTATGAACATCTAAAAATTGTTAGTTTTGGAAGCATGTAATTCCCAATGCGGGTTGAGGTATGTTTAGAAACTATGTATATTAAATAAATAAAAGATATATTGGGGTTTCGTTAGGTTTTCTTACATGATGTGGTAAGGATTGGATATTCGTCAATTAGAGTAAGATCCCACTGCTGCCTGGCGTAACTTTTCTTTGAAAGACAAAACGTGAGGCGTTTATATGTACTTTGAACGCCTGCGTACCTAGTAGCTTAAGCATGTGTTCGATTTACTCGTATCAGGTGAGAAAGGTTAATAAAAATAGGACTACTTTCTAAAACATTTTTACATGAAAATATCCAGCTGTGCCAGACACTTCCCGTCAGACGTAAATTTCGCCAGATGCTTTGAAGCAGGGTATCCCGTTATAAATTCTCTCTAAGTTGTTTATATTAAAAAAGTTTCATATAAATCTTATAGGGTCTAATAAATGTTTTTCGCGCTACTTTTTTGGTATACGAGAGAAGTATTTTTTTAAACGGGACACTTCAATTGATACTTTATAACTATTGTATAAAGCATTTTTTTAAACGCTCATATAAGCATAATTTATGGCTGGCGGGCGGTGCTTAGTATTTGTAATAATGTTTTACAAAGTATGTACAAAAATATATCCCATTTTCCTATGAAGGTTTATTGCTGGTCCAATGGTCTCATACTAAATGCACAAAAACTTTCTTTTATTTAAAAACAGTAAAATAATATTTAGCATAACGGTTAATGGGGCTGGCTATAATGTAAGTCAAAATAACTATATTAAATGTCATGAACTCTTGTAAACCAAATTGACTTGGCTAAAAAAATATCAGCTCAATAATTCGTTATACGGCAGCATGTCAATATCCAACTTTTGAAACTCTATTTTGCCTAAGTGCAGTCCACATTAAGTTAATGGATTGATGTATGGGGCGGAAGCCACAGAATGAATAAATATTTCATGATTAGAACCATACTTTGAAAAATACAAGGCATCCTTGCAGAGACTTATTCATCCTACAGTATATTCAGATAAGAGATAGACCGGACATAAACAAGACCACGTGATCATCGAACGCTGTAACATTCGGCAGGGTCGTATTAAGAGTCACGCAGTACATATTTTAGATAGTAGATGCTGCTTTGCGTAACTTTGTAGTAAATTAGCACAATTGGGGTAAGAAATATATAATGATGTAAATATACATAAGGGTTTCAAAATTTTCGCTTCGATTTCCAGCTTCGGATGCCGCCTGATGTTTAGTGAAATACAGTCGAATATAATCTCAAAATGGCGTTTAAATTAGTCTAAATTAAAAATAATCGTATATCTCTTAAAATTGCTTTTAGAATATTGATTAGTATATTTTTTGATTTCTAGGTAAATATGTAGTAACCAAATTAAAACGTTCAAAACGTAAAAAAATGTGCATGGTTGAACATTGTCAGAAAGTAGATTCTTGAATAGGTTTTGCCAAAATGGGTCCAAAAATGTCAATAATTAATTAAAAAATACAGTAGCTTTATAATTACTTATAACTTACCGAATTTGATGAACGACATCTTTTATTGGAAAGATGAGCTTTCATCATCGCTACTGCCTGAAGCACCAACGTCAATAATGAATGGCTCGACTTGTTCCTCTAAAATATTGTCCAGTTCCCACATTCTCTTTTCAACTTTGTCTTTCACGTGCTTAATACAGTTTTCCCATTTTTGCGCTGTTGTTAATTCTAGTGCTTCTTTGAAAAGTCCTTTGAGGTCAAAAAATTTCAAAGTTGTATTGTGCTTAGCTAGATAATTTTTAACCTCTGCCCATATGAGCTCAATGGGATTGAGCTCGCAATGGTATGGAGGTAAACGGAGCACAGTTTTATTTTGACTTGCTGCCATTTCGTCAATGGCGTATTTTTGATATTCCGCCTTGTGATCCTTGACAATTCTTAATAATTTTACTTTCAGCATTGCTTCTTCAAAGTTGATATTTTTCGAGCGGAGCCAATTTTGAACATCAACTTTCCTTGAAGCCGTTGTTGGGACCTTCTCCATTCTTCGAGAATGATAAGGCGCATTATCCAACACAATTACTGCGTTTTCCTCTAAGTTCGGTAAAATTTTTGAAAACCACTGTTCAAACGATTCGCCATTCATTTCCTCGTGGTAATCTCTAGTTTTCTTAGACTCAAAGCACCACAGACCGTCAACAACAAATCCATCCTCACTGCCAATATGGCAGATAATGAGCCTTTTCCCTTTACCTGGAAATCGAAGTACTAACTGGTGTAGATTTATTTCAATAAGCGAACCTTTTTCAAATGTTTTCATCACATTCAGCGAAAAAACATTGAGACATGAGTATCAGATTGCTATAATTGGGATTATTTAGTCATATTGAAAGAAAGAATATTGAACGTCGTATGATTACTCAGCGCTTCACAATTTAATTTAAAGTTATAAACCTTTAAAAAATGAATGATCAGGAACCTGAAATACGCGCAAATATTAATATCAACAAATTATAACTTTATAAAGCTTAAAGTATGAATTAAAATGATTAGAAATATTAGGAACGGTACACAATATAAAACTTAGTAACTTTTTTTAAGTTTATAATATTCGACATATTTTAAGATTATATTAAAAAATTATTGAAATATCGAAAACACATAAAAACATGGATTAAAAAAGTTCTAACAAATGAAAATGACAATAAAACATCCACGCATTTTATCGAAAGTTATAAAAGTTTTGTTACTTGTAATATGTTTTATCTGCCCCCTGGAATTAATGTTTAGAACCTTGTTCCCAAGGGTTTGAAAAACATCCGATTGTTGTCTATTACTCGTATTTACCTGCTGGATTTTTTAATCCGGTGGACAGTCAATCTAGAAAGGCCCTCCTGGATGAAGTTACAGAATCATCAACCCATACTTTACTTGTAGTGTGTCCTGCGTTTACCCACGTTTCATCAAGGTAATAAATCTTCCTGTTTTGATTTCTATATTTCCCAATTTTTGTTAAATAATCCCTCCTCCATAGCACAATTTCTTCTCTATCCAGTAGTAAACTATTACGACCCCGTTTTTTCCATTTGAAATTTAAATGCTTCAGTAACGCATGGAAAGTTGATCGTTTGAAATTTGGCAACGTTGTATCTCCATTTACCTCCTGCAGTACTTTATCTATAGTAGGTATTTCATTCCTAAAGAAGAATTCATGCACTTTCCTCCTAATCGCATGCTTATCAGCTTCATCCAATGATTTAACAATACTTTTGCGATGTTTACTGGTCATTGGCTCAGAAAAGGTGTGATTTTTTTTGTATTGTCTTAACACATTAAACACTGATGCGCGACACACCCCAACTTTGTGAGAAACCTTCACAACAATTTCTTTGATGGTTGATGCCTCGTTCTCCTCGCGCTCGATCTTATATATATTCAAAATGACCTCTTTCATTTCTGCACTCAGGTGTCTTTTTTTAGAGCGTTTCCTAGGTGGACTACAGGAGTTTACAACTTCATCGGCAGTATCTGTACTACTGGGCATTTTGCGCAAGCAGTTGATAACAATAACAATCAATAACACGGTATAACAATAACAACGACAAACTCAACAACTTAATAAGATAACAAACGAAAACGTCCAAAGGAATATCAAATTGCAATGATGCACACGACATACGTAACACGTCTGAACCTGAATGTGACTCTGCCTTGATACGACTGCTCTGCCGCTGGGCATAGGCATTTAATTGCGAATTGACCAATGAGGGCTCCTGTTTTACGTCGAGACGGCGGCGTTAGCGTGAAAATCACCCGAACCTTTTGTTTACATCCGGTCTATCTCTTATCTGAATATACTGTAGAAGTGGCATCGTTAGTACCGCTACCTATAACCCCCGCACTGATTTGAATACAACGCTGTCACAAATATCAGTGAACAGTATTTCAAGTACCAAGTACCAATTAGTTGGAATTTTTCACCACAAGAACAAATACTAAGTACATTCTCTTCTAAAGGTATTTCAAGTTTCAAGTACAATCAAGTATCTAATTTTATTTTCAAATAAGGTCATTCCTTAAACCTTGTCAGTGCATGAAGTACTTGTATGAGTATTTCAAAAACTAGAAAACTATGTCAAATACTTTCCTAGCATCTAAAATACCTAGAGAAGTAGTTAAAAGCCTCTTCACTTTAAGTCTGCTTGAAGAAAGTCTATAAGGTTGCAGGGAGGCTTCCGCCTTGTTTTTCATCAAAACATCTATGGGACTTGCTCGGATATTCCTACCATATTTGCAGCAAATTTGCAACAAAAATGATAGTGAAGCCCTTCAGCAGCCAGAGTATCAAAGTTTACAATCTCTCCACAAAGACTGGAGGTGGAATGTCTCTGGACTTTGGTCTATTAACGATTGATTTCAGTATATGTAACTGTCCAAAATGTTCGTCTGAGAGTGAATGCCTGCATGGTGCATTCAGTATTTCAGCGTCTCTCCATAGGGGAGGCATGTATTGTATTTTAAGAAAATTTTCTTTATGAATGGATATAGGCTTATAGTGATTCTAAATCGCCTAAACAGCCTGTTCACGACAACTGAAAAGTGGAAATGGGAGGGGGGGCGGTCAGGCATCATAACAATACTCCAAAGGCAGACAATTAATTGAAGAGCCGGGGGGGACGGGGAAGTTCATTCACCTCTGAGAGAATACCTTTGATCAACTGGAAAGCGGGGGAGGGGTACCGACGATTGAACATTGACGAGGGAGGATGACGGCGGGATTACTGAATCTGAGAGTAAATTCCCCTGCGACAAGGATTTTCTGCAAATATTTTTCCTTTCTCAGTGATCTTTTTGTGTGTTAAAATTGTAATGATGGGATGGCATTGATATGCTCGGAACATGATATTTGACCATAAACACTATTGTGCCTAGTGCAAAAAACTTCCGTTTGTCCTCATTTTATCAATCCATACCATACACATACATGTTGTCGCGTCATTTATGAATCTTGATGTATCAGCGAAAATTATTTACAGTAATGCTAAAAATCGATAGAAATCGCCAATTTTCTAAATACTATGTGACACTAAGGTAGCCAATTACCATTTTGGTATTCATTTGAAACCTTCAAATTGCCACTTGATGACTATTTGAAGTACTGTATGGGTATCTGAAACACTGTTTGAGTATTTGAATTACTTTACTGAAGTATTTCAAATAAAAAAGTAACTTACTTGAAGTACCTACTGATAGTTCTGATTCAGTACCGTCACTGTAAGTCACATTCTTGCTTCAGTGGCGAAGCGTCCTTCTATCATGCCTATAAGATTGTTCAACCACCTACGATATCCATAAAAGGCATCAATACATCTCAGCATTCAAGCACAAAGTACGCGAATTACTGTTAGCATATCAATTTCACTCTGTAGATGAGTATCTGTCACATCCATTTTTATTTATATTTTTCAACATGTTTTTTTATATCTTTTTAAGGTGTTTGATGTGTTTTTATTTCCCACGCCATACTTTCAAGGAAGTATTGTAATCGCGAGAAATTTCGAAAATGAGATATTTTTTGAATGTCATATGATATATACACCACGAAAAGGGTCTAGCTTGTGAATCATGCTACTGGACGCCATTTTTTTTATTAATGTATCTGTAATTGTGTGAATCTGACCTAACTTTTCTTGACTACCTCCGATACGTTTTATACAGTCAAGTCTAATAGAAATAAATATTTTTATTGTTATCACTTACCTTTCTCACCTGGCATTGATAAATATGCCATTTATGCAACTTAGCAAGTATGCAGGGGTTTAAAGTACATATAAACGTTACTCAATGCCCCATAGATAATGAACTATATCTGGCAGTCCTGGATCTTGGATTACATACTATATTTTTCCCGGCAAAACCGAGTAGCTAAATACACTTATATACCCCTAAATACTCTTATTTTTTAGTAATTTTGAACTTAATAATTTGTCGACGATGTGGGAAGGAATACGCATCAACCGCAGCTATGAGACGACATTTGAACGAATGTGGCAAGGTACCCTCAGTTGCTTGTCCAGTCTGCCGCAGAATGTTCAAACGAAGAGATAACATGAAAAGGCACTGTTTCATAGTTCACAATATATTCTTGGATCATCAAAGAAAAAATGATGTGCTGTAAATTAGACAGAATTTTGATTCATTACATACTACCTAAATGTACAAACATTAAAGTTATTTTCTACTTTATATTGTAATTTGCATTCGAAATTAAATATCGAATTCTCAAGTTGGTCTTCTAAGATAATTACCCTTTAAGAGATAACATTACTGTAATGACCTAAAAAAGGTGATAACGAAAGATAATGAATGCTCATATTGGAGGAAGTGAACATATAGTTAAGTGACAAAAAAAATTGTCATAAAATATTTAAAAATAACGACACTACACTGCTGCAAATTCAGATCTAAAAAAAGAAAAAATAATTATGAGACATGATTATATCTAAAAAAATACATAAAGGGATTTTAAAAATATCGATTTTTGTGTGGTTGGCGAGTATTTCACTTGAAACGTTCAGTTTTAGACGAAAAATATAATCATTTGTTAATAAATAATGATTGAATCCACTTATTTAGAAACCCTCACATATTTTTCTTTGAAATATTATTCAGAGGAATTATGCTGCTAACCGTTTTGAAAAGTCGCGTTTCGTGAAAAATGCTGCGGCGTCACTATTTTTGAATATGCTTTCATGATAATTTCCTTCCGGGAAATAAAACAGCGGGAGGCACCATCAGTCGCTAGAATCGACCACTGCGAAACACATCCTAATATATATGCTATATATTGTGACGATAACAAATAGTACTTTTGGCGCCATCTGCTGGGAGAGTCTCCTACTCGCCGGAGCTTCATGGCAGTGACTCGCCTTCTAGATTGACACGAAGTGACCTCGATATTTTGGAAGGCCGCTATGTGGCTCCCGATTCTTCTCGACTCAACGATGCGGACTATATAACTCGGCGACCGGGAGATGGAACCAGAATACAGAGTACACCAGAGTAGAGCAGAGTGGAATATAGAAGAGTCAGTGGCGCGACATAAGAATTAGACATAAATAGTGGTGTACATAAATGTTCTATCTAATCAAGTAAAATAAATTAGTGCATTTCTTTTTGTGTCCGTCACCCAAAAGAACCCAAAAAACGCTTCAATATTCTTTTCTGCTGCCTTATTAAAAATCAATTGCTATCGATAAAAGATTAAGATAAAAAAAGGAACAACTTTATTTCATTTTGGAGAAACTTATCAGTCATTTATACATGAACAAAAATGTGGACTATACAGAATACTTTTTTCAAAAGTGTCATATTCATCTAGTAGAGCACCGTAAAATATAAAAATATCAAAATATTGGAACCACTGAATGGATTTTCGTAAAACCTTTTCAATCGCATTGTTCAATAAATTCTCTAAACTAATGCTACTAAAAAGCCTACCTATCATAATTTAAGCGACATTCAACTTATTGTATTAGGAGAGTAATATTTCAACATGGCATTATTTAAACAATATTCATGTGTTTTCATATTGCTTACCATCGATTCACAGAGCTTCATCCCAATCACTCAAGTAATTTAAGAGAAATTAATAATATTAGTATTAGAAGAACTGAACATCAAGACCCAATATCTCACTAATGGAGCCTTAAAATACATGAGTACATTGTTCAGTTTGGTGAGGTCCCTCAGATGATATATTATAAACCTGAATAACCTTATACATAAAAGCGAAACTACAAAGTTAAAAACAACTGAAAAACAAAAACGCCCGAAATTAATGGGGAAAATTTTTAATGTACAGTATTTCAAACGCATTCCGCTGAAATCCTCAAAAATCCATGCAGTGGAACCGGGTTACAATGCTTAAATATAAGGTTATCGCATTAATCGCCTTTTATGGTTTTTCCATTGCATGCTCTGAAGCCATCTGAATACGACATGTCGTTGGTTTGGCACTTGTACCCTAATTTTATAACAAACTATCTTTTCCAAAGCTTTTTTTAGTGGGCATGTGTAATACCTTATAAGCTTGTTTTTTAGCAGCAAAACCATTTTCGACATGTCCAAACTGCGGCCGGACGTACAAAAGTAAATCGGCGTTTAGTCGCCACATTAACCATGTATGCGGAAAATCTGAGAGCCATGCATGCCCAGTTTGCTCCAGGACTTACAAGCGCAAAGACATCATGAGGACTCACGTAAAGGAAGTGCATCCAGATTACTATGCTCAACAAAAGAGTATGCTAATTGAACAAAGTTTGTCTTACTTCAATGATCATGTACTATGATGAATATTGAAATTCTATTGTTTACCAATTATCTGTCTTTTATTTTAATATTTGTACCCGATTCCTTGGAGATTCTTAGCCAAGCTCCTCATCAGAGGAAAACCAATGAAAATACATTTGTGTTAAGGTGAAAATATTTGATTCAACCTATGCTATTAAATTAAATGGCGAATGTGCTTGCCCAACCACCATTATGAATTTGATTATTATCTTTTGATCAACATGTTTACATAGAATATGAATTAGTTATCAATCAATTGTAACATAATAGAAGTAATAAATAATTATGATTTTGCGATTAAATTTCGAAGTAAAACATTTGCTGTATCGCTGGAATAAGCTGATGACTCTCATCCAGCCATAAGGGCGCTTCCGAAGAGGTGGTTTACGTCTTCTTGATATATCTCGTCCTATGCCAACTCAAGTTGAGATACGACTGAGGTACGCCCTATCCTTCTGGGGTTTGTCAACAAACGTCCAGAAAGTATTTTTCTTTTATTAACAAAATAGGTTTTTAAATACCAGACAAGCTGATCTAAAATGCTGCCCAGTTGCCATCTTAAAATTTCCATCTGGCACTTCTACGCTGAGATTCATGAATCAATTTTATTATCCCGAATTTCAGCTGGCCAACTTGACAAGTTCAAAGAATAAGTAGGGGAGGCCACAAACTATTTATATAGCAACTAAATCAGTTTTTCGATCCTGAAGTATATAAATATTAAGTTGATCGCATTTATGAAATGTTTGCATTTACATGTTTAATAACATATCGTCGACGATACAAGAAAAAACTCCGTTTCTAAGAATTTTAGAGGAAAAAGTAAAAACAAATTGAGTTAAGCATTATATTGTTTTAGGAATAACAGCATTATTGTGATAAATGCAATATTATAGTTTAGTTGAGCAGTTTCAGAATGATACTTAAAAAAAGCTGAAATTTTCAAAACAAAAATGGAAAATAGGTAAAATTAGGAATTACGTGCTTTTCCTATTTTAAACGTCATATAAAGTGGAGTTACGTGGTTTTCTTATGTTAACAACGATTTGTGTTTTATATATTCATCAATATTTTATTTATTTTGGTACTTGGTTATTCTTTAGAATCTCAAAGTTCGAAATTTTTGCATTTTTAATCCAAAATTCAAATACTTACGAATATTTGAGTTACTATCTTTTTATGAGCGCTAGGTCACTACGCTTTCTTCGTTAAATCTACAGTAAAACACGCTGAGACATAAAGGATCTATAAAATGAATGTTGCATCACTGTGCAATAGAAATAAAATTTAAAGGGCAAATGGATACAAAATGATAATGAGATTTGAAGTTTTGTTTTTACTGTGAACGTAATTTTGCAATACTTTCATTTCTATATATTTTTTGTGATCCAGATTATTATATAGGTATTTCAAGTAGGGATATTGTGGCAATGCTCATACAAAAAAATTAGTCAAATACTTGAAAGTGAGTGAATTTTGAACAAAATTATCAATACTGCGAATTTTAAGCTTTTAAAAAATAATGCAGGATTAAAATAAAAAGAAAATGTGAATTAAATATTAAGATACATATGATCAAAAACATCCAAATGCCAACTTCCATAGATACGATCAACTTGTTAGTTATTTTCAGGACCGAAAAATCCGCCTATGTACCATGACCTATTCCTGCTCAATACTACCTTGGTATGTATATCCGTATTCCAATTTCCGTTTTTAGATACAAGTCATTTTATTATTGTGTTCAATCCCAAACCGTTTGTTTTCTTTTCCCCTAGCGGTATTAACAAAAGCAAGTAATAACAATGTTTGATATGTACGCAACTTAACACTGCTTCACGCCATCAAAAGTTGTTAATACTTAAAAAAAATTTTACTGACCTTTTTTTCTTTTCAGAACATATTTACGCATGCAATAACTGCGGCAAAAGATACAAATATAAAAGAAACTTGAATGCACACCAGCGTCATGAGTGCGGAAAGGAACCTCAACTGTTCTGCTATGTAGATGGTTGCAACTACGTGGCTAAATTGAAGGCACATTTGAAAAGTCATATCAGGGCTAGGCATAAGCTCTTTGTTAACTTTTATGGTGAATCTAAACCAGGTGCATAGTATGCACGAAGTATGTTGTCAATACAGAAATACGCTGAGGCTGTAGAACTTAATTGTAAAATCCATAAAAGGAGAGAGTACAGTTCGCATTTGTTAGATGAGGTACTAGGTGATTTGAAAACTTTCTAAACTCTCATACAAGAGGCGCTGGCATCAGAAAATTTTGCCTTGCTAGACTACTAGACAGTCCCTATGAACACATGCGCTGCTTAGATTTATTTTTCATGCGTCTTCCATTCAGGTAATACATCTGCTCAGAGAAGTGCTCTAATAATAGCGAAAATCGGTCAATTACCTCCACCACCATCACTTTATAGCTTTCATTTGTTTTCGTACTTTAAAGCTTAGTCCACATTTGTATCAAGTAATCGTATCCGTATCAGGCGTATCGTATCGAGTATGCGTATCTTAAGTGTGGACGCCAATTTTGACCATATCGTATCTTTTATCGCGTGAGCCACAGTTCGGCCAAAAACCACGTCCACACTTTATGATACTGTATCTTGATCTCGTATCGTCTCGCCAATCCTCGTATCGATCTTTCATTTCTCGTTGTGATTCATTTAGTCAAGAACTCCCATACAGTGCAGACATGGACCCAGAACTCATCTCCGTTATAGCTCAGAGTGTGGCTACGACATGTGCTTGTTTTATTGTGATGAATAAACACAGGATACAAAAAAGACAGAGCCGTCGTTGGTGGCAGCTAGAATTGTTTAGGAACCGAAACCTACATGGCGGAAGAGCATTGCTGCTTATCCCAACTCATGATTACAAAAGCATCCACGTACAGGAACTATCGGAGGAGTAGCGTGCCTTGCGCTCACACGAAATCTACACATGTGACTGCAAACTTGTCTAATCCTGTATTATTGTGTATCGCTTTTGATGATCGGGGAAAAACCGCCTCGAGATGGATCGCGGCGTATCACGTATCAAATGACATAGCCGTATCATGACACGGTATCAAAATGCGTCCCCACTAGATCATTCTGCCGATCACGATATGCGTATCCAATACGACACGTATCAGATACGCGGTTAATAGCGATCGGGGTGTATCATGATACGAAGTGTATCATGATCGCGATCATTTTGCGTCCACACTAGCGAACATGATACGCGTCGATGCCACGCGACGGAGATCTGATACGCGAAAATGATCAAGTGTGGATCCACCCTAAGAAGTCCTTTTAGAGAATTACTTCAGGGAAAATATAAATCAAATAGAAAGTAGCTGAAAAAAATGTAACGAACCTAATGGAGATTTTATTGAAGAATAAACAACCAACTAATATTTTCTCATCTAGAGTCCAGAAACGTTTCAAATCACCTGGTGTATGAGAGATATTTGTTCTTTTTAATGACAATCCACCGGTTGTCCATATCATTGTAAAAATACCCGTTTTTAGTTTGCCCATAAGTTTTATATATTCCTGAAAGTAGAATTTTTCCAGCTTCAATGCAACTGTAACGTAACGTTTTTATAGTTACTTCTTCCTTTCCGTTTCCTTTTTGCTATAAATTTAGGTATTTCTTGCAAAGCGATCGAACAGTACTCAGTACAGTTGTTTATACAAGTTTAATAAAAACTTTTTTTCAAACCGAAGCAGCCGCGCAGGCAGAAGCCTAAATGCCAGGTCACCGCAGCTGCTATGAAGATCCCAAAAAAGCTCTGTTAATCTGATCTTTGAACTACCTAAGGTTAGTAGAACTGAAAATGCCTCTTCCTGCAGACTGTGCCACAATCTCGACACCCTCAGGATAAAGAAGTTGTCGTATCGGCTAGTTCTGAATATACGAAGTTCGACATGGTTAGGATGGAATGCCGAAGTCGGGCAGGTCTGACTGACAGGCACATCGTCTGGCGGCATCATAGAATAAAGCTCTGAGGAACAAAGCCCGATGGTGGAGCGGTAGAAAGAGAGCTAAGTCGTCTACGGCCCGTCGAATCCCAGGACTGTTTGTTAGAGAATAGTCATCGGTCAATCAGACAGCATCGAGCATGAATCATGTAGTCGCGGCGGCAGCACCCCAAACGTGTGAGCAATACTCGAAACTAGCCTAGCTTTTTCCCAGCAGCTGCCGCTATTGTCGAGATGTGTTCGTGCCAGATCAAGTCCTCTGTGATCTGAACTCCAACCAGCCGCAATTAATTGAAACCGGATGAGCGCTAGGACGCTTTTTGTTCAGCAACGTACAGTGATGTGTTTTGGAAGCATTAAACTGTATAAGATTGTTGCGTCTCCAATCAGTGATTACCTCCAAGTCGCTGCTAGCCTTCTTTTTTTTCAGCACACCGGCAGAGATCAGCTTGTCGCTCTGAATGCCTGCAAACTGTGGATTCAATCGATCGCATAGAAAAGCAGGTCATTAATGTTTAAGAGCAACAGTGTCGGGGTCAAGACCGATCCCTGGTGAACACCCTCGTTGACGTTGTGGATGAAGAGGAGAACTCGTCAATTACGACGGATATCTTGCGGCCTGAGAGAAAGTCAGCCACCCTTCTGCAAAGGTTCTCTGGGAAGCCATAGGATGAAAGTTTGCATAAGAGTGCAGCGTGCCACAGCTCATCGAACGCTTTCGTGATATCAAGAGCAACGACATTAGTATAATCTATGACATTAGCCTCACCATAAGACTGGATGAGTTTGCTCCACAATTGCGTGACGTAAGCAAGGAGGTCCCCTGTGGATCGCTGGTGCCGGAAACTACAATGCCTGACGCTAGTCAAGCCGTGACGCTCGGGGTAGCCCAGAAGCTCGCGATTTATGCTCCTCTCCATCATCTTACTTATCACAGAAAGAAGAGCTACAGGCCTGTAATTGTAAGGGTCGCTCCTGGGCTCCTTTTTGATGAAAGAAGAAACGAGTTACATCTCTAAGATGCTATATAGTGAAACTTATACAAGTTGTACCCTACTATTCGTTCGCACGATGAAAATTTCCCCAAATAAGATCACCTACAATCTATAAGACTTCTAGTTATATTATTTACTTATCGGTCCCGTAAAAAAGCTCTTTGGGTCTCCGAAAACTGGAGATTACTATTAGTTCATCGCATGGTCCATCAGCAGTCGATAACAATTCTTTCTTAAAAAGTATTTTTAATTGGTACTATTCGTTTTGTTATCCTTAGAAAAATTTTGTGAAAATTGAAATTTTATATTTATACTTTAAAAAACACGTTATAATGTTTTCACAACTTGTTTATTATGTAGCATCATATTCATTTATATCGATGATTTTGTTGTTTGCACCATTTGCTCACAATAAATATATAACTATGTTCAAAGATGCTTAATTTGTTAGTACAATTATTTCAAGCGACGTATAACATTATGCAATCAGCCTACGAAAAATAATAGGATTATTTGCAAAAATTATTACCTGCAGAAAAATTGTCAGTTGCTGTAGGGCATTTAAGGTTTAAAGAGATAAGCTCTGAGTAGGCTTTCTTTCACTTCAATCACTGAAACAAAACCACTTATGAGAATCTGGGCTACATTTTTTTTTTCGCATCTCCAAAATGATTGGTTGATGGGAGAGAAATGTTTAGAAAAAGTTGTGATGGATTCTATTTATACCGAAACAAGTAGAGCCACATCTGGGTTTGGCTGTTTGAAAAAATCGCCACAATTTCCGGTTTAAGGTAGTCAAAGTCGTTTACAGATTGTTGTCAATATAATTAAAGGGCAGGTCCAGCACATGGAAACATGAAGAAAATTCGTCGTAGATAGGAAAATTCCTCGTTTCCTTGTACAAGACGTTTGAACTTGTGTTCAGCGAAAAATTGTACTCTAATGGTTTTTGTGAAAAAATTGCCGTCTTCTCAAAGCCATTATGTTTGCTAGAAAAAGTGCCAGCTCGATTAGTATTTTTTAATAAAGATAAACACAGTGATAACTTGCAATGGTAATTTTCATTTAGAAAAAATGGTTTCAAGTGGGTTGACTGTGTATTTCACACGCAGTTCTGAACAAACGAACGTTCAATATACGTCGTGTATATTTGTGGAAAGTTTTGTATGCTCTGGTATGTTTAAAGAAGACATTGTTGGTTTAGAAAAAAGTAAATTATGGACTTTGAGTAGACACGTATCAGAGTCAACTTTCTTAGGTTCTGGTCTATTGACCGGCTATGGAAACCCTTACAGCTGGTCATGTAGTAGAATGAATATAACAGAAGAAAGAACATTGTCATTTTTTTTTCAATAATCTAAGACAACTTTCGCATCCCCTGGTATTATTTCTATTTGACGGCTATAAGAACCCTTTCTTATAACGAGTTGTCGAAAAATTTCATGAAAATCCGAATAGTACTTTCCAAGTTATACCATTTCAATAATCTAAGACAACTTTCGCATCCCCTGGTATTATTTCTATTTGACGGCTATAAGAACCCTTTCTTATAACGAATTGTCGAAAAATTTCATGAAAATCCGAATAGTACTTTCCAAGTTATACCATAGATGGCACAAGGATTAGCGGACAGACCGACGAATATCTCCAAGAGGCAGTTTTTAATAATTAGAATCAAACTGGCGGATACTATCCTTTTATGAAAGTCCGTTGTGTACTGTTTTTTCAGACGCTACAGATGTGAGTATTTTATAAAAAGCTGTTATAAGTACAACTCGTAAAATTTTACATTTATTTAAACATTTGTGCGTACTAAAACTCATCTCAATATTTCAATCTGTTTGAAATATGAGCTTTTTTCAAATTTTTTGCGGGAATAATCTGTCCTCCAATTCCTCTAACAACATTCTGTAACGCCCTGTATATTCGGTAATTTACTCATTATAGCATTTGTAGGAAATTACATATACAGAAGACCAAGAGGACAAGGAAATTACGAGTGCCTTTGCGGAAAAAAATATTATCAACGCAAAAATTTAGTCCGACACCAACAGTTAGTTTGCGAATGTTTTGACTATTATCGGCGATTGAGGTTGAGAAGATATCAACAATAGACAAACAACAAGGATTCCTTCAGATGTATTTTAATTTTAAGACATTTTTTACATTTTGTATTGCAATAATTATTTTCTAATAAACATATCATGTTATTCCAAAGTTTTATATTACACAGCCTTCTGAAAGTTCTTGATTTTCAAAATCAGAAAATCAGGCCACTGGGTTTACCAAGTTTTTAATGGTAAAATTGCTAACTTGGTTGAAAATGTTTCATCATTTAACGTTTCTAAGATAAATATATTTTTAGGGTATTTGGAGTGTCAAAAGTGCCATAAGAAGTTTAAAAATAAGAAATCTCTCTCGTCTCATCGTTCCTCAGATTGTCTCAAACCAAAAGCAAAATGTTGTAAATTTTGTAATTACAAGACTAACAGAACAAGCAATATGAAAAGACATATGGGATGTGCACATCAGAACAACAAAAATACGAAATAAGTGTACCAGTCATGAAATAAGGTGAATGGAGAATGGGAGGCCACTATAACAAATAAACATTATTCTATTTACTGGATAAATTAAATAAATTATTAAGTAACACTTTGTCTTATCGCGTAACTTCCCCTTTCCCTCAAGTATCTGGTAGGACCTTAAGATTTGCATATCTAGCATGATTTTGTGTACAGTTATGGGGATTTTTGGAAAATACCTTCCCCTATGAGAAAATATACCCCCGTTCTTCAAAAAGATTTGGTGGCAGAAACATTTCCACAAAAACGTATTTCTTGTCAATAAATAATCGGTCCCCTGAAAAAAACTTCAGTCGCCGCCTATGAGAGATCGTTATTTATTGAGTTTAATTAAGTTTTATTCAACTCTTCCGAACGGCGTTACAAGGAACAAGCCTCCATGCATGGCCGTGGGAATAAAGCTATTGCTTAATTTAAAACTAACGTTGTTTTCAAAAGATCTACTTGTATTACTTTCTACATAAAAAAGGCCTTTCACTAAAATATCGTCATAGAAAATACTCAATGTACGTTACTTGAACATCTGATAAGGCTAAGAATGTGTTAACGAAAATGTTTTTAGAATAATTTTAATCAATAGGCGCCATTGAGTATCACGTAAGCAGATTTTTTACAATTATTGACCCCTTCTTCTCAGCAAAAGTAAGCAAATCCCTTACCCGCCTCCCATGAGTACGTAAACAATTTGGAAAATTTTACAATGTACAAGCAGGTGTTGGCTTTAAAGCACATTTCCTGATTAATTGTGACGCCGCGTTTGTCCAAATGAGACCCAAGATAGTCATGAGGCAGTATCAAATCAGCCAGTTCCCGACTAAGACTAGCCAATCAATTGAAATAAGACAGCTGAAAGTGCCATCTATTTCCAAAATCGACCACTACGCTAGTGCAAGAGCAGCTCTTGGAACTATATTAAAGTTCGTATTTGCAGCCCGGATCACCACTGTGACCGTGAGATGCCGCCGATTGTGGTAGTATAGTATATTCGGTCTACTCGCCATTTAACAAACTAAAAAGTAATATAGCTTTGGTCCATGATCTGATTGAAGTTATATCTGTTTGTTCACTAAAATCGACTTCAGCTATTCTTTATATACTTGAATGATCACGAAGGTGTTATGGCTAAATATACCTAAGTACCTTAGGGCTACAGGGCGATATAGGAAAGCTAGAAGACACACAGCGTCTACCACTACAACTCCATACTGCCTGATGCAGAACAGTGCTTCCACACTCATCATTTATAGAAAAATACCTATTCATTCTCTTAATTTCATTAATTTCTTCTATTTTATGTATTCGTGCTCAAGACCAGTGGCATAATTCATATTCCTGCGATTGCTATGTTTAGGAATCATGTAGACTTCTATGAACTTCACTTCATCTTGATCAAAATTTTATAACGTGCTTGTCCGACCAGAAAACGGTATATTTACTTATACTAGGTGTTTCAAATTCGTCCCTCGCCATTGCGATCTCGAAAACGGTATGAGTTAGGACATCGATCAAATGTTTACCCCGATTGAGTATTTAGGTACCTCAAATGTTTCGATTTGTTGATAGAATTTACGATAACGGATTTTCCCAAAATCGTGTTTATTGTTTCTTTACAAGTTACACATTAACATTGAAGGTCCAGAAACAAATATACATCGCAGCAAAATTAGGCACAGGGTAATATCGTAGCGCAATAGCGGTCGGTCTTTCTGGTCGCTGGCTAAGAAGATTGAAAGAAACTCCTCACAAAGTAGCCTTCCACCGTTTATGTGCCAGGATGGAACGATTGTAACCGACTCAAAGGCTAAGGCGGAAGTGCTTCCCAAGGCGTTTAGTGCACTACCAGAAAACAGGAAATTTGCCCGTGTCCAACCCATCCCAAAAAAAGGATCTAAGACCGACCCTTTCAACTACAAGCCTATAGCTCTCCTGTCTTTTGCAAACTTCCATTTTATGGCCTCCCAGTGAGCTTTGCAGATGGGTGGCTGACTTTCTCTCGGACCGCAAGATGTCGGTCGTATTTGACGGGTTCTCCTCTTCATCCCACAACGTCCGCGCGGGTGTTCCCCAGGGATTGGTCTTGGCTAGGACATTGTTCCTCTTACATATTGTCACGATTGTGACTTGGGCGTTAGTTGCTCGGGGCTGAGCAGTCTTGCGAGGCATTACAAAAGAACAAATAGTCGCAAGTACTAACAGAGAAGCTCTCTAACGAGTAATATAAACATATGCTAAAAGGTACTTACTCTAGTTACACAGTAGAGCTCAGCTGGACTTCTCGCAGGGACGATTGGCAAGGGTTGTCCCCCACAGCGGGAATATCCTCACATGTCAGCCCAACTAGTTTTTATTATCATATCCACACTTCGGCTGATCAGGATACACCATTGCTGATCATGCATACTCATCAGCGGATGCGGTTTAGGATATCCAATTCACAGCTTTGCAGATGATAGCTCTACATGCAGGAATTCATAGTGACAAGACGATCTCTGCCGGTGAGGTGGATATAAAAAGACTAGCAGCTGCTTCCTCTTTGACAAGAGACCAGAAAGTTGTCACTGCTTGGTAATACAACAATATTGTACGGTTTTATGCTTCCAAAACACAGTACTGTACCTTGACGAACAAAAAGCGTCCTAGCGCCCATTCATTTTCGATGCCAGAGAGCCGTTCATTTTAGCTGGTCGGAGTCCAGACCACCTAGAACTTGATCTGGCATGAGCACATTTCGGCGATAGCGGCAGCTGCTAAGACAAAGCTAGGCTATTTGTTTAGAGCTAAGAAGTACCGCATGACCTTCTCATGACCTATACAAGGCCCAGATAAGGCCTAGCCTCGAGTATTGCTCATATGTTTGGGGTGCTGCCGCCCCGATGACATTATCCATGCTCGATGCTGTCCGACTGATTGATAATCTAGCTCACTATTACCGCTACGCCAATGGGCATTGCACCTCAAAACTCTCCTCCATGCCTACCAGGCAGACCCTCCTGACTTCGGCCTCCCATCATAACCATGTCGAACTTCGTACATCCAAAACTGGCCGATACAATCGCTCCTTTGGCCCTAGGGTATCGAGATCGTGGAACAATCTCCATGAGGAAGCTTTACCCAGTTCTACTAATTTTAGGCAATTTAAAAATCGGGTTAACAAAGTTTCTTTAAGCTCATTTTGTTTTGTGCCTGAAACGCCCGGCATACCCATAATGTGTATATGTACTTTAATATAAAATATTATTGCTCACCATGAACAAATTAATCCGTACACTTACTAATCGAAACTTTTTTAGTGCCTGCAAAGTACAAGTGCGACCGATGTGGAAAGTGTTATCAACACCAAGCTTCTCTCTGGAACCATAGGCGGTACACCTGCGGGCATCAGGTACCTCATTTCTATTGCCCTCAGTGTGTCTTTACTACCAAGTATGCCCATATCATCCAACAACACGTGATGGCCAAACATAAACAGAGATTATCAAGAAATGAGGCATTGAAGTTGCAACGAACAACGAAGGAAGAATCATATGTGTGTAGCAAGGTCAAGACTGATGTTAAACAATTTTGAGCATCAAATGAAATTGTCGGATAGAAACAATGAATTCTAATAGATTCGGAGTAGCCAAGCCTATATGTTTACATTGCATTGTTTGTCGCCAAAATTGCGTAGTTTTAGTGCATACTTTTGACTCAATTGGCTACCATTGCCTGCCAAAGTGACAACGTTGTATCAACATAATAATAATACTTGCTGATGGAAATATCGACCTTGATTAGGCTTGTGCCGCTCTTTGCAAATTCTGCAAGAAGTACCATTCCCAGAAATCGTCTAACGCCACAATCTGCCAACACGCGAACATTTGAAAACTAAAATTAAAAATATGAGTTTTAAGACAGAACTGCCAAAAAATTAACTTATGACAACCTCACTTTGTAGAATGCACTATCATCCTGACTGCAGACTGAGATTTTGGAGTCAAACAAATAATAGTCTTGCTTTGCTCCTTCTACCTAGTCTGAACTCATTTGATCGAAACGGGCTCTGTACTTTTTATTTCTCCGCATAAAAAAAATTGTGATCTTAGGCATTATAAAAGTGTTTATAAACTGATAAGCAGTGTTGTTGGAAAGCTAGGGCCACGGTTGTACTCCTAGGTGGCAGGTGACGAGTTGGTCCAAATCTCGTGAAAAGCACTCAAATATACTTTTTATGTCCCAACCCTTAATAAAATGTTTCTGGGCGTTTTTGAGATCAATGACCTCGATTTCTCCAGTCATTAGAGTTGTATTTCTCAAATAAAGCACTAAGCGAAAATAAATTATTTGCCTGTACCTATTCTTACCTGACTGCCTCAGAAGGAAGAATATGTTCTTCACGCGTGCGTATGTACGTATGTATAAAAAAAATAATATTTTTCGGAGTCGGATGGTTTAAATTGAATGCCTCATATTTATTGGCTGTGAATAAAGACATTTCAAGTACTATTCAGAGCTGCCAGTTGACCTAAGCGCACTGAGCTAAAATTAATGACTGTCATAGGTCATATTATTAATATTTTAAAATCTGCTATACTACATTAGTAATTCAACGCTGTTTAAAAGGGTTAGATATGAAGTTAATACAAAGCTTAATAGCACCCGAATATTGGCTCTCATGGAGACTTCTATGGTTGTGATGTTCAATATAATGGATAGCCCGAAATATCAGAAGACATGAAAAAGGAATGGCACAATTTGCCTTAAGAAATCTTTTTTTGTCTCCAGAGGTTTTTCTGATGGAGAACCCCCAACAATGATGTATCCATGCAGCAAAGAGGTAAATTGCACTCTTGCATACACACATCATCTAGATCTAATAGGATATAAAGAATTCATCAAAAAGCCTCCTATATTGTTTCTTCCCTTTAGAATCCATTGCATATATTATTATTAAATCGGATATTTGCTGTTTAATGGGCAAATAGATGAAAATCCTCTTCCTCATACTCCTCCTTTTCACGATATTCAAGAGTTATCTATGAATGTTTCACTCACTGCTTACTTTTTGTATTTAGCTGCTAGATTACCGCAGTGCAGCAACACATCGTGATATTGATTGTGCATCTCTAAAATCGGCAATATTTTTGTCCGGATTGTTGTGACATACGAGAAACTACAACTGTCTGCAAATTGTTTCTATTTCAATCAAACTTCTAAACCCCAAGGATTACTCTTCCATTTGTGACACCTTGCAAAAATGATGTGAATTACCAAGACGAGTAACAATTCCAAACCATTGTTTTATCGGTTTTTGTAGCGCGATTACCTGACTTTAAATCTAAATCGCTTTTTTGTGGTTATTTTTGGTTGTAGTGTGCCCATTCGCTGTGTTTTCCTTTTCGTTTTTTTTTTTTTTAATAAATATTTTGATTGGTGGTTTCGGAGACTTCTGGTATTTATAACTCTGATCTGTACACAAAAATTTCATTTGGCAAAACAAAATAGAACTGATACCTCTAATGCCATCTAAGGGATGCTACCTCGATATGCTGTACGGAACTCATATATATAACAAGGCGTTGAGGAAAAAGAAATACAGATAGCTAATACTGAGAAGTCAGCGAAAAGCAGTGCTGCGCGTTTTATGCACTTACAGAACCGTGTCGACCGATTCACCGCTTGTGGTAGCTGGTATCCCGCCAATTGATTTGCTGACGCGGAGAGATGTGCATTCTATAAAAAGGTCCTGGCAGTTACAAGGGACGAAAGAGGGGCGCTTTTCGTCAGATGACGTGAGAGGTGGGACGCACACAGCATGGCTATCTTGACAGCTACCTGAAAAGGGTAGGTGGGTTAACCACCAGACACACATGGAATTGAAGCTCGGCTTAAGGCTCACTGTTGACAATTGTGACCGACTGAGGGGGTTTTAGTGAGTAAGCCATTTCTGAAGACTCTCACACTTCGGGCAGTAAAGGCCGGCAGGACAATACTATCGCGTTTTTCTGCCTGAGTGATGTTGCCTGCCACCTACCACTCGCCACCCGTCGCCTGCCATTTCGAAGTATAACCGCGACCTAAAACATCGTAATGTATATGGAGGCGTTGAGCGGAACTGAATATGCAAAAATATGAGTACATCTAAACCCGCAACTCATTGGTCCGTGATTCCATTGCAGTGATCCTGCCAATTGACTTACAGTGCTAATTACCGGGCTTGATTCTTATGAAGGCAAGTTCAAACCACCAAAACAATCGTTTCTTTATTTGAAATCCCGCCAGGTCCGATTTTTTCCACATCTCAAAAATCATCTAAATATAATATAAAGTTTTTGTCCTGTCCAGTTCTTTGCATTGATAAAAGCTAGTCACTGGGTAAAATGTATTATAATAGATGGGCAATAAATGTTTGAGTACCTCATCTACAGAAGTTGTTTACCTTTTTCCAATGATTTATTATATTGAACCAACAAATAGTTGCGAGCTGCACAGGTATTTCGTATCTTGAGAAGTGACATTTTGCACAGGTTTTTTGACATTTTGTACCGTTTTTTTTTTCTTGACATGTAACAGTTTTTTAACTTAGCGTAAGTTTTTCTATAAGATCTCAACTTAGCACTATCTGTTGTACTCTTGTTGTGAACTCGTTTTGCAGCTGTATCTACGTGTTGCCTAAACGTCATGATGCTTCATCTATCAATGTTTGGCTATGATGTAACATCTGCTTCAGACATGACATTATTGTAGGTCCAAGCTGTAAGTTGTATACTACAACTAGAATCACACGACAGTGCAAAGGTGCATAGTGATCATTTGTGTGCTAATAATCTGTGCTGACGATAATTACAAAAGTTTCTTGTCTCAAACCGATCAAATACACTTACCTCCCCATTTGACAACGCTACAATTTAGAAACTTTACCCCGTGCCCTACCCGACCATCTGGCAACGTTGCGAAACCTCGCTAGTCAGCCGGCACACAGTGATCTAGATCACCGAAAATCTGGCAAAAATACAATTTCTACAGAGTTTATACGATTTTCATTGCAATAGGTTTTTTAGGTTGCCGATTTCAATTCTGGGTCGCGGCGGTCAGGCGTCAGACCCCCACATACGGTTCTGTACACAAAAGTATACATTCGTTGCGTTACTCTGACCGATACGCGACGCGTCTGTTGATAGTATATTGCTTAGTTATTCTAAGTTTTAAGGGCAAATTCACGGGAAAATTTATGGTGTATGGAAAACTAATATGTGTAAAATTATCATGGTTGGAAGCGTATAAATCTACTAACCTCAAATTAAGATATTCCATCCTCCATCACTCACAGTCCCCTCAGGAATTTTTTCTGAAAATGATCAGATGCCTCTAAAACTCAAAAAACTAAGTTTAAGCGGTTTTTATTTTTCATTTTTGGCCTGTAGCACGGCCGCCGCGATTTTCAAAACTTACAAAAATTTAGCGCCCTTGACTACTACTGTGTCAAAATTTCATCAAAATCCGACTCAAATTATACAGGGGCCAAAGATTAGCGGCTGAGACCGACAGACAGGCGGACGGAAGTGAGTCATGGTTTTTCGTGTCCAGCTACAAAAAGTAAAAGAAAAGGAAAACTGTAATGGTTTCTTTGCTTTTGTGTACATTTCTTTGGCGGTGACAGAGTGTTCAGAGTTTGGTAAAAGAACCTCAAATATTGCTTTTAGGGTAGGCATGAAAACGTCATCAACTGCAGCCAAAAAATTGTACCACTACTACAGCATTCAAAAAGAGAACTATAGTTAAAAAGGTGAATATAGACTCAGAAATAAAAGACAATGTTTCAATGCATACTAATATGTATAATATCGATAATTTCTCTGTACATATGAAACATAAAATTTGTATTAAATTATAATTCAATGAAAAAAATACACTCTATCTTACATAATATAAAGATTCAATAAATAGATTTTGTTTGTCCAAATGTGCAATATGTGCATTCATCTTAACGCCAAATGTCATGTTCTGGTTTCTCCCCGTCGCTGATCTTCTTCTGATAGCGTTTCAGCTGACCAGCCTCTTTCTTCTTCTCCAGGAACCAGTTAATTTCATTTTTCTCCACGGGTTTCAAACTTGCATTGAGTATCGGTTGTGGAGCATTTTTCAGTACGACTTTTCCGTCTTTTAGCTCCAATATACCTGCAAAGAAGAGAAATATGTATAATCACGTATTCTACAGGGTCCGTCAGAAAGAACACATGTTTTTCGAATGAGTACTACATCGAGTAGGCTGGTTCCGTGTCGGTGGGGAAGGGCGTGTTGGATAGTGGAAGAAGTGCCGTTTCAGTTGGCAAGATGGTTTGGAACGTTGAGCATCGTGTGTTCAATGTACGTCGGTACTTTCAAAATCGCGAGTCTGTCGTTCGAACGTGAGTTTCGCGTTCACTTTCGTGTTCCACGTCGTGGGACAGTACCAGTCCAAAACACCATTTTGAGATGAGTGGAAGCATTCAACACAACAGGTAATGTGATGAAGAAAAAACCGCCAGGGCGAAACCGTACTGTTAGAACGCCGAAAACGTAGACAGAGTGAGAGTTGACACGCTGCAAAGCCCGAATCGTTCCGTCCGTTTGCGTGTCAGTTCCCTAGGATTCCACGCGTCCGGTGTACGTCGCATCTTGAAGAAGGATTTAGTGTTACATCCTCACAAAATCCAAGTTTATCAACAATTGTTGCCAGGGAATTATGCACAACTTGTTAATTTTTCACAGCTCATGATTGAACAGTTAGATAACAATGACATGACATTGTTTATGAGTGATGAAGCACATTTTCATTTACATGGGTACGTCAATAAACAAGATTGTCGATATTGGTCTCCAGTGAACCCGCAACAGTTGCATGAGCAACCCCTGCATACCCCGAAAGTTAGTTTGGTGTGCAGTAGGCCCAACGATGATTATTGACCCTTATTTTTTTGAGGATGATGGAGAAACAGCTACTGTGAATTCAGAGCGTTACATCCACATGCTGAACAGATTTTTGTTTCGGAACTTCGACGTCGACGAGTCCATCTCAGAACAGTGTGGTTCCAAAAAGACTGGGCAACATCTCACACAGCTCACACTTCGATGCAAATTCTTCGGCGAAAATTCCCAGTACGTCTCATCACACGTCATTGCGATATTCCATGGCCCCCTCGCTCCCCGGACTTATCAACGTGTGATTTTTTTATGGGGCTACCTGGAATCAAAAGTTTACCAAAGCAAGCCTCGGACCCTCGTCGATTTGAAGGAGGAAATAAGAAGAGAAGTAATGCAAATTCCTGCACGGATGCTGGCTGACGCAATGGGCGGCATTTCGGGTGAGGCTTGATTGCTGCATTTCGGCTCAAGGGCACCATATGGCCGACATAGGTTTTAGAACGTAAATTTTTACTCAAAAAATTTCATGTATTTCTGAGTATTTTGATATAATAAAATATGTTTTCCCATACCTATTTTGACTGTACTACTCATTTAAAAAACATGCGTTCTTTCTGACGGACCCTGTACCTGAAGATAGCCAACCGAATACTATATTATTATGTGCAAAAAACTATCCGAGATAAAATGAGATACTGGAGCGTTATCTATGAGAATTTGTCACATCTTCCCTTCTCCTCTCCACACTAATAAGACATCTACGTTAAAAAATGTTGTGCCTCAGATGGCGCTGTAGCTAAATATATATAGTACAGGGCGCGGCGGCATAACTTCTCTTAAAAGTTCTGTCCCGACGAAGTTCAGTTGCTGTCATACGCCAGGACAGTGAGGAGCGTACTTTTGCCGTTGATGCCTAATTTTCGAGCGGATGTTATGTGATTGCAACCCAGCATGCCTTCCGGAATCACTTTAATTAAGCCTCATTGGCCCCTGTCCTGGACCGGAAATCAATTGTTATGAGGGTTACTACGTTCGGACAAACTGCAAGTGCGGCAAGAAGATGAACTGGAGTCGGCCCATTAGGCGACCTGAGAATACTGAGGCATTGAGTGCTTCAATCTTGCGATCACAGGGGTGTTCTACACCCAAACATGCGTGAGCCCTTGATCTTTCCGATCGTTTTATGAGGAGAATTCTTCATGATGACCTTCATTTGCAAAATGGAAATTGTTCAGAGCCCTTCTGAACGTGATTTCACTTCTCGGATGAACGTACATACTATTGTTTTTAGCTATGAAGCCCATTTTCATTTGTGTGGATCCATGAATAAGCAAAACAGTGGGATGAAACCAATCCTCAAAGAATTTTGCATTCAGCTAAAGTCCCAGTGTGGTGTGCAATATACTCGCCTGAAATTATTGGTCCCTGGTTCTTTGAGGAAGATTAAGTCGCAAAGACAGTGAATTCGGACCGATATGTAACACTAGATGGATTTTTTTACACGGCTAGATGAGTTAGGCTTAAGGGACATTTGATTCCAACAAGTTGGTGCAACTGCACAGCCTCAAGAGCATCGATGGCAATTAAGTCGAATGGCTCTCCCGATTTGACACCCTGTGAAATTTTTCTATGAGGTTTTGAGAAATTCCATGTTTATTTGAACTGACCAAGGGCCCTGCAAGATTTGAACACCAATATCCAGGAAGAAATTGCCTACATAACGCCAGATATGCTGGCAACAGTCATGACAAACGCCAGAAATCAGTTTACTCATTGTATGGAGAAGGGGGACCACCTATCTAACTTGATCTTCAAAACTATGTGAAACATTATAAAAAACAAATAAAAATTTTCTGATTCATACAACGGGTTTTATCAAGTTTTGAAAAAATGAAGCTATACCTTGTATAGTTGGCTACAGGGCAACCTTTTCAAAGTAGATTTCTAATTACTGCGGAGAGGAGAAACAGAGCCAATTTTTTGGACTCGGCAATATAGTATGAGTTGGCTATCGTCAGGTACAATACGTTAATCAAATAGTATATTGGAAACTCTAAACGAGCAATATGTTTGTTGCAATATTTGGCTGACTATTGTAACTATAGCACACCCAACTATGATCATATCACAACACATCGGCCGGCTATATATCTCAGCTATATCAGTTATAGCAGCAATTTTGTCTGCGACATGAGACACATACACTTTTCAGAATGTACAATCAGAATGGTTATAAAATTAGGCAAGAATGACGTAATTACATTAAGGTAAGATTTAAATAGTTGGGTAATCTGAAAGCAATATATGAAAATAGGTCGTAAATATCAAACCATGTGTAGCAATATACAACTTTCCACCACGGATTTATCAAAAACCACTGATTAAAAGAAAAAAACGCGGAGACACTTCAAAATATTAGTCAAGGGGGACCAAATACGACTTCACCCCCTTTTACCCTCGGACACCAGGAGCATTCCCTTAAAAAATTTAAATGACAAGTGGTATCGAGTAATAGATTGTTTGAAAGGTCTTTCGAATTCGTTTATAATTTAAAACGGAAAATATCAACATAAACAGCAATTGGGAAGATTAGACGTGGCAACAACTAAATAACAACCCGAATTTTCCGCATTCTTTTCATCAACACAGATATCCTGGCCGAACTGTATTTATTGTTATAACTGTTTAGTTATTTATTGCTAAGGGAAAGAAATAATTTAATTTATTGATTCAGATTTTACTTCCAAAATGGTTTACACACTAGCCGAAAGAGTTTAACTGATTCTACTTCATGGTGACCAAAATCAATGTGCTCGGCAAACTGCCATCACGTTTAACGCCATACATCCGGGGAAGATAACTTCGCATAGGTATGTTTTGGACCTTGTTCCTTAATTTACTAAAACTGAATCTGTTGTAAATGAAAAACGTGATCATCGAAGAGTTTTGGATGAAGCCGCTCAAGTTGAAGTTTTGGATCATTTTGGAATAAATCCTAATACTTCATTACGCAAAATTGCTGCGACGGGTATATTATTAGGCTATGTACAAACAGTTACTAAACTCCATAAATTTCATCCATTCAAAATGAAAATATTACAAGAGTTAACCGAAAATGATTTCGATAGGCGAGTTGAGTTTTATGAACAAATGACTGCAGCGATTAATGATAATACCATTCATGTACAGAATATCTGCTTCAGTGATGAATACACATTTTATCTAAACGGATTTGTTAATAAGTATAACTGCAGGTATTGGAGCAATGAAAATCCTCATGCTCTTGTAGGAGGGAATACCCAGTACCACCAAAAAATTAATGTATGGGCAGGCATTTTAGGAAACAAAGTGATTGGGCCATTGTTTATTAATGGACATTTGAATGGAGACATTTATTTGAATATGTTGGAAAATACCATCAATCCGCTTATCACTGAAAACCCTATACTTGATGAGACTGAAATATATTTCCAGCAAGACGGCGCTCCTCCTCACTATGTCCTTCCGGTTCGGCAATGGCTAGATGACGAGATTCCAGGTAAATGAATAGAGCGAAGAGGACCTATAGAATGGCCTGCTAGATAACCTGATTTCACGGCATCAGACTTTTTTCTATGGGGCCACTTGAAATCTATTGTGTTCACTACCAAACCTGAAAGTTTGGATGAACTTCGTCAACGCATCATCGAACATCGCCTATATCATTGGCCAATAACGGGCAACATTTTGAACACTTATTGAAATAAAAAGTGATATTTTTGTGTGTTTTTGTTTTTTATCTGAACAAATTAAGATAAAGATTTTTCTAATTTTCTCGAAAATGAATCGACCGATTTAAAACAATCAATCGTTAAAATAAAGGACTTCAAAAACCTTTAAAACAGGTTATTACTCGATAACCCTTGTCATTTAAAATTTTTAAGGGGATGGCCCTGGGGGGCAGAGGGTGAAAGGGGGTAAAGTAGTTGTTAAAAAGTTGTCCCCCTTGACAAATCGCTTGAAGTGTCTCGGCGTTTTTTCTTTTAATCAGTCGTTTTCGATAAATCCGTGCTGAGAAGTTTTCAAATGAACACCCTGTATAGCAGAGCCATACTAAAAATATTGCCGTATGTTGCTGGCTACCCTGTTGGGGCTAGATAATGCAGTAAAAACGTATCCCGTTTCAAGGCTCTACAAGAAATAAAACGGAAGGTCCGTGACTTTTTAATCGAGCCTGAAGCATTACGTTTTAAATAATTACAATATTGGAAATCACTACTATCAAAGCGTTGAAGGCAATCTGAAATTTCGCTGTTTGATATGACCTTACAGTCAAAAGAGGTGTCAAAGTCGATTTATTTTGCGGCCAAATTGTATCTCGAATGAATTGCATCAATTTGTAAAATGGTTCATTTTAAATAACAATGACAGACATTGTCAGTTTTATATTACATTTGCCGAAATTCTACGATATAACTAATACATTACTTTGTCTCAAGATAAACGGTATCCAGTATATCTTTATAAACTCAAAAATGTAGTATTTTGGTAGTGTTGGAGTTTTGCCTTATGATAATAATATGTGTACACACATTTATTTAATAAATTATTTGCAGGTATATAATGCTCAGCAAGAAAGAAAGTTATCAACAACAAAAACAAATCAATTTTAAATTCAGTTTCTACTGATCTCCATCAAACTCCTGGATAAAAGTAAAGAGTAAATCTCTAACGATTTTTCTTTTTTTATGTCAGGATATTTCTATTATTTTACTGTATTTTGAGAAACTTTTTGATATTCCGTGGAATTTCATGGAATCTAGAGACATATTCCATTCCATTGCAGGATATTTTGTGAAAATTTAGGGATTTATTTTTAGTATTTCGTCATAGTTTTTGATAACTTATTTTAATTTTTTAGTTTTTTTTTTGTAACATTTGTCTTACTGGTTTTAATTTTCTGGTCGAGCTCTAGAATAGAAAATTTTTTCACTTCTTTTATTGTTCCATAAGAAATTGCAAGGTATTTCACAATAAACCATTGAGGTTTCAAAATATTTGAAGGAAATGGTTATTCCGACGAGAAAATACGTGAATTTCATGATATTTCAGAAAGGTATTGCTAGGAGTGTTCCCTGAGAAATCCCGGGTATTTAAATTGAAGAAGTTGTGTATTTTGATATTTTCCATAAATAGGGAACTTTTGTCTACATGAAAGTGCACACTAATGATTAAGGATACCTACAGGGTGTGGCAGCATAACTTTTTTCAAAACTTAATAAAACCCTTTGTATGACTCAGAACATCTTTATTTGTATTTAAAATGAAGGCGCACACCTAACGGGGTTTAAAAAACCCCCATAGAAAAAATCACAAAGGACCAAATCGGGAGAGCGGGCTGACCACTCCAAATCGTCCCTAATTGAGATTATGCGCTCTGTGAAATGTTCCCTCAAAATAGCCATCGGCGCTCTTGAAGTGGGCACCTGTTGGAACCAAATGTTCCCAACTCATCTAGCCGAGGAGAAAAATTCCTGGCAACAATGTTCGAATTCACCGTTAGTGCGACTTCACTTTCCTCAAGGAACCAAGGACCCATAATTCCCGTTGAGCAAATTGCACACCACACCGAGGGACTCCAGTTCTTCGTGTTGTCGTACTTGCAGCTTTTCTGAACGTAGTGAACCAAGCGACAATTGATTTCCGGTCCGAGACAGGTGCCAACGGGGCTAAATTAAAGCGATTGCGAAAGGCGCGCTGGGTCGTTATCACAGAACAGCCGCTCGAAAAGTAGGCCTCAACGGCAAAATCACGAACGTTTTAAAAAAGGAAGTTATGCTGCCGCACCCTGTACATTGAGTAATTAATGCCATAACCATTAAAGCTTACCTTGCTTAGCCATAGCCTTCATTTCCTCTTTTGTGATGATAAACTTCTGCACCTTCACTACTTTTCCACCCATACTCTTTAGCTTTGCTTTCTTCTCATACACGGGTTCGGACCTCAGCTGGTTGAGGCTAGGAGGTAGCCTTTCTTCCACTGGAGTGGCATCTTCAATGACATTTGCTGTCGCGTTATCGTCATCAATTGTAATTGTGTCCATTGGTTGCTGCTGCTGTTGTTGTTGTATTCTAGAAGCAAAATCAGAGTTGAATACACAAGCCGTACAAGGGCGTTGAATGGAGCATTCGCAAAAGCTCAGTTTAGACGACTCTGGATACTTCTGAATTTCCTTCAATGGACCATAATGATATTAAATATAGATAGATTTTTGTGGAAACTCTCTCAAACACAAAATATAGAAGTTCAGTTAATACTTACTGTGCAAAATTCTTTACATTATGGGGTCTCTTTTGAGGAGCGAATTTCCTAGTATAGACTTTGGTACCCTCTTGGCGAATGATAGGCTTCAAACGTTCTGTATTTTCTGATTCGATTTCCTCAGGTTCTGAAATGGAAACATTATACATTGGAAAATAGCTATTCGCAAAAATATTTCTGTTTATGCACATTTTTTAATGTCTTTTCAAATATTGATTTTAAAGGTTTGGGGATATCGCAAACATGGCGAAAAGAAGCTTACCGATCTTCTGGACTGGCTCATTTGCTTCAAACTCCGCATCGATCTCATCCTTGAGAAAATCGTTAGCTGGTTCTGTAGAACCATCTGCTTCGTCTACATCGGGAGCTGGATTGTCCAGATTTACGATAGTGTACTCCTGGGAAAAAGACGTCAATCAGATTGGGTTTTCACTTCAGAAGCAAAGGAACTAGCTTGTAATTAATTATCAACAGTTAGCTGTACAATAGGTGTTAAAATAATTCCACCATTTTTCAATGTATTTTCTTGTTTTTGTAAATACCCAAAGAACGTATTTAGTAGAAGGTACTCAAACAATAAAGTTTCCACGAAAACCCCAAAAATCTTCAAAGTATAGCTTAACCTTCAGAGTTGTACAAGACTACTCACTCCTTATATGAATTAGACTGACACCAATTTGAAGTCCCCTACTTTTTTACAAAAATGTCTATGTCTTTAACTAAAAGTTCAACGAATGACACTAATGGAGAAACAATTGATTTTGGTAAGTTTAAAACCCTTCCTATAAAGACCTATTTAATACTGCCAGTCTTTACAGGTCTCGAGAAGAAGATGCTCAACTAGGCCACCTTTGTCCCTTTTTGCCGACTCCTTAGTACCAGCACTGGGCTGCTCCACAAGCCATCTACTGGTAAGTAGTAAGTTCATTCAGTAAAATTATAAAGGATGATTCGCAAGTAAGTGACCAAAAGTGAAACATCATGCACAGGACCGCATTAAAATGAACGTGCACCAGAGGGTGAGATACAGGGGATTAGTTGCATTATTTTTCCAAATAAAAATACAGGGTCCGGCAATCCGAACATCAAACAGCGTCGACTTTTGCCCACTGTACATCTATCGTTTCCCCCATACCCCAGTTAGACGGCGAAGTAGCAGCAGAATCTGCAAGACAAACTCCAAAAGAATTCGATGATGCACCAATAATCGATATAGTACCATCAGGTGGATCACCGAAACGTAATGCCTCAGACAGCTGTCGGAAAATCATTATAATTGGTGACGAATATGCAAAAGGTTTCAGAAAAGTGTTAGAATTATACACCGACATGACAAAAAGCTCACGTTTATCCCAATTTAGAGTTTGTAGATATCACAAAAAACGTATTTAACATCACAAAATATCTTGGTGAGAACGATTTTGTAATCTTCATGATCAACTCTAACAATATAAGTTACACCCCATCCTTAAACAAAGGTTTACATTGCCTCTTACCTCTCGGTCGAGTAACCAATCTTATTTTTTTATGCGAATTGACCACATCTGTCGACTATCATCTTAGAAATATAATTAATACTAAAGTCGATAGACTCAGGAAACTAAATAGAAACTATTCTTTGAGCCTATTCTATGACATCAGAGCTACGGGATCAAAAATGACAATCATCCAGCATGTAAAGGATATTATTTTTGAACAATTAAAAAATGTATTGCCTTTGAAAACTGTACAAATCAACATCCCCGACAAGTCTGAAAAACAGTTTTTTCTTAAGTAAAGCACTCATTAGGGAAGATAAACAACAGAATAATACAATACCAAAACCAAGATCTGTTAAAACAGTAAAAAACAGTAACATGCTCTTTAGACTACTACATCTAAATATCCAAGGTGTTCGCTGTAAGTCAGGAATCATCGAATCACTGTGTGAAAAGAATAAATATACAATGCTCTCTATAAATGAACACTGGTTAAGAAAAGATGAGTTATCCTATAATCATATCTCTGGTTTTAGATCTGTATCTAGTTTCTGTAGGGATGTGAAAATTCGTCGTGGTGGTGTGGCTATTTATATAGCAAATCATGTTAATGCCGTACCTCTATCAGATAACCTTCTGAATCTGTCAGAAGAACTACACTTTGAGGCGGCCGGAGTAAATGTGAATGATCTTCAGTTAATCTCACTGTATCGATCTCCTGATGGTAATTTTGAATACTTTATTATGAAACTTTGTCGTTTATTGGATGGACTCGATTACCGCAAGCAAATTGTGATAACAGGAGATTTTAATGTTAGATTTAATACGTTACAACACCAAGCTCAGGAGCTTGTGAACTTATTTAGTTGTTATGGTTTCATGCCAATAGTTAGTCAAAATACAAGAAACTCAAGTTGTCTAGATAACATCTTCATAAACTACGTAGACTCAGAAATTAGCGTTAATGTTTTTGATACTCATTATTCAGATCATTTAGCGCTTGACTATACTTTTAATTTATCACATGCACCGAAAGTACGTAGGAAACTCTATTATAGACCTATAACAAACAGCGGCCTTTTCAAACTTTACAATGATATGGAATCAACATCTTTCGAATTTATTAATGAAAAAAGTACGACAATCGAATATAAAATTGAAAAATTCATATCCATTGTCAGAATTTCGGTCAATCAACATCTTCCTATAAAATCGCGACTTGTTAATGATAATAAAAGCTCCTGTAATGTGTATTGGTTCAATGATCATATAAGAAATATGAGAGAGACTTTGACTTTCCTAACAGAGCTTCATAAAGACGATGTTACTTTAGTTAGTACGGACTGCTTGAAACAATTTAAATACAGTTACAGACAAGAAATTGTCAAAGCTAAGATTAAAGCCAATGATGACTACATTAATAAATCCAACAGACAACATGCTGCTTGGAATATCATAAAGAATGTTAAACCGAACGTGCACAACCAGGACTCCTCAACATCTCTCACAGCACATCAATTCAACGACTTTTTTACCCATATCGCACAAAAACTTTTAAATAAAATTACCCCATCCGATGTTTCTCCATCGCATTATATGAATCATCCTACTCATAGTTCACACTTTCGATTCAGGGAAGTTTCATATCATGATGTGAGAACTGCCATAAATAAACTAAAAAACTCAAAGAGTACTGACCCATATGGCTTTACTGTCAGGATTGTCAAAACCTTGCAAAATCTCATCATATATCCTCTTACCAAGTTATTCAATCAGTGTATAGAAAGTAATACTTTTCCGGATTTTTTCAAACTATCTAAAATTATACCCATTTTCAAACAAGGGGATACTGAAGAGTTATGCAACTACAGGCCCATTTCCTTAATACCTATTTTTGCGAAAATTTTGGAATTATTGTTGAAAGATCAAATTAATGAATACTTTGAGGCTAATAATCTATTTTGCTCAACACAGTTTGGTTTTAGGAAAAATAGTTCCACCACATCAGCTATTAACAGTTTTATTCAGTTTGTGAACGAGACTTTTGAAAACAACCTATATGGCGCAGCATGTTTGTTGGACTTGTCCAAAGCTTTTGATTGTGTTCAACACGACATCCTGTTGGAAAAGCTTCCTTTTTATAACTTTCATGAAACATCCACTGCAATGATTAAATCTTACTTGAGTAATCGACGCCAATTTGTATTCTTTAAAGGTTCATCATCCTCACAGTTAGTCGCTGCTCACGGGGTACCGCAAGGCTCGGTATTGGGACCTATTTTATTTTTAATTTACGTCAATGATATAACTAACTATAATGTGAATAATAACTTAATCCTATTCGCTGATGACACTACCTTGAAGAATAGCAATGCCTCTTTAGCCTCATTGATATTCGACTCTGAAGCTCATAAAAGAAAACTAGCAAACTGGTTAACCGCTAATAAGTTGACCATCAATGAAACCAAGTCTCAGATGATTATTCTTAGCTTGAGGCAGCACGACACTAATACACTAAAGTCCGTGAAGTTACTAGGAGTCTACCTTGATGAACACTTGTCGTGGAAACTCACGTAATCCATGTTCTCAATGCACTAGCAAAATATATATATTTGATAAGGAACTTGAAACAAAATGTCTCTCAGTCAGTTCTTCTTCTAACATATTATTCCTACTTTCAATCAAGAATTTCATACGCATTGTTAAACTGGGGTCACTCGGCTCATTCGTCAAAAGTTTTTGGATTACAACGACGTTGCTTGCGGTACATTGCTGGCCTCAAATACACGGAACCTTGCAAGGAAGCTTTTATAGAATTGAAAATCATGACAGTACCTTCTCTTTACATCTTCACATGTCTGATGTATATAAAGACTAACCTGAGCCAATATACTACCCACAGTGATGTCCACAGTTATAGAACCAGAAATATGGATAAAATCTTAGTACCTCATAGCCGTCTCCAAACCACCAGGAACGGCACAAACTATTATGGGATAGTTTTTTATAACCTGTTGCCAGACCGTATAAAGAAACTGGATGCGAAAGTTTTTAAAAATAAAGTTAATGCTTACCTGACTACTAAAGCATTTTACTCGATCAACGAGTATTTGAGCAACAATTTTTCAGACTTGTCGGATTGTTAGCAAATACAACCTACACCTGGGATCCTCTAGGCTCCTTGAACTTGCTACTAAGTCATCTGGTAAATTTTTATATCAACATTTCATATGTCTTACCATTTTAACGTATATGTGTGTATGTGTGTATATATGTATGTGTGCGTGTGTGTGTGTGTGTAGAAGTAAACATATTGTGGTTAAATGAATATGCGTGTATTTATGTACGTATATATGTCCTCCTGTTTTTACAACTTTTATGGACTGTATCTGTTTTTATTGAATCATAATGTCATAAGTTGATGTTTTTTTGTGTAATTTGAACATCAGTCTTTTGTCAGACTGCTTTTTTGTATTAATTTTGTTTTTCTTTTGACTTGTGTAAACACGCTGGTGTACTTAACACAAATAAAGAATTGAACAATGAAGTATGGTGTTTTTGCAACGACTATTACATGCAGCACTGTCGAGCCAATGTTTTCACGATGATTGATATCTACTCGTTCCGCGATGCCATTTTAGTAGCCATGGAGCCGTGGTCTGTGGCACATCGCGTGTTTATTTACAACACTTTTATTGAAACTGGTCGTTCTGTTGTGCTCACACAGCGACGATTTCGAAACCATTTTAACGTTGGTCGGCATGGTCGCGTTCCAAGACGCGATACCATTTTGAAGTGGGTGAAACAACCGGATCGTTGAGACCTGGTACTGCAAGGGGAAGAGATCGAACAGCGCGAACTCCGGAAAACATTGAAAGAGTGCAACAAGCGGTGGATACTAGCCCTCACCGTTCAGCAGTACGTCACGCTCGCGCTCTTAGAATGTCAGATCGTTCAGTTCGCAGAATCTTGCATTTGGACCTCCATTACCACCCGTATAAAATTATGGTTGTGCAGAAGCTGCTCCAAAATGACTTTGTGAGACGACACAGATTCGCAGAAAGGATGCTGGAATTGCTGCACGGCAACATCGTTTTGTTCATGAGTGACGAGGCCCGTTTTCATTTATCGGGCATGGTAAACAAACAAAACTTCCGATACTGGGCACACGAAAACTCACGAGAACTGCATGAACAACCTCTGCACTCTGAGAGGGTAACTGTTTGGTGTGCCGTATCTCGAAATTGCATAATTGGCCCGTATTTTTTTCGTGAAAACGGACGAACAGTGTCAGTGAACTCAGATCGTTATTGCGCCATGTTGCGTGATTATTTTCTGCCCGAACTAAGAAGACGACGCATTGACATCAATACAGTTTGGTTCCAACAAAATGGGGCGACTTGCCATACATCAAGAGCTGCAATGGGCTTTTTAAGGGAACATTTTTCTGGGCGCCTTATTTCGTTGCATGGAAATGTGGAATGGCCACCTCGGTCACCAGACCTTTCATGTTGTGACTACTTTTTATGGGGCTATTTAAAATCCAAAGTTTAGATAGACAAAACGCAAACTCTTGAGGCTCTTTCGGAACTCATAACGCGCGAAATTGAAAGGATTCCTCGTGCCATGCTAGAAAGGAGTATGGATGATTTTGCAATCCGTCTCCAAGAATGCATCGACAAGAATGGACGCCACCTAACTGATGTAATTTTTCGCACCTGACTATGGTATGTTACTTAAATGGCATCATTCCACTAATGTATCAAAATAATAAATTTTGATGTATGTTTAAAAATGAAAGTTTGTAATTTTTTTCAAAAACACCATACTTCATTGCCGGACCCTGTAGTTCTCCACTGTTTTTTTTTAAACACAAAAAGAAATCCAGGGGGTTCAAATCAGGAGACCTCGCCGGCCAATGTACAGGTCCGTTTCTGCCAATCCATCGTTGTCTAAAATGGTTATTTAACCATGCGGTTATGTCACAACCAACATGCGGTGAGGCACCGTCGTGCTAATACCACATTCGTACTTTCGTTGCTAACGGACCATCATCTAACATATTTTCTATGTAATTCTAGAAACGCTAAGTAAGAGTTTGCATTTAAACGCTGTGGCAATATGTGCATAAACAGTTGGTCATTGAAAATGAGGCACCAGACATTTCTAGAAAATCTGTGTTGAAACGAGTGGATTCTTACAGAACGAGGATTTTCTAACGACCAAATATGTTCATTATGAGAATTAAAGGTTCCACTCGTCGTAGAAAGCGATTCATCTGACCACAAAACCAAATCAATAAAATCTGCATTTTGATTATGCATTTGCAGTAACCACTCACAAAAATTTCGCCGTTGCACTTCTTCGCCGGGTTGCAGACATTGCACATTTTGTAAGGATGTAAAACTTGACACAAGACTTTGGGAACATGATAACTGGGCTGAAATCCGCCTAGTACTTGTACTAGGAACGTCCAACGTCCAATTAATCACCTCCAGTTCCTCTTGAACAGTATGTCGGACAAGGTGGTCTGTAACTCCGGGAAGCTTGGCAATTCCAATTTACCAAAGTCTTAGAAATGAAGTGTAAAAACCTTTGTGGTAGGTTAGCGTCTGTTAGGAAGTCTACGTTGATACTCCCGAAAAGCTACTAAAGCATTTCCATTACAGAACCCGTACACAAAAATATCGGCGTACTCGTCATTGCTAAATTCCATTTCTCAATACTCAGAAATAGACATAAGACTTGACTTTGATGTAATTTGTTTTATTTTTATTAAGGAAAAATGCGCGTATCGAAGAACTCCGCCACTGGTGTACGTTAATTTTGAGTAAAGACTTTTGAATCTGGACAATACTTAGGTAAATCCACATACCAAATTTTAGTTCATTCCAGTTGAAGATATTAAAAAAAAATGTTTTTTAATTTTAAACTTCAACACCCCGTATCTTTTTAATGAAGCCCTCGAGGAAAAAATGTTACATAGAAGACCACCTTTAAAATGCGGTCCTGTGTATAATGTTTCATTTTTGGTCACGACTTGTGAATCACCCTGCATCGGCAATAAGCTAATTAGTGTTTTACGTCAAAACTAAATAAAAATAGCTACTTGTTAAAACTATATAAAAAATTTAGAATAAAAACATAATGCCTACTGATTAGGAAAATTTAAAATTGAAATCGTTGATGTTCCGCTTTACATAGTTAACAGACTTACGAATATATATGTAAATTCAAGGCACCGTCAAGAGCTTATTTGAATAAACGAGTTTTTGCAACATTCGCCCAAAACTAAGGTTGAACAACAATCTAATTATTCGTTTTTGTGATATAAAAACTCTGTTGATTTTAGAAGCTCTACCCTACCATAGGATGTTATAAGAAAAATGACTGTATACGAGAGACTAGTATAGTGATAACAGACTTTTTATCTAAATTCTGCTTCATATAAAATATGGCAAAATAGCCTTAATTTCAATTCAGTCACGCATTCTCAGTTTGGGTGCTGAAGGCGAGATCTGCATCCCATCAGCTATAAAGGAGTTTCACGTTATCCATTAATTGTAAACCAAGCTCTACATTTAATGTTGCCGAAGATAACCTGGATAGAAGCAACTAAGCACTATCACCATAATACAGGTCAAAACGTGAGAACAAATAACAGCTGATCATTTAGTGACATTTGAGATGCGTACGGGTACCTCATACTGCTTCGTACTTCCTCGCGACGTTGAAGCTTTTGCAACGTTTTGCATAAAGTAATTATGAAAGTTTTTTGGTATAGGAGGAACCATTCGATATTATGACATTCATTGAACTGCCGGCAGTATAGAATTAATATAAGGGGGCACTTAAGTCAGAATTGATCGATGAATCGTGGTAAATAGTGTAACTGTACTCTTGAGCCCAGTCTTTGCAGCAGTAGCTTGAATTGAAATAAAAATAGCTACCTGAACTTCAGACTCTTCTCCCTCTTCTTCCATTTCTGTATTCCTTCTGTCACCATACGTCCTCAAGACCTCCAGAGAACCACTGTTTGCTCCGATTCTTCTCTTTTTGTTGCTGACACGTAACTGCTTCTTCGGAAAATTCTCGACAACTGGGGTTTCCTCATCGGCAGCTACATTTCCGAAAGTCATCTCACCTTTTTCTATGGCCTCCGTGATTACCTCTCTGAAATAACCAGAAAATTTGTTACTTCATGGAACAGTTCAAGTATTTTGTAAAACTTAACGCACAGATTTCACCAAAGGATACCGACGGCAAGTCGACTTCAGCTCGACTTCGACTTAGGTTGAATTGCTTTCGCGTTCCCTGTGAAGCAACTGCCAAGCAACTGACAGTCTTGTTAAAAGATTATGGATAAAGTCTCTGACTTAAAAGCAGGCGGAAAGGAAATAGTCTATTTTGGTTCTTTTATTATTATAAGAAAAACGTCTTTTACAAATAAAATATACCCAGATCAATCAATCAGTATCTGCATTTTTTATGTGAAAAATAAATAATTACATATATGCTATGAATCATCTGAAGAAAGTAACACCTTATATGCTAACATATAGATTGTGTCTGATGATCCCTCGTGAACTATCAGATTGGTTGTCACAATTCTTGTATCGACTATAGCTCTTCTGCTGATTTAATGGCTTCACAACAATGAACACAAACACGCGATGGGAAGTACTTTTTTCGATTTACCAACAATTCATGGTGCGATCGTCAGGGGTATTACGTATCATTACGTATCTTAAAAAGTGATATGTTTTTGTTTGATATTATATAGGTTTTTTGTGACATGTAGGTTTTTCTACAAGATGTCAACTTAATACTAGGTGTTGTACATTGTACTCGTTCTTTGATTCCCTGTAATGCTTCACAAAGTTTTTGAAAACGCAAAAAATAGGAAAATCGTAATGTATTAACATGTATTAACATAACCTCTCTTCAGAAAGGACAGCACAAATAACCCGTCTGGCACAGTCTAATAGATATATTTATGGGCAGCACATTCAGTAATAATTTTCTCTCATAGCAAATATCACTGATTTTATACTCATGCAGACCAATACACACAATCATCCAGATGTGATCTTGCTACTATGTTCTTCAACCACACATCTTCTCAGAGTATAGTCTACAGACTATCTCGCCATTCTGCAACCAACAAAGTATGAATGGGGAGCTGAATTGCAGCTAACTAGCGATGGCTTGAAAAGTGATGAGTCGCCACAAACTACACTCAGAAGTTAGCGCAGAGTTAATAATAAAAAGACAAGAACCATTTTTGATAAACCCAACCCAAATCAACGATGGGATAAAGATAAACAAATACGTTCACATGATCGCTCGGCAACAGGTGAGTAGGGCACCTCTCATTGGTGGATTCGATATCGATCGCTTGATCCTTCGTCACTACCCTAGCCTCAAAACCAATACATGGTGAAACCGACCGACGAGCATAATTGTGTTTGCATCTATAATATATTTGCTTCTGATGAGCTGTATTATCCGCCTAGCGAAAAAATGCAAGAGGAAAAACGGTAAGGCGTGCCGCGGAAATCGGTGGGTTGTCGGTATTGTCTGAGAAACTCGCTGTCAAATCCTAAAAGTTGATGATTTGCTCCTGTGAGGTATTCAATACCTACCACTTATAAGCCTTGGATCGGCATTAACCATTCATGTATCGATGACCACACAGTAATGTGGCACCAACACAGCTTGAAAGCTATGCATGTTTCAGCCTTTGGAATACTGCAATAGTATTTATTGATTAGAATAAAAAATTATGTAATAAGTGGATATGTTGCATAAAAAATGCTTTTCATATGTTCAGTAATGTTTTCCATGAATATATTGTGAATATAGTGTCATTAGTTGATTTAATAGTTTTGTATCCATGCTTCGACTGTTCAGCTCGAATGCGCTTACAAAATATCTACTGCAGATTTGTTTGTAACTTGCATACATTAAGCAATATATCTAGTACGTTCAAACTTTTACAATGACCCAATTATCTCTAATTTCAATATTTTTAATTAATATCACTAAATCGTTTATTACTTACTAAGAATCCCGTATATTTAGTAAAAAAGCTAATCGGTAGGTGGAGCATACATAATATTAATGTAAGATATGGAAACCATCTTACAATACCTATGTATGGATATAGATGTTTCACAAATAATTCAGTGCCCCCTTTGAGTATAGCAGGAATATTGATATTTTAAATAGAACTAGCACTTGTTTCAAACTTCATCTCAGACGTCATCTCCAAGAGATACAGCATCGGATCAACCCTTCTAAATCATGTGATCCATACGATTCGTTACGATTCTTTTTTAAAGACTCGTAGACATACAATCATATACCATAATAAGTAAGAATGTTGTATTTATATCTCAAATTAGCAGCAAGTTTTAGTATTAGGAATGGACGAGCGCTAGAATAGCTTCAAGCTCTGCAAATAAAGCAGTTATTATTGATCTAAATGCACAATGAAATGAAAATATTATTTCTTATTATTATTTTATTACCCGTCCAAATTTATTTGCCTTGCATTTGCAAAAATAATCTACAATCTACCCTACCTTTCTATCTGGTCCTCATACATCATCTCTGCATGCTTCAATTCGTGTAACTCCAGCTGCTCCTCAGTTTCAAAGCTGTAGTCGCACCTTTGACATGGGAATGGCAGACCCGCAAGGTGAGTGGTGATATGTTCTTTGACTTGAGCGGCTGTTTCGAACTCTGTATTGCAGATCACGCAGCGAAGGTTCACCATTGAATGAATGGCACTGTGATTAATAAGGTAATCTTTACGTCTGAAAATAAGTAATAGTTAAGCCAGGGTATCCACAGGTCGGAGATCTCGAGAAAAATGAGCAAATTAGTATTTTGGACAGAAAAATGGGTAAAAAATACGTAGTTTGGAAAATTTCTCTGCTCGTGTCATTGATATGGATAAAAACCCGCCCATCGGTTTGTTGCTGGTAATTAAAAATTGAAGAGTGTGGGAAGAGGGGGAGGTGCTTAACTTGAGCAGCGCTGCTAAAGGCGACTGTCGGCAATTGAAATGCTGGTATGCTTATACAGCACTCTTGAAAGCGAATGACTTTATCACAATTGGAGAGGGAGCGAGGTGCTTCCAACTCACAATATACACTCTGGTCGGTGTATACAGTATATTCAGATAAGAGATAGACCGGACATAAACAAGACCACGTGATCATCGAACGCTGTAACATTCGGCAGGGACGTATTAAGAGTCACGCAGTACATATTTTAGATAGTAGATGCTGCTTTGCGTAACTTTGTAGTAAATTAGCACAATTCGATGTGTATACGATTGGTGATGGATATAGGATCATGTGGGGGTGGGGTAAGAAATATATAATGATGTAAATATACATAAGGGTTTAAAAATTTTCGCTTCGATTTCCAGCTTCGGATGCCGCCTGATGTTTGGTGAAATACAGTCGAATATAATGTCAAAATGGCGTTTAAATTAGCCTAAATTAAAAATAATCGTATATCTCTTAAAATTGCTTTTAGAATATTGATTAGTATATTTTTTGATTTCTAGGTAAATATGTAACCAAATTAAAATGTTCAAAACGTAAAAAATGTGCATGGTTGAACATTGTCAGAAAGTAGATTCTTGAATAGGTTTTGCCAAAATGGGTTCAAAAATGTCAATAATTAATTAAAAAATACAGTAGCTTTATAATTACTTATAACTTACCGAATTTGATGAACGACATCTTTTATTGGAAAGATGAGCTTGATGAGCTTTCATCATCGCTACTGCCTGAAGCACCAACGTCAATAATGAATGACTCGACTTGTTCCTCTAAAATATTGTCCAGTTCCCACATTCTCTTTTCAACTTTGTCTTTCACGTGCTTAATACAGTTTTCCCATTTTTGCGCTGTTATTAATTCTAGTGCTTCTTTGAAAAGTCCTTTGAGGTCACAAAATTTAAAAGTTGTATTGTGCTTAGCTATATAATTTTTGATATTCCGCCTTGTGATCCTTGACAATTCTTAATAATCAAATTTGTTATTTTTCGAGCGGAGCCAATTTTGAACATCAACTTTCCTTGAAGCCGTTGTTGGGACCTTCTCCATTCTTCGAGAATGATAAGGCGCATTATCCAACACAATTACTGCGTTTTCCTCTAAGTTCGGTAAAATTTTTGAAAACCACTGTTCAAACGATTCGCCATTCATTTCCTCGTGGTAATCTCCAGTTTTCTTAGACTCAAAGCACCACAGACCGTCAACAACAAATCCATCCTCACTGCCAATATGGCAGATAATGAGCCTTTTCCCTTTACCTGGAAATCGAAGTACTAACTGGTGTAGATTTATTTCAATAAGCGAACCTTTTTCAAATGTTTTCATCACATTCAGCGAAAAAACATTGAGACATGAGTATCAGATTGCTGTAATTGGGATTATTTAGTCATAATGAAAGAAAGAATATTGAACGTCGTATGATTACTCAGCGCTTCACAATTTAATTTAAAGTTATAAACCTTTAAAAAATGAATGATCAGGTACCTGAAATACGCGCAAATATTAATATTAACAAATTATAACTTTATAAAGCTTAAAGTATGAATTAAAATGATTAGAAATATTAGGAACGGTACACAATATAAAACTTAGTAACTTTTTTTAAGTTTATAATATTCGACATATTTTAAGATTATATTAAAAAATTATTGAAATATCGAAAACACATAAAAACATGGCTTAAAAAAGTTCTAACAAATGAAAATGACAATAAAACATCCACGCATTTTATCCAAAGTTATAAAAGTTTTGTTACTTGTAATATGTTTTATCTGCCCCCTGGAATTAATGTTTAGAACCTTGTTCCCAAGGTTTGAAAAACATCCGATTGTTGTCTATTACTCGTATTTACCTGCTGGATTTTTTAATCCGGTGGACAGTCCAGCTAGAAAGGCCCTCCTGGATGAAGTTACAGAATCATCAACCCATACTTTACTTGTAGTGTGTCCTGCGTTTACCCACGTTTCATCAAGGTAATAAATTTTCCTGTTTTGATTTCTATATTTCCCAATTTTTGTTGAATAATCCCTCCTCCATAGCACAATTTCTTCTCTATCCAGTAGTAAACTATTACGACCCCGTTTTTTTCATTTGAAATTTAAATGCTTCAGTAACGCATGGAAAGTTGATCGTTTGAAATTTGGCAACGTTGTATCTCCATTTACCTCCTGCAGTACTTTATCTATAGTAGGTATTTCATTCCTAAAGAAGAATTCATGCACTTTCCTCCTAATCGCATGCTTATCAGCTTCATCCAATGATTTAACAATACTTTTGCGATGTTTACTGGTCATTTTCTCAGAAAAGGTGTGATTTTTTTTGTATTGTCTTAACACATTAAACACTGATGCGCGACACACCCCAACTTTGTGAGAAACCTTCACAACAATTTCTTTGATGGTTGATGCCTCGTTCTCCTCGCGCTCGATCTTATATATATTCAAAATGACCTCTTTCATTTCTGCACTCAGGTGTCTTTTTTTAGAGCGTTTCCTAGGTGGACTACAGGAGTTTACAACTTCATCGGCAGTATCTGTACTACTGGGCATTTTGCGCAAGCAGTTGATAATAACAATCAATAACAAAGTATAACAATAACAACGACAAACTCAACAACTTAATAAGATAACAAACGAAAACGTCCAAAGAAATATCAAATTGCAATGATGCACACGACATACGTAACACGTCTGAACCTGAATGTGACTCTGCCTTGATACGACTGCTCTGCCGCTCGGCATAGGCATTTAATTGCGAATTGACCAATGAGGGCTCCTGTTTTACGTCGAGACGGCGGCGTTAGCGTGAAAATCACCCGAACCTTTTGTTTACATCCGGTCTATCTCTTATCTGAATATACTGTAGATGGTTCTTGTATGGAAAAAATCATTAAAATTAGGGCATTGGGTTCAATTTATCACCATTGAAAAACATATTTCTTCAAAAGATACCCAATCCAACAGAGTATAAAACTGTGCCTGCCCGAAAATGGGTATAACATATGTACCGTGGCGACGACAAGCACTTATTGTTGCGCATATATACGAGTCGAACACCGGCTTAGGGCGCTAGTGTTGAAATTTCTCAGACTGTTGCTGCAGGTTATAGGATTTCCTTTTCCATTGTTGATGAATTTGGAGAATATGAAATCTCAGGAATAATCACAAGGGATGGGTGATCTTTCCTTCAAAGGTTAGAGTCTGTTTTTATTACCCCTAAGGGAATTACTGCAATCCTACTTCACAACATGACTGCGAATATGGAAATTGTATGTAAACGTCCAAATACAGCATAGGGTTAGACATCTTGGAAAATCCATTCATCAGTGTTATTACATGACAAAAACATTAAGAATCAAGAAAACCTTGGTTTCATTTTCAATAAAAAAAAATCTCCAATTGTGCACTGTTTTTTTAACCCAGCTCACCACTCGAACAATTTCGCAGTAGCTAGTTCTAACAGCAAGAAGCGCAAGAATACAATCTACTTCTGAGTAATATGGAAAATAAGGAAACATGTGGAAAGCGACTTACTTGACATGAGAAAAGACGACATAGTTCTGAGATTTGCAATCAAAAAGAACTTCGAGACCAGATTAGGAGATCAAACAGAACACTAAAGTCACAAACTGCAAGGGTAAACTACTTGAAACACGCGGTTCAAAGACCAAACAGGTATATAGGGGAACAGTTGTAACCCTGGACACAGACCACTTTGTATTTCAGGCAGAAGTGTAAGCATTGCACAAGTGTAAATATTGAGGGAGCATACAAAAATAAAACGATCGCGATATACACTGAGAGGCTAAGCGTTAAAAAGTCCTAGAGTGTCATTAGCACTGATTTGGGAATGCCAACAAGAACTGAACCCACTGGCGGAACACAACAGGATGATATACAAGTCGTGACAAAAAATGAGACATCATACATAGGACCGCATTTTAAGGAGGTTCTTCTATGTAACATTTTTCCTCGAAAGCTCGAAAGATACAGGGTGCTGAAGTTTAAGATTTTTTTTAGTATCTTCAAAACCGTCAACTGGAACGAGCTAAAATTTGGTATGTAAATTTACCTAAGTATTGTTCACATTCAAAGGACTTTACTTAAAATAAATGTGCACCAGTGGCGGAGATACAGGGGATTAGTTTTCCTCGAATCGTGCAATTTTTTGAATTTTGCTACAAATAATTACTCTTGTGTTTTTTCGTAGAGTGCATTATTTTAGTAAAAAACAAATTAGATAATCGAAGCTTTATTTCAATAAATGTTCAAAAAGAACGTATTTTCGCGAAATTTGTTGTGGCTTGAATTTGATGAAACGCATTATCTATCCTTTCTAGTAACTGAACAACAGTATTAATTTGTTCAGCATACACTAGTTGTTCAAAAGCGCCCCCCAAAAATAAATCCAGGGGGAATCAGGAGACCTAGCAGGCCAATGTACGGGTCTGTTTCTGCCAATCCATCGTTGTCTAAGATGATTATTTAACGGAACCTCATTTAACACATTTTCTATGTAATTCTCTAGATCATTTTCTCTTTGGGCTTGAAGTACCTCAGCAGGTTGCTATAACCGGCTGCGTGGTTGTGGTTAGATGTCTCCTTGAAAATTCGAGGTCTTCTAGCCATTTTATACTACAATGTTGTAGTTTCAAATGTGCATTCATTTCAGGCGTGATGAAGCCAACCAGCAGAAATACGCATCGCTCGGGTTACCTATCCTATTTTCTGTTCGAATCCACTTTCCTCCTTTTTGCGGATTTCGCCCAATATTTTCCTACTTTCTGTTATACAGGGTTATCCAAATTAAGTGTCCACCATTAGTAACTTTGTTATTAGTGAAAATACAAAGTTGTTTGAATTAGCAAACTAGTAGCATTTTTAACGCTGGTAAAAATGAGAAATAAAAAAAACAATTGAGAGTCGTTATTTTGATTTTTTTCAGTAAAATAACATTTTTTTAAATGGAAACCCCTGTATATTATATTTTTTCTGTTAAAGCATCAAATTTTAAACAAAAAAGCTTACAATAACTTTTCTCCTAGGTTACAAATTGTTGAAGTTATGGCCTCCAATCTGAAACAATTAAATTGTATCGACAAACTTTATTTTCAACATCAACTTATAATCTTACAAAATACAATAACAATTTTTTTTAAAGAAGATGCTCGAAAACACCACCTTGTTCTTCAATACATTTTTGGGCACGTTTTTCAACTGCTCGAACTGTCTTAAGTATGGTCCTACCATCTATCTGGGTTATCTTTTCCCTAACTGCAGTCTTTAACGCGTCAAGGTTATCGTACCTTCGCTTGTAAATTTGGTTCTTTAAGTAACCCCACAAGAAGTAATCAAGTGGGTTTAGATCTGGTGATCTGGGAGGCCACTGTATTGGGCCATTTGTTCCTATCCACTGATCATTAAAAGTAGTACTTAGAAAATGATAAGTACCTCTGGAGTTGTGGGCAGGTGCGCCATCTTGCTGAAAATGCAGATGATGTCTACTTATAAGATCCAATTCGTCTAAGAAATTAGTCAGAATTTCTGACATAAATTCCACATATCTTTCACCAGTTAGGGTTCCCTCATAAAAGAACGGGCCAACAATTTTTGAACCAATTATACCGCACCAAACGTTGAAACTGAAACGGACTTGTGGGCCTCTTGGATGTACTAACAAAAGATTTTCTCTTGACCAATAATGGTGGTTTTTTCTATTAAACATTCCAGAATTTGAAAAATTTGATTCATCTGTCCATAAAAGGTAACGAAAGTTATTTACATTTTGGCGACAGAAGCTAAGATACCAATGGCAAAAAACAAGTCTTCTCTCTGGATCCCCTGCCAAAAGCGTTTGAACTGGTCGGTACTTATACGGAATAAATTTGTATTTTTTTAAAATCCTTTGAACAGTACCATAACTGAAATTAGAGTCCTTGAGAATATCTGCTATTGAATTCTCACGATAAGCTTCAAAATATCCAATAACTGCAATTTCCGTGGCCTCCTATTATGAATTCTTTTTTTGCCCTTGTTTTAGCAAAAACATTTTCGTTGCCCCTAAATTTTCGATAAAGTCTCAGAAAATATCATTCATACGGTTGAATGCGAGCGGGATATAATTCACTGCTCTCAAGGAGGATTTTCTGCACACTAAATAGCATTCTAACATATCACACTTTTCTTCATGGGAGAACATTTTTCTTTAAATTAATGACACAATAAAGCTTATAAACAAGTATTTACACTAATGTTTGACATTATTTGATTTTATCATTGTTTTCCAAAGCCTTCTAGTTGCGAGTATGTCCAGTTTAACAATTTGTCGCTTATCTTAATGCTGTCAAATCGCGAACGCCATGTTGTTTTCATAGCCGTCTTAATATTATAATACTGCAAATAATTAAAAATATTTATCGTTATTTTGACTTTATTTTTGACTTTAGCGGAAAAGTCATTATGAACTTTTTTGTTTAAAATTTGATGCTTTAACAGAAAAAAAAATAATATACAGGGGTTTCCATTTAAAAAAATGTTATTTTACTGAAAAAAATCAAAATTACGACTCTCAATTGTTTTTTTTATTTCTCATTTTTACCAGCGTTAAAAATGCTACTAGTTTGCTAATTCAAACAACTTTGTATTCTCACTAATAACAAAGTTACTAATGGTGGACACTTAATTTGGATAACCCTGTATATAACAAAAAAAAAGAAATCTCGGAGGATTTTTCAATAGTTGATATTTTATTAAGTTCTTCCAAATCAATCAGTGTTTAAAGGAATTTTCAAAATTAAAAAAAACATAGCTATGATTTGCCATTTATTAATAATAAAATAATTCCGTCCTAATCGAACCTCATCGGTCCAGTTTTTTGTTCGTCGACTATGTGTTCCCTTTCAATGTCGTTTACGAACAATTTCAGCGACAATCTCGCCGACTTACTCCAGACTATGATGACATAGACCATCGAAAGCTCGAGTTCAAGTTATAAGAGTGTGCTTATGCAATACTTTGCCTTCTACCCAAAGAAATTCAAGGATATTTTTTTCTCCTAACAGTTAAGACAATTAACTATGAATAATATATATATAGTAGAGCTTATATGTATATATATATATATAAGCTCACATATCCATGAGGCTAGATCACAAGAGGCAACAACACCAAAAAAAATAAGAACAAAAAATTTTAATTTGATATCGATAAAATTGTATCCACATACCTGAATGACATACTGCACAAGTCACACTTGTAAGTATTGACAACATTGTCCGGCTTGGCAGACTTTACTGCAAAGTGAACGCGCATATGCCTAGACACATGATGACTTTGCACAAACGTTCTATTGCATATCTTGCACGCGTACGGCCGCAATCCTTCGTGTTGGGTGATATGGCGGGCCAAAGCTATGCTGGTACGGAATGAAGAGTCACAGTAGTTGCATCTGTGCGAATTGTTGGCTGCATGAGTGAGATTGTGGCGTTCCAAACCCTATAATCAAAATTAAGTGACGACCGCTTTGCCGAGACTGATTACTAAAAAAAAAGGTTAAGAGGCGAGACGCCCAAGTCTGCAATTTTTTCAATTATCTTATACAAATTGCCGAATTGATAAAATTACCTTGCTATATGAATCCTGGAGACGTACGCCCTCTCCCCCTCACTACCAACAGTAATTTAGTAGAACTAAGAATAAATCGATCTTGCTCTTAAAGGAATTAGTGTGCCTCCCCTAGACGCTAAGTCTTATAAATACTATACTATAAAATGTTACATAATGAACGTGATGTTCACAACCATAACCATCCTAGACATATCCCATCCACTTCTTTTCAGTCTAGAGCTATATTAAACAATAAAAAAGGAAAAATAGTCCTAAGGCAACAGGTTTTAGCATTTTCCTTTCAAAATTTTTAATAACTGGATATTCAACCATGACAAGTTGACCTTGAAGCACACAATACACGACAAAAAAATGAAAATCATTTGCTTACCTGCCTAAAGACAAAGCTTTTGTTGCAAATATCGCATGTAAATGGTCTCTGCTTCATGTGTCTTTTCAAATGTGCATCCAAAGTCTCTTGACTCATAAACTCTTTGTCACATCTGACACAACTCAGCTGTGGATTGAGAAATATGTATTTGTCATTGATTATTCTGAGAATTTAAATATAAAACTACTTCGAAAATCAATCTAATTGACTGAAAAAACACAGAGGCAAACAACTTTTTAAACATAATGCTATGAACATGGTGACCTTGCTATAAATTAAACTCCCCTATAACTTTTTTGTATGACTGATCAACAAAAAGTTTTATACAAAGCATATAGAATCAACATAAAAGTTTTTCATGCAGTGTATTTCATGTAACAGGGTGTCTCAGAAAAGAGCTATCAAATGAAGTTTCTTATTTTAAATAGAATATTTTGGTAAGAATTAGAGTTACTCCTTTTCTGATTCTAAACATATGTCTGTTATACTTATTTTCATTTCCTCAGACATAAACTTGAATTATATGTGTCATATGCAGTCTAGTATAATCCAAGTTTTCAACTGTAACTGATATGAGGAGTTCAGGTAAATATTTTAAAATGGGGGCTCTTCCTGTTGTACTGGAAGTAGATACCAAATTGATATTTCAACATCAACAAAGCTTCTAGTCCGGACCTGATTCCTAGCATTGTACTGAAGTGGTATGCAGAGGACCTTGCTCCAGTTCTTTCGCGTCTTTTCCAGATATCTTATGAATCCGGCACCTTTTCAGAAAACTGAAAATTTGCTCATGTCCAGCTCATAAAAAAAGGATCTAATACCGACCCTTACAACTAGAGGCCTATAACTCTGCTTTCTGTTATAAGTAAGGTGATGGAGAGGTGCATAAATCGCGAGCTTCTGGATTACCTCAAACGTCACGGCTTGATTAGCGACAGGCTGTATGGTTTCCGGCACCAGCGATCCACAGGGGAACTCCTAGTTTACGTCACGCAATTGTAGAGTAAACTCATCCAGTCTTATGGTAAGGCTCATATCGTTGCTCTTTATATCACGAAAGCGTTCGATCAGCTGCAACACGCTGCCCTCTCATGCAAACTTCCATCATATGACCTCCCAGAAAAGATTTTCAGATGGGTGGCTAACTTTCTCTCTGGCCGCAAGATATCCGTCGTTATGGATGGGCTCGCCTCTTCATCCCACAACGTCAACGCGGGTTTTCCCCAGTGCTCGCCCTTGGGTCCGACACTGTACCTCTTACATATCAACGACCTCCTTTCCTGTACGATCAATCCAATCCACAGCTTTCCTGGTGACAGCACTCCACATGCAGAAATTCAGAGTGACAAGCCGATCTCTGCTGCTGAGCTGGAAAAAAGAAGACTAGCGACGACTTCCTCTCTGACAAGAGACCTCACTGCTTGGGGACGCAACAATCTTGTACAGTTTAATGCTTCCAAAACACAGTACTGTACCTTGGGGAACAAAAAACGTCGTTCACTTCGGCTGGTCGGAGTCCAGATCACCGAGGACTTAATCTGGCACGAGCACATCTCGTCAATAGCGGCAGCTGCTGGGAAAAAGCAAGGCTATTTGTTTAGAGCTAAGAAGTACCGATAGACCTCACTCTATACAAGGCCTAGCCTCGAGTATTGTTCACACGAATGGGGTGCTGCCGCCCCGACAACATTATTTATGCTCGATGCTATCCAAAGGAGGACTGTCCGACTGATCGACGACTCTTCTCTAACAGACAGTCTCGGAACCCTTTGGCACCGGTGGGCCATCGGCGATCTAGCTCTCTTCTACCGCTACACCAACGGGCTTTGCTCCTAAGAGCTCTCTTCCATGACACCGCCGCGCGATGTGCCTGACAGACAGACCAGCCTGACTTTGGCCTCCCATCCTAACCGTGTCGAACTTCGTACATCCAGAACTGGCCGATACGACCGCTCCTTTGTCCCAAGGGTGCCGAGATTGTGGAACAATCTACAAGAGGAAGCTTTTCCCAGTTCTCCTAGTTCTACTAATCACAGACAGTTCAAAAATCGGTTTAACAAAATTTCTTTGGGGTCCTCATAGCAGCAGCGGTGTCCCGGCATTTAGGCTTCTGCCTGCGCGGCTGCATAGGTATAAAAAAAATAGTATGGAATTTATAGGGTATATTATTCAAATTTTTGCATTCATCGCAAGATTTCAAATATATTAAATGCACAGCATCCTATAGCTAACTCTAGTCGTGTTTGAGGAATATCAAATTTTGTGTAAAAAATCACAAATGCAGATATCCATAAGCCTATTAATTTTTCATATATTTTTGTCCATGTCGAACGATTTGTAACTGATCCCTTATAAAAGGGGGTATAATTTCATTCGATATTTCAGTAATAAACGGGTGAAAATTGAATTGAAAAAGGCCAAGAGTCATTTTTTTCAAAAGAAAACCAACTGCTTTTATAATCTGAAGCAATAAAAATAAAGTTTTATATACTGTGCAAATAAGTAGTTCACATTATCGGAATCGTGAACCATTTAAAAAAATAATTTTAAATAGATTGTTCTTAGCAAGACTTTCTCCACAAATAATAAACAATATGTTTAATAATATCCGTGTTTGTTATTTGATTGAAGCATATGGGACAACTTATAAAACATTTTAAGGCAGCACTAGGGCAATATGTAATTAGTAACATATGCGCACATGCAGCACTGCATTATTATTCTATCCTTATCCATGTGTTTGAAATTTAATTAAACATAGACGCGATAACCTATTAAGCAACACCTTTCTGAGAACAAAAAAGACATTGCATGAAAACCTTTATGATGTAAGACCCAATAGTTTTTATAAAAAAATCTTATTTTCTAAACGATCATACAAAAAGTTTGAGATGGTTGTTCATAGTGGGACACCCTTTGCGATAATATCAGTCTGGAACCAGTCTGAAAGATGCTTGTTTTACAAGTTGCTATAGGCAAACTGTAGGTTTCAAAAGCTGTTGAACTATTCAGTTTTCCAAACCATTCATTATGCAAGTCTCATTACCTGATTTGGTATGTCCATTTTTGTTGTTGGCACCTCACCAGATTCAGTCTCATCTATGCTGTTGTCTGAAAACGAATCAATTTAATTCATGCATTTCAGTTGAATGTAAAATGAACTGCATATCCAACTAATCATTAGCCTCACATCTACTAAAATTAAATATACAGTCTAGAAGTACAGTACTGAAGTGAAATTTATTGATAATGTAAAAAAGCTCATAGGTATAAAGTTTACAGTACACCAAAATAAGAATAATACGTAGTGAACATGTACAAATGATAAAATGTCACTGACCTGCTTCCTGTTCCACATCATCTCCAAGTCCAAAGATACCTTCACTTTCATGCTGTCCTTCTTCAACCAATTGTAAGTTTTCATCTTCTGTGACATCTACAGTTATCACCTCACCAGCTTCCATCTTTATTTGTTTGATTGTCCTTATTTTTGGCTGTGGTGGAGGTTCCTTTGGAGTTTCCACATAAGGGTGCTGACCTATGAGTATTGGCTGGGGTTCAGGAGGAAGCATCAACTGAAAATTAGTTCAAATATGTCATGCTCCAAGATAAGCACAAAGAGAGATCTCTTAGCCCATCAACTTTTTTCAATCCAATAACATTTGGTAAAGGCAGGGATAGTTTATCTAATTTAATGTAATTACTAATGGTCTCACCAAGTCCCTGTTTGAAGATTTTACTGTATGATGCTCTCTATAAACTTAGCACTTAAAATATGAGTCAAACAGTGGTCTCAAAAAATATACACAATCAATCCCTATCACTTAACACACTGAATATCAGACTAGGAAACTGAAGGATATAAGTATTTCATTAATTTTTAGTGCATAATTTAATACAGAACTCATGACTGACAGCACAAAATAATGCGTTAAAAGTAGGTATGTAGTGTCAGTCCTGTCGACTGACATAGCATCATTTAAACACTTTAGCAAAAATCACCAGTGGCTGACACAGCAGCCAATATGTTAAGGCTTATTAAACTCATGGTTATGTTTAAGCATATATGGACCACTCAAAATTTCTCAAAAATTCAGCAAGCCTCCACTGTATTATAACAAGTCTACACAGTATTATTACCTGCTCGACCCTCTGCAGATATGGTTTCGATAACTGTCCAGTAGCAAGGAAAAGCTTAAGAGCTTCATCAGCTTTCTTGCAATTGGTCTTGAATATGTATGCCTGTTGGGTAAGATTCCTACAGGTATTACAAATTAGTTGAGGCATTCCATCATTCTTGAAAACCTGAAATAATGATACAGCACATACAGAATAGGGGGAAACAACTTTCTGAAGATTGTTTTGCTCTCCACAGTCTCAATTAGAAAGTAAAATTCTTTTACACATTTGTTAAGGAGTCTCTAAATGAACATTCTTGTTACAATATTTGGATATCACTATGGCAGCTATAGCCCAGCGATAATAAACATATAGCACCATATCTTGGCAATGTATCGACACATAGGTACACATATTAAAATTTATCATTAAAAGGACTAAAAAATTAGGCATGAACAGCTGATTGTAGTACATGTGTTGTGGTCCACATGGCAAGAAGTAGGATTCCAATGCTTCAGCAATACAAGAATATATATCACAAGTATCAAAAATGTCTAGCTTATACCCGATTTCACCAGTATCCATCATGCTTTGATGTCTACTGAGGTGAACAGCTGATCCGCAAGTCACATTTTTATGTTACTCTACAACGTTGGCAATAATGAATCAGGTGTAAATCTAGTAAAACTTGTTTGTAGCATTCTGTTTTTTGTATGCAAATGAACTTTTCTAAATAAAAGAGCTTCTAACAAGTACAAAATGAATCTATAGCATACAAAAAAGCAAAACAAAATTATGGCTGTCTACCTGGCATTGACAGATCCGTCAGAATTATGTGTCCTTTGCCAATGTGGGATATTTTTAAATACTACTTGATAATCAGCTGTAATTCTAACGTAATGGATTTTTGTGAAAAAGAGTACTTATGTAGCCAGACCATACTAAAAATATTGCCATATGTTGCTGGCTTGTCTATTGCAGCTAGATAATGCAGAACTAAATATTGACTATTTAGAAACCTTATTAGCCAAGCTCTGAATCTTCTTTTACAAATGCCTATAATTTTGGGGTGTCAATAAGGCAACTACATTTATCTTTTTCTGGGGTTCCTTCAATCCTAGGCCCCTGCATTATTTAGAAAATGAAACACCAAAAAAGGATGTGTAGTAGGGTTGGTATGTACTTTTTTTATCTTTATTGATTGGTATGTATTAGGGGGACCTCGAAAAAATGAAAATGAATCAAGGAAGTGTATTTGTTGATCAGTATGAAGGTTATTTTTTCAGTTATTTTTGTTAATCTATCTGGTTTTAGCAAATAATAATTATGGTTATGGAAAATGTAAATATGTCTCTTTTAATGAAAATTGTTGTGGGAATATCAGCATATTTATTAGGTTATTGATTTGTTTTCTATTCAGTTCAATCTAAGAAAACATTTTCAAATTGTAATATTCATATTTCATTTTTTTGTTTGACTACCAAGCAGGAAACTACAAGTTATACATCCGGCAGATACCTAATTCTGAAGTTTTGTAGCAAACTGCAGTAACGTACTCGAACAAATTACAGTTTACTCACCTCTATCGTCATACATGCCATAATCTGTATGGGCAATGGTATAGAATGCTTACTTTCCGACGGATGTTTGTCATGAATACTGCTCAACTGATTCACTTTATCGCTTAAACAGAACCGGCAGACTTTCATTTCCCTCAAAATATTAGCGCGATCTTCCGTCGAGTCCATTTTGGTAGGAATTTTCAAGGAAAATCAAAAATTTAGAAAGCTACAGCAACGCCAATAAAAATGGTGGTCGCTTCGTTCTTCGTTGTTCGTTTCTCGAATGCGTTGCGGCGCCGGCGTATGCGTTGGCTTAAGCTTCGCTATTTGTCTACAGATGGCGCTCGTGATTGATTCGTCGAAATGGTGATGGGTATTGATGAGAATCTATAATCCATATTCAGTATTCGCAAATATGGACTAAAAAACAAAAATGGAAACATTACCAAACTTTGTCTTGTACGAGCCTTCCCACTTTAGTTGGCCCACTTCAAAATTTGTACCAAAATATGCCTTTATAAACTAAACATGACGAAACTATTTACTTCTAAGACAATTTATTTTCTCAAAAACATTTTAGATACACTCTAGTCGTAAAAATACATATTTGAAATCACTTAGACTTATAACTAATAGAACATCTGAACAAATAAACAATGTGCGAATAAATGTGCGAAGTTAACAGAGCAACAATTGAAAGATTACCATTGGGTAACATCACCTTTATTTTCTATTACGGCTGAAATTCTTTGCGGCATAGTGTTAACCAACAATCCCATATTTTTTGAAGCTTTTGTCTTAGTTCGGTGATTGTACGAGCAGGATGTTGTCGTAGAACCGTTTTCATCTCGTGCCACAAAGTTTCATTGAGTGACAGATCTGGACTGCTAGAAATCCATTTCAAAAGTGGTACATTATTTTTTCCATCCATTTTATAGCCTTTTTTGAGATATGGCACGCTGCACCATCTTGCTGAAACACAAAATCTTGGCCAGATGTCAAACATTCTTCCATCACTGGTAAAAGCGATTCTTCTAAAATTGCCAAATATTTGTTTGTATCCACATTTCCATCAATAAAATGAAGTTTTCCTACTCCTTTTGATGACATACTGCCCCAGACCATAATGGATGCTGGAAATTTCACTTTTCTCTTCAGACAGTCAACATGGAACGCTTCATTTTTTGCGAATAACTCTACTGCGACTGTCACCAACACAAACTTCGTATCGGGCCTCATCACTCCATTGTATTGCACACCATTGTTGAGGTGTCCATTGTCTATGTTCTTTAGCCCATCTAAGCCGATTTTTCTTTTGCAGTGGAGTTAATAGTGGCTTTTCTTTGGCCTATAAATAAGTTGTGCAACTTTAGGGTTTCTACTTAACTTTTTTCCCAGTTTCTGAGCCTCTCTATGAGTTGTAGACCTCGAAATTCTCCTTCCAACAGCGTCACTCCACAGAGCACTTAATTGTAAATAATTGCCACCCCTGTTTTTCACGATTATTCTTCTTAATGCTCTTCGGTCGGCATTTGTGAAATTACTTTTTTTCACATATCGTGGCTTAATATTAATTGAACCAGTTACGTTATATCTTCTAACAATATTTCTCACACTGTACCGCTTTAAGTCTAACAAAGTTGCAATTTCTGAGTTTGATTTCCCAGAATTAAAAAATTTAATTATCAGTAACCGAGTTTTCTCACTAATAACCTTTCCTCTACCCATTTTGAGAACCTTAACTACCCAAAACTATTTTAAACGTATTCTGACATCTGTGATTAATAAAAACAATTGTCATGGCTTTTATTTTTCACAGCCATCTATGCGTTATAGGCTTATTTTGCATTGAAATGAAAATAGGTTGATATACTGTAATTGCAACATGTGTTATTTTTATGCTGCAAATTTGATTAGGTGATAAAGTTGATGTTTTCTACTATATATTATCAAAATATTCATTGTTAATATTTTAAACCTATAACATCCTGCTACGTTTTTATTATTTGTGTTTGATAAGAAAAAAACTAAGATTTCTATAGTTGGGCCAACTGACGTGGGAAGGGGCTCGTATATTATATTTCTAATATTTGGTGGTTTGGATGCATTCGGACTTGAGAAAGATACAACTCTCGCCCAAATATTAAAGAGTTTAAGGATATTGAGACTGGAAGTATCTATTTTTGGACGTTACAGGCAAATCTTACGACGTTTTAAATTTTTGTGCACCAATAGTTTTTTTCACGGTTTTTCACACAAGTAAACAGATTTACTAATTGTACCTGAAGTAGAGAGATTAACTTCCCTATGGAATGAAATAATTTGCACACTACACAAGTCGATCCTTAATGCAGCTGCTGCTCACTTTTGCACAGATGAATTGGATGGCAGAGGACCGTTGTTTTCATCCACTTTTCCAAAATACTGCAATAAATCTGATATAGCCATATTGTAGCTGTATACTATACTCAAGATCAACTAAAAGTAAACTCGCTCATTCATACCAAACAGGTGGTCGTACTGACAATGGGAAGCAATAAATATGGAAGACTCATATACGTTGACCAGAAAATGTTGAACGCGGTGACACAAAATAAAAAAAAACAAACTTGCCAATTGAATATCTATATATGAGTGAGATGGATGTATGGAATTAATTTATATAGTTTACTACACCGCCAAAAACTGGTGTGGATATTAGATCTATATGGTTTTTCGGGTCTAGCAATTTTCCTACAGCTTCAAAACTACTTAAGAAGCTTGTTCACTTGTTTATGTACGTAATGCGAAAATAGATTTACATATATCGTGTTACCTACTTTAGTCCGTTTTCAAGTCTTCAAGCTTCTTTAGGAATCAATTTATTCGTTACAACGCGAGCGCATTGCACCCATCTCTAATTCTAGTGAATTTTTACCGAGGAGTTTGTGTTTGCTGCACTGCTGTTCCAGGTGTTACTGCGTTTGCGCCGATCGAATTTCTTAAACCCCTTATTTCATATTTGAAATCTTCAATATTTTCTACTATTAAAAATTTGTTCACATATTAAAGGAGATAATATTTCGCTTGTTCACCAACCGATTGATTGAATATTGATAAAATGGCAGAAGCTGAAGAAAAAATGGGAGAAACGATAAGAAGTGAAACCGAAACTGTGGAATCTTGCGAACACCTTGAAGAGGAAGATGAAACATTTTTCCAGGATATAGAACTCTTGTTAGACTGTGGAATACTTCAAGAAGATGTTAAACGATTGAAAGAAGCTGGTATCAACACTATTAAGGCTGTCCAAATGACTACACGTAAAAAATTATGTGAAATCAAAGGTATCCATGAAGAAAAAATAGACCGAATTAAAGCAGCTTGTTGTAAAATAGCTGCAAGCAATATATTCATAACTGGTTTGGAAGTATCCGATCAAAGAAAACAAGTGTTTAGATTATCTACTGGAAGTTGTAATTTGGAGTAAGTGGAATTCAATAAATATACGTATAGATATACTATTACCAACCTTTGACAGTAGGCAGTAGCAGCTCTAGGCACGTGCGACAGGGGGGTACTGAGGAAACGGTTGTATGTCATCACGGCCAAATAATATTTTTCCTGCTGGTTTGTTGGCGAGGATCACAAAAAAGCAAAAATATAAGCCCTTGGCTATTTCAACCTTCAGTATAGTCAGAAAATTATCCTACTGGTGATATTAACGTTTACAAAAGCGTTCAAAACCCCGATTTAATTTTCAAACTCCCAATCATTTTTTCACATTGAGGTAATATTTTTGAGTTTTTTCTATTCGTGGATTTTCTTTAGTGGCATCCAAGCAAATTTTGTAATTTTTTTTGTAATATCTCACTTTTGTTCATATTTTTATTATTTTTTGTGATCTCTATGAATGTCATTCAGACATACGAGGTCTGTAAATTAAGTGATGAGACTGGTTTTTTAAATTTTATTATTCGAATATAATTACAATTTTATATATTGTCACCCTCAAAATAACGTCCTTCTTAAGCTATACAGCGCAGGAGATGGTTCTTCTACTCCTCATACCATTGCTAGAACTTCGGTCAAAAAGTCACAATGACTCAAGTCAGGTAAATAAGGAAGCGAAGGAGCCACAGGAATGTTTTTTTCTGGTCACTCATTTATTGACATTACGACGTGACAAGAAGCATTATCCTGATGTAACACACGGTTGTTATTGATCTGATGAACGGTGGTGTGAGTCAAATATAAGTCTTCCCCTATCATTCTGACTTTTTATTGGTTCTTGAAGATGGAGGCCCCCCGCTTCGTGGTTCATCTTCAATCGACTCGCTCAATTCTGAAAATGCCTTAAACCGCCGACAAACCTGGGTACTTGACAAAACACTATCTCTGTACACTCGATGAGGCTTAACAAGAGTTTTCGTTGAACTGTACCCAAGTCTGAAGCAGAACCTGATAGCATACCGTTGCTCGAAATTGATGCTATTCATTTTTAGAGCAAAATAGGAAAAACTGTTTCACAAAAAAACGGACTACTTGTTCCCCTGTCTCCTTCCCAAGCCCGACGCCTTCAGTGTTGCCAGTTCGAACGCTACGTTGGCGGTCTCGTCACTTAATTTACAGATCTCGAATTTCGGTAGGCAACTGGACTAAAATATATAATGATTTTTTCACAGCCGATTGTTAGGAGGAGGGATCGAATCTATGTCCATCACAGAAGCGTTTGGAGAGTTTAGGACAGGAAAAACTCAGTTGTCGCATACATTATGTGTAACAGCTCAGATGCCTGGTGCAAACGGCTATCTTGGCGGAAAGGTCATGTTCATTGACACGGAACATACTTTGTATCCTTTGCGTATTGTGTAAATCATAGTATTTTATACAAAACCCCATCTTTTTGTAGCAGTATGAGCCAAAAATCTGAGAGTAAACTTGGCTACACCCATGTTGTATTTTGTGCCTGAATTTAAAAAGCTTTTTCCCAGTGTTTCAAACAAAATTTAACTGATCATGCCAGTCAAACAGGCCCCTACAATCAGTCCAATGACATTCTACCATACAGGTAGTTACAGTCTATCTGGCAACGTTGCCCCTTCCCATATCGCCATCACGCAGCAACGCCCAACAAAGTACCGCCAGTACTGCCACAGTACGAGCTGGGCAATCAAGCAGATCGTTACGCCGGACGCTGAGCCCATGTAGCAGAAGGAGACTCATATCGAAAATTAGTAATTAGTTTTAACGGCACACGTATGGGGAAACCTATGATATCTGTAATATGGCTAATAGGTGCGTAGAATTACCAGGCCTAGGAGCGTATAAATATACTAATATAAAAAACGAGATATCTAGATTGCTCGTTTTATGGCTTTTTCTCCGCGGCCACTTTACCGATTTTCTATAACAATAAAGCTTTTTCTTCCTTGGCATAGCAGGAACCGCTACAGACCGACATACAGACCGACAGACAAACCGTCAGATAAACCGACATCAGACACTCAGACCGACGGGAGTGAAAGACATGTTTTTTGTGATCTACATGCCATATAACAAAAAAACATCTCATTTTCGAAATTTTTCGCGATTTCAATACTTCCTCGCCAAGTGGAGTAGAATGTAAAAAAATATACAAAGTAGTACATTTCTTATTCCATAATTTATTATTTCAATATTTCCTGAATTTTATTTATATAGTCGGCCAGACAGGCTTCGTGCTATTGCTGATAGATTCAATTTGGATCAAACAGCTGTTTTGGAGAATATTTTATATGCCAGAGCGTACAACTCTGAACATCAGTTTGAACTGCTAGAGAGGTAAGGGTTTAATATTGTATTTGCTAAAACATAACCTGGGCAACTACAGTACATTTCACTAAGAACTACGGGAGGCCACAAAAAGCTCGTTTGTCTACATCAAATAGTGGACTATACAACATGTTTTGATGTTTTAAGGCTTTCAATGCATATAAATATGGTATCGATGAAAATTTAAAAATATTCTTGCTTATCTTCAATCTTGGGAAAAGTATGGTGTCATTTTTTCACGGAGACCGACAATAGACTCCAAATATCTAGTTTTCCTATTTCAACCAGAGCTTCACTAAACTTTTAGCATTTCTCTATGACCATATACAAAATCATTATCTTGTGTTGACCCAATTTTGAAAAAGTAAAGGTGTATCAGCATTGATTAACGAGTTCTACTTGAAGATAGCTAGCCAAATGCTATATTCGCCCATCCGAGGTGAACTGAAAACCATCACGTCCTAGAATTTGTCACAGATATCTCTCTTCGATCTGCGAAAATCACAGATCTACTTTGAAAAAGTTAATGTCTCCTAGACCAGCTTTTGAAAGTAGATATATGATTATCGCAGATAGGAGAGACATAACTGCATGGGCGCCCGCAGGGGGAGGCTAGGAAGTGCCGTGACTCCCCTGGGAACTCGGTTGGGCTTTAAAATTTACATATTTATTATGTATACGTATGTATCGAAGAAGGAGACTAAACCAAAACAGTGATCATCGCGTGATCATTGCGTGATCAGTACTCTGATATATTTCAAGAGAGAGGGAGCATAACTGTTATTAGGCAGAATAGGTCGAGCCCTTACACAAAACCAATGACAAACCAGAGGGTGGAGTGGGAGACGGCACGACCGTGCATGCAGACTGTCCCGGTGGCTGGTTGTACAGTGCAGAGTTCGCATCAGACTTGTACTGTGTGCTTATTAGATTTGTCAGTTTAATTTCGTAAAACTCAAAATGTCTGACACGGTCTGACAGCTGATGAAGTTGTTGATATAAGCTGCACACCGCCTAAAAAAAGAGCTAAAAGGCTTCATTTTAGCGTTAGTGAAAAACAAATAATTATCAACATTTATAAACACGAAATGCAAAGAAGGAGTGCATCAAGTGTTCAGGACATTATTTGCAAAGCTGACACCTACATATTTTTCAATACTTGTAAGACGAGGAATTTTAACTTAAATCATGTTTTACTTTTGTTTTTTTACATGCTTAAACTATATCGAGATAAGAATCAAGCAATAGCAAAGAATATTTAATTGATTCAATATTTTCAATTATTTCAACGTTTATCTTAACTGTGATAGTATTCTCATTAAGGTATTTCCCTATTAGCATACATTTTGTTTTAGAAGTATCTAATTTTTTGTTTATTTACATTTAAGCAATTTATGATTTTTGTCAAGTCAGAATTTAGCATTTTCAAAACAGTGTCTATATTTTCATCTGATATGTCTATTAATGTATTATCTACAAATATCTGAATTTTACAATATTCTAAAATATTACAAATGTCATTAATTTATAAAATAAATAGCAGACCTTGTTTAGTACCGTTTAATATTCTTGCTCCAATAATATCAAAACATTCAGTAAGCACACTTTTGGACAAAATCTCACTCTTATTTTGATTTGATTTAATTTTTGATATAATCTTCTTGAGACGATTAATGCTTATTGTTCTAAACTCACTCATTATAATGTGATCTAATGGGACATTGGCTTAGATCCCTGTCAATAATTAATCTTACAAGTTCGTTGACACTTTCTGTCAAATATGTATAGGTACATTCGATCTGCTATTATTTGTTTTTACCCCATCGGCGAACTTCATTCTAGATAATGTATTTCTTGTAATAGGAGAAACAATGTTTTTCAACGTGTTCCACATCTGTTTGCTATTATTTTTACTATCATCAATTTTGGCTATCTTAAGGTAGAATACGTTAATGAATGATATCTTTTATTTCATTGATGACCCCTATCTTGGAAAAACAGTTTTTGCAGGCTTCTTAATTCAATAGATTTATTGCATCTAAAAATGGTGTTCAAAAATATATATATAATAAATTTTTCGTCAACTTTGAATCATACCTATGGTAAACAATCCGTGTCGGTCGAATTTTGTTGTGTGGATTATCCGATTATTCTATAAGTCAAAAATAGAATTAATTTATATATGATTTTTTGTAGTGTTGCTGTGAAGTTCCATGAAGAAGCAGGCATTTTCAAACTCCTAATCGTCGACTCCATAATGGCCTTGTTCAGAGTCGACTACTGCGGCCGCGGCGAATTGGCTGATCGTCAGCAAAAACTGGGTCAAATGATGTCCAAATTACAGAAGATCAGCGAAGAGTTCAACGTTGCCGTGTTCGTCACTAATCAGATAACCAGCAGTTTCAGCGGGATTTTGTCCGAGGACCAGCTGTCTAAGCCTGTTGGAGGGAATGTTTTGGCTCATGCCTCAACCACCAGGTGAGAGACTTTCATGAGAAACTGCTTTTTTATATTTGCATCACAGTGTCCCAGAACACGTGAGATTCATATATGGAATATTTGGAAAGCTGAAAATGTCATTCGAGTATACCTTTTTGGTTTAGGCCTATAGCTTGTAAAGTAGTATAATTCCGATGTTCTCGATAAGACACGTGTTTTGGGCCACTCATGACCTCATTACTATCGAACCAAGGTAAACCCAGTTACAAAATGGTAACAATTGAAAACACCATCTCTAGCCCCAAATGTGAACGCCGCGCAATGGTAATTGTTTTGACGGGGTGTAAATGGAATTTGAATAAACTTTAGTCATCTGTCCAATCAGACTGTTTCTACCAGTTTTCATACTTTAAAAGTACTCATATTAGTACTCAATTGGACAAATTCGTATTTTTGTTTCGATGTGTGTTAGTTATGAAATTAAACAAAGTACAGTGCACCCTCTTTAATCGGAACACCTTGTTGCAAGCGGTCGATCCGATTAGCGGCAGGAATAAAAATAGCACAAATTTTCTAAATATTACTTTATTTTACACATAATGCGAAATCATAAGGTGAAAAAATAAACTATTTTATTAATAACACTTTTTTCAACGAACTGTACCTACATATTTCCTCGAATATACATATTAAGTAATTATCAATCTCTTAATAGGACGTACATATTATTCCCCATTTGTGTTAGCAAAAAAATGGATTTTTTTTTGTTTTTCACTTTTAATTTTCAAATCCAGTGTCTGCCTGCGCAGTTTTTGAAGTAAAATTATTCGATTATCTGTCACATATTAATTTGAGATCCTCATTCTCTACTAGCACACTTTTGGACAAAATCTCAATCTTATTTTGATTTGATTTAATTTTTGATATAATCTTCTTGAGACGATTAATGTTTATTGTTCTAAACTCACTCATTATAATGTGATCTAATGGGACATTGGCTTAGATCCCTGTCAATAATTAATCTTACAAGTTCGTTGACACTTTCTGTCAAATATTTCTTCATTTGTTTTTACCCCATCGTCGAACTTCATTCTAGATAATGTATTTCTTGTAATAGGAGACACAATGTTTTTCAACGTGTTCCACATCTGTTTGCTATTATTTTTACTCTCATCAATTTTGGCATAGTAATATTTTTTCTTTTCATCTCGTTGAAGTGCTGCAGATCGATTTCTTGATCTTATGTACTCTAGCCAATCATTTTCACTCCCAGTAAACATAAACTTCTTATAATTATAGTCTCTTTTTAATTTAGAATCCTTGATCGCCTGCGAGAATCAAGGTGTTGGATTTTTCCTTTTATAAATTTTTGTCTTTACTATAGCTTCTTTCATGCAAACTTCAACATTATCCTTGTATAGTAACTATCAACATCAACAAACATTTCAGTCATATCTGTCTCTCAAACTAGATAAAAATTATACGATTTGTGTAAGATATGTGCTCCTATTTCTCATATTAAATCAAGAATCACTTCATATATCACACGATTCAGCTACAAAAACCTATTTTTGTTGACAGTGGCCAGCACGTTAAACGATAAAAATATCAAACTGACAAATTCGTTCATTAAAATTTTTGTTATTTAGTTCTCGTGTTCTTATTTGAATTAAAAAATCATTAATTCATTACCACCACATATAGAAAACTACCAAATTAATAGTAGCATAACTAGTAAATCTATATTTCAAAAGGGAGTATTTGAATTTAATAAATTGAATAATGAAACAAAAAGTGTTCGAATTTAAAAACGTTTAAGGTGAAATTGAAAAATCAAAATGCATAGTGATGTAATTTTAATAGACAAGAATGTAAAATTACAGAAAGTGGATTGAAGAAAAATATGTAACCGAATAATTTCACAAAATTAACATTCCAGCATTAATGCTAAATAAATCTTCCTCAAACAAATCACCAATTGTAACTGGGCACAAAAAATTTTGGGTAATGGTATCACAATAGTCCATGAATATGCCACTGATTTTCGTGTCTGTATGTTTTCGTAACTGTACAATCCATGCTATATACGAACATATTTCTCCGAAAATTCCTGACAATGCAACTTTTACACTGGGTGTAAAATTGATTTCAATACGCCAGTGCTAGTACGTTCCTGGCTGATTTTACGGTCGAACGTACAGAGGCGTAGGTATCAACGAATTCGAAGCGCTTATAAAAAGCCTATATGTTCACATTGCATCTTTTGTCGCGTAGTCTTAATGCATATTTTTGACTATTTGCCTACCAAAGTGATAGCGCTGTATCAACATAATAGTAATTCTCATCGGTAGAAACATCTACCTTCTAGTGGCGTTGGCTTGTGGCGCTCTTTGCAAATTGTGTGAGAAGCGCCATGCCTTGAACAGTGACTTATGTGCACTTTGATCCTCACTACAGACTATGAGAATTACGAGACAAATAGATCCTTGACTGACTCCTTCTATCTAGCTTGAATTCGTTGATCTGTACAAGAAATTACGTTTACCGAAAAGAACAGTGTTCTTCAAAATCACAAAAATAAATCTCCAGTGTCGCATGCAAGATATCCTCGCATGCGACACCGGTCCCGGAACGAGAACAGCAAATTGCTGAAGCATTCGACATTTCCGTGGAAGATTCGAGAACACACCCTCGTCCGATATTTTTGACACCAAAAACCACAAACTTTTTTAAACCCCCTTTCAAAAACCTTCAAGCTCGAACCCGATTGTTCGCCACATGATCAAAATATTTTTCACAGATTGGCGCTGAGAAAAGCGGGCGTTGGGAACAAACGAATAGCTAAAATCTACGACAGCCCAGACCTGGAAGAAAGCGAAGCGACTTTTGTTATCACAACCGGAGGCGTCGATGACCCAAAAGATTAGAGTTGTTTTGGTTTTAACATAGTCTTTAAGTTCGTTGATTCTTGATTTTTAATTAATATGCATATATGTGTAATGTGTATAGATTGTAAAATAATTATTCATGCATTAAAGTGACTTTATGCAATTTTGCGGTTTTATTTATCGCTGAATTTGAGTTGGCCTATGAAATTGTTTTTGCAATCTATATTTACCAGAACTTCGCTTGCTGATATGAAATATGAAAATCTTTGTATGGATCAACAGCCGGACCTTAGTAAAAGTATAAGTGATGGGTGGCAAAAGCGTGAGAATGTACAGGATATTATTCCACTTCAACGTTTTGAGGAAACGTACATTTTGCGTTTACAAGCACCCTGTATGAATAAATTATGGGATTTGAAGCTCATTTTAACAAAAAGCTTGCTACTCTATCTACGAATAGTGACTGACCTATAAGTTGTCAAAGTTGAGTGCTTTGTCGAACAGAATATCACGTAGCTCCTAGTAGGAATCCAAACCCTACATGTTATGCTATATCATAGTACATCTCTTGAAGACGCTTTCAGAGTATGCCAAAATATGCAGGATATTCCATTGAAAGATGCATGTTTGAGTGTTTGCGTAGATGATTGATGAATTACTCTGTAAAGAGAGCGACATATTTTCTAAGTAAAGAGCGTATAGTTTTTAAAAATAGCCTTATTTATATAGCCTTTGGAGCTATGGTCTAGTTACACATGGACAGCTCACACTGCATATGTTTTAATACAACACTACTAGAAAAAGGTCTGGTCCAAAGTCCTATCCTATCATGGTTGGACTAATTTTCAGACTATATCACTTTTTACAACACTTTTAGTGTTTTAATCATTGATAACGTATTCTCTATGATGGAATATGTTTATAAAAGGTGTTACTGAAGACGAAAGTGTAGAAAAATTATGCACCGAACCTGTACAGTCTTATCATCATTATATATGACACATGGAAATAGCCATTATATTATTATTTCAAGTTCCGTTTGTTCTACATTTGTGTATGTATCAGTAATCATTCGTACAATAGTGGCAACATTTAGTAGGAAAGTTAAAACTAAACAAATGGATATAGATATGGTTTATCTTTGGTATAAATCTTTTTATTTATTTCATATTAAGCAGCTATGTTAATTACTTGGTATCTGTAAAACGCTCATAAATGTTGTAGCTCAATTATATATATATATATATATATATAACTTGAGACGTGGTCATTGTCGTCTAGACCAGTTAGGTGAAAAATTAAAGCTTCCGCTTTTTGTTGGGTACTTCGACAAGATTTAAGCAAAGAGGACTCTTTATACTTTTTTAATTCTCTCTAGCTTTCAATGGACTTTGCCATCATCATCAGGAGCTGCAATTACAATGATAACAGTAGCAACAAAGGTGTAAAATGAATTTAAATTGACTCAACTTACAGTAGTATGTGAGAATGTTGCTAATTGTTGTTTACGCATATGATGAGGGAAACGTCCAGTAACATGGTGAGAGCTGAATAGGTTGCACAATAGTCAAAATTTATACAAAACATGACAAGAACACGTTAAAACAGATTAAAAATTATTTTAAAAATTAGAACATTACATCGTGAAACCACCTGATGATTGCACAAATTAGTGGTCATGGAATGATGAATTGATGAGTGACATGAAACCCTTTGACAGAAGGCCGAAGGATGTCAATGTCAGTATTGAAAGATGGAACGAATTGTGGGCGTGTGCCAAAAACGTTGCCAAATCACTTCAGATGAAGAGATTTACAGAATTTTATGATGGAATTTGTTAAACCGACCAGAGGCAGTTGAATAAACTATATTATTATTAATGGGAATTTAAATTAACAATTATTAATAAATCGTGAGGAGAGAATTATTGTATTTTGAGTGGAATGAAATTTACTGGTGGAAACGGACAAAACACAGATTCTAATTATGGTTGTGAAGAGTTGAAATTTGGGGAGATATGTAAGTTCTCCAATTTTTCGCAGTTTAGCAGATATGAGTAAATGACACTCAGTTGTTTAACATCTGTCTTTTTGTTGATACAGTTGTCCCACATTTTCATGAATAACAACTGTATCAACAAAAAGACAGATGTTAAACAACTGAGTGTCATTTACTCATATCTGCTAAACTGCGAAAAATTGGAGAACTTACATATCTCCCCAAATTTCAACTCTTCACAACCATAATTAGAATCTGTGTTTTGTCCGTTTCCACCAGTAAATTTCATTCCACTCAAAATACAATAATTCTCTCCTCACGATTTATTAATAATTGTTAATTTAAATTCCCATTAATAATAATATAGTTTATTCAACTGCCTCTGGTCGGTTTAACAAATTCCATCATAAAATTCTGTAAATCTCTTCATCTGAAGTGATTTGGCAACGTTTTTGGCACACGCCCACAATTCGTTCCATCTTTCAATACTGACATTGACATCCTTCGGCCTTCTGTCAAAGGGTTTCATGTCACTCATCAATTCATCATTCCATGACCACTAATTTGTGCAATCATCAGGTGGTTTCACGATGTAATGTTCTAATTTTTAAAATAATTTTTAATCTGTTTTAACGTGTTCTTGTCATGTTTTGTATAAATTTTGACTATTGTGCAACCTATTCAGCTCTCACCATGTTACTGGACGTTTCCCTCATCATATGCGTAAACAACAATTAGCAACATTCTCACATACTACTGTAAGTTGAGTCAATTTAAATTCATTTTACACCTTTGTTGCTACTGTTATCATTGTAATTGCAGCTCCTGATGATGATGGCAAAGTCCATTGAAAGCTAGAGAGAATTAAAAAAGTATAAAGAGTCCTCTTTGCTTAAATCTTGTCGAAGTACCCAACAAAAAGCGGAAGCTTTAATTTTTCACCTATATATATATATATATATATATATAACTTGAGACGTGGTCATTGTCGTCTAGACCAGTTAGGTGAAAAATTAAAGCTTCCGCCTTTTGTTGGGTACTTCGACAAAATTTAAGCAAAGAGGACTCTATACTTTTTTAATTCTCTCTAGCTTTCAATGGGCTTTGCCATCATCATCAGGAGATGCAATTACAATGATAACAGTAGCAACAAAAGTGTAAAATGAATTTAAATTGACTCAACTTACAGTAGTATGTGAGGATGTTGCTAATTGTTGTTTACGTATAGGATGAGGGAAACGTCCAGTAACATGGTGAGACCTGGATAGATGGTACAATGGTCAAAATTATATGAAATATGACAAGAACAAGTTAAAAACAGATTAAAAATTATTTAAAAAACATTAGAGCATTACATCGTGAAGCCACTTGATGATTGCACAAAATGGTGGTCATGGAATAATTGACATTGACAACCTTCGGCCTTCTGTCAAAGGGTTCATCTCACTCATTATTCCATGACCACCATTTTGTGCAATCATCAAGTGGCTTCACGATGTAATGCTCTAATGTTTTTTAAATAATTTTTAATCTGTTTTTAACTTGTTCTTGTCATATTTTATATAATTTTGACCATTGTACCATCTATCCAGCTCTCACCATGTTACTGGACGTTTCCCTCATCCTATACGTAAACAACAATTAGCAACATCCTCACATACTACTGTAAGTTGAGTCAATTAAAATTCATTTTACACTTTTGTTGCTACTGTTATCATTGTAATTGCAGCTCCTGATGATGATGGCAAAGCCCATTGAAAGCTAGAGAGAATTAAAAAAGTATAAAGAGTCCTCTTTGCTTAAATTTTGTCGAAGTACCCAACAAAAGGCGGAAGCTTTAATTTTTCACCTATATATATATATATATATATATATATATAATAATATATTAAGATTTTTTTTGCTTTACCTATTTCAGTATTCACATAAAGATCTTACATTCATGCCAGATGATTATTACGTAAGCCCACAAAATAAAAAAAGTGGTGTGTGCTATGTTTTTGCTATGTACTTCTTTTCGCTGAACACGCATCTGAGGTCAAAATTGTCGGTAGGTGGTAAAATTTGAGAGTAAACGATACACAGGTCCACAAAAAATAAAAAGTGGTGTGATGTGCTGGGGTCTGACTCTATACTCTTTCCATGTATCTTCTCCCTCTAAGGATATGAATCTGAAGTCAGAATTATAATGTCATCAAAATGAAAAATGTCGATATTTTTGAGAGATCTCTGAACAGATGCACATCCACAAAAATGCCAAATATGTTATCTTAATGCATCAAGAAATACTTTCTTATTTGTCCACCGACCCCCAATTTTGACTTCAGATTCGTGTTCAGCATGAAAAAGTGCATGAGAAAAACATAGTAGGACTCCAAGTACACACCATTTTCTTTATCTTTCAGGTCTGTATTATTAGAATATTGAAATCCTGTATACCAGATAATGGTCTAATACCTACAAGTATTTGAAAAAAATGAGTGTAGATAACTCAAGTAATGAATACTGCTGAATTGGATATGTAGTTCTTGTATTCGATAAACGATCAACCAGATAAAGAGTGGATCAAAACGTGTTGGTGAACGGCAAATAAATAATTAATTGTGGAAGTCTGGGCTTCAGATAAATAAATATGCTAGGTACCTTAGACACTTTGGTGCTGTTACGATCTGACGAAGAAATGTAACTTTGTCATATTTTATCTCTCGGTAAGGCTAAATGCGTGCTTTGAAAAAAAACTACCTACGCATAAATAATGTATTGTCATTAGCGTCCTTAATAAATCATATTTCAATCTTAAATAAATACATCTTATACACGTAAAAAATGTTTTATTCACTAATCATGAATATACATATAGACATAAGTATACAATACTATCTACTATAGTATAAGTATATAATACCATGTTATCAAAAACATGCACATTCTAAACTTTCTCATTTTTGCACGTTTGCGAGTTTTCGTTCCGGCGTAGTATAATAAATATTTAAAACTCAGTGTGGCTTATTGCTTCATGAAGTATCTGTTTATAGTATTTCATCTTTTTACCCTGGTATTAACATTTAAAAAACCCTGAATAATATAGCACCTCCTAAGCCACTGTTTGTGTATTGTAGAGGTGCATAAGGGCCCGCTTAAGCGGCCTATGCACTGGCTCCTTATGGTGGCCGGGATGCCTCTAAAATTCAAGATTCATTCATTCATTCAAGCCACTGTTTAAATCGTGGTGTGATGATAACAAAGGTCAGCGTTGCCTACCACTCAGATTATACACGCTACGCGGATGTTTTCACAGATAAGGCAATGCAAAATTTTCTATTTACATAGTAATTCCTTACATTTTAAGTGTTATCAGTGATACCTAATGCGCATTTTACAAATTTTTGTTGCTTAATATGTATTCAACATACTAAGTTTCACTCTCGTTTACGAAAATGTCCCAGAAAATCTTCCGCGAGCCAGGATGCGGCAACAGAGCCTAGTTCAGCTTTTTAAAGGTGTCGTTTGTTGAACTGTCACTTATTTGCGCGAAGTGTGTTGTGAAGGGATTTTTGAAAAACTTCACTTTTTAGAATTTTATTTGACAAGAAATACTAAAATGCCTGAGAACAAGCTTCCAAACGGTCACAAGGACTTCGTGAAAGTGTGGTGTGATGGTTGGTAAGTCCAACTTTCTATTAGGAGTGTCTTGGAAAATCGATAACAACCCCTTCAGTTTTCCTCTATTTTTGACGACGTAAGTGAATGGACCACTGAGAAAAGTTCATTTTGCAATAAAATACGTAGTTTCTTTTATTAACTGGATAATTCAATTACCTAGTATTCGATGAGAAACCATTCATTTCCGCACAACACATAACCTTAACTTCTATAATTAGAAACCGTATTTATTTGCTCAGTATAATAATTGTTTGACGTGGTAATTGCTAGTTCCCTTTACTGCATTATTACTCATTATTGAATTTACTTGCTTGATCATTTAGGTGCGATCTTTCATTGAGGATGATTTAGGAAATTTTTGAATACTGGTTTCTGAGCACTTCAAACAAGTATTATCAATAATCTCTTTGTAATATGTAGTGGGATATAGTAGACTGATGTTTCCTCAGTTACTTATCGCGTTTTATCATGTTTCCTTATTAAAATAAATTGTGCCTAATATTATGTTGTGGGAATCAGTATTATATCTTAATCTGTATATATGTAATTTGTTATGAATGGATTTTCATTGAAAAAATATTCCTCTTATGAGAGCTATCCAGTGATTCTTTTTGTATTTATTAATAGAAAAAAATATTTCCAAATTGTTTTGAATGATACTCGAGACTGCCACATCCATTATTGCATATAATTAATGTAAATATTAATTTACAGTTCACAATGGAGTAGTAGAAATAACCCAAAGGTCATTTAGTTTTTTCCTTTAAGGATCATGAAAAACAATGGTACTTAATATTTCTAGAGTATAAATTAGTCTCGTTACTAAGATATAGGGCGTAGTATATTTTTATGCCATTGATGAGGCATAATATGGACATAGCATAAATACAGTGTTCAATCATCACTAACTTCAGGATATTTCCAAATCACAAGTTGAAAATTAAATGATTAAAAAAAGTCAGTGGACTAGAAAGTAATTTTCTTATTCCTGATTCGGGAGTGAAAATATCCCAATTTATATACCCCTGGTGTGGTTTCTGGCACGAATATTTTTTATAGTTATTATTTATGCTTTGAGTAACACATGTACAAAATTTTATTTGATATCTTAGTTCAGTCTGAAGATATAATTCTTTTTCAATTTTAAAATTCTAACTTCAACATCTTCGACTTTTCATATTATTTTAGATCTACTTTATGTCATATTGTTACAGTTGTCTGAATCACTCTGTATAGCTTATTAATACTGGATATTTGGAATATGAGGAATAGTTTCACTATCACACAATTTTTTAACTTCTGTATATAATTTGACAAAAATTTCACTCACATCATAGTAATAAATGATCTAATTTATTATTTTCTCAGTGCATTGTATCATGACTATCAATTTATAGCGTTTAATAATCACTGACAAGCATTTATTCACCAAACTAAAAAATTTCATCAGTGTGGGCTTTCTTATAAGGCATCATAATAACAAGTTCATATAATGTATTACAAAACTAGTTTATTCCTCTATTTTCATGTGTTTGTGGGGTATTTTGGAATGGTATATTCATATTATGTCAGATAGTAGTAGTTAATATTTCTTAATAATAATGTAAGGTCACATATTCAAGCTCATAGTAAATGTTTTTGTAATTATCCTATCAAATTAAATCAAGTTAAAATGCCTGTTTAATCAGTGGTATTGAAAATGTTCACAGCTGAATACAATATTATACTTCTTACTGAACTATTCTCCTCAAATAATCGCAATAGATATAAGCAGAGTAACAGGACAATAGAGCATATAAAAGTAATAAAAACAAATTGGTATGTATAAAGAACTTAATATTGAAGTAATAAGAAAGTATTCATCTTCATTAATTATTGAATTAAGTTATTGAATACTCATTACACAGCATGTGTATATTCTAGTGTCACTTATTAAATATTTTATCAGAACAGTGGAACTTGTTTATGAAACTATTTCATGTATAAGAATTTTGCAACTCAAGTTATATGTATGGATGTCCAACTATCAACTGACCCCTTTTCTAACTTTTTTATATGACCTAGAAGAAAAAGTTATATGTGTATATGTATAAATATATAAAGATATAAGGGTCATACTGCAGAAGGTGCATAACAAATAGAAAAATAATGGGCAAATTTCTCAAAATGAAGGAAAGTGAATTCGAACAGAAAATAGGATAGGTAACCCAAGCAATACGTATTTATGCTTGTTGGCTTCATCAGGCCCGAAATGAATGCACATGTGCAACCACAAAAATAGATACACATACCCATACATCTGGATACGGGTGTAACCTGAGGAAATTAAAATGGAGAGGAAAAAAGTAAAACACGATGTCCCCAACAAGAGCCAACCTACACATTGTAGTATAAAATGGCTAGAAGATCTTGAATTTTCAATGCAGAAAAAGGTATATAAAAAATAGAAAAATGAAGGGCAAATTCTGCAAAAAGAAGGAAAGTGAATTCGAGCAGAAAATAGGATAGGTAACCCGAGCGATACGTACTTCTGCTTGCTGGCTACATCAGGCCAGAAATCAGTGCACATATGCAACCACAACAGTAGATACACATGCCCATACATCCGGATACGTATGTAACCTGAGGAAACGAAGATTTATAGCCGGTTGCCTCATACATACTGAGCCGTATAACTGTTGGATGTCTATACTCTAACTAACAGAAAGAGTCCGCAGGACCGCTTTTACGAACGATGACGAATAGTAGTAGCTTTGGTACAATTGCAGTCAGTCGCGCCAGTGTTGTTGAACTGTTGATAGATAGTATCAAACAATTGAGATAAATCTGATGACATCTCTCATATTTTATTAAGATTCATCTAGCGCTTTTGTATTTATAATAAGATAAAAAGTAAGACCCGCTGCTGCAAACTTAGTACTGCGTATTTAAAAAAAAAACTTGTCCGAGGTTTGGGGTAGTGAATTAAGCCATGCTCTGTGGAGATCATTTTATGGTGGCTAAACGGGATTTGTTAAGGCAGAGATATGGACTTGAGATTTCATATTGAAGAAAAATACAAGTTTTATACACTTCCATCACAGTTCTTACCAATTATATTTCTCTCAAATACTAGTCATTTTCTAGCTTTATGTCCCATAGCAAATCCTATTTTGTTTAGACAATAAATTGTAAATCCTTGTTACATGATAACAAATTAATGCAAGTTCCTGATAAACTCAATATGCCTGATAACAATTCTATGCCACTGGAGTTGACTACGTTATCGTTATCCTTTATTATTCAATCCTATAATAAACACTTTTTGTGACAGCAAAAGGAAACTTCGGTTTGGTACGTTTTTCTAATCTGTCACATGATAAATTGAAAGTTTTCCAGCACAAAATGTAATTCCCCTCAAGTTCCCATATCGCGCATTCAAGATACGCTAACTATAAGAAAGATGCTGTCTGAGGATCAGGTAGTCTCATGACAGATAGTCGATTTTAATAAATGATTTCATATTAAAAGTTTTCTGTATGCTGCGAATTTAAAAAACATAAGCATCTTGGTCATTAATATTATGCCTCTGTGCCGCCGGAATCCCGTGAAAATCTTGGCAACTAGTACCACAGTTGTCAGTGGCCGGTTATGAGCGATTTGGATATATACATATATACATTTTTTTTTTTGAAACGTGGTCATTGTCGTCTAAACCAGTTAGGTGAAAAATTAAAGCTTCCGCCTTTTGTTGGGTACTTCGACAAAATTTAAGCAAAGAGGACTCTTTATACTTTTTTAATTCTCTCTAGCTTTCAATGGACTTTGCCATCATCATCAGGAGCTGCAATTACAACGATAACAGTAGCAACAAAAGTGTAAAATGAATTTAAATTGAATCAACTTACAGTAGTATGTGAGGATGTTGCTAATTGTTGTTTTCGTATAGGATGAGGGAAACGTCCAGTAACATGGTGAGAGCTGGATACATGGTACAATGGTTAAAATGATATAAAATATGACAAGACAAGTTAAAGACAGATTAAAAATTATTTAGAAAACATTAGAGCATTACGTCGTGAAGCCACTTGATGATTGCACAAAATGGTGGTCATGGAATAATGAGTGAGATGAACCTTTGACAGAAGGCCGAAGGTTGTCAATGTCTGTGTTGAAAGATGGAACGAATTGTGGGCGTGTGCCAAAACGTTGCCAAATCACTTCAGATGATGTGATTTTCAGAATGTTATGTAAGAAATTGTTAAACCCACCAGAGACAGTTGAATAAACTATATTTTAATTCATGGGAATTTTAAATTAACAATTATTAATAAATCGTGAGAAGAGAATTATTAGATTTTGAGTGGAATGAAATTTGTTGGTGGAATCAGCCAAAACACAGATTATATTTATGGTTGTGAAAAGCAGAAATTTGGGGAGATATGTAAGTTCTCTAATTTTTCGCAGTTTAGTTTTCCCTCATCCTATACGAAAACAACAATTAGCAACATCCTCACATACTACTGTAAGTTGATTCAATTTAAATTCATTTTACACTTTTGTTGCTACTGTTATCATTGTAATTGCAGCTCCTGATGATGATGGCAAAGTCCATTGAAAGCTAGAGAGAATTAAAAAAGTATAAAGAGTCCTCTTTGATTAAATTTTGTCGAAGTACCCAACAAAAGGCGGAAGTTTTAGTTTTACATATATACATATACATATATATACTCTCTCTATATATATATTTATATATATGTATATATATATTATAAACATGGTGTTGTATAATCACTCATCAAATATATGTCAAACCTGACTGCCGGCGATTATTTTAAGTACTAAACGATAGCACGCAGATATTTGAAAATTAACAAATTGAAGCTGCAATGTAGTCTGTGCCAATACGACTGTTTCTTTACTGTTTAATGTACATTGGTGATTACACTCGGAACCTTTAAAAAATCCGGTGTCGTCGTCACTGTTTATAATATAAATATAAAAACTTTGCGTTTGTGGATCCTATGCCGACATTGCAAATCGCGTGCATGTATATAGCGTAAGCCCTTTTGATAAAAAAATCCGCTTACATGAGTCGTACGATCTGGTCGGAAGTAACAAGCAACTGAAGTCACAGTAGCCGAAAGAAGAAAAAGTAGCATCATTGTTAGTCTTCGTCTTTGGTTATTGGTTAGCAAGAATGCGAAGGGACAGCGGTATAACCACAGATAGGTTTCTCGAGTCATTGAACAAGTTTGCTTTTCGTGACAAGGCTTTGCTCTAAAGGCCGTCTGTTACCATAAAAAGTTTGTGCTGATTTTAGTACGCTAAATTTCTTACAAAATCTAGGATAGTGTCGGACAGCATTTAGTACAAAATATTGCGTGAACTATTTTTGGCAACCTGTTTGATTTGATTCTAAAAGTACGCAGAGGCATACTGCACATTTTGACTGTGCAGTGGCCGCTAGAAACACAGATCATTTGAAAACGGGCGTCCGCACCTGTATTATGTAACTTAAAAGTTGACATTATCTCCATTTTTTATGGAATTTGATTTTTGATTGATTGATTTTTTTGATATCATGTAGGTTGTCTTATAAACTGTCACATTTGAACTAGCTAACATTTTCTTCATGCTCACTTGCAGTATGCGCGGAATAAACTAGCGACTACCTAGTGCACAAGTTGGCGGTTTTTTGACATTATATCGGTTTTTTAAGTAATAACCCTGCTGTATTGTGTAGCGATTTGATCGTCATTCTTGTCACTTACATATGTACTAGATATGCGTTAGCCTACGCGTACTCGTTGAGAGCATAATCTGTGGAGCTATATATAATACAGAACTTACCGCTTAGGCCATAGAGCTATGAATGGACTCGGACACGGATTAAGTATCTTGACGTTTAGGAAACTCACACAGCTGCTACAAGAGAACATGAACTGAATGAAAACTAGTTCCAAACTGACAATTATGACGATCTGATCGCTATCCCTATCAGTATGCAGTTACATAATAAGGATGCTGGCTTGGATTTGGGATAAGCAATATGTAGCAGTAGTAGTAGGGAAAACCATGGAAACCACTGAGCTGTCGACAAAACTAAAAAGATAATATTTGGCTGAACTTAACACAAGAAATAAGGTCTTATATATCAGGCTGACCAAACATATCAGTGTTATGACGTTTCTGAGGTGCACGTAGAACTGCACTATTATCATTGTAAAAACTAGTCTGTGGCTCTTGTAAGATTGTTTGACTGAAATAAACTTTTGTTTATGAGGTCATGAATGATACAAACGAAATATTTCGACTGGTCTGTTTCGACAAAAACTAAACAAAGCTTGCTGACTTTCAGTTATGACATGGTCCATTTTGGCCATGCCAACTCTCTGCGTCAGGCCAAAGCTCTAGGGGATTACCTGATCGTGGGTGTGCACACAGATGCAGAGATCACAAAACATAAAGGACCACCAGTGTTCAATGAACAAGAGCGGTACAAAATGGTACGAGCCATAAAATGGGTCGATGAGGTAAGCACTTTCTTGACAACAGCAGAATTTTTGTCTCTATTTAGCAGCTCAAATAATTAGTAGGGACCGAAAGCAACTGCGACCAATTGCTGGCACTGTCGCCACTATACTACATATAACTATCTAAAACTGTAATGACTCATCGATGTTCACGTGAACATCACTTAACTACCAGTAGTCGGCTGTTCATAGGTGGGGTATGAATGTTTAACATGGGTGAACTAGATTTGTCACATGCTTAATAAAGAGTGGTTTGAAACATATTGTAAGTAAAAAATTTGGGAATTACCTTTATTCATCGTCGCTTCCACTTACATCTGACAGTAATAAACTGTCGCTATCGCTTTCCTCGTTGAAATTGACTATAACAGTTCACAGTAGTAGGGCGGTAACCGCAGCACAGTGACACCACATTGACGGGCCATCTCATCAGTCACGTAACTAATGTTCGCAGGTTTGTGCTGTTTAATTTTTTCATACAATTCCGCTTTCACACACGAATCGTCAAACGGGATTCCTTTTTCGCGCAACCATTGCTGCATGTCACTTTTTCGAGATCCCATAGTCGGTACACGTTCGGCTCGACGACTATGGTAGGAAGCATTATCCATGACGATCACAGAGTTGGGCTCAACTCGCTGAAGCACCCCTTGAAACCAGCTGTCGAAGCAGCTGGCATTCATTTCGTCATGGTAATCACCTCCTTTCTTAGAGACGAAAATCAAGTCACACTCTTCTAAAAAGCCACTATCGCTACCAATATGAGTTACGATCAATCTTTGACCTTTCCCTGACGGTCCACGAAGACCTGTTGACAAACCTTCAATGCTTGCTTGTCGGTTACTCACTACGTTTTTGTCTATCCAGGTTTTTTTAACTGTGTGACCTGCATTTACCCATGTCTCGTCCAAATAATAGATTTTTCTGCTTTGTCGCCAATATTCAATCATTTCGCGTAGGTATTTTCGACGCCAGGCGAGTATTTCAGGTCTCTCTATCAATACTGACTTCCGATTGCGCGTTTCGTAACGAAAATTAATTTCGTGCAGGGATTTCCTCATTACCTCGACGCTCATTTGGGGTATAATTTCATTTACCTTGATCGCTGCATGTACAGCCTTGAGGGTTGGTATCTCATTCCTAAAGAAGAATGAATGTACGGCTCGCCTTAACGCCATTTTGCTATCGTCATCCAATTTAACGGTCTTTCATCCCTTCAAATTAAACTTTGGATCAGTAGTAGCTCCAGTTTTCTTCTTTTTATGCACCACCCTGCGAATGGTCCACTCTGGAACGCCTGTCATACTTTCACAACGCGCGAGTGCATCTCCCTACGACATAGTTCTGTTCAGATAATTGAACACGTTGAGCACGATTTCTTTCGCGTCCCTCTTCAGTGCTTCACGAAGCCGTCTACTTGTTCCCTGGCTTTCAGTACTTCCACTCGTGCCATTTGTACTCTCCATGGTTAAGTATAACCAAAACAGTAACCACAGAAACCACAACAATAACAATCACACAACAATTCTTATAAAAACACACAATATGCGATCGCTCAACGAAACACGTTCCAATGCGTTGCCGACGCCTATGAGTCTGCCGGTCGAGGCGCGTCTTTGATTTCATTGGTTCTACCGGCGGAGAACAATCAGCCATTATTTCCATCTCTGTCTGTGCTGTTGACCACCGCAAAGCCACAGAAACGACATATATGTCGTACGCTATACGGCTGTACTGGAAGGAAGCCGGGATCGAGCTCTGATCACGTGTTGATCCCGCGTAAGAGTCATCACAGTTTTAAATAGTTGTAGTATAGTCGATTTGAAGTTGATTAAATATATCTTTATAAAATGTATTTTTGGTGATATTTTGTGCTTTCCACACTTTCTGAACACCGGCAGACACCCATGAAGCTCATGGTTTAGGTCATGGGCAAACACTTACTTGAATGTAAAATTTCCCGCTTATTACACAGCCGGTGTCAAACATAGTAGTTTCATTTAAAAAGAAACTTGAACTTCAAATGACCTTGTAGGTCAAAGTCAAGGTTACTTACAGGATTAATCTTTTCAAATCTTACAACTTCCTTCTACATTTTTCTCTTTGAACATATTTTTGCGGATCAATTTTTTTTCATTTTGTCATATTGAGGTTCAGATGTGTTAGATATTATAGATAAAACATACTTTATTACGTATTTTTTAAATGCTTCTTTTTTACAGGTGGTTGAAGGCGCACCTTATGTAACATCTCTTGCCACACTCGACAAATACGGCTGTGATTTTTGTGTGCATGGTGACGACATCACAATGACGGCAGATGGTCAAGATACCTACAAAGAAGTCAAAGAAGCTGGACGATACAGGTATATTTGCGTATTGAAACGGTAATTTATTGAGAAACTCTGTTTTGGATGTAACGATTGATCTATCTATAGGTATATTCGTACCCTTATTAAATAATTGCACCTGTCGTGCTGCATTTATTTAATGACACACTGCTATTTTTTATGTCAGATTGTGATCTCTGAAAAGTTTCATTCGCTATGCTTATATCGAATTATTTCTGGCTCATAGAGAACATAAATTTCTCGCAGATCGGAATCAATGATTAAGTAGCGTTAAGCCTGCATATATCGTTGCTGGAAAGACAAAGAGGCGTAACTCCAATTTAGCTATTTTACAGCGATATACGCCCGTTTCTTCCTTAAGCACTAGTAAGAACAGGAGATCTGTCCACATACTGATTTGCCATATTACGTTAACTATGAGGAGGAGCGATACGCCACTTTTAGAGATTTCTGGTGGTGATAACTCCAAATGGGCATTTACCGACTTATGCCACTTTGACAATCAGCTAAAAGTCATCTTTATACTCTGTCATATTTCCTCGGTCACGTCTTGTTCCAAAAGTATACTCCATACAACCTGGAACTCACAAGTGATGCTACAGAAATGCGGGTTGCAATAGCGAAACGAAGCTCATCACCGCGTTGCCTATCAACGTTAACGCGGCAATCTGCCACGTTGCTAATTAATTCATTGAATTAAGACGCAGGATAAAAATATGCTTCAGTTTATTCTTCGCCAAAATAATGGTTTTATTTTGAGCGTACACATTTTTGAAGTGTGAATTCTGTCGTTTTTGGTTATTCTAAAATAAATTAAAACACTAAGTCGCACCAAAATTGAAATAAATCATTCTAATCAAAATGAAAACAAAATATGAAATTGGACGTTTGAACAGACCTCCCTCTTAGGTTTGAAGGTAACCTAACCTATTGTAGAAGCATGTGCGAACATATTGGCGACACGGCAGATTGCACGACCTTCTGCGTCTAACATGTGTTGGTACACACTTCTCGCACTTCTCTCGTATACATTGAACTCAATCCGTCAGAAAAATTTGGTTTTCCGTGTATGTATCGGCATATCGCCGATGCCGGCCTATTTTGCCTATATATTCAACTGCCGATGTAATACCGAGCAGTATAAATTAAGTTAAATATCGTTACATATTATTGGATAAAAAAATGCAGTACATGTTAAAAATAAATTTATTTTCTTTAATGGCATTACGAGTAAAGTAACATCTTTATTTTCGGCCAGAGAAAGATGGGGTATTATTAACATCTTTTTGTCATGTATCTATAAAAAATGAAACTTAACCACCATTTTCAGACTCAAGTTTTTGGAAATAGGTTAAAAATAAAAAATCCTTCATTCTCCGTTATCTAAGTAAGAAGGTCTGTTAGTTACGGAGAATAAGGGAGGGCTTGCTTCGTAAGGCTATTTTTTCCTTATACAGCGCTATTGTCGGAATTCGTAAAGCTGGGAAAGCTTAATTAAAATAATTTCATGTTATCAAAACATATCGGTTAAAATATAATAGAAATATAAATTTCATGTTGTTACTCAGTACAAGAAAACATGTTTTTATCTCTATAACATGGTCATGGTGTATGTCTATTTTCGCTTGGAATTTTACAAGTACACGTCTTCGTTGTTGGGTAGAACACTGTTTACTGTTGATTTGTATCAATTTTAGGTTACAGATAAAAATAAATGTAAAAATTAACTAAATTTTTATCATATATGCAATTTGGAAAGGTAGCTTTTTATTTGAGTTCTGTTGATTTTGTGGTCGCTGGTCGATTTGTAGTTCTATGACTCTGGACCAATTCATTTCTTGACCGGTTTGAAACAATGATAACACTAATATTACCAAAACTTTCTCATGGAAAATTTAGGTTAGAAATTTTGGAATAAGGCTTCACGTTAAAATAAAAAAATAAGTAACCTGTCATGACTGTCAGTAGTCGGTACTGTTAAATTAAGACGCTTCACTTCAGTAGCTATAAAAACTATTTATTTCCGCCCTTCGTTATTTGCTACCAAGGTCAAAAATAACGCAAAGGACAGCTTAACGATCCGTTATCTTTGTTGCACTAAAAACTCGCTATTCTAATGTCACCTTCGATCGTTTTGCAGAGAGGTACAGAGGACGGCAGGCATATCAACAACGGACCTGGTAGGCAGGATGCTGTTGCTAACCCGCAACCATTTCCGTCAAGGTCAGTATGAGTACGACGTGGACGGAGAGCACTCCACGACGATGGGGCAGTGCTCATCGGCCAGGTCTCCGTACACAGGTTGCTCCCGGTTCCTGCCCACCACGCAGAAGATCATGCAATTCTCAGACGGAAAGCCGCCGGAACCTGGCGATAGAGTGATATATGTCGCGGGGGCGTTTGATCTCTTCCACGTGGGACATTTGGATTTTCTGGAAAAGGCCAGGCAACATGTGAGTAGCATGCTGAGCTGAGGAAACGTCGCTTCCAATCTTCGCGATGCATATGACAGACGCAAAATAAAGTGTTAAGTTCGTAAAAAAAAATGTGGCGCATGGTACTCCCTGATAGAGATTCATGGTCTCAATGGAGACCACATCTAGATGTCTAGATCACCATTGATGCGTAAGCAATAGCAATACTAATATTTGTTACTAGTGTAATAATTACTAATAATGGCGAAATTAGATCTAGTATCAAAATTGATAAAACTATACTGTAAGGCGTTACAATTAATGAACATCTAGAAAGATGCAATTTTGAGTTTGCCAGAAATGTATAAGCAGAGGTATTAAGTTTAATGAAAATTGATGGGTACCATGTTACTGCAGAGTATGATGAGTCAGGCGAGCCAGATCTTCCTACTTTCCAGATATTAAATGGTATTCAGGACATGTGCGTAAAAGCCAATAACTGCTTCGAATTTTAAAATGTACGAAAATGTTTACGTAGCATGGAAAGGGGATAAGAAATTTGCTTGCTTTTGCTGACAAGTGGAATGGAGGGTTAATAATTGTAAAAAATCTGCTTATGCAATACTTCAACGTTTTGATCAATGTAAAAACCAAAGTTGCATTCATCAAAATCTTAAAATGGTCGATATGCCACTAACGCCGATATATCGGAAAATTATTGGTATCGGTGAAAATCCTATATCATCTATTTTATAGGAACTTGTCAATTTTTTGTGTGTTTTACACGATGTTCCAGAAGTCGACGTCAAGGCGAAACCGGGGATAAGCCAAGTCATAATAGTTATCAGAAAAATGTAAAAAAATTAATCGTGTACTTTTCAAATTATAGGCTTTAAAAAAATCGGGAAAATCTACATCCTGTCAAGATCTTTTAGTTCCTTGCTAGCATCCTCAGTAAAAAAAAATCAAGTGGATTTAAGTCAGGTGAACGGGCTGACCACGAAATTGCACCAGACCGCCCTATCCATCTGGTCAGGTATTCCGCATCAAGATTTTCTCTAACTGAACAGGCATAGTGCAGCCATCTTGCTGGTACCAAATGTCTCTGTAAATGCTTAGTGGCATGTCTTCTAAAAAATTTGGTAAATGATTTTATAAATAAATTTCGCCATTCAAGAACTCTGGCAGCTCAATGGGTACAATGATTCTCCTATTTAGAATCCCGGTCCACATGTTCACTTTAAAACGATACTGTGATCTATCTTGTATCATCAAATGTGGATTTTCTACATGCCACTCGTGTAAGTTGTGTAGATTCATGTAACCATCTTTTTTAAATGTCGACTCACCAGTCAGTCATAAAATTTCATCTAAAAATCGCAAATCTTCCCGGTTTCTCTGTAACATTGTTTGACAAAACTCACGTCTTGGAAGATGATCCCGGGGTTGTAGAGATTGTACCCGCTGTATGTGCTACAGGTGGAGCTCGTTCTTTCGCAAGATTCGGTGAGCTGTACTTTTGGACACTCCCGAGCTTGCTCCTATTTGAACTACTGAATTACTCGGGTGTTCTTCGACTGCCTGTAGTACGACGTCCTCGTAAGGTAAAGGAAATTCTACTTCCTGCGTTTGATTTGGGAATCGTCCCTCTGAGAGTAAACGGTGCACGTTCACAAAAACTCGGTGATCGGGATCACGAGCAGCATTTGGATACCTCTCATGATAAAGCCTAGCTGCAGCACTAGCATTGCATCTAGATTCCACATAAATGAGGTGCATGTTGGCGTATTCCTGTACGGTGTACATAGACATGGTGGCACTACACAATCATGATTTAATAAAAGTGGCGTACAATGACACCCCGCCTAAAAAAAAATTGATATTTATAGTAATGGGGACTAAAAGATCATCACGGGATGTAGATTTTCCGACTTTTCCGATTTTTTAAAGCCTATAATTTGAAGAGTACACGACTTAGATTTTTTTTTATATTTTTCTGATACTCATTATGACTTGGCCCATCCCCCGTTTCCGTCTTGACGTCGACTTCTGAGACGAGAGATATGTATCCGAGAACCGCTTCGTCATGTTAGATGTTGCTATAGCCACTACGACGGAAGCATCATGTATACTTAAGTGGATGGCAATGGTTGATATGTTAGGATATTTCACCGTTGAAATGTGTATTTATGTTACTATGAAGGGTCGGGATAGTTCCATCCAACACAAAAATTACAAAGCCCTTCTGTAGAATGACGTATTTTGGAGTTACAAGAAGGACAAGTCGTTAGGAGGAATGAATGACAATCGTCCTACGGAACTACACTTAATTCTAGTCTAGCGTTTCACAAGTGTAACCCTTATTTTTAGGGCGACTACCTAATCGTCGGCCTCCACACTGATCCAGTAGTGAACAGGTATAAGGGTTCCAACTACCCCATAATGAATCTCCACGAACGGGTGTTGAGCGTATTGGCTTGCAAATACGTATCAGAAGTGGTGATCGGCGCCCCTTATTCAGTCACTAAGGATCTCGTTGACCACTTTGAAGTAGCGCTGGTGATTCACGGAGAGACACCAGCAGCGCCTGATGACGATGGATCAGACCCTTACGAGTACCCGAAGAAGATTGGGAAATTTAAAACTGTCTCATCAGGTAATACAAAATAATTGTTGATTTTCTAAATAATCCTTTTTTAAAGTACATGCTTATTGTACCCAATCGCGCTGTCTACAAAGCTTATATTTTAATAATCCGTCTGCTTTTTATTTATGTCCGAGCATTGACGTGAATGAACATTGCGGGCAGGCATCTTGAGAATAAAAACCGGGCAAAGAGTTTTAAATTAGTTGTAAAGGAGGGAATATTGATGAAGAATATTAATGAATAGCATTCAGGGGAAGATAAATATGAAAACCTGATTCCTGGAGTTGACATAAAAGTCGTTTCTTTAATATCAGGGTTAGTTGTTATATTTATCATCCGTATAAACATGATCTGTTGTCATCGTGTTTAGTGTTTACAATGGAATTTATATTTTCCGTAAATCGATAGCACAATTTCATCGGAATGTCGATTGAAATCGTAAAATTGACTTGATGTTAAGTAAACTGTCAGTGCCTCTACAAGCAATGCAATAACATTGTGAATAACCTTTTATTTTGTGAAATATACCCTATTTCACGAGTATTCATCACGCTTTGACGTCTACCGAGGTGAACAGCTGATCAGCAAGTGATATTTTTGTGTTACTCTGCAACGTTGACAATAATGAATCAGGTATAAATCTAGTAAATCTTGTGTGTGGCGTTTTGTTTTTTGTATAAAAATCAACTTTTCTAAATAAAGGAAGTGTTAGCAAGTACAAAATGAATCTGTAGCGTACAAAAAAACAAAACAAAATAGGGCTCTGACTACCTGGCGTTGACGGATACGTCAGAATTACGTGTCCTGTGTCGATATGGGGAATTTTGAGATAGATCTAAAATCTCGGGAACGGTCGTTTTTTGGTTTTAAAATCGACGCGTATGTATTTCCTTCACGGCAGTATATGATTTGTGTCTATTAAATTCATAGTGTTCGCAAAATACCAGTTGGAGGTTGAAAAAAGGCATTTTTGAAGCTTTTTTGAAAATCAGCAGGGTTCATTGACTTTTTTGAGTCAACTTTTATATACTACAGTATGTAAGCCTAAAGATAATTTTGTCACCTACATAACAAGCCCAAGCTTGTCTGAATCGGACAAAAAATGTGGAAGTTATGACGCGTAATGTCAACACATGCGATTTTACAGTATTTGACACAGTTACATTTAGCTTCCATGCACTGCAAAAAATATAAACGGTTTTGGAATAATCGTGAAACCTTTTAAGGTCTATTTATAAAGCTATCTAAAAGCTCAATATTACCCCCTTTTAACTAACTTCATTCTACTTACCGTTTCCAAAATCCTCATGACGAGATTCGAATTTGAAACGTGATATGTATGCTTAACACTAAACTTACCAACATACACACCTATTTGTAGCTAGCCAGTCAAATAACCGGGCTCTATGTTCCCCGATTGAATTTTAGGAATGAAATAAACAAATTAACCCTGTTATAATTAACTGCATATAACTAATATAAAAAACCATTGAAGTCAAATGTGAAAAAGCAATAAGATGATACGCTCATTTTCAATGCAAAAGTACATAATCAGTCATTTGACCGGCACGGGTCTTACGAATCTTGTAAAGTTTGATTATGTCGATTTTTTTTGTGACATTATGTAGGTTTTTCTACCTCCAGTATTGCCGTCTCTGTAGCAGATTTTACATAACATCAGAGCCAAACATTGATAACGGAAGCCTCATGACGTACAACTACAAAAAAGTTCACAATGTGTCCATCAGCTAGTGCTAAGTGAACATCTTAAAACCTACATAATGTCACAAAAACCAATATGTTAAAAAAATAGATATAATGTCACTTTTCAAGATACATGCGGTTATGGTATGTTTAGCGTTAATTATTGTGATAAGAAAAAACATTTTTCTATTACCAGGGAATGACATGACCACAGAGAAGATCGTAGACAGGATCATCAAAAACCACAAAGAATTCATAAACAGAAATAAACGGAAGGAAGCAAAAGAAATCGAGTTGATCAAATCACTTGAACAAGCAAAAGTGTAAGGTGTAGGCTAACGGTATAACCTTGTATATTCGAGTACTATACATTTCATATATTCGCTATATATTTTTTTATATATAGTTCTTTCACTTTAAAGATGTGATGCATTTTAGTCTGACTTTCTCATTGGTGTAGATCATACCTACATCTCTAGCTTACTATCTGCAAAAGTTTGGATACACTAGAATTGAAAAAATCCTCAAGTATATTTCTGGGAAGGCCGTTGATATCTGTCACTAGGTAACTTCCAACATGGAAAAGGAAGCGAATCACGTTTTTATGACGAGTTTCATGTACATATCTCAGGGATTATGGCAATATTTGTTAATATAGTTTGTATGGAGTAACCTTGAAAGAACATTTTGCACTATGTTTTAAATGCGAGTTCATTATTTGCTGATATCACGATTACTATGATGTCTTGAGTACAGTTATTCCAATTTGCTTAATGTTGTCGTCATCACTGAGTAAATTTAATCTGGTAGAAAATTTTAGTGACAAACTAAAGAGCTTATGGTATCAATTTAGAGTTATATTGCACTGTTGCTTTTATAATTTAACTACATCACTGAATCGTGAATGTGCCATTATTTTCAGCGTCTATCCTGGTCTTCAAACTTTTGTACAATAGTCTATACACGGTGCCACATTTTAGACTCCCCATCTAAATATGTATTTAGAAAACTGCACATTCTAAAAAACTAAGAGGTTAAAACGGGACACCGTGTATAAGTGGAAATGCATTATTTTGGCTCTAGACTACACTACAGGAAATACGAGGGTCACGCTAAATATTTTGAGATGCGCATTAACTATACTATTTAAAAGCGGTAACAGTGCACTATTAGAAAGAGCAGTCCTTTATTAGTAAGCCGCTGCATTCAGTTCATTTGCAAGCGTCTTACAGTGCACGTGGTGTAAACAAATTTAAGAGGAAACATGCAGTTATGTCGAGAGAGCTATAGCGCTATGATTTACCATGAGCTTAAAGTCGGTTTAACTGAACATCAATGAATCGAACGGTTACAACAGGCATTTGGTGATGAAGCCCCGTCCCGGAAAAATGTGTTTCGCTGATATGCCGAGTTTAAAGGAGGGCGTGTTTCATTTGGCAGATGAAGAACGTAGTGGTAGGCCATGTTCTAGTGTGACTCCAGAAACATTGCTAATGTTCAGCGGCTAATTGAAGAAGATTCTCGCTGCACATATGCGACTATAGGGGTAGAATCCGCAACAGTGTACACAATTTTGCAGGGTCATCTTCATTCAAAAAAAGTTGTTGCAGAGGTACAATTCTGCATCACGACAATGCCTCTAGCCACACTGCCCAACTAACTGTAGACTTTTTACGCCAGCGCCTTATCAAAATGCTAGAACATCCGTCTTATTCGCCAGATTTGGTAATGTGTGACTTCTAGCTCTTCAAGAATTTTAAAAAAAATCTGCTTGGTCGAAGGTTATCGTCCGAAGAGGAAATCGATCAAGCATTAATCAGTTTGTTGAAGGCAATCCAAAAACTGACTGGCTAGAAGCATTTCATTTGTGGAAGGTCAAGTTACAGAAGTGCATTGATGCTGGAGGAGAATACTTTAAACATAAATAAACTAGTTTTCGAAAAATAGTTTTTAGTTTTCGTGTATCTCAAAAGTGTGGCCCTCGTATTTCATTATATATTTTGGGAATATTTATAGACAATTTTAGCCAATAGCATGATGATTTTGAATCAAAAGAAAAATCAATGTAGTAATTTGCAGTCATCGCGTTGAAGCAATTTCAAATACAAAAGAATATTTGATGTTTACATGTAGTATAGTTCAGAGCTTGATTTTTAAATAATATATTTTTTCAGGGCTTTGTTTTAATATACCTTTAATTTATTGAATGTTTTAATCCTCTTTGAAAAGATATGATCTTGGACTCTCGTGCACTTTTTAGCTTTTATATATGTTGTTATATTAAGTGCTTTTTATTATATACAAAAAACTCCTGTAATATATAATATTTGTTATCTTTGAATAATTCTATGTTTATAATTTTTTGTTATATAAAAACTGTGATAATTTATTGCTTGTGCTATTTAAGAACAATCCAGGATGTATTTATGTTGTTTATTAAACCGATTTTTGTACATTTCCACTGTAATCTTATTATATAGACAAATAAATAGACTACATTTCTATATCCTGTGAAAAATAAATATTTATTACATGGATAAATAAATTATGGTACAACCATTCATGATCGTAACTAAATACCCATCAACCCGATATTGGAAATAAATTCATTGATCAAGACATTTTATAAATGCTGAAAGAAGGCACTTATGAAATTTCTTTATAAAAATTATTTCCAATTTTGCCTTATTACTTATTAAATATATACATACAGCTTTAAATAAATAAATAAATAGTGCACCTATTCCTTATAACTACTACATTACGTAGAAAATACAAATACGTAAAAAAATGGTTGCAGTACATTCTTTATAATTAAGTTTTAACAAAACTATCATGTACATAATAATTGTTTTGTACATGTAAGTGAAAAATAAATAGGTATAAATTGTATAAAAAACGGAAACTGGGAAGGAACATAAAATCACAGAACAGCTTAACTGGCTAAGAGGTGAAAAATAAAAATACGTTTAAATAAATAAAAAAGTAAAACTGGCAGTAAAAGGACTTTACCAACGAATTAACATGCTGATGATTCCTCTATACAGATTGTACCAATCGAGCTATTACAGATTCTTGTTCAACAAAAACTGTTCAAAGAAAACTATGATTTATCGAAAATCACTAAAAGAAAAAACGCCGAGACACGTCAAAAGATTTTCACGAGGGACAACTTTTTAACCAAAAACTACTTCACTCTCGGCCCCCAGCGCATTCCCTTATAAATTTTAAATGCAAGGGGTATCGAGTAACAGCTTGTTTGTTCTTTCGAAGTCCTTTATTTTGACATTTTCACAAACATGTGGGATATCCTGGCAACCTTCGATCATGCGTTGACGAAGCTCATCCAAACTTTCAGGTTGGGGAGTAAACAATAGATTTCAAATGATCCCATAGAAAAAAGTCTAATGGCGTCCAACCAGGAGATCTTGCAGATCAGGGGGTATCGAATAATAGCTTGTTTGAAAGGTCCTTTATTTTCACGTTTGATTTTTCAAAATCAGTCGATTCGTTTTCGAGAAAATTAGAAAAACTTAATCTAATTTATCTTAATTTGATGAGGTAGAAAACAAAAACACACGAATATATCAATTTTTATTTCAATAAGTGTTCAAAATGTTGCCTGTTAGTGTTTGCCAAATCTACAATTCGTTTATCGTTTAAAACGGAAACTACCAGCATAAACAGCAATTCGGAAGATTAGTCGTGGTTACAACCAAATAACAACCCGCCTTTTTTTTCCGGATTTTTTTAATCAACACAGATATCCTAGGCGAACTGTATTTATTGTTATACCTGTTTAGTTATTTGTTGCTAAGAGAAAGAGAATTTAATTTGCTGTCAGTTACCTTTGTGATAATCTTAGGATAGTGAAAATTAATTTATTGATTCAGATTTTAGTTTCGAAATGGTTTACACACTAGCCGAAACAGTGGAGATGATTCTAATTTATGGTGCCCAAGATTAATGTAAGGTATATTTTGGACCTTGTTACTAAATTCACTCAAACTGGATCTGAACGTGATCATCGGAGAGTTTTAGATGAAGCCGCTCAAGTTGAAGTTTTGGTTCATTTTGGAATAAACCCTAATACTTCATTACGCAAAATTGCTGCGACGGGTATTTCATTAGGCTCTGTACACACAGTACCTAAACTCTATAAATTTCATCCATTCAAAATGCAAGAAATACCGAACATGATTTTGATAGGCGAGTTGAGTTTTGTGATGAATGATAATACCATTCATGTCAAGAATATCTGCTTCAGTGATGAATGCACATCTTATCTAAATGGATTTGTTCATAAGCATAAGTGCAGGTATTGGAGAAATGAAAATCCTCATGCTTTTGTAGAAGGGCATACCCAGTACCCCCAAATAATTAATGTGTGGGCAGGCATTTTAGGAAACAAAGTGTTTGGGCCATTGCTTAGTAATGGAAATTTGAATGGAGACATTTATTTGGATATGTTGGAAAATACCACCAATCCGCTTATCACTGAAACCATCGAAAACCAAATCGAAGAGGATGGAAACCCTATACTTGATCAGGCTGAAATATATTTCCAGCGAGACGGCGCTTCTCACGATTTCCGTTCTGCAATGGCTAGACGACGAGTTTCCAGATACATGGATAGGGCGAAGAGGGGCCTATAGAATGGCCTGCTAGATCTCCATTTTGACCCCATTAACCTTTTTTCTATGAATGAACTTCGTTAACGCTTCATCGAAAGCTGCCATGATATTCCACAACCTGTTTGTGAAAATGCTGGTCATCGAACGTAGTATAAATGATGACACTAGCTTGATGATTCCACCTAATGATGAATCCGACCTGTAACTATAACCCCATATCTCCCGATTTGTCAAATCGCACAATCACTATTCGGATTGGTAACATCATTGATTAACGTATTCTCTCTAGATAACACCGAGACTGTTCTGCCATTTACACTTTCTGTAATGACCCAGTTGTGTAACACTCATTGTAACATACTGTATAATGTATAGTAGCTATTTGGAAGGATATACTCTTTCCAGGAAACTACAGAACGCTTATGATTTACTAGTATATTTCAAAAATGAGGATTCTTATTTGTGAACTATACTTAATATATTACATCTAGATAGAAATAAATTATAATGGCATGTTAGCTTCAAATAGTGAGCAGCTGAAAACATTACATTATTTGCTTTCTTTCAATCTTCGTTGTGCTACATACAAAGTTTAGATCCTACAACTTTTGTTCACAAAAAGTCATACAAGAAAGTTAAGAGCAAGTAGTACTAACATGATCAATCCGTTTACAACGAACGAGTACCTATGGGCGCGTACCTTAACGTTTTCAGCAGTAGCTTCCTGAATGCGCTCTTTATTAGGAATATTTCCATCAATAAGAATCATCTAAGAGGAAATAGCTGTAAACATTGCCGTTATCCAAGGACATTCTTCAGTAGAAGGGCTTACAGAACATATGCTTGTACTCTACAGTAATGTTTATGTTTTATGTATTTTTTAATAATCACTTCAAGGCATACAGGCTTTTTTGGGAGGCGTTAGCATTTAGACTAAGTGGGTATCGGTCCCCGAAACATCTTGAAAAGAAAAAAGGGGTTCCAACATCAATAATACGAAATTTTCTCCTTTCGTTTTACTGTGTAAAAGTATGACTCCAAAACTTTTTCAAAGAGCGAGGGAAGGAACATCCCAGGTGGCTCAAATTTACAAATTCAGAATATTGCGTAAAAAAGGATTAGATCCCACCAGATTAATAGGCGGGAATAATTAATCGTGCGCATGCTCCAGAGGGATCCCGCACCCTAAAAATAATACATAACTTCACTTTTGGCATGCTTGTAGCTTCATACCAAAATATGCCCACAATTCAATAAGTGATTCTTTCCATAATAGAGGAGCCGATTATTAACACGAGGTTCGTAGGGTATTTGAGGTCTTAAAAAATGGAACTCCAACCTGCAATTCTTTTTTGATACTATACTAACACCCTGTAATCTCTTATGTAGCGCTTGAACATCAGTTGATTAGCTGGAGGACAGCTTGCAGGTTTTACGAAAAACTTCTGTTTTTAAGCTATAAATATATAAAATATAAATTCGTAAAACCTGTAGGTATAAGTTGTCCCCTAGATGATTGACTTTTAGGCTGCTACGCGGGAAATTACATAACTACTTGATTCATATCTAATCTAGTCTTACAGCATTTGGCTTAAAATAACATAATATATCAATTTCAATTTTTAAAAGAACAACTTAAAAAATATTTTAACATAAAACGGTAAAAGCACTATCGGTACCATGATGCGACGTCATACAAATTGTAAACAAAGAAACGTCATCCGTATGTTAGTCGTAGAGTAACGTCTTCTTTAACTATTTCTAAAATACTCTTCTTCAACGTAAAAAGTTATCGTTTTCTCATTTTATTGAAAAACCAACCATGGACGTTGGATTCGTAAACGCAGAAAGCACAAATTTGCCGAAAATTGACACATTAATGGTTGGACTTCTGCTCCGCTGAGCTAAGAAACATCAAGACTTCTACGTAAGTACAGTGCACCTAATATATATAATGATAGATATAAAATGAAGAAGTATGTAAGTCCTTTCCAGAAGTCATTCAAAACTTAGCTCACGCGTCATAATCTCGGAATAATTTTATCTAATATTGTATTTCTTCTTACACATCTGCAAGGCTGATGATGCTGTTACATCCCACTTAAACGAGACTATACGAACTGTGTAATAAAACGTAAAATATGTCCGGAAATTAAGGTATGCTTCAAGAAATACACAGTGTTGCGTATATGAGAGGTTATGCTGTTGTCAGCTGTTGTTTACAAATGGTATGACGTCAGAACAAATTAATATATGGGCCAACCATGGCGGACAGTGTTTTCGCCTGTCAAAGAAAAATATATCTTTGAATTAAGGTTTTACGGTCCTTTAGGAGGGAAAAATATGGTATTCATTTTTTGGTTTTGGTGTAATAGAGTAAATATTAACAATTTAAGAGATATTATTCTTCACCAGTTGGCAATATCAAGGTTTTTCGCGATTATAGAACTTCCCTCTCTATTGACCAAGAAGCAAGAATCGAGATATATCAAAATTCGATTCCAAATCACAAGCACCCTGTTAATTGTACTACTCCGAAAGATCCACCTACTCATAACTGATATAATAAACCAGCTTAAGGTTTTGGGAATGCTTCCTACAATGTGAAAAATATCAACTCAGAAATAACGTGCTTTCGAACTAGGTAATTAAATTCTGCAGCAAAGCAAACTTCATAAAATTGGCTGACACAATCTGTATAAATAATATCTAAATAAAGAATAACAGCAAAAATTGTGAATATCGTTTGTGCGCTTTTCGCAAAATATTTAGCGCCAATTTTTAATCTTGCGGAATTAGCGTATCCGCTTTCTGGGGGTCCGGGATCCCGCGTTTTGCGAAATTGCAATCCCTATGAGGGCACCGTTGATCAGTTTATCTCTAATAAATAATCGCTTCCTCGGCGCCAATGGCGTCAGCTCTATCGTCGCCAGTGGCGTTCGTTGCTGTTTGTCACTGGGTGGTTGCTCTTCCGGTATATCCGCATCCGGAATCCGAGTACCTCCTGTCTCTGACGAACTGGTCCATATTCTTGCTTTCTACCGCGGCTCCTAAGAGAACTGAGTGTAACTTGGAGGCGAGCCAACACATGATGAATGCAGAGAGAAACAAAAGACACCCTAAGATGGCTGCGATCACCAGGAAGGTACCGCAGCTGCTCTCCATGGTTGCAGTGCGGTGGTAGAACTCGCCTGGCATGAGGACGGTGTACTCCAGGTTACCTGTGGAAATTTTTTGATAAATTAGATTCTTATTGAAAAATTAAGTTCATAATGATGATGAGAGATGCCTTTCAGAATGTTATAAAATGTACCGCGAATTTAGGAAAATTGATTTTTATTAGCTCAGGAACAGTACCGAGTTATATGAAATTTTAGACTGTGTAAAATATTCCAAGTCAAAAAAGTCACCAGGTCTTTCGTCGGAGAGTAGAAAATAATATTGTTACCAATGAGCGAAAGTGCTAATACGGTTTTGTTTTTTCCTTCATGTTGAAATGGAGCCGAATGATTATTGACACCAGAACAGTAGACAAGAGGAAACACCACATAAAAAAGAGAACAAGTGCAACAAGCAGTAATATTGAGAAGATAAATTTGCAACAAGGTATAGGAAAATTAATAGTAGCTAGGCAGACCAGTCTCTCTCGGGCATCGAAGCCACTTTAAATACATTGAATTTAGGTAAAATCTCATTGTATACTCACCTAAAATCTTCGTATACTGTGTACTGGCGTTATGATGCCTCAAAGCATTAGCATTTGGAGTTTCCATTATCTCGACAATCTCAGCATTACGTCTCCTCCTTCTGCCATGACCCGACGGTTCGAACAGGTCCAAACAGAAGTCAGGCTGGCAGTCTATGGCCTCCATGCAGGCTTTGATTTGCGAATGGATCCAAAGGGTCGATCTTTCCTTCATGCTGCTCAGTAAAAATGCTTCAAAGTCCAGAAAGACTTCGTTTGGACGTTCGCGATATCTGGCTGGTTGGTGAGGTATGATAGAGGCAAAGTCCCGATTTCGACATCTACAAAATATATATTTGTGAGGTTTCTGTTGTCTTTTAGTAGTTCTCTTCTGTGTAGTGGTTTTAGAGACTCAAAGAAATATTTTATGTATCTTATCATTGGCTGAATCGTCTGCCATTAAAAAAGAAAAAGAAAAATAGAGTAAAGTAGATTTTTCGTTTTCGCTAATAACTCCGCCTATACTGGACTGGTCTTCAAAGCCTACAAACCTTTTTCATCCTTTTCGTGGTAGTAACATGAGTCAACATTTAATCGAGGTCCTATGAAACCCAAGGATTACATTGGGCAGGCGACAGATAGATAGACCGAACCAAATGAGTGACGCGTTTTTTTTGTGATGTTACGTATCGTGCAACATCACGATTATGAAATTTTTGCCATTAAATTACTTCCTTACCAATAGTGACCGAGCTTATGCCACACAGTGTGTGTTTGTACTTTTCTTAGAAGTCAATTCTTCTTTGTATCATTAAACGTTCCATCACAGTAAAGTTCGTCTTTAGACATAAGACTGCACTTCTTCTCCCAAGAATGGCTACTATTCTTTCAGTGTTCAGTAATACGGAAGTTCTGGAGACTTGGTCCGTTTTTCACAAAAGAGACTCATGTTGAATGAACCTGTTGCCCTGATTAAAATTGGACAGAAAATCGCGGTGTTAGCTCACCTTTAATTAAAGGCTTATGGAGATACTTAAATAGTTTCCGAGTAGTTGATAATTTGATTGGACATGACATTTAGTTAATGTCTACCGCGTTACCCTAATTGAAGAAAGTGATTTATAATAAGACAATCTTTATAACTAACATCATTTACCGAAAAATAAGATTAAAGGTGCACGCGCATTGTAGAGAAGAGAAAAGACATAGTCTTTTTCTGACCTCATTGTCAAGTATTGTTAATTGACATTTTCGCGCGACACAAACCGCTCCTATCCCTCTCACTGGATGCGCATCTTAAGGCAGATAAGTTAAAAATAAAGTTCTGTCAGAGTTTTTTCTTGAGATCAAGATTGCTTTAAATAATAAAGAGGTAGAATAGATTTACAAAGGAGCAGACAGTTATTTCAAACACAAATCACAAAAAATAAATACGTATTAAAATAAAAAACGATAATGTTCTAAATTATTAGAAACACAAATACATTTTCAGATCACTCAGTCAATTTATTTCAGGCTTTTGTTGAACTTTACAAGGCTGCCGTGTAAATAGATTCGAGCTTTTTCTCAAAAAAGGCTCATTTCGACAAAATCAAATATGAATAAATTTTTTAGCAAAATGATTGGACTCTAAAAACATAATTTTGAAGTATTACTTTAGAGGCACGTATCACCAATATTTCGTTAGTAGTAGTCTGTCCCCGGCAATCTAAATGAATTGTTTTCAATGGACACAATGATCCGGGCAAGCTGTCAAAATTTTTTCTCCGACATTTTGAATTTGTTGATAGATTTCCGAAAAACTAAAGCGCTCATAAAGATTTGCTACATCGGTACTGCAGTAATAACCGCACTACCAATTTATAGTCTTGAATAGCTGGGAGTTGATACTAAAACAATATGGAAGTATAAACCAAACCAAAATGGCTAGATCACTCTATCACGTGAGCGTAAAGAATGCCAATAGGTATACTAAGTGACATATAAATCCGAACACCCAGTTTAAATGGTTTTATTTTAATAAAAGTTGGTGAATGTATTTATCCTACTGTAAATAACAAGTGAAAAAATTTTCAGCCTTATCAGTTGGACATTCCGGTCTTTATACTGCTTTTTTTTAATTCACTAACGCTCTAAAAATGAATATTTCAGCCGCAGTAAAGAATCATCGTTGGCGGATTTTGGTTCTTGACATCCTTTACGATCTGTTACGATGCCTAGAGTACGGAGACCTGTACGATTTCGTCAACTTAGTGAGTTTGATAGGGGCCGTATAGTGGGACTTCGGGAAGCTGGACTCTCTTTTCGGGCAATTGCAGTTAGAGTGCAAAGAAGTGTAGACACTGTGGTTAGGTGTTGTCAGGCATGGCTTCGAGAAGGCCGTACGCAAAAAGCAAGGGGCACTGGACGCCGCCGTAGAACAACAGACCGTGAAGATCGCCGCCTAAGATTATTGGCCTTAAGGGACCGTTCCTCCACTACCAGGTCCATTGCAAATGAATGGTTTGCCGAACACGGAAGACCTATTGGCATGCGAAGTGTTTAGCGACGAATGAGAAGTTTTGGCTTGTGTTCATACCGGCCACACTGGGTCCTCCCTTTAACTCGAGTACACCGACGTAATCGCCTTGAGTGGTGCAGACAACGGTCACTCTGGGATCAGGAATGGAACAGTATTGTCTTTAGTGACGAGTCTCGATTTTGTTTAGGCATGCACGATGGTCGTACCAGGGTTAGAAGGCAACGTGGTGAAAGGAGGAATCCACAGTTTTTTGTTGAAAGACATGTTCATCACACTGTTGGAGTTATGGTTTGGGGTGCTATAGCTTATGGTTCCAGGTCACCTTTAATCTTCATCAGAGGTAACATGAACGCGCAGCGTTATATCCACGAAGTTCTAGAACCCCATCTTTTACCCTATCTTGACACCCTGGCAGATCCAACTTTCCAACAAGATAATGCCCGACCACATGTTGCAAGAGTCACAATAGACTTCTTTCAACATAATGATGTCACATTGTTACCATGGCCACCAAGATCTCCCGACTTATCACCAATTGAGCACGTGTGGGTTATGATGGGTAGGAGATTGCTCAATTTGCAACGTCCTTCTCAGACTCTAGAAGCACTTCGAGAGGAGTTGGTGGTTGCCTGGAATGAGATACCACAGGAGGACATTGACCACCTGATCAGAAGCATGCCTAGGCGCGTTGGAGAATGCGTAGCACATCAGGGTGCATTCACACATTACTAAAGGTCAAAGGGCTTTAAAGCAGTGCAATCATTTTGAAATTTTTATCATTTACTTATTATGCTTCATTAAGTACTTATACAAAATTTTATTAAAATAAAACCATCTAAACTGGGTGTTCGGATTTATATGTCACTTAGTATATTATGATTCTTTAATCCGGCTGATGACAACTGATGGTGACTTGAGTACAAACAACGGTCTCTGGTCAAACTCGATCATGTTCTATGTTGCTCCAATCTATGAAAAGGCATTGTATATAGTTCGGTATCGACGGAGTCGCTACTGGTGGTGGCTGGAATCCGGCCAATTGATTTGAGGAAAGATGCCTCTAGTAGAGGGTTGCAGATGCTAAAAATGATGAAACTGAGGTGCTATACATTGACTGGCAGCGAAAATGGGACACGATGAGATATGGAGCATGGACTAGGAAACTGATTTTAGATAGTTTGACTACCAGATACAACTGGTAGTGACGCTCCGCGAGAGGTTCAGTGCTGACAGCTTTGCCGAGCATGTAGGCGAGTGAAAATGGGTCAAATTAAACCAATAGTGAGGCGAATCATGATCTAATCCCTCATTTTCAGGAAAAGATCTCCTCGTGACTTCTTCACTATATCATTTTGACTGTAGAGGCTATGTAATTCACACCTCCGCTCCGTAACTACTTCTTGCTGGTCGATAAAACCTTGGCAGAAACAGACCGGACACATAATACGAAAATCCAGCAGCGGTTTACGTTGAATGCAGCCTCGTATAACGTCATTTCACAGTCCAAGAAGTCCGTTTGTCGTTTGCCGTCTTTTGGTCGTGTGTCATGCTTCGCACTGCGCGTGTATGCCGTTATCCAGGCCAATTACCAGACATTCATTTACTCAAGCCTGAATGTTTTCAACCGGCTGTTAGTCCAGTATGTAGAGAAAACTGAATAGTGGCTATGAAACGTACAAGAGGAAGGATGACGGCATCTGGCTTAGTGTGCAAAATTCGAAAATATCCTTGAGAATGCTTGAGATGGATGCTTAAGAGTAAAATTAGATTTTGATGATACTACCAATGTCAGTTTGGGGCCAATGCAATAGTCCTTGGCCCCTTAGTCTTCTAGAGGATCCGATTTCTCGTTACCAATGCCCAGGCAGTCACAGCAGAATCATACCTTTCACAAGAGCTGAAGCTTCTTTACTGCACTTCTTGATTCGAGCTTTTGTAAGACTTTGTTGTACCACTCGATATGCTGCCGATAGGATACATCTCATTTCCACCTGGAAGGCCGTCGTATCGTGTAGGTTAAGGCAGATCCTCGCTCTACTAGACTCGTCTCCTTAGACCAGACTGTGAGCCGACCACCTGGTAAGGTGCTATGATTCACCTTGCCGCTAACAGTAGTCAGCCAGTCGTGGCAGCAGCAGTCCGGCAGATACGTGACACTCATCGGAGAGACTGTAGCTCAGCGCAATGGTAGCCAGTGACAAGAGAGGCGTATTTCTCTCATTATTCTGAGGTCAAATGTACGAGGAAATCTACGATGTGTGAAATATTTCTAATAGGTGCGCAGAACTACCGGTGTTGGAATCGTGTGAATATACTAACGCTAGAAAATTCCGACATTCTCTCCCCCACCCCCTACGACCCACGACGGCCAATTTTGAACTTGTATAAAACTGTTTCCGAAAATAACCAGGTGCCTCTGAAGCGTAAAAAATGGGGTTTGAGAGATTTTCATTTTTTCCCCCAGCTCCACCGCTAATGAACCGATTTTCAAATAAGCTTTTTCGTCCTTAGCATAGCAGTAACTGTGTGTAGAAATTTCATCAAAATCCGAGCTGTACTTTCCAAGTTATAGACTGACCATGGATTAGCGGACAGGTAGACCGACAGACAGATTGATGGAAATGGGTAACATGGTTTTTTTGACGTTCATGTCATATAACAATTAAACAAGATATCTCACTTTCGGAATTTTTCACGATTATACAGGGTGGCCAATATACATATAGCTGACTGATTTAAATTGTGCGCTATTTTGATACACGCACTTCGGTAGATGGCACCGTAGTAGTTGCTTAAAGCACATGTCTCCAATTAATCATGGAGCGTTACATGATCCCATAACGCGTCCGTATTGTTAAAATGTTTTACTTAAATAAAGATTTTTGCAACGATTTGGAAGCTACGACAAGATTTCGGTCGAAATAATGCGCCCAGTATCAACACCATTCGTCAGTTGGTGCGGAAATTTGAACAAACAGGTGAAGTTAAAGACTTGCCAAGGTCGGGCCGTGTTTGAACTGTTCGTACTCCGGAAAATATCGAGAGAGTTCGTGAAACTGTAGTGGAACGCTTCTTGACGCCTACCAGACATCGTTCTCAAGAATTGGGTATGCACTATTTTAAAAAAAGACGCATTTGCGACCATACAAAATTCAGTTAACCCAAGAACTACAGCATGAAAGTCGCCGACAATACTGTCATGCAATATTGCAGCTTAATACCCAAAATAACGATATTTACCGACAACTGATAATGAGCGATGAAGCCCACTTCGACATGAAGGTTATTGTTAATAAGCAGAATTGTCGTATCTGGGTATTAGAGAACCCTCGTGTCATCCATCAACGACCACTACATCCTCGTCGAGACACAGGTTGGTGCGGTGTTTAATATGGAGGTGTCATTGGACATTGCTTCTTTGGAGACGCTGCTGTCACTGGCGAGCGCTACCGTGATATGGTGCAAAGCCTGCTGGCCCCTCAAATCCAACAATTTAACCTGCAAGACATGTGGTTTCAGCAGGTTGGAGCAACTTGTCACACAGCTAGGGAAACAATGAATCTTTTGCGAACAATATTTCCGGGACGTTTAATTTCTCGATTTGGTGATGTCAACTGGCCACCAAGGTCTACGGACTCAACGGCTCCTATCTTTTTTATGGAGATTTTTGAAAAATAGGGCTTATGCCAACAAACCAAATTCTGTAGAGCAGCTGAAGAACAATATTACGGAAGCGATTGAAAATATTTCTCCCGAAACCTACCAGAACGTGATGAAAAATGTAATCAAGAGGGCTCAGGTTTGCGCGGCTTCTAGAAGCGGACATTAATTTGTCTGATATTGTTTTTCATACATAATTTCTAAGTTTCAATAAAATATTAAGATGAAAAAATGGACGTATTTTATTTCATTTCACAAATATCCAAGATACAAACCAGTCGGTCATATCGGCCACCCTGTATTACTTCCTTGCCAGTGCCAGGAAGTAAGACTCCAATCTGCGTTGATGGTGATCTCGGTGCCAAATATTGTGGATAAGTTTAACGCTCCTATGAAGCTATAAGTACTGGACTATCGTCGAGGTAGACCAGTCTGCCGAGACCATTCATTATGAGTTATGACGTAATTCGCAATCTCCGGTCTCCGGTCCATGGAAGATTTGCATTACGTTTTTACGACCATTCGTCTTTAAGGACGTTTGTTATTATCTTCGCATTAACTCGTTTGTAGGTAACTGTGTCCACATTCCTTGCAAATAAAGTCGTTTGAAATCGTTAGGGCAGTAGGTGAAAGCAAGTTCATGCCAAAAATAAAACAGCAATTATCATCTTGTTAGAGTTTTTTGTGTACTTCCAGTGACGTATTCATGAGCACAGTTACAGAAAAATGGAAGGGGAAATGGAACTTCCGCTTTTTTAAAAGACTTGCAGCTTCTCTGTTTCTCATCCTCCACGTTTTTAAAGAGTAAAACTTATTCAATACTTCCTTTTTGAACTGGTCGGCCCTTGGTAGTATAGGTGATCGGTATAAAATTCATCTAATAGAGACTACCAGAACATACTAGGCAGAGGGGTAGTGAAATAGCCACCCTTCTGGCAAGGAGAAGGCTAGTTCATACCTTGTATGGGACCACACCCAGTCATTGGAATTGCATATGCACGGCGTTCCATGAGGATTGAGTTGTCGTTTGGGGAATGATCTCTCTTTGGATTTGAAACAAAAAATAATGCTTGCTTACGGAATATTCAAATGAGGTTTTATCATTTGAGTTTCACAGTAGGCTGTAACAGTTCTTTAATTATGAAAATTTTCGAAATTTATAACTACTAGAAATTTAAAAATTTCAAAACATTCTAAATTTTCAATAATTTCATAATTTTCCAAATTTCATAATTGTCAATATTTTCAAGGTTTTCGGGAGTAGGGGAGAAGGGGGCAAGTTGTTACGAGGGCAAGTTGTTACATAATTATTTTAAAGCGCAGCAAGTACGACGGGTTGCCTGAAAATGTACAAGAGATTGGCTCTGCTGACCCGCCATCTGTACACTAACAGTTATACTCATGTGTAGCGTCCTTCATGGTGTATTCGTGTATAATGTTGTTTCAGTTATAAAACTGTACCGTTGTCTGTTCGCTTTTGTTTCCGTTTGTGAAAAATTGGTAAGTAGTATAAATATGTATATTATACCGTTCTGGAGCCTATATTTTTCTCTTTATTTGCATGCAGTTGTCTTTACCTGATTCACAATACTTACCAAAAAACATTGACCTAACCTCAATTTGTGCACGCGGGTCAAGTTGTTACAATAATTTGGGGGCAGGTTGTTACTGTAACAACTTGCCCCATATATTTTAATGCAAGTACTATAATTTTCCATTCCACTAAAATTTACACAATAAAATTGTTTTTGTTGTTTTCAGGTTCTTGAACATGGTGCGAACGTACAAGAAGAAAACTGCAAGAGGTATTATTCCAATTGAACAATACGAAAGTGCCATGCAGGCCATATTACAAGAAAAATTATCAATTAGAGATGCTGCTACTCGCTACGGGGTTAATTTTATGACGTTACACCGCTATATGAAAAGAAAGTTAGCCCTAAACGTTGAAAACAGAAGCAAGTGCTTAGTTGGGTACGCTTCGCACAGAAAAATATTTAACGATGCCGAAGAACAGGAACTTGCGAAATACACAGAGTATTCCGCTAAAATTTATTACGGTCTTACAACTTCTGATTTGCGCAAACTTGCATTTCATTTTGCGATAGCAAACAACATATCTGTTCCAGAAAATTGGAAGGTGAAAGAAATAGCTTCCAAGGATTGGTTATATGGATTTCTGAAGAGGCATCAAACTTTATCTGTCAGAACACCCGAAGCTACTAGTATGGGCAGAGCCACTGCGTTTAATCGCCATAATGTGTCGCAGTTTTTCAATAATCTTGGCAAGGTTTATGATAAATATAAATTCCAGCTTCAAGATGTCTATAATATGGACGAGACTGGACTTACCACGGTCCAAAGGCCCACAAAAATCATAGCAGAAAGGGGAACTAAGCAGGTAGGCGCTATCACTTCTGGAGAAAGGGGTCAACTTGTTACCTTGGCATTAGCGGTTAACGCAAATGGCAATTTCGTACCTCCATTCATAATATTTCCACGGAAAAAATTCAAGGATGTTATGGTAGCAAATGGGCCTCCTGGTTGTGTCGGTGCATCCCATTCCTCTGGGTGGATGACATGTGAAAATTTTTTGTTGTTTATGAAACATTTTGTCCAATTTGTCCGCTGTAGCAAAGAGAAACCAGTTTTAATGGTCTTAGATAATCATGAATCACATTTATCTATCCCTGTGTTGAACTTTTGCAAAGTTAATGGAGTTGTTCTTTTAAGTTTCCCGCCCCACACATATCACAAGCTGCAGCCCCTTGATCGCACTGTGTTTGGCCCACTTAAAAGATATTTTAATAGTGCTGCAGATGCATGGTTAAGATCTAATCCAGGTAAAGTAATGAACATCTATGATATACCTACCGTTCTAAGAGATTCATTTTCCCTTGCTGTTACGCCTCTTAATATACAAAAAGGATTTAAGGTGACTGGAATTTGGCCTTTCAACAGAGAAATATTTCAAGATGATGAATTCTTACCCTCAGAAGTAACAGACAGGCCAAAGCCAGAAAATATTAACACATCAATGGAAATAAGTCCTGAACCAGAATTTAATAGGGAAAACCAAAGAACCCCACAACCTTCTACGAGTTCAGCTTGCAGCTTATCGTTAGATAAATCTGTTGATTTACTATCTACTGGTACTCATATAACGCCCCGAGAATTAAAACCTTACCCAAAAGCCATGCCAAGAAAATCAAAAGTAGGTCGGAAGAAAAGAGTTTCCGCAATTTTGACAGACACTCCGATTAAATCTGCTTTAGAGGAGGAAGAAAGGACAAGACAAAGAAAAAAAATGTGGGAGCAACTAAAAGAAACATATCGGGTGAATTAACAAGTGGGGCAAAGTCTAAATGTAAGAAACAGAGCGCTAAAAAGACCCTTAAAGAAATAGATTCTACAAGTTCAGAAGAGGATGAAGAATCGGCATGTCTGATATGTTTAACTCCATTTTCACATTCTAGAAATGAAGAGTGGATCCAGTGCATTGTCTGTAAAGGGTGGGCGCATGTAGGTTGTGGCAAAGATATCGATTTTTATGTTTGTATTCACTGCTTGTCCGATAGTGATTAGTTTAACTTTCCTTTACAAGTTACTTTAGGTTTTTGTTTTTACAAAAGTTTCATTTAATTTTTTTTATTTTACTTTATGTAATGTTCCGAATGTTTTTTGTATTGCTAAATAAAGGTTCCTTCCAAGACCATTTATCAAAACTGTTTTTTGAAGCTTTTGAGTTTTCTTTCTTGTATCATCTTACCCCTTAGACTGTAACAATTTGCCCTACAGAGGGGCAAGTTGTTATAGTTTACAAGGTTACTTGAACTTATAATTACCAAGTACAAAAAATTAAAAAAATTATAAAATAAAATTGATAATACATGTACAGATATATGTGGTACCTTTCTCCAATTTTAGTTTTCATATAAAAGAACAACTTTTGCCCAAATAAATAACTATATTAATTTTGTAACAACTGGCCCCCTTCTCCCCTATCACATTTTTTTAAGTTGTCAAAATGTTGAAAGTTTGAGGTCTTCACGATTTTATGAAAATGTTTGTCCTGAAAGTTTTGAAAATTTAAATATTATGTAAACTTTGGAATTTCTGAAAATTTACAAAACTTAAAGACATTTGATGACAAGCCTACTGATCAACTTTGTTAAGGCCTGCTGAGAAATGCAAATGTCAAATCGTATCCTGAACATTCCTCAACTACGCGTTCTTGCTTGTTTGAAATACAAGGAGCGATCAATCCTAAAATGGCAATCAATGTGACTCCTCAAACCTGGAAAGAGAAATGCACCAATAGTGGAAGCGATGAACAAGTTTAACCCACGTCAAGGCATTTATTTTTGTCTTACTGTAAAGCTAACAGATTCACTGCTGGGTCTAAATAGCTCAAGGCAGTTGGTCTTGTTTTTTCCGAAACGCGCAATTTTTCCAATTTTACCTTCAATTTGCTGCAAATAATTACTCTTGTGTTTTATAAAACAAATTTGATCATTCATAAAGAGCCGAGATACAATTAGTTTCAAAATAAAATGGGAGGCCTTAATACCAACTTGACGTTTCTTGGGAGATGATTTGTCATAGTTATGTGTTATACGGTTGTTATCGTTACTACTACCATTTTTTTTGTAAAAGTCAAGTCAAAAGATTCTTTTTTCCATTTTTGAGTGTTGTGAAATGGAATTTAGCAATGATGAGTACGCCGTTATTATTTTTGTACACGTCAACCTACACCAAAGGTTTTTACGCGTTCATTTCTAAGACTTCGGAAATATGGAATTGACAAACTTCCCAGAGTTAGAGGCCACGGTGCCCGGCATACTCTTCAAGAGGAACTGGAAGTGATTAATTTGGCGCTGGATGATCCTAGTTCAAGTACTAGGCAGATTGCGGCCTAGTTACCAGGTTCCCAAAGTCTCGCGTGGAGAATTTTAAATCGGCAAAATGTGCAATGTCTGCAACCCGGCGACGAAGTACAACAGCGAAATATTTGTGAGTGGTTACTGCAAATGTATAATCAAAATGCAGATTTTATTGATTTGATTTTCTGGTCACATAAATCGCTTTTTACGAGTGGAACCTTTAATTCTTATAATGAACATATTTGGTCCTTAGAAAATCCCCGTTCTGTAAATAAATCCACTCGTTTCAACAAATATTTTCCAGAAATGTCTGGTGCGGCATTTTCAATGGCCAACTGTGTATTGTTCGTCGAGACATAACCGCATGGTTAAGTAATAATTTTAGACAACGTTGGATTGGCAGAACCTAACCCGTACATTGCCCTGCGAGGTCTCCTGATTAGAACCCCCTTGATTTCTTTCTGTGGGTCGCTTCCAAACAGCTAGTATATGCTGAACAAATTAATACTGTTGATCAGTTACAAGAAAGAATAAATATTGCGTTTCATCAAAAAGTCACAAAAAATTTTGTGGAAATACGTTTTTCTTTATTAACTAGATGCCGCACTTGTATCCATCAGAATGGTGGTCTTTTGAACATTTATTGAAATAAAGCTTCGATTATCTAATTAATTTTTTTATTGTTACGAAAACAATGTACTCTAGGGAAAAAACACAAGAGTAATTATAAAAATTCGAAAAATCGTGCGTTTCAAAAAAAAAACTGGCGTACTATTAATATTTGGAAAAATAATGCCACCAATCCCCTGTGTATCCGCCACTGGTGTACGGTAATTTTAAGTAAAGACCTTTGAATGTGGACAATGTTCTAGTATATCCACGCACCAAACTTTCGTTCATTCCAGTTGACGGTTTTGAAGGCACTAACAAACTTCAACACCCCGTATCTTTTTAATGAAGCCATTGAGGAAAAACTGTTATATAGAAGACCCCCCTTAAAATGCGGTTCTGTGTATGATGTTTCATTTTTGGTCACGACTTATGAATCACCCTGTATACGACCCAGCGGTAGAGTCGTTAATAAATAACTTTAAGACCTACGTGGGTAAGGTAGCTTCTGCTCACACTGTTTCAATAGACCTATTTTGAACACCAAGGGCTGACCAAGCCGATCTGTTCTTTTTTATTTGGTACTAGACACATGGTCATTTTGCTCATTTTTAGTTCTATCTGAAAACTGCCTCAAAATTTGTACAAAAGGAGGTGGGTTAGTCTTGACTGACTAGTTAACATGCAAAATAGAAATCTTCAGTTAGCAGCCGGAAGGTAATTGAAAATCAGAAGGCCAGAAAGAAAGATTGTTCTGTGTTGATGTCAAGCTTTTATTTTTCTCTGCAGAACGTGCTACAAAAAATACTGAATAATCTGCAGAATTCATTTCAGTATTAATATAGAACTACTTGCAACTTCAACCAGTATACAGTGAAACGCAGTGTATCTTGAAAATAAGAGCGTATCAAAAAATGAGATGAGCAAATTCGTTTTTTTGACCCAAAATTAGTATATTTGACCACTTCTGACCAAGAAAGATTTTTTTTATCGCCAGTGCAGTTTATTGGTTACTCACCCATCTCTGACTAAAGCGACACTTCCAGACATATGCGGATCATCAGGGTCTGGACTAACTGTCACTTCCATCAGCTTGACATACTTCCATGCCGAATCAGGGCTGATCCTAGCACGCAGTTGCAGCTTGGTACCGATTGGTACCGCCTGGTCTACAGGTAACTCTCCAGTGGTGGCATTGCCCAAGCGAGTTGCGGGTGCTTCTTTGTACAAAGCCACTTCGTACTCAAGCCGTCCAGGTGTCTCCTCTACCACGCCTGAGACCCTTGCGCCATGAGGACTTGGCATGTAAAGAAAAAACGTATGTGATAGCTAGTAATGGATTCAAATTAATTCTATGGTCATGTTTAAGATGTTCACACAAAGGTGATTATCCATTCACGAAGTCATTAGAGGTATCACGTACGGTGTTCAGGAAGTATTCTATCCCCTTCTATCTCAGAAAATACAGTTTTTAGAGAAAAGTCTAATGGTGACCTTGACAGTGACCTTGATTACGACCCTCAAGGCCATTTAGATGTCAACTTGAAAATTTTAAATGTGATCGAATTATCTTTCTGACGCTACCAGTGGGAAGAATGAAAAATGCTATGTTCGGAGATGACCTTGACGATGATCGCGAGCGTAAGCTTCAAGGTCATCTAGAGCTCAACCTGAATTTTTTTTAAAAAGGAATCGTATATTTTTGGCTTCGCAAATGGAAAGAATGCAAAACGATTACGCCGAGAAAGGTCAAGGTTACATCAAAATATAAAATTATTCGCCTTTTCCACCAGTAGGCGGTTCCTTTTTAGAATTTCAGATTCGTCGTCGCTAAGACGTTTTTGAAGGGAATAGTTTTCCACTCTTTCCATCTGCGGAGTCACAAACATACGATTGCTTAAAAAAATTTCAAGTTGACCGTGATGGCCATTGTCATTTGTGGACGTAAAATTTCATGATTACCAGTGAGGTCAAAAACACACTGTTCCATTTGAAATTTTCATGTTGACTAAAAACCCTACAGCTTTTACCTGGAACATTTTTTAGTTTGAGCAGTGTTCTCTGGGATAAAGAGAGGTCGAAAACTTTTTGTATAACCTGTATAATGAACATAACTACATTCTTCTGCGATAATCATATGCAAAATGGCACTTATACCTAGATTTCTTAAGAATTCAACATTTCTCAGAGTTCAACGCTCGCAAGAATGTCCAACGAAAGTGGAGATATATAGCGCTTCATCCTGATAAGTTAGATCAATAACGTTGAACAAGTTCAAAGGTAGGTAACGAGAAGTAGGTATGGTTTTCTTATGGGTCATGATAGGCATTATAGCGCATAGTTCTTAAAAAAGGTTCACTGCAAAAAATGTTACGATATTACTCTTCTTCAACTTTAATTTAGCATCAAATAGCGTTTTCTTTAGGTAAAACTAGTATTGTACTATACTGTATTGATACATATTCGAAACGATGCGATGCATGAAAAAAGAAAAAACCAACATCCGTAAAGCACATAAAGTTACAGTTAAATGTATTAGTAATCACAACAACACGCGATGATACATGCAGTGGAGGCGGAGTACGACGTTGCCAGTTGTGTGAGGAATTTTGCTTGTATGTTTTTTTTTTCGGAAAATTGTATTTAATAAGCAAGAAAATTATTTTGTTAGAATTTAAATTATTAAGGTGCAAAATTAATTTGTTTCATGACTAAAAAGAAATGAGATCAGCATTTTTTGCTCCGAAACGGTTGATTTTCGGACTTCTTAAGGTTATGAATGGTATTTCCCTAACACCCCCTATAACTTCTCGTTATTTAAAATACATTAACAAACTTCCTATGTCGTGTTTATAATTTCATATAAACTGAAAAAACAAGGAATGCGGATGTACAAGGTCCGTCAGAAAGAACGCATGTTTTTCGAACGGGTACTACATCGTGTGGGCTGGTCCCGTGGCGGTGGGGAAGGGCGTGTTGGATAGTGGTAGAAGTGCCGTTTCAGTTGCAGTTGACAAGATGATTTGGAACGTTGAGCATCGTGTGTTTACTGTACGTCGGTACTTTCAAAATGGCGAGTGTGTCGTTCGCACGCAACGTGGGACAGTACCAGACTACCATTTTGAGATGGGTGGAAGCAACACAATAGGTAATGTGATGAAAAAAAAACCGCCAGGGCGAAACTGTACTACTAGAGCCCCCGAAAACGTAGACAGAGTGAGAGTTGACACGCTGCAAAGCCGGAATCGTTCCGTCCGTTTGCGTGTCAGTTCTCTAGGGATCCACGCGTCCTCTGTACGTCGCATCTTGAAGAAGGGTTTAGTGTTTCATCCTTACAAAATCCAAGTTTGTCAACAACTGTAGCCAGTGGATTATGTACAACGTGTTAATTTTGCACAGCTTATGATTGAACAGTTGGATAACAATGACATGACGTTGTTTATGAGTGATTAAGCACATTTTCATTTACATGGATACGTCAATAAACAAAATTGCCGATATTGGTCTCCAGTGAACCCGCAACAGTTGCATGAGCCCCCACTGCATACCCCGAAACTTATAGTTTGGTGTGCAGTAGGCCCAACGATGATTATTGGGCTTATTTCGGGAGAAGCTTGATTCCTGCTTGATTCGGCTCAAAGGCGCCATATGGCTGACAGAACGTAAATTTTATTTTACTCAAAAAATGGCATATATTTCTGAGTATTTTGATATAATAAAATATTTTTCCCATACTTATTTTGACTGCACTACTCATTTAAAAAACATGCGTTCTTTCTGACGGACACTGTACCTATGACTGAATATGCCTGCTTAGCCCTCACAATAGACTGCTATTCAAGAAAAAGTAAAGAATGAAGAAAAATGGGGGAATCGTAAGTTTCTTAGTATTTAGTCCGACGAGTGAGGTGGTTCGGTTGAAGCTCCCAAGCATTTTGGTTGTGCAGTGACAATATCTCGCCGCGTACGCAAAGTGCTGCCTTGTTAATCATGTTACTATATCCTTATAAATAATCCCGTCCCCGGAGGTAACTGTTTCTTTGGTTGGATATTAAGGAGAGGTGCAAGAGGCCACTTATCCATTGTAAGGAGGTAACGTAACAATACATTCATGTTTTTTGGACTAGAATTTGAACAAACTTTTCACGACGTGAGGGAGTTCATGAGCCCGGGTTAGTGTTGTCAACTCTGAACAACGTTACATTGCACAGCTTTTACTTAGGGCTTGTCATTCAGCCATTTTTACAGCCAGTTTTCTTATGTTTTTTTCTATTCTTTGAAAATTTTCAATAACACACAGGAAAGGTCAGCCAAATGGAAGCAAGATTTTTATTGACAAATGAACAGGAAATGACAGATGCAGTTTTGGTTCTTTTGGGAGGAAATGAACCAGAGCAGTATTTCAAACATGGAAATAGCATTATAAAGAAATGCTATAAATGAATTATTTATTTGCATAATTGCCAAAAGCTGGGTCAAGCACTAATAGCATAGAAGTTGGAGACAAAAATGGTTAGCTAGGCTGGGTAAGGACCTATGCATCTAAACCTTTTTAGTAGTTACTCTGTTCAAGTAGCTTTATGGGTATCCTTAAAGAAACGGTGTCCATGAAAACTTTACCGTCGAACCTGGTAAAGTTTGAAATATGGATGGAAAAATTGTATCTCGGCAAGCAATTTTAATGTCAATCATCCTTAAATGACGAGAAAATTACTATTCTTAGGTTGCACGGTAAAACTAACAAGCTTCAGCTAGCAATACTTTTCTATCAATTAGACAAAAATACTTCTATGCGGTGAATGTACCTACGGTCTTTTTGTACTTTTTCAAGTAGCGTAGGTTTTGTAGTAATTTAATAGTTATAATGCCGACGGGAAAAAGTTAACCTAGATAGAAAGAAGCAGAGTGATTGGGCTTGTATATCATTAATTTCAGCACAATTAGGCACACATGCCGATAAAATGGTACATGTTGCGGGATTTAACGAAGAATAAGATTAGTTATAAATTACCTGTAAAGTACATATCACACTTAAACACATTCAAAACATTATTTAGGTAATGATATGAAATTTTTGATGTGAAATGATGCGTGACGAAGCCCCAGTTGTTGGGATAACCAGGTGATAGATATTCGTATATTATTATATACATTCACCATTTTTTGCAATGCCTTTCTCAGCGATTGTGGTAGCTCTGAGTGATGACCGTATATAGATAATCATTGGAAAGAGGAAACTGTTTGTGAAAGTCTTACAGGCTCCTAATTTTTTTTAAGAGCGAGGAGCAGCAGATGTTCACAAGGATGGCCATAACCTAAATTACACAAAACCACGCTAAATATTAAAATGATATAACCGGACTCTTGGGGTATAGGCACCCTTCTGGCCTCTACCCCTGCAGATGTCCATGTTAATAATGTCTTTCTAAGGCGTCCCAAGTTACAACTGCTTCCCTAAAATTCAGCATTCTCGTTTTCTGATCCGTTCCTATAATGGAAAACATTGCAATCATATTTCAAAGTCTGATAAAATGCGATGACGATGACAAAACGCAAGGCTCATTCTCGTTTGTGTAGGTGCAAGAGGTCATGGGATTTGTTTTAAAGATAAAGCCGTCAATATGTAATTATGAAATGTTGAAGTGCTAAATGACGCGCTATCATCTTTCATAGAAAGCTAAAGGTTTGCAAAGCCGTAAAAGGAATTCAATTCAGAGTTCTTACACGTAGCTCGTTACCATGTCGATGCTTCTCATTCTTCATTTTAATGAGAAGGTTTTTGAAATGCAGTAAATCATAGTAATTATAACTTGGCACCTTTAGGACATTACCAGTTAGCGATAGCAAGAAAATTCAATGAATATTCGAATAAGTATTGGATTTTATGTAAAAACAAAATAGTGATTGCTGTGTCATACCAAAAACATATAGGGAAATCAACTTACACATCACGTTTTATTGGGAGAGGGAGATTTTTGAACTGAGGATAGGGACCACTGAGCCGATGGGTTTATATTCTCTTATAACCGAGCTACAGGGAGTTTTATCGGTTTTGACCATTTGTTTATATTCTTACAACTTCGCAACAATCCGCTATATTTTTCTGAATATTGGTATACTTAATAAGCTCATGCTATCGAATTGACCGTGTGAAAATTGCACAAGAAGTTCATTATAACGATCCCCTTTTGTTATTCGAGCAGAAAGTTTTGTGAGCGCTAGAGGTACTGATTTTACTTTGCTCATTTTTGAGTACAAAGCTGGAAACTTCATTATCTATTAATTTTACAACTTACTATTTAGGACTTCGTGTGCCACATTAGTGTTAGATTTCGAAAAAGGTCTAATTTCAAGATACTTGCAGGTCGGTATTAAGAACTAAAGTTTGGCGGTTTTTTATTCAAATGTTGAGGCAATTTTGATTGGGGAAGCTCCTCAACCTACATAAGTACGACTATTACACAGAACATCACAGGCATGTTGTGTGATTTAAATAAGCAGAAGAGGACTGACTGTCTTGGAGTATTTTCCAGTTTCAGTATCAAAATCGATTCCACACAATAGATTGAGAATGCGAATCAAGTTTCACATTAAATAATAATTTTGGTCATTTCTTTATGACCTCATGACTTTTCAACCACCCATTATATTTTTCTTAAACTCGATACGAGTATCCATCGGAACTCTAAAACTATAAATATGTATTTCGGTTATAAGAGGCTAAAAACCCATCAACCATAGGTGCCTCTCCCAATGAAATCCGCTTACCAATTTTGCAGAAAACGAAACATGTCATCTTTAGACTTTAATGATCGCGCATAGGCGAAACTTGCCTCTAGGCAAGGATTGTTTATTGAAGACTTTTTATAAAACAGCGATGAACTTAACGTAATAATAATAATAAAAGTAATGATAATAATAATAATAAGAGTAATAATAACTGATAATCTGAAGTACATATCGTTTGGTTAAACATATCCTTAAAAATCTAGTTTTAACTATTGGTACTTACAAACTACCAGCAAATCCAGCTGCTTTATTTTCTATAACAGTAGGTTCAGGAGGTTTGCACATGATGATGAGTTCTTGATCCGATTGCATCACTACTCCTGGAAATTGTGGAAACCATATCCGTACGTGCACAAATCCCTAGAATGGTTGTTATTAATATTAAAATTTGAGTAAGTGAAACATACCTAAGAGATTTTGAATGAAGTCGGAAGAGTTTTTTATACACCGCGGCTACTATGAAGAGCCTAAGGAAACTTTGTTAATTCGATGCTTGAGCTACCTGAGGTTACTAGAACTGGGGGAGAAGCCAACTCAGGTAGATTGTGGCACAATCTCGATACCCAAGGAACAAAGGAGCGGTCGTATCGGCCAGTTTCGGATGCACCAATTTCGATACGGTTAAGATGGAAGGCCGAAGTCAGGCAGGTCTGTTTGGCAGGCTCTTCGCGCGACGTCATTATTGAAGAGAGCTCTGAGGAACAAAGCCAGTTGAAATAACGGTGTAAGAGAGCTAGGTTGCCGGCGGTCGGCAGGGTCCCGAAACTATCCATTAGAGAAGAGTCATCGATTTGACAGTTCTGTCATAAGCAGCATCGAGCATGGATAATGTAGTCGGAGCGGTAGCACCCCAAACATATATATATAGGTGAAAAATTAAAGCTTCCGCCTTTTGTTGGATACTTCGACAAAATTTAAGCAAAGAGGACTCTTTATACTTTTTTAATTCTCTCTAGCTTTCAATGGACTTTGCCATCATCATCAGGAGCTGCAATTTCCCTCATCCTATACGTAAACAACAATTAGCAACATCCTCACATACTACTGTAACTTGAGTCAATTTAAATTCATTTTACACTTTTGTTGCTACTGTTATCATTGTAATTGCAGCTCCAGATGATGATGGCAAAGTCCATTGAAAGCTAGAGAGAATTAAAAAAGTATAAAGAGTCCTCTTTGCTTAAATTTTGTCGAAGTACCCAACAAAAGGCGGAAGCTTTAATTTTTCACCTAACTGGTCTAGACGACAATGACCACGTCTCAAGTTATACATATAATAGTACTCGGGCTAGGTGTTATCTGAGCATATACTATTCATTCCAACAATGAATTTTTGATGATTTTAGATGACTGTATTTGACAGTCTTTTATCGTCAGAATTTCCTTGTTGTGAAGAACTTTTACTAAATATTTATTCTTATATTTATTCTCTTGCGGTGAATACTGCTGGCGCATACATCTAGCATAATATGAGTTGATTAAGTAACTTACTCTTTTTCTATTCATTAATTTTACAAGCATTGATTATAGACATGCACTGAGCTTTATACGTCTTGCACACACATGGTTTACTGTGGTCCACACCATAGGTGGTCATTGCATATTTATGAATGTTTTATGAATTAGTTTAATCATATAGTTTGTATGATACTGATATTTCCGACAGGCTACACAAAGAAATATTTTATGAGCTATTCTAGAAGCAGAAGTAACACTTCAGTTATCATTGCGTAAAACGGAAAAATGAGCGATGTTAAACTCCTTGTCCAACACTGTTCACGATATGAGTACCAATCTACGCATTTTGCTGCAGAAGCGCACGTAACAAATGTCAAAGGGTAGCCCCAAGTACAGTGGAGGAAGATATAAATAAAGTTAAGACAATAATTGATGCGAATAGATACTAAAGTTGAGATTTCCTCGTTTCGTAAAATTGTGTGCAAATGAATTGATGGCGTCATAGAAACCAATATATGGGTTAATATCCCTAACATGAGTCATCGTAAGTTCCTCTTAATAACTGATTTGTTATAATTTTTTCAATGTAATTATCTGATACGATGCGTTTGGCTACATATTTTTTACGGTTTGCACACTATATGAAATATTTATCTTCCATTTAGAACAAAATAACTGGGAAAATGCCACTGAAATGTCAGTCCCGTGCCATGTCCTAGCGGATGTCTCTTGATAATACCTGCCATTTTTTTCACCTGAAGTACTGTTTTGAAAACTTGATATACCTATATCGCAAGTATGCACATAGCTAACCACAATATAGAAAATTGGTGAAACAAAAAGAATAATTAATTTAGTAATTTTTCGGAAAGCATTTGTCTCCAGCTATCTGGCCAGTCCCGTGCCGCGCCATATATCACGCCATAAAGTAGTGGGGGAAGGTATGGTAAGTGACATCCGTATTATCCCAACTGGAAATTGTTAGTATTGGCTCAATCGTCGGAAGATGTGCACAGATTACTGATAGGTTAAGCAGGAACTGGGTCCGACAAGTAAAAAAGTGTCTTGGAAACCTGTCTCTTGTCAGTACCGTGGTAAGTGTTTTAAAGCTACTATTTTTTCTTTTTGCTTCAAATACCCCATGAGTACTTCGGGTATCAAAAACCATAATTGTCATACTAAAATTAATTAGAAATTTTGAACCGATTACTTTTTTTGTTGCTGTAAGTGCAATAATGTCAGTCCCGTGGTTGTAAGTCCCGTGTCATTGCGAAAACACGGAACTGACTGTGTGACACGGAACTGACTTGATTCCATTTTTTCTCTATAAAACTATAGCAAACATGCATTGATGCAAGTATTTTTTACAGTTCACAGGTCTATCTACTAGTCTATAGCAGGGTGTAAGATGTCTGGACATAGGAAAATATCTGATGAAGAAAGAAAGCGTATTAAACGTGACCGGGAAAGAGAACGGAGGCGTAAAATAAGAGAAGATCCGGAAAAACGTGAGGAGCAGCGGGAAAAAGAGCATCAGAAATACTTGCGTCAACGAAAGAATAAACAAAGGAAGCTTGTTTCGGAAATGACAGAAAGAGAAATTAGATCGCAACGCAAGAAATGGACACAATATACAAAGTCTCACCGAGATCGATTAAGACTAAGATCATCCGAAAACGCACATGTGCCAGATCATTTAACGAAACAGTTAGATGGAAGAAAGGAACATGCAATAAAGAAAAGTAATAGAATGAAACTTAAGCGACATCGAGAAAAAAGAAAAAATGAAGCTAAAATAGCAGACCTTAAAAAAAAAGTTGGAAAGTGGAAGAAAAAGTATTCTCGCCTAAAGAAGTCAATGCATCAAAATAAAAATGTTGCTCAACAAACTAGTTCCCCATCAGTTTCACCTGGAACTAGAGTACAACAGATCATAGAAAGGTCTTCAATACAGCAAAAAAGAGTAGATGAAATTAAAAAACAACTTATTTTTGGGGAGACCATCAAGGACCAGCTGTCAGAGAGTTATAAATCGTTAAGCCCAAAAGAAAAGAAGGTATTTAGGAAAATAATGGATGGAAAAATTATTAAGAAGTACAAGCTTCAGCGAACGTGTTCCAAAGTTTTTCGATATACAAAAACAAGAGTAGTGGAATACAGCCATAGGAATGTAGATGTTAAGTATCAGAAAAACCGAAGAGCATCTGAAAATAGGAATAAAATTGTGGCGTTCTTACAGGAAGATGTTAATAGCCGGATTTGCCCCGGTAAGAAAGACTATGTTACAAAGAATAAATTCACCTATCAAAAAAGATATTTAACAAACACTTTGAAGAATTTGTTCAAAGAGTTTTGTAAAAAATACGCCGATGTCAAGGTGAGTTATACATTTTTCTGTAAATGTAAACCTTTCTGGATAAAGTTTATGAAGGTAGCAAATCGAGACACATGTAAATGTATGACACATAGTAACATGGAGTTGATTGTATCATCTCTTTGGCAAAGTAAAGTGTTGCACTGCAAAACTACAGAAGCAATAATTGAGTCAATGACATGTGAGACCCGCAATGACCTATGTCTACTAAGGAAATGTTCAGTGTGTGCATTATATAAACCTAAATATATTGAGCAGTACGATCCTGGTAACGTTGTATCATATAGTCAGTGGAAAAACATAAAACAAACTTATTTCAGCAAACGATCACAAAACAACGTTACCAGTTTGAAGATTGCTAAAATTAGTCAAGAGATAGAAATATCGGATCTTTTGACCAAATTTGAAGATAGGTTGCCTCTTTTTTTGGCACACGAGGGACGCATTTTTCACCAATACAAAGCAATCAAGACACTGAAACAGAACATGACAAATGAGGAAATACTCATTCACTGTGACTTTTCTGAGAATTATAATCTAAAGTACGCAGAAGAAGTCCAGTCTTATCATTTTGGAGGATCAAGGCAACAGGTTACGTTGCATACTGTGGTAATTTATAGCCGAGCACACGAAAACGACTTGAAGGTTGACAGTTTTTGTACATTATCAGAGTCGTTGGAGCATGGTCCCGGTGCCATATGGGCTCATCTGTTTCCACTGATCAAACTCTATATTGATAATGGGGTAAAATTGTTGCATTTTCTTAGCGACAGCCCCAGTACACAATACCGCAACAAGAAAATGTTTGCATTCATTACAAATGGCATCTATAGCTACTTTCCGGAACTACAATCAGTTACCTGGAACTACCATGAGGCCGGACATGGTAAAGGTGCCCCGGACGGCATTGGTGGAGTTTGTAAAAGGACTGCAGACCGTATTGTTGCTCAGGGATCTGATGTGAGTTCTTTCAGCCAATTGGTTGAAATCCTGAAAGCCAACTGCTCGGGCATATCCTTTTTGGAGATTCATGCTTGTGAAATTGAAAAATTTTCAGATGCTATAAATAAAGCTGAGGTTCTGCCATTTAAAGGAACTTTGAAGGTTCGTCAAGTAAGATCTCTAAGAGACCACAACACACTGTCTCTAAGAGAGCTCTCCTGTTTCGACTGCGGCGAAAGATGTCTACATTACACTATTGGAACTTTATCTTATAATTCGGTAACGAAAAGTTCTGCGTCTGATGAAGAATTATACATTTTTGACAAAGGGAATAAAGCGAAGCTACATTACTACAATGTTTACAGTGAAAGTTCTTCAGATGATGATATACCTTTGTCCGAGTGGAAAAAAAATGGTCAATTAGCAGCAGAGTTTCCAAGTAGCCGCTCAATATAACGTTATGTTTTTGTTTCAGAATACATTGTTTGAGTTTATTTTGTACCTGAGTATTTTTTAATAAAAAATGCAAAGCATGTTTGCTATCCTGCTGTTTCTTTGTCAGTTCCGTGTAACCGTGTCAGTCCCGTGTATTGAGATTTTTGAAAAATGTTAAATAATTCAAAGTATACAAACTAAAATCTCGGTTATTGTATAATTTCCAAACAAACAAGCCATACTGCATTGAGTAAATGCACGGTCTTCTAAATACTAGATATTTTTTATGTGGCACATTTAGAGGACTTAAATGTCCCAGTGTGGGAATATTGACCCATATAGTAGTTTTCCGAGGGGATAGTGACGCGTAGGCCTAGGCCCAAATAAGAATATTGAAATATAGCAAGGAGAGTATTTGTGAAGATGTTTATATTTATCCAATATACAGGGTATTTCAAATTCGACCCTCACCATTGAGATCTCGAAGATAGGAAGTCGCTTAAATGGGGGCAAAGTTGTATTTTTAGATAATCAATAAAATGCTGCTGAGAAAATTTTGAAATTCAAAGTACTTCCGGAGATAGAAGGAAAAAAACGATTTTTTACAAATTGCTGGCTTTATTTGTAGTAGGATTCCAAAATAACAATATGATGTTTCGTCTCTTGTCCTCCAACACCAACTTTACTTTTTGTTATGGACGCTATATTTCATTTTTACACAGATGTATAGAGTTTTTAATTCTGATCTAAGAAATGTATGATACGTTATACATTGACATTACCAAACCTAATTTATTTATATTATTATATATATATATTTAAAATAAGTTGCATGGGACCTCGGTTGGCCGCGTAGGTCAGAGTGTCGTGCTACTGATCAGCCGGCCGGCCGGGCCGCGAGTTCGAATCTCGCCTTCGCCATGGATGTTGTGTGTTTGTTTTAGGCAGCAGCGGTGGCCGCAGTAGTAGACTCTTCGGTCTCCTGATCAGCCGCCGTGCGCTGTGCGGGTTCGAGTCCCGTCCCAGGAGAAATGTTTCTCTTGGCCATGGATGTTGTGATTGTCCGTAGGTGGTAGATGGTCTCTGACTGTCGAACGCGGAGGTACCACCCGGCGGTTCTCGTAGGCGGAGCCAGAATGTGTGCATGTTGCATGCACACGTGTTCCCTCGCCAGAGTCCGTGTGGCGTCCCCCCTTTCCCATGTATCCCCCATAGCCCCACGGTACCCAATGGGTGCTTAGGCCTTAGGCCTTCGTGGTAGTTGGAGTATAAAAAAAAAAATGTTTTTCCATGTGGACGTTATATTGGGGTCTTGTACATTTGAATGGACTTTTCAGTCCAAAATTCAGTGATGACCTTAGTTGGTCATGAATTTGCTGACGGATGAAAATTATAAGGAATTAAAAAAGTATGGTGAAGCCTGAACAGAACATGAAAATTTTATTGATGGTAATCACAAGAATATTCATAAATAAGCAGAGGTAAATCATAGCAGATGTTCAAAATGTTCGTTATTTTGTAGCCAAAGCCATGTTGGATGTGCATTGTTCTCTGCTCGATTTGTTTCTTTGCTTCTCAGTCTTCCAAACTCTGTTGCTATGTTCAATTTGAGGACTGGTCTGGTGTACGAAACAAATGAAATCTGATAATTCCAACGCCTACCCAGGAAATTCTGGTTTTCTGGAATAACTAAGGGCTGACAACGTCAATGTATAATTTAAAATTAAAAACTATTTATCTACGCAAAAATCTAATACGGAGGCGAAAAAGTGACAATGTTAATGTGCTGATTTTAAAATCCCAACACAATTAAAACTAGGAAAAAATTAAAGCAATTTTGATAAATGGTTTTTTCCGTCTTTTTCCGGAAGTACTTTGAATTTCGTCACTTTCTAAGCGGTATTTTGTTGATTAAATAATTACGGAACTTTGCTCCCATTTAAGCGACTTCGTATGCCTTACAGTTTCCGAGATCCCAATGGAGAGGGTCAAATTTGAGACGCCCTTTATAGTCTTATTGATGTGATTGTAGCTTATGCATTGTAAACATTTTTGTACCCGCCGGTACCGAGTCAATCTTTTCAAATCATTCCCTTATTTCCAACAAGCAATTTCTGACTATCAGAGACTATAAACAGTCATCAATACAAATTAACGATATGATGCTGCCTTGCTATGAGCTGCCCTGATCTGGTCTGCTATATATGTATGAGACTGTTCCGGATTATAGGTATTCATTTTTGGAAAGAACCGATAAGTTTGAACCGTACGGAGTACGCGTCGATTTACCGCCGCTTGACGCTATAAACGGCGGTGTTTGTGCCCTAGCCGATCGCTTATGTGTCGGAGGCTGAAAATTAAACTTCTCTCTGGGAAATGGGAAATCGTGCCACCCTCTCCGTATTCGCCGGACTCAGATCCAACAGATTTCAATTTATTCCGATAACTCAGCAACTTACAGGAAGAAAGCTTTGACAAACAAGCTACAGTTACAGCAGCACGTAGATGAATTCTTCAAATCCAAAGCGGCGCGGAGTTTTATAGGGATGGCGATTACTCTTTACCTAATCGGTGGCAAACATAATTAGATAACGAGGGTGATTATTATTGTCAATGAATAATTATTATTCCATAAATAAATGAATTAAATTTTTGAAGTTATGTATGTCGCTCATTATCTAACCCGGTACGAAGTTTAATAGTCATGAACATGGATATTCAGCATTTCTGGAAATCCAATTTTTATTATGTTTCTCACACCTGCAGTATCATTTTCTGATGTTGATTATTTGGTAATAATTTACCACAAAGTGTGGAGAAAGAGCAAGTAAGTTTATTTGTTGCCATTTGGCCATAGTTCTACAGGAAACTATACTTCAACCGATTTTATTCTCCGCATTACAGCTCAGGATTTTATAATTGCTTTGAAATTATCTACTGAATATAGTATCTAAATATAGTAAAAACGGTTATAGTTCTCTGTAGAACCAAAACTAAGCATGACTTAACTGAGTCATTATTGTCCAAGTTAAGGGAGAAGAATATGAGAATTTGTATATATAATTATCACAGACATCGTAATGTGAGAAAATATTTTCTCTTTAGCATCATGACCATTTTTGGCAACATTTCTTTAACATTTGTAACAAACTTCGCTGAGCATGGCGGTAATAAATCTTGTGTTATGAGCTATGACCTTATATTTAATTCATCCTCTTCTCCTGGGAATTCGGTCACCAATGTGTTTAATCTTGTCCAAAACCACGGATACTAGGTTGCTTATTATAATAAACTAGCATGGTCACGATAAAGCCATTTTCATGAAATTTTGACAAATATAAGAAACTGCGCCATTGTATGATTTCGTTAGGAGAGAGGAAAACCTCAGAAAATCACGAGAGATGAAGTGAAAGGACATGTTAATAAAAAAGGCGGAGATTCATTCAGGGTCACATTTATAAGCCTTCCTTCAGAATTGAGTGCTGTTTAAGGAATTATCCCTTTTTGGATTTTATTTTATTGCTCTCCCTTGGACCATAACTGGGATGACCTACTTGAATACCCGGCTGTCAAGATCGACTTCCTATGAAATAGCTTTGATGGAACTTAAGCAAGAGCACGTCGTCTAGTTGAAGCATTTGCTATTACTCAAGGACTGACCCAGCTGGTGACGGACCCTACTTCTTTCCTCGCGTTGAGTCACACGCCAGTAGCTCCTCTTTCTGACCCCTTACAGTACTGATATTCTGTCTTCCCTGGGTAACTCAGACCACAGTGTTGTGGAGGTGAGGTTTCGGTCAGAACCCGCTGTGGCAGCAGAAACTTGCCCAGGCCACAAAATCTGGCATTACGGACATGCCGACTGGGAGGGGCTCAGAGAGTCGCACCTCTCCTTGGAGATATGTTTGTTGCGCTAACGCGGACGCATCGGCAGTCTGTGGTATTTTACCTATGTATGTCCCAACCTTAGTCTTGTCAGGATCATCGGCCTCTAGGGCTCAGCAGGAAAAAACACATCAGACTGCCGAAATACGCGCCCAAAATACAACAATTTGGCATCCATCACTCAAAATTCAATTTTCACTCGTCACTACGGCTAGCTTTGACATAGAGGGTAAATTCAATGGAGGTAGATTTTTTGACCTTGAATTCCTATTTACCGCATCTGGCATCCGAAATGTAATTTTCTATCCATTGTTAGTGCTGGTTTTTGTTCTCGGTGGGCGAACGTCAGAGGTGTAAACATTTCGTTGATTCCAGATTCCTATTCGGCATCGAAAAATGGATGGCAAAACCACGCACCAGCATTTGGGATCCTAAACTCAATGGCCACCTCTCCTATCCACAGGAAGCTCAGAACCTACAGCTGAGGGGGCCTCCGGGGCCGAGAGCGAAATCCGGGGCTCTAATTGAGCGTCGGTGAAAAATGTAGAGATTTTTTTGGAGATATTATTTTTAAATATCGTTCGATTGTTGGACAATTGGTGGTCCTTCATACAGTGAATGTGTCTAAATCAGGATCGAACGGCTGGTTTAACAAATCGTGAGGCACTGCTCGTCGGCAGAAGATCAAAGCAACTTCTTACAAATCGACACTGTACACAACAGACAAGTCAACGTTGAGTCCAGAAACAAATATAACGGAGCGGTCCACAATGCCAAAGACCAGCACAATATAAAAGTTAGACAAAGGGTAATGTCGCAGAGCAATGACAATCGACCTTTCTGGACTCTGGCCAAGCAGATTGATAGAAATGGAACGGTTGTAACCGACTCAAAGGCTAAGGCAAAAGCGCAACGCCCAAGTGCTGACGATTCAAAGGGTTCCCTACACTATGCCGAAAGTAACATTCAAGCATAAGACCGTAAGACGGGTGCTTTTGTCGCTCGACATCATCAAAACTTCTGGTCCGGACTTGATTCCTGCCATTGAACTGAAGAGGTGTGCAGCGAAGTTCTTTCGCGACTTTTCCAGGTATGTTATGGATCCAGCACCTTCCCAGAAAACTAGGATATAAGACCGACCCTTACAACCATAGGCCGATATCGCTGCTTTCTGTTTTAAGTAAGGTGATGGAGAGATGCATGAATCGCGAGCTTGACGATGTCCCCACGCGATGTACCTGCCAGACAGACCCACCTGACTTCGGCCTTCCATGCTAACCGTGTTGAACTTCGTACATCCAGAACTGTCCGATAGGACCACTCCTTTGTCCCGAGGGTGTTGAATTGTGGAACAATCTACAAGAGGAGTCGTTTCCCAGTTCTACTAACCTTAGACAGTTCAAAAATCGGGTTAACAAAATTTCTCTGGGATTCTCATGGCAGCCGCGGTATCCTGGCATTTAGGCTTATGTCTACGCAGCTGCTTTGGTGAAAAAAAAGTGTCCTGTCTAAATTGAAATTAAACCATTCAGACTATAACGAAAGTTAAACCGGTAAAGCAGTAATTATTAAGAACATTAAATATTACCATAAAGAAGGATTAAAATGTGTACCATCTGTTTTGGTAAACGCTGTGCGACGATCAGTAAAATTCCGTTTAGTTATTATTCTCTTTTTTCGATTGCCATTTGAAAACCTTACGTTTTAGTCACATTTTTTTTGAAAAAGTAGGTTTCCTTAGCATATTCTACAAAGTGGGGATTTCCTGCCTATAGTCACTAGTGTTGTTGTACGTAATAAAAATGGAGAAGTGAAAATAAAAATCGATTCTTGAAAGTTTTTAGACAGCGAGCCATTTTGAAGCAAATTAATATTGTACTTGAGGTCCAGTAAACTGCTGTTTGAAAATGGCACCAATTCGAAGAACCATATAAGATAAAGAGATTTGACTTAAGTAGAGCGCTAAAGAAAAAATGCTGTCAGGTAGCCTGACTCTACACTTTCACGCAACGCTGTCATCAGTTAGTACTTAAAGGATCATGTTGGGCACAAGTTACCCCTCTGAGGAAAACGTTAGCTACGGAACATGAATAACCTTATTATCCGCAGCCACTGGACTGATTTTCAAAAACTACAGGATTTTTTAGTCCTTGGCATAGTATACCTGTGAAAATTTTATCCAAATCCGACCGGTACCTTCCAAGTTATAGACGGACCAAGGATGAGCGAACAACAGACAGACCCATAGATAGACCGACGGAAATGAGTGACATGGTTTTTCGTGATAGATATGTCATATAACGTTTAAAAAACATCGAATTTTAGAATTTTTTCGCGATTACAATCCTTCCTCGCCCAGTGACTAAGAAAGTAAGAAAATACAAAATAGAGTCGAGTAGATTTTTCTTTTTCAGCTCATATCTCCGGGTCAGTTGGATGATTTTTAAAGCTTACAAAAATTTTGCGTCTTCTGCATCCTCTTATCAACATTTCATCAAAATCCTAGCAAGGCAAATAATTATTTTGGTTAGTCGACAGACAGACACACCGAAGCAAATAAATGACATGGCTTTGTCATATAACATCCAAAAAACCTAATTCTCATTTTAGAAATTTTTCACGATTACAATACTTCCTCGCCAGTAGGCGAGGGAGGCAAAAAACTATTTGAAAAAGAACCATATACTTACGTTCCGTTTTAGTACCCCGCATCTGGAGAAATCTGCTACTTTAAGATTGTACTTGAGTGTGGAAGGGTCGTTTGGTTCAGGTCGGATCTGGCATACCGGATCTACTTCAGGATCCGCCGACCTGTCGTCTGCAAATAGTGGATGGCCTTTGAATCCTTCTGGCTTCCTCAATTTGGCCACTATAGAATCTCTGCTGCCCGGTTGAGTGGGTAAGGAAAATGTGCATTGGATTTCACTCACTGGAATAAACAAAGTTCATGTCATATCATATGAGCTGCCTATACAGATTAGGAGGTTTCAAAACTGGACACCCTTACCTCGATAGGCAAGTAAGAACAGATACGGGAATCTAGTATTTGAAGATATAGTCAGATCTACATTGCAAAACTGATTTTTTTAAGACTCTCTTTACATTATCCGCTATTGAATCAACTGCCCAGTTTTGGAATTACTGTAGCTGTAGGCCAACTGAAATAGGCAAACAAATGACAGAATTCGTTGTCCGTCGTCTCTTGATGTACTTAAAATAATGATGCTCGTACATTTATCAAAACAATGGAGTTCACAGGTTGCTAATTTTTTTTTAAGGAGCTCCGAGTGTTCTGAAGCTATTTTTTTGAAAATATGTTACAATTTAGGCACAATGTGTCCATGGTTCTAAAGTTCATACATAAGTAGTTTATAGCTTTATTCAGGTTTTTCAAGAAGCTATAGAACTGTACAGCGAATAGGTTCCCATGATTTCAGCACCGCTTTGTGATGGGCTACTGTCAAACTCAGAACACTTCTGTGATAAGCAATAAGTAGGAGATATTGTTTCAATAAATCATACAATTTGGGCAAGAGTAATTTTGTTTTGGTGGTATCGTTAGACTGTTGCTGTCTAATGATAAGTTTAGATTAGCGTTATGATAGGGCTGGGGCATCTGCCGTCATTTTGATAAACGCGTTTCATCGAAAATCTTGAAAACTATGTAAGACGAAACAGAAACAATTTTGTAGAGAATTGAATTATTTATCAATTTGCTTCTATAAAAATTTGTTTACAGATTATGAGAAACTAAAGGCTAAAGCTAAATACATGTAATGATATTTCTGCTTATAATGGCTATATTACGAATCTAATACCGGGTTTACATGCAGCCCACTTCCACGGCAGTGAGCAGGGAATTGGACAAGGAAGTGGGCAGAGCAAGTATGTAAATAAGCAGCTCGCATTGCCAATGCTCATGCCGCTGCCGCTGCCGCATAGTGTTCGCGGTTTTTTGGACGGAAGTCGGACCAGCAGCACGAGCCGCAGCGACCGTTTACATGCTGCCCGCTGTACAAACAGTCAGTCCGGTCCTTACCACGTGGACGTAGGATATCCTAATCCTAATGGCAAATTATTCGATTTAAAATACACTTGGACCATGATTGAGTGGAGCAATGATCAAGTATTGAAGGTTTTAGAGCTATATGCGCCTGAAAGATTATTATGGTATGCTTCACATAATGATCACAAAAAAAAAACATAAATTACATGATGCGTGGACAAGCGAAGGATTGAAAAACATCCCAATACGAGAGCTTAAGTCGACAAAAAATCGCTAATGGCAACATTTCGGCCGCTATTAAAAAAGAAAAACGCTTCTATTAGGTGCAGGAGCAGGTGCAGATGAGGTATGACAGCCCATTTGATGTAATGGAAAGTTTTTTGGAAGCAGTTTATGCTGGGTTAGAAAGGTGGCTGCATGTAAACAGTCACTTGTTCCAAATGCTGCCGTGGAATTATTTACGGCAGGACAGTGGGCAGATCGAGTGGCAGCGGCAATGGCTCCATGTAAACAGCCACATGCTCCAAATGCTGCCGGGGAATTATTTACGGCAGGCCAGTGGGCAGCGCTAGTGGCAGCGGCAGTGGCTGCATGTAAACTCGGTATAGGAGTATAAAATTCTACTATTTCTTGTTTAGCCTAAAATTTGCTACCAAAAGACTTTTACGTTTTTTCGGCACCTTGATGGTTCTTCTCACTGTGCACTCTACGTACGTTGTCCACGTAATTCGCATACATTATTTCACATATAAATAATATAATCATTATCTACCAAGTAGAAGTATGGACAATGTAATATTTTATGATAATTTGTGATATCATTATGAAGATCAAGTCACTTCCATCTATCTGCCATTTTGATGGAAGAAGAGATGAACTAGATAATGGTGGTTTATGCCATCACTCTCTTTCCATTAAATTCGTTGCAACAGGTGCTGAGGCTGCGCAGTGACAAATTGTCATTCGATTGACTGGTGAATTGCGTTTTCATGATGAGGACAAAATATCCGAAAATATTTTTCATACTTATGCGTCTCAGTGAAAAATGGATTCATTCCAAAATGCTATATTTGATCGTAGATAGTGACTCATCCCTGCGTAAAAACATGTATGCTGACAGATGGACAACGTACGTAGATGGCGGAGTATGCCGCGGAACTGTTTTGGCACAATTTATTTACTTCCGCGCCTTATAACTTGAATAACCATCAAGGTGTAAGAAACAACGTCGCTACAAATGAGGATAGTAGTCTGTTTACGCTTAGGTTGTTAGTTTAACCATTATAAGCGAAAATATCATTACATGTGCTCTTAAATTTCCCGTAACCTGCTGACAAGAATTTTTTACAGAAGTAAAATGATAAGAATTTAATTTCCTACAATATTGTTTTCATTATTTGTTTAGATAGGATTGATGGCTTTCGAGATTTTCGATTTTTAGCGTTTCTCAAAATAACAACAAATGCCCCAGCTTTATCACGGCGCCAATTTTAAATTATTCTTAAGAAGCAATCAACAATCAATAATTGTAGGATAAATTACCTATTTCCTGGGCTATGTGGCCAATATCTGTATTAGCTACTATTTGCCCTTTAACCACCATGACTAGAACTTTGAAATGTAAAAATATCTGGATATGCATCTTTCACTATATGTTGATTACAAATCAGACAACCGATTGAAACTTCGAAGAATGTGATTTCCACACGAAATTTAGTATTCTTCCTATTTAAGTGTCTATTTCATAGACTATCAGACCTAAGAGACAGTGAATTGTTTAAAATTATCCATGTATCCATTACTATCGCTTGACAAATCATTCCTGTTTATGAAAAGTTCGAAATTTTCATAGCATTGCCGGAAGAAGGTTCGACCACTTCATTTTTAATGGGTTTTCTGGCCCATTAGCCTTTAGCGCGGAATAACAAATGCCATATTAATATGAGCTCATATGAACCCTAATTCCTCCAGCTGATTTTAGATTCCTTGTATTCTGTACGAACCTCAGTTGTGTATGTAGCTATAACGGTTACATAAGCAGCACTCATCAATTTCGATTCGTAATCCACTTAACGCAGTTTATTTCCTGGTCTACAGACAGCAAATTGAAACGCTTGCGCCAGTGGTACCATAAACAACCATTGAACGTGCTTGTCGTTACCGATTTTTTTCTTGTCACCCTATAACCTTGTGTGGTACCGATACCAGGCAACTAGAGCGATCGATATAATGGCCTTAACGGGTACGACCACCAGTGGCAGAGCCACTGGATTGACAAGGGAGTCCCGCACGGGTATTACGTATCTTGGAAAGTGACATTATGTTGATTTTTTGTGACATTGTATTGGTTCCTTGTGATATTATGTACGTAGGTTTTTCTACAAGATATTAACTTAGCACTAGCTTAGCTAGCTGCCTAGATATCATGATGCTTCAGTTATCAATGTTTGGCTCCGATGTGATGTAAAATCTGCTTCAGAGATGGCATTACTGGAGGCCTAAGCTGTAGTTGTATACTATAGCTAGAAGGAAACGGCAATGCATAGATACATAGTGAGGATTTGTGGGCTAATAATATGTGTTGATGTGATAAAAACAGGAAAAATCGTAATGTAACGGGTGATTTTTTGAGAGGTATAGGATTTGATTTTCAAAAAAACACAAACAATTTGAAAAAACGATTAAATCTTTATTTGAGTCGATAGAACGGTCGATATAATTTAATGTTTAAAGATTATTTCATGTAAATGTTGGCCGCGGCTCCGCTTTAGATGGCCCATGCGCAAGGTCCAATTTTGGCACACTCTCTCCAACATATCGGCCGGCATCTCACGAATAAATGCTTCAATATTGGCTTCCAGTGCATCAATCGTTGCTGGTTTATCACTGTAGACATTAGTCTTAACATGGCCCCACAAGAAATAGTCCAACGGCGTTAAATCACGCGATCTAGGCGGCCAATTGACGAGCCCCAAACGTGAGATAAACTCGCCTCTCAATAGGGCCATTGTGTCGTGTGCGGTGTGGCATGTGGTATCGTCTTGTTGAAACCACATGTCAGCCAAGTCCAGCTCTTCCATTTTGGCAAAAGAAGTTTGTTATCATCGCCCGGTAGCGCTCGCCATTCACAGTTACGTTCCGGCCATTGTCGTCTTTGAAGAAGTACGGCCCGATGGTGCCACCGGCCCATAATCCACACCAAACAGTGATTTTTTCGGGAGACATTGGTAGCTCTTGCAATGCTTCTGGCTGGTATTCACTCCAGATGCGGCAATTTTGCTTGTTAACGTACCCATTCAACCAGAAATGAGCTTCGTCGCTGAACACAATTTTTCTATAAAAATGTGGATCTTCCTCCAACTTTGCCAGCGCCAATTCACTAAATTGGAAACGTTGAGGGAGGTCGTGTGGCTTCAATTCTTGCACCAGCTGTATCTTATAAGGTTTTACACCCATACCCTGTCGCAAAATTTTCCACGTAGTGGAGTAACAGAGGCCCAATTGCTGCGAACGGCGGCGAATCGACATTTCACGGTCATCACTAACACTGGCGGATACAGCCGCAATATTTTCTTCAGTCCTCACTCTACGTCTCTCCGTTTAATGTCCAATAATGTAAACTGGGTTCGAAATTTAGTCAGAAGCTTCCCGAATAGCTCCCTCAGTAGGCCGACCAAATTGCCCATAAATTGGAAGCAGTGCTCGTTGCACTCTCTTAACCGAGCATGAATTTTGATAGTAAAATTCAATAATTTGCAAGCGTGGTTCGTTCGTAAGTCGATTCATGGTTAAATTATAGACCAAACTGAACAAGTTTGACAATGACACAAGACACAAGTCACGCGGCATCTGTCAAAAAAGTGTTGCCAAAACAGATACTAGCAAAAAAATCACCCATTGTAACTTTGAATATAACCTGTCTTCAGAATGGACAGTATATAAATAACCCGTCGGGCACAGCGAAAATATATACTTCATTGGCAGCATATTCAGTAATAATTTTCTCACACATCTCTCTCAAATCACTCTCAACTACAGGCTACTCGGCATGACAGAACATATGCAACCCACAATGCGTGTAGTTGAGTCATTCCTCCAGAGATGTGCGTTCACAGCGTCATAGCGAGCAAACGTGTAACGTACTATTTGCACCCCAGAAACTACCTAGTCTGCAAGATGACATTTTATTGTTTGTTTTTGACGTTTTATAGGTTTTTTACATAATACCCCTATCGATAGGTCAATACTGCACAGTTCCCCCACAAGATGGTTGTTTTGACAGCTACTTGAAAAGAGTAGGAACGAGAGTATGCGAACTGCGAGCATTGCAATGAAGAATATGATACTAACAATCATCTACTTGAATGCGGTAGACGTGTTGACTGAACGGAGTATGCTGGAATTGACGCTCGGCAACGACATCAACATAGGTCGTGGTCGTAAGCGCTTCTATCTTTCATCCAAGACCTAGGTCGTACTCTATCTGACGTTTCAAATGGGGGGTATTCTGAATGGCGCTAGTTCTGCTGCGGATCATATATGTCATATCTAAGGTTATGAATAGACAACGGTACTGTACCTTGATGAATAAAAAGCGTCCTAGCGCTCATCTGGTTTTCATGGATGACCGAGTTCTACCATTTCGGCTGGTCGGAGTCCAGATCACCGAGGACTTGATCTGCACGAACACATCTCAACAATAGCGACAGCTACTGGGAAAAAGCTATGCTATTTATTTGGGGCTGAGAGTACTGCTCCCCATATGATCTCACTCTGTATAAGGCCCAGATAAGACCTAGCCTTGAGTATTGCTCACATGTTTGGGGTGCTGCCCGCCCTTACTACATTATACATGCTAACGGACATCCTAACCGTTTCGAACTACGTACCACCAGAACTGGCCGATACGACCACTCCTTTGTTCCCAGGGTATCGAGATTGTGGAACAGTCTACATCAGGCGGTTTTTCCCAGTCCTACTAAGCTTAGGCGGTTCAAAAATCAGATTAACAATGTTTCTGTTAGCTCCTCATAGTAACCGTGGTGCCCTGGCATTTAGGCTTTGCCTGCGCGGCTGCTTCGGTGTGAAAAATTGCTCATCATCTCTTTAGGCGAATACACGGAAAGTCTTTTTCCCATCTATAACTAACAGTTTCGATTCTCAACCACACATGCGCCGCCAAGTGGGAAGAAAAAAGCAACCAAAGAATGACATGCATTTCGTAACTAAGAGGGCTTGCGATGATGGACGGAAAAACTAATCATTTCCTGAAATGTTTTCTAATCTTACGTGAGGCGAAATTTCGGAATAAATAGAACATTAACAATCCCTTCTTTTCTCCTCTACGGAGTGGCATAAGTAAAATTACAGTATGACGTACGCCATATCAGATCTTTACCCAGGCAAATAGAGTGTTCAAATTTGATTTCAAAAATATATAATATGTTATGCACAGACACTGCCAAACCATAGTTGTCAAAAAGCTGAAATTTTTCTAGTTGTTGAAAATGAGAACTTATTGCATGTTTTTTTGTTTTTCAATTTTACAATTGAAAGGCTAAGACATGCGCTATTTCATAATGATGGAGTCTCTATACAAGACATCTCACCCTTAGATTGGTCCGTTAGGGTATGAAGCATGTTTGACAATCCCCATAGTGAGGCGTAAGGCAATCTTAAAACTCCTGTCTTTGTGAAAACTCGCTGATTTAAAAGAACGCTTCAAGAAGTCGTGATGTTCTTTTAGTGGATCGTTTCTGGAGTTCATTATTTCTTGAAGCGGACCTTGAAGGGAGGTTATTTCCATCACAATTGACAGGTTCTCCTCTTCCTCCCACAACGTCAACTCGGGTGTTCCCCAGGGGATGGTCTTGGCTCCGACATTGTTCCTCTTACATATCAACGACCTCCTTTCCTGTACGATGAATTCAATGCACAGCTTTTCTTATGACAGCACTCTACATGCAGGGATTCAGAGTGACAAGACGATCTGTGCTGGTGAGACGGAGAAAAGAAGACTAGCAGCGACTTCCTCTCTGACGAGAGACCTGGAGGTTATCACTGATTGGGGACGCAATAATCCTGTACAGCTTAATCCTTCCAAAACGCAGTATACTGTACACTAACCTTAGGCAGTTCAAAAATCGGATTAACAACGTTTCTTAAAGCTCCTCATAGCAGCTGCTGCCTGCGCGGCTGCTTCGGTATATACAAAATGTGGAGAAGCATATGGAGCCTTTAGAAGAAAGGTGCTCAAGATTAGCCTGACCTTCACCAAGAATGAAACATACCCTGTAGTCCTCAAAGAAAATTAGTTTAGCTTCTTAGTGTCAATAATCCTATATACTACGTATTTGAACAGGATAACTCACTCATATGTGTTAATTGCATGTCACTGGCTTGGTTTGTAGAGAAAAAAGTGATGAATTCTTAGGCTGGCTATCTTGTTTACTAGACACTAATCCTTTCGAAAAACTTTCAGGAAGAGATTCCACTTCGACGAGTGTGTGAACACAGCAAGACATACGGCTCCACAAATAAGATGAAAAGTACAGTATATATCAACAAATTTTGAGCCTGAAACGTCGAAAAATCACCTAATATGTTGTTGAATCAAGTTAACTAAGCGACATATTTATTATTTCTGTTTGTTTTATCATTCATGCAAGGTATTCACCAAGGGGAAAACCAAAAATTTTTGGTGGGGCTACAGGTTGACTCTCTCCAGTTTAACCATTTATTTGACACGCATTGAAATTTCAAATGAATAAATTTGGGAGCTATCCAATTTAAGTATGCATGCCCTTTCTAAGAATATGAAGAGCTGAAAAAAGTTTATTGATTTGTATCAAATGTTTTAAATCAGCTTCTGTTTGGTACAAAACAAATAATTAAATTGCATTCATTGTTGACTAATCATTAGAGCAATATCTGCATCGTCCTTGGTTCGACGGCTTGGTCAATGATCAAGACCATTATCACGCACATCCTGAATAGGAACGGTTTTCTTCTTGGGTGGGGTAGCTCCGTCGAGTGAAGGTTATCCAATCTACCTTTCTCTTCACTGCTGCTATCAGGCCGTTTGCAATGTTCATCCGCTTTCATAAACATCATCTTATCAGCAGTCTCCCGACGATACATCAACCAACCATTAACCACATATAGATTCAGCATGAAACCAAAGAGTCACAAGTTTTAGAGCAGAGTAGGTCCTGCTGCAGGCAATGATGCTTGTGGCAACATATATATTTATATAATCATATAGGCAAGAAAATTATGCTATATAAAAGTTTAAATACCTTGGAAAGCTGTTATGAAGCATCAACACTAATTACCACCAGAAAAGCGTAAAAAATTAAACTACTTTCACATGCAAGCTGTTGCTGTTGCTTGAGGTCAACATTATCACATAAAGGGTTAAAGAGACGGCCTAAGACATACTATACGTATATCAACGAGAGCGTATAAGTATTTTCAAACGATAACATCTTAAAACCTCGTATGTAGGATCACATAAGATAATGCCAAGAATATTCACGCTACTGAATTATGTATGCCGCGCGACAGATGTCTGAGTCTCTGAATCGTTCAAAGACCGTTAATTTTAACGACAACCCGTTTGGAGTCTGTTACCTGAGATTAGATCTGCTGCGATGCAATTTGGGTAAACTGGGAACAAGTTAAGTGAAAGAAAAGTCAAGTAGGTTGAGTTGGTACTTTTCACGCCTCAGCATAGTATTGTGTTAAAAGTAAGTATATATTCAAGTTACAAATGTAATTTGTAAACCTACTGGTTTACTAGAAACGATAAATAAGTTGGGCGCCTCGTCGTCAAAAATTAGCTTAAAGAAAAATCCTCCTCCTATGGGACAGGACTCAATGGAGGAGGATTATACCTGAGAGTCAAGAACGTATAAAACTTGAACGGCAGTCTCTCAAGCATAAATATTTGCTATCCTCATGGCGGCTTAGGCACTGTTCTAATCAAAAGAACTCCAACACGATTTCGACTTCTGTTGCGTTACTTTTGTCACCGAAAACAACTGGCAGCTTCGTTTTGAGGTCGAAGAAAAAGGTACTGAGTGTGTGCTTAGTAGTAAGAATGTGGAGTATAAATTGAGTGTTTTTATTCTTAAAAACATCCATATAACTGATCAATTAATTCACTTTTGGGGAATTTTTGTGTTTATCAAAGACGGAAAATAACACTCTGTGCAGAAACATATACGTATTTTTTGATGCTGATTATCTCATATTTTATACTTTCTTGTCACGCCTTTTGTACCAATTGCAGCTTCTCTGCAAGATTGAGAACATCGCTGTTCCAACCGAATGAGCCTGTAGATCACAAAAACTCGATGGATAAGTATTTTTTGGCCTTATTCGGATTTCTACAGGGTTCTATCCTCTATGTCTATGCTCATGATTTTAGAACCGCCTTGTGGTTGGCTCCTGTCAAATGGCGGCGTTGTCCAATTTTGCTCCCGCTAGGCAGTGCTTGTGTTGTTGGGCAGTCAAAGCCACCAAACGTACATGAGAAAAGGGAAGATTTGATAGGAAGGTAACCAATTTTTCACGTCTTGACGTCTATTCAGGTAGATGTCTGATTAGCAATTGACATGTTTGAAGTTCATAGCCTTAGATAAATACGACGGATATGACCCTCAGCCTAACTAGCGCCATCTGCTCGCTGCTTTCCAGACTACCTCTCATTCAGAACGATTTTGGTATTATCAAGTCAAGCCCCAAAAAAGATTTTCCCGGAGTATCAATGATTTTTTGAGGGTACGATCGGAACGTGAGATGAAGTGTTACTACACTCACAGATGATATTTTTCATCAACCTCAAACCGACTAGCCACTGCTGTGCTAGCAACTGGTCAAGTTGTCGTCGCTTTGATGAGAAAGCATGTACTCTACATGTCCCAGTATGGTTGCCATCGAGTTGTAGTCGGGTTGAGGTCGCAGCTGCTAACGTTCGCGTACTGAGAAGAAATTCGAAAGCATAAGGACTAGAGCACTGATACACAAGCAGTTAGATCAAATGAAATGACCCTGGTATAACATATTATGCTGGGTAATGAGTAATGCGACCACATGGTTAGATTGGAGTTGGATGCTCTCGTTTTCCAGTTAAGGCTGGATGTATGGATATGACAGGTCACGACCGTCATTGTCTGCCTGGGCGGTCCGTAAAACCTTTTCCCGTTAGACATTGTCAAGCAAAAAGTGAGAGGGTAAAAGCGGAAAAAAGGAAGATCGAAGAAAACAGAAGAGCATTAGTTTAAGAGGAAACCCATAGTCTACTAAAATTTAGCGTCCAATTTTTGATCATAGTCTGAGCCGTGAACAGAATCGCGCATCAGAGAGCTGCTGTGCGATTCCGTTTTAAGCTTGACATAATCGCTCAAGTAAGGAATATCAAGGGTTCTGTGTAGTGTCTCACTTGATCCAGATCATGGGGCATTGCGAAGTGGCCCTAAAGTCCTGCTTTGCAGTACTTCGAGACTTTGCATGTGTGTCTTGGCAAGAAAACACCAAGCCGCTCAGTAACGACTGGTCTAATAATCATTTTATATAGTCGAATTTTATTTATCAAACTCAGTTTAGAGGATCTACATAACAGGGGATATGGATGCCGAAACGTAATTTGGAATTTTGTTTTCAACGCTGCTGTATGTTTCTGCCAGGTCATGCCTTTATCAAGGGTAACTCCGAGGTACTTGCTATACGACTTCCCTCTACCAAAACTTCGACTGGGAGGCCGCGACGATTTCTGCTACAATAAATTCCCTACGTTTTCGAATGGTTAATTTTAATCAGCTACTGTTTCGGCCACTCTAGTACTTTCTCTACAATCCTCTGCAACCTATCGTGAACCAGATCACCAGTATACGACAAGTGCAGTGTGGTCGCTTAGAGGTAGACTTCACAGTGGATAAGCCAAGTGACGACATGGATAAAAAATGAGTAAAGGATTGGTCCTACGACCGAACCCTGAGGAACACCGGCCCGTATTGTCCATGTTGACGACATAAGATTGTTGATTATGCTACGAAACTTGCTTTCTTTAAGGAGCTAGATTCAAACGCCAAATGAGAACACCCTTCTTGGATTAGTTTATAGAGGTGGCCCGCGAGCTACAACTTGTCAAAGGTTTTTGGTACATCCAAAAGCAAGATACCAGTACTCTTATTTAGGGTAAATTCTCTGGTTACGTACTCCACTAACCTGAATTTAACATCAGGAATAATATGGTGATCTGACGAGCATTTCTCAAGGTAACGATAAACCACCATTTCGGCAAGCTGAGAAGATGACAACATACTAATGGGACGGCAGTCCTGAGGGAATATCGAACCCATCTTCTTTGGAATCCTGATGACCTCAGTGGTCTTCCTCCCCGCAGTGAAGCACTGAAATATGAGCATCGCTTTGCTTATTTTCAGTTCACTATTGCTTTGCGGGTTAAGTCTTCGAGCGAAGCAGTGGAATAACAGAAAGTGAGCGTGGCTGTCTTACCTATTTTGAACATTGATAAAAGAGTTGCTTTCAGGAGAAAAAGTGCGGAAGTATCGCCGTCGTCCATCACATCTAAATACGAGGTTAAATACATGATCAACATGAAGAGATTAGCGACAACTATTTTACCGAACCTGGATGGATTCATAGACTTGCTAATAGCTGTCAGAATTTGGGATTATTGTATCCTACTGCGCTCAAGAGTTGACCTCGGTGGGTCGGCATGTGGGGAACCTAGAAAGCAATGGGGAAAGACGACTGCAGACAGGCTAAAAGGTTCATGGCAGACCATGATAAATGTTTGACACTCTAGCTGTAAGTAGCGGAAGGGAATTGCCTTTTTGAGTATTACCATGGACAGCTACAAGCTGGATACTCATCTGTTCTTTATTGCTCTGCTCCAAAAGGAGAAAGTGTACTACTAATATTTTCTAGGTTTAATAGTCGGATATCTCAACCTTCATTAGAATATCAGGTAAATAAAGTTTAAAAAGACAACAACGTGACTTTCAACAACATATGTACCGCAAGGCATACTTCCAAGCATAATGACTAATTGTCTAAACGGTAGTTGAATAATTAGTTTAATTACTATCTCGTTAATATTAGTTCTTTTGTCGTATGCTGCCATTTCAACCGAATGTTTGTGATTTGTTCCATTTGGTAGTTTCGTTGACACAATTGACAGACGGTCTACTGGTCTGAGATAAATATTTCGATTTTCCTCTTTCAGCACTTGACGCTAAATCTTATCTATTTACTTCGGCAGCCAACTGTTGCTGGTATCCGGATTTATGGCTTTATGCCCATTCATCGATAAGCAATATTTTATTATCATGTCTACTTTTCGGTAGACAAAAATAATAATTTTAACCTTCGAATATAGTCAAATAAGTACTTTCAGTGATTATGAAATATTTTCTGATTTTACTTTGGATCCGCAGATCTAAACGAAATATAGTTAACGCCAAACAAAGTGGCGTACACGTCATCACGATAAAAATTCCCCGACCTAATGCCTAGGTTTCTATCACAAACAATTGCTCTATTGCAGTTTCATATTAATGTGATATATAAATTGTAAAATGGTCATTACTCTCTTATTATGGTTAATAGTCATATAAACATTGTTATTAAAATATCACATAAGTTGCTTTCTGATAAATTTAGACGCATTATGGGAAATAAAATGTTTTGCAAACGCTCCAATCACTTATCGACATGTAAACGCACTAAACCGATTTCGCAGCGTTGACACATTGTCACCTTGAAACTTATTTAAACTGGGAACTGACATTTGTATTAATTTTGACACTGAATCAATTTGTGGCATTTCAAATCTTTATAAATCCTTTGGCCCCGCATACTGTAAATCAACAACTGTTTGTTTCAAAACAAAATTATTCATTTTACGAGTAGATAAAGGCAATTTTGGTATATAAAGATGCCCAAACAGTTAAATAGTCGGTGTAAGGAACTCGTGGCCTCGTTAATGCACTACTTTGAGCAAGAAAGGGACAACAACGGGCCTTTGTTGCTTTTAAATGCTGTTCAAGAGGTAGGTTACTAATAATTATATGTAATGTATATTAATAATAGTGAAATTTTATTTCATTTTTTGTAGCGTGTTGCTGCTGCTTTAAAAATTAGTTTAAGGACAGTTAGTCGTATTTCCGAGGGTGTGAAAAGTGATGCAAATTTAGAATCGCCCAAGAAAAAGCGGAGTTATATTAAACGTGTAACCAACACAGCGACATTGGATACAAGTGCCATTCGAGAAGTGATCTATAATATGTATCACAAAAGTAAGATCTTAATATAATAACTTATCAGAAATTTGCATTAATTTGTTAACTAAATTATAATGTCATATTACACATGGTTTCAGAAGAACAAGTTACGATACAAACTTTATGGTCTCGATTAAGAGATAGGGCATTATTTGATGGTAGTGCCACGTCTTTAAGGCGGTTGCTTAGAGATCTTGGATTTAAGTGGCTTAAGGACAATCCGCGACGAGGGCTCATGGAACTACCAAGTATAGCTTTGAAAAGGGTGGAATTTCTAAGGCAATACAATCAAGCCAAGGTTGAGGCCTTATACCAGTTTGTCTTCCTCGATGAAACTTGGATATTTCAAAATGGGACCATAGGTCGCTCTTGGCAAAATGGAAACCAAAAAAGCGTGAAAGCTATTAAAACAGATGGTAAAAGGTATGTACTTTTACACAATTTGCACTATAAAATTTAAAACTAATATATTTAAGATACATTATATTACATGCTGGAAATGAAAATGGGTTTATTGAGGGTAGTGAAGCGATATTTTCTTCGAAAACAAAATTGAGCGATTACCATGGAAAGATGAACCAGGACAATTTTTTGAAATGGTTTCAACATCAGTTATTAGAAAAATTGGAGAGTCCATCTATGATTATACTGGATAACGCCCCTTATCACAGCATGATATTGAACAAAGTGGCCAACAATGCATGGACAAAAAAAATATCCAAGACTGGTTGACAAATCAAAACATACCATTTTTAAACACAATGTTTAAAACAGAGCTATTGAGTATTGTTGCTCGGTACATAATGCTTCTTAATTATATATATTTTGGTCGACAGTTTATATTTCTTTTGCTTATTCCTATTCTTAAAATAACTGCTTTTTTAGAAACAAACCACCTAAAATATACGTGATTGATGAATTGGCGGAACAACATGGGCACAAAGTTCTTCGTCTGCCTCCTTACCATTGTATATTTAACCCTATTGAGTTAATTTGGGGCATAGCAAAAGGTTACTATAACAGACATATTGGTAGAGATGGTAACAGTGAAAAAGACTGTTTGGATATGTGGAACGAGGCTCTACAAACGGTTACCCCAGACATGTGGAAAAATAGTGTTCGACATACTGAGCAAGAAATTTTTAAATGGTATGAAAGAGAACGAATTTTTGATCGACCAGACATCGAACCTTTAATAATCAACTTTGAGAGTGATGAAGATTCAGATTCAGACAGCGCTGAAGAAAGAAACTCCGACTAACTTTATTGTACAGAAAAAGCTTACACCAGTAGCTTACCTAATTTTAGAATGCATTTTTCTGTATGAATTCTGTAAAATAAATACCATGCATAAAATTTGGAGGACCCCATTTGGATTTTTATTCAGTACCTTTAAGCTATCAATTAAATATGGTAGTTTCATAGTGTCATCTGATCAATAATTGTCATACTTAATGATTATGCAAGTACAGATCTATAATTTTATTATACTATTATTTTTGTTCTCATTTGAGGTTAATATTGCTTATAAACCTAGATATGTAAATAATAAATTTTATTATTTTACAAAAAGTTTGGCAACAACGTAAATTTTTCAACACACCCACCTTGATGACGTGCACGCCACTTTGTTTGGCGTTGACATAATGTTACGTACTATATTTAGTCGGATTGAAAGTGGAAAGATATAGGAAATCTGAATGTTTGTTGTTTCTAATAAATTACCAGCAGTGTTGGGGTTGAGATAGCAAAAAATAAACCGTGGGTAAGTTGTGTTCCTCAACAATAAACATGCAAACTGTTGCTAGAGTATTACGTTACTTGATATACTGCACCATAAAAATATTGATATTTCCTCGAAAAATAAATGAATTGGGATTCTCTTTCTCTAGACAAAACCGCTTCTCTTATAACTGAAATATGTAGATTGCTTAATTTAATTTTTTATAGTCCATTCATTTAATCTTGTATAAAAAAACGTATTTGAAATCCGTACATTGAAAGAGAACATCCTTAAGCCCCGTGTATTTCCCGCTTAAAGAGTCAGTTCAAAAATTATTACGTTCCATACACAGTTCATACAGTTCGTGTCAAACTGTCTGTGTTACATATTCCTCACATAACCTCCATGGCAGAAGTACGTGAAACTCTAAAACATGAGATGGAAATACTTTACATTACATCCTACTTTGGAATAAATGTTTCCCTTTAAACTTTAGAGGGCACGTTTTGCCCCTCATTGTTTATTGAAGAAAGTAAAAACACTCAATATATTTTTGAGAAGCACAACGATGAGCGCATGCAGCCAACATAAAGCTGTCTTGCGGTTCAGCGCTTTATGCTGAATAGCAGTAGCCATGGTATAGCTTTGTCAGTTTGAGTGCGATAGTCACTTGGCTCTCAAACTTGATTGATAAACTGTGAACTGTCAAAACTAGTCGACGGCCACTGCTACTCGTATTCAGTGGCTGGACGCTCTACGGCTCCCACGTTAGCTGAACGACCTCATTGATATTCCCTCGAAGAAAATTATTCGAAAAAATAAGTTTTTTAACACTTCGAAGATGATGAAAATTCCGTGGGTTTCGTTTACCATACACCTAAGCACAGTTATGCTACTACTCAAATAGTTATGAATAATCTGTACTTGAGGAAAAACAGAACTGTCAGCACTTGCTATAAAATACAGATATACCGTATTTTTTTAACAAACCTCTTCGTTACAGGTAACTTGATCCGGTAGCAAACCAACTTCTTTTAATTTATGTGATTTACGTGCATTGTAATGGAGAAATATTGCTTGGTTGTGTTGATGTTTTAATCAGATACTAATTTTCCAACGCTCTACTGACGCATAATAATTGTATTCTGTTGGATTCTTCTTCCGTATAAATGGAGTACCTTCACACCCATTGCTTATCACTCCGTGACCAGGCCCATTAATAACTAATGTAACTCTCGGGCCTTATTCTATGCTTGTCTGCGTGATCCATTAATCCGTATTAATGTCTCAGTAAATCATGCTACCATTTATTTCTACGCCAAATCTGACGCGGAGGCAAATTTGTCAAACAGGTATTGAAGCAAAACTTGGAACCATGAGCGGTCATACCGAACCGAGTAATTGAGGTAGCAGCTCTCCAGATATGAGAGCAGCATTCCAAGGTAGAATAAATTAGAACAAGGTCGCATCAAGAGAGTTTAGAGGATCGTTGTCCGTTGACATAATTTCAATATATCTTACCTTCATAATCTTGTGCGGCTATGACTACCTGAAACAAAATAATTAATCAATATTTGATTTTTCTCGTCTAAAAAAATTGGGAATAGATAGATGGTGATTGATCCATCCTAGGCATGGGTAACACTGTGCTGAGTGGCACATTTGTGTCACACCTTCCGCGGTATCATGTGTGTTGAAACAACTTGTCGTGACACAATGACACCCTGACACTTTAGAAAATGGCGGAAAGTTAAGTTCCAAGTTTCATGAGCGCCGCTCGGCGTCCCGCCGTCGAGTTTGATTGGCTATTGGATGGCACGGTGACACATGGGTGACACTGTGCGATTTTACTATTCCGGCCGTTCGAGTCATTCCCAGGTTAGTTGTTAGTACGTAGATTGTAGATTGATAGGTTGCCTCGTAACGTAACTGCTTGAGAGGAGTGACACAAGAGGGACTTCCGTGGTGACTTTGAATAATCCCCCTATTCCTCGCCGAAGTCACCGTTTTTGATTCCCAAAATACCAAAACGTGCCATACCCGCGTTTTAATAAATGTCAACGTCGGCACATCGTACTGGATCGGTGTTGCCACAGTAAGCGCATTTTTTGTTTCAGCACCGTACCCGCGTACCGTACATACTGTGTCATAACACAATAGTGTTGACACATTGTTTTGACACAGTAAGCACTGTGTGTGTCATTGTATCAACACGCGAAAATTTGCAGTGTTACCCATGGCTAATCCATCCTATATATTGTCGTGGCCAATAGATAACACATATACGTATAGTCAACGCCAAACAAAGTGGCGTGCACGTCATCACGATAAAAATTCCCCGACCTAATGCCTAGGTTTCTATCACAAACAATTGCTCTATTGCAGTTTCATATTAATGTGATATATAAATTGTAAAATGGTCATTACTCTCTTATTATGGTTAATAGTCATATAAACATTGTTATTAAAATATCACATAAGTTGCTTTCTGATAAATTTAGACGCATTATGGGAAATAAAATGTTTTGCAAACGCTCCAATCACTTATCGACATGTAAACGCACTAAACCGATTTCGCAGCGTTGACACATTGTCACCTTGAAACTTATTTAAACTGGGAACTGACATTTGTATTAATTTTGACACTGAATCAATTTGTGGCATTTCAAATCTTTATAAATCCTTTGGCCCCGCATACTGTAAATCAACAACTGTTTGTTTCAAAACAAAATTATTCATTTTACGAGTAGATAAAGGCAATTTTGGTATATAAAGATGCCCAAACAGTTAAATAGTCGGTGTAAGGAACTCGTGGCCTCGTTAATGCACTACTTTGAGCAAGAAAGGGACAACAACGGGCCTTTGTTGCCTTTAAATGCTGTTCAAGAGGTAGGTTACTAATAATTATATGTAATGTATATTAATAATAGTGAAATTTTATTTCATTTTTTGTAGCGTGTTGCTGCTGCTTTAAAAATTAGTTTAAGGACAAATTTAGAATCGCCCAAGAAAAAGCGGAGTTATATTAAACGTGTAACCAACACAGCGACATTGGATTCAAGTGCCATTCGAGAAGTGATCTATAATATGTATCACAAAAGTAAGATCTTATTATAATAACTTATCAGAAATTTGCATTAATTTGTTAACTAAATTATAATGTCATATTACACATGGTTTCAGAAGAACAAGTTACGATACAAACTTTATGGTCTCCATTAAGAGAGAGGGCATTATTTGATGGTAGTGCCACGTCTTTAAGGCGGTTGCTTAGAGATCTTGGATTTAAGTGGCTTAAGGACAATCCGCGACGAGGGCTCATGGAACTACCAAGTATAGCTTTGAAAAGGGTGGAATTTCTAAGGCAATACAATCAAGCCAAGGTTGAGGCCTTATACCAGTTTGTCTTCCTCGATGAAACTTGGATATTTCAAAATGGGACCATAGGTCGCTCTTGGCAAAATGGAAACCAAAAAAGCGTGAAAGCTATTAAAACAGATGGTAAAAGGTATGTACTTTTACACAATTTGCACTATAAAATTTAAAACTAATATATTTTAGATACATTATATTACATGCTGGAAATGAAAATGGGTTTATTGAGGGTAGTGAAGCGATATTTTCTTCGAAAACAAAATTGAGCGATTACCATGGAGAGATGAACCAGGACAATTTTTTGAAATGGTTTCAACATCAGTTATTAGAAAAATTGGAGAGTCCATCTATGATTATACTGGATAACGCCCCTTATCACAGCATGATATTGAACAAAGTGCCCAACAATGCATGGACAAAAAAAAATATCCAAGACTGGTTGACAAATCAAAACATACCATTTTTAAACACAATGTTTAAAACAGAGCTATTGAGTATTGTTGCTCGGTACATAATGCTTCTTAATTATATATATTTTGGTCGACAGTTTATATTTCTTTTGTTTATTCCTATTCTTAAAATAACTGCTTTTTTAGAAACAAACCACCTAAAATATACGTGATTGATGAATTGGCGGAACAACATGGGCACAAAGTTCTTCGTCTGCCTCCTTACCATTGTATATTTAACCCTATTGAGTTAATTTGGGGCATAGCAAAAGGTTACTATAACAGACATATTGGTAGAGATGGTAACAGTGAAAAAGACTGTTTGGATATGTGGAACGAGGCTCCACAAACGGTTACCCCAGACATGTGGAAAAATAGTGTTCGACATACTGAGCAAGAAATTTTTAAATGGTATGAAAGAGAACGAATTTTTGATCGACCAGACATCGAACCTTTAATAATCAACTTTGAGAGTGATGAAGATTCAGATTCAGACAGCGCTGAAGAAAGAAACTCCGACTAACTTTATTGTACAGAAAAAGCTTACACCAGTAGCTTACCTAATTTTAGAATGCATTTTTCTGTATGAATTCTGTAAAATAAATACCATGCATAAAATTTGGAGGACCCCATTTGGATTTTTATTCAGTACCTTTAAGCTATCAATTAAATATGGTAGTTTCATAGTGTCATCTGATCAATAATTGTCATACTTAATGATTATGCAAGTACAGATCTATAATTTTATTATACTATTATTTTTGTTCTCATTTGAGGTTAATATTGCTTATAAACCTAGATATGTAAATAATAAATTTTATTATTTTACAAAAAGTTTGGCAACAATGTAAATTTTTCAACACACCCACCTTGATGACGTGCACGCCACTTTGTTTGGCGTTGACTATACATGGATTGTTGTAGAAAAACACGTATATGAATACGCAACAATTGGAGTCAGTAAAATATAAAGGATGATTCAGAAAACAGTGGCAATATTTCTAAGACATAAGGCATATCAAAGAATAACATGAAAAGTACATATAAACATGTATCTTAATATGTCCGTTAACGAGATACAGGGTGTTGAAGTTATAATTGCAAACTACCCCAGTGACATAGAAATCGGGAAATTTTGGCCCATACAGAAGAAAATGAGAATCATTTGACACGATCCCATTTTTAATGAGGAATCCACTGTATTTCAATGAATCGCTGCTCTTGGGACATTTTAGGCTACTTTTGGAAAAAAGTTGGTTTGAATATTTGACATGAAGATCACATCATTATATGAGCAATATACATGCTTTGTCCGTATTCAGTCTAGAAATTTATCAACACTCTAGTCTAATCATATTATCAAATTTCCCCGAAATAATTGTAAAGTCTGGTTTCATTGGTGCAAGTTGTTCAAGGGGGTATTTGAAATATGGCGCATGAAATGGGTACACTTTTTATTTGACAACAAATAATGAGAAAACGCGTTATTTGAGATTCAATCGAAAGTGTTGGCAGGAACGAAAAAACTCTTTAAATAAGATTTTTATGTATTTATGAGACCTACAAAATGAGACTACACGTGAAAAGGTCCGACTAATAGCAAAAATGTTATTGTCGAAAAACGAGGCAAACTGCAGGTTTTGGCACTTGTTGGTAATGAGACAATGGTTTCTCGCAGATATTTAAAATCGAACAATTCGTACTTCTAAATAACCACAACAAAATTGGACTAGATTGCTCAAGTAGTCTTTGAGAATTTCTAATTGTTTAAGTTAGAGCTTGAGAAAAGTATTTTATTTACATTAAAAAGTTAATTGTGAAATTCAATTTAACTTGAAAATTTATATTTATTGAAAATTTAAGTATTTAAATTAAAAAATTTAAAATAAGTAAATTTTTGTTTTATTATTTTTAAAGAAATAATTTTTTTATGATAGTTTAATAGTATTGTAAAAGAATAAATTATTTAAATTTAAGAAAAATTAATCTTTTATACCTTGTGTATCAGGGTTTATTAAATAAAATAATTAATTATTATTATTTCGAATTTAAGAGTTAAAAATTTATTTTTTTATTGTTGTATAAATATTATTAATAAATTTTTAGTAATAAAATGTTATTCGTTTTTAAATATATAACTTCTACTTTATTGAACAATATACAGGGTAAGTTCAAATGGAATTTTATAGCAAAACACACTAGTTTACCTTGTCGATATGAATCGCAAACCATTTCGGAAGATAAATGTTATTTTTATGCAAAAAGGGATGGGTTGCGCTTTTTCTTCTAAACAAATTCAAACACTACGTATTTGAAAATTGTACGAATTTAAAAAAATTCAAATATCTGCGAGAAACTATCGTCGCATTACCAACAAGTGCCAAAACCTGCAGTTTGCCTCAGTTTTCGGCAATAACTTTTTTACTATTAGTCGCATCTCTTGACGTGTGATCTCATTTTGTAGGTCTCATAACACTAGCAACACTTTCGATTGAATCCTAAAAAATACGTTTTCTCATTCTTTGTTGTCGATTAAAAATGTTTCCCACAAAAATTGGTGTACCCATTATATGCGTCCATGTTTTGAATAACCCCTTAAACAACTTGCAGCAATAAGATCAGACTTTAGAATTATTTCGCAAACCAGTGGTATTTTCGTCTAATATGATTAGACTACTCTGGGCATTTCAGAAAATATGTTTGTAGGACCGTTTTGGTATTTTTGAATAAACATTGCATTTTAGCCATTGCTTTCTGGAACATGCAAAGTACTTGAAATATATGTACACGTGAAGATAAACGAGTTAAATAAATAGAAATATATACAAAATAGCACTGGTATTGAAAAATGGCGTGAGGTAGGTTTACTCTGCACTTCCTGTCATCAAGCATTATATTCGGCATAAGTTAGTCTCAAAAAAAGTTGGAGCGAACATGTGTAACAAAGGAGATAAATGGACCATGTCACCGGCTCTTACAATTAAGTCCATAGTCCCCACAGATTTGACGACATTCTACCCTACCGTTCCACCGACAGTACCGGTTATCCAGCAACTTTGCCTCTCGTCGCAGCACTCGATAAACCAGCATGACATTGTATGCACGGATACACGCATCATCGCTTAGTTATCATTCAGCATTCGAAGTAAACAGTTGTCCGCTCTTTGAGCTGTCCGGCACGCGTATATCGAAAATATGTCTCTACCATTCAAGTTTTAATGGCAAATGACGGGGAACTCTATAATGTAGGAAATATAGGAACTCGTAGGTGGAAGACGGTCTCTGACTGTCGAACGCTGCATGCTGCATACACACGTGTTCCCTTGCTAGAGTCCGTCTTGGGTGCCCCCTGTCCCCTGTATCCCTCTATAGCCCAACGGTAACCAATGGGTGTTTAGGCCTTAGGTCTTCGTGGTAGTTGGAGTACAAAAAAATATATCTCTAATAGGTGCTTAGAGTTACCGGGGTTGGAAATGTATTGTTTGCTAGCACCATAAAATTGAGGTATACTTTCCCTCATCCCATACAATCTCAACAACCAATTTAGCCCCTGAAAATTCTTTCTGAAAATGAGCGGGCTCCTTTGCACCGTAAAAAAAGAAGTTTGAGGGGTTTATTTTTTTGTCGTTTTTTGCCTATAGCTCCGCCACCACTGGACCGATTTTCAAAAACTATGAAGCTTTCTTGTCCTTAACGTACCTAGTACTAACCTTGTGTGAGAATTGCTTCGAAATAAGTGCAGTACTTCACAAGTTATAGACGAGCCAAGGATTGACGGACAAACAAATAAACGGAAATGAGTAACATCGTTTTTTGTAATGGTAATGTCATACAACATCCAAAAAATATTATATCTATTTCCGAAATTTTTCGTGACTACAATACTTCCTTCCCAGTGGCGTAGTAAGTAAAAGGCAGGAGACAGATTTAATACGTGACCATTATAACTTATTTTACTTTGACCAAAAAGATGTCATGATAGCCGACACGTTAGTGAAGTACATTTTTCGACATCGGTTATTCCATTTATCGGCCAAGGCAATATGGAGATGAATCAATAGTTGCATTAACTATTGGTAATTAAAAATTTAGGTGGGTATGGTTCCCTAGCGAAAACTTGTCCTGCCATTTAATTTTTTTCTTCACAATATCTACTTGAACAGCCAATAGCGTGAGAAATAAAACAACTTAACTAATCTGCATTCTCATGGCAATTCATTCATCGAAAACATAACCTAATCACCTGACTGGTGCACGCGATGAAAAATCTCCGTATGATTACCCTAATATCCCATATGAAAGAAAGCTTAATATCTCAATCTGGAGCATGTGCGTCTTCCATCACCCATATTTTGTACAATAGCACAATAAAATTTGCATATACATACACTCGTCTTTATAATCATTGTATAATCACATAAGATTATCTCAAATGTACAAGCGCGTAACATGTCTGCGGTAAACGCGTGTGAATCGCGAGATAATATACATAGGTGTGAAAGTACGAAAGTAGATCAGAACGGTACTACTATAAACACAAGGTGTAGTTTAAGGCCACGCGAGACGCTTTGTAGTGATCTAAATATAATATATTAAGAGGGGCGTTCGGATATATGTAGTATGTTATCACGAGAACTACAGAGTCGAAACATTATAGGAAGTACTACACGCCAAAAGTTGTGCCATTTAGGAAGGCGGGGAACGAGGGACGAATAACTTTTTCGAGCCGCCAGTGTGCTATGTAGTGACACAGTGGGCCAGGGAGGAACAAAGCCTGGCAAAAACGGAAAGCAAATTTGCCCGATTACATGTGCTGCTAATTGCTCTGAAAGCATCACAGGTTAAAGTTATTTAGCTAATATCATCATGAAAGGTAGTTTTATCACATAAATGTGTCGTCGAACGGGCAGCTTTGTACCGCATGTTATGAGAGTGGCGACGTATTGCTATTTTAGTTGTTTATTGGCAACAGTAGACAAAATCACTGTCGAAATTTGAATATATTATGAAAATTTCTTAGTGATGAAAGACTTAAGATGTCTATACAGGGTGTTCCATAATTATTGCGACAAAATGATAGGGGTTGTAGAGGGCACAAAAATATGCAATTTTGCCTTATAAACCCCTGTCCGAAAATATGCCGTTTGAGCACTACCGCTAATTTTACCTTAAGAGCTCATAGGAGAAACAAAAAATTCACCAGCTGCAAAATGTTCGTCTAGCACATTTCATGGTCTCATCGGTTTGTAAAAAAAAGCCTGCTGTGTTTACATTTTTGTTATCGTAAATTCTCCACACCGATTCATTTAATTTATCTGACTGGTGCGTCAAACTAGATAGTAAATAACAGTACCTTAGTGTTAAAATGCAGCGTTATTCGTATGCGGAACTTGCGGATATGCATTTAATTTACGGAGAAGCTGGTGGTAACGGAAGACGAGCCTCGCGGAATCTACGCTCAAAGGTTTCCAGAACGTCCTCATACGCATCACGCCATTTTTGCAAGGATTCATGGACGTCTTCGTGTCAGTGGCAGCATCAGACACCTCGCGGGAGCAGGGCGGCCCTTCACGAGGCGCATAGTAGAATTTGAGGAAGCGATTCTGCATCATGTAGAGGCCAATCCGCGTACAAGCGTGCGTGCTATTGCACATGATATGGGAGCGTCTCAAACTACTGTTTGGCGGGTTCTCCATGACCAGCAACTACACCCATACCACCTTTTAAAAGTCCAAACCATGGGTCCAGAAGACTATCTGCCGCGTCGACGTTTTTGTCGTTGGTGGCTGCAGCAGGAGTTGAGGCAACCAAACTTTGGTCGCTACGTTTTGTTCACTGACGAGTCCTGTTTTACAAAGGACGGATATTTTAATAGCCGTAACAGTCACATTTGGGATGAAGAAAACCCTCATGCCATAGCCATCCATAGAGACCAACATCAGTTTTCAACATCTGGTGCGGCATTGTGGACGAGCATATCATCGGGCCATATTTGCTTCCACCACGTTTGGATGGGCATGCTTATGGTCGATTCTTACAGCATGTGCTACCGGAACTATTAGACAATGTGCCACTGAACATAAGAGCCAACATGTGGTTTCAACACGATGGTGCTCCAGCCCACTTTTCTTTACAAGTGCGGCAGTATTTGGACGAGAAATTTCCAAATAGGTGGATAGGCCGAGGTGGCCCTGTGCCTTGGCCTTCGCGGTCACCCGACCTGACCCCACTGGATTATTTTCTCTGGGGCCACCTGAAAGCTTTAGTGTACGAAACTCCTGTTCCCAACCAACAAGAGCTACTGGGAAGAGTGATGGCCCCGTCCGCACATGTTCAGGACATACCGGGGGTATGCCACAGAGTTCGCCGATCATTGAACAATCGTGCACAGCTGTGTATTGAGCAAGGTGGAGGACACTTTGAGCAATTGCTGTAGGTAAGCTGTTTCAAGGAACTGACCTTTTTTTTTGCTGCAGCTCAAACGGCATATTTCCGAACAGGGGTTTATAAGGCAAAATTGTCCATTTTGATGTCCTCTACAACCCCTATGATGTTGTCGCAATAATTATGGAACACCCTGTATATACATGCTGAAACAGGTTATCTAAGAACACACCGCGCAAGCCACTTAGTTTTGAGATATCAAATTTTCTTGATCGATCTTCAGAAATCTGTGCTTTGCAAAATATTCCCTAAAACTTGTTTCATTCGTGCAATCTTAGTCACTATATTTAACCGGTTAACTCACAATATTGAATCATACTGCCCGCTGCGTGCCTCAAGAAGCATACATCAGAAGTTGCAAGAGTCATAATTTCCAGTCTAGATTTACCCGTAGGATTTTGTTCTGAAGGGACTTTATAAGCTAGAAATGAGAATATCAGGTATTTCAGATAAGGTTCTGTTGCTTCCTTCAATATCCTGACAATTGTGACCTTTGTTTTTAACCGTCTCTTCGTATTCAACAAAATTTAGAAAATACTTTTTGACGGAGCTAGCAACGGCTTGTCTCAGAGGTATATTGCTAAAGTGAACAAATAACATGTACTTACAAGAAAACACAGGGCTCGTAAAATATTTCTTGTTGCTACCATGGAGGACTTCTTTTTTGGATTCATACTCACTGCGGACATTTTTATTCGATCACTGAGATTGCGAAGGAGCAAGCATAATTATGTCAAGCCTTATATAATATCCAGGAAGTAATTAAATTTTCATAAAATAATTCTAATTTAATAACTATTATTACAACAAACTTGAACTAACTCACAAATTTTCTTAGAGGACTGCATTGCCTAGTTATTTTGTAGAAAAGGTATTCTGGAAATTATTGCTCCGTTGATGTTTACAATTTTTTAAAGCTTCTTAAATTCTTCCAGGTACAGATGCGTTGCTGGAGATTCAACAAAGGCCATTTAAGGAAACGGTCTTGAAGGCTTTTAAATATTTAAACCAAAACAAATAGACCCTCGAGATAAGATTGCGTGGCATATTTTTTTTATTCCTCTGTAGCTACATGCACTCATCGGTACTTAGGTCTCAAAGCTTTGTAATAGTTCGTGTATAAAGAATAATAAAAACGGTCACCTGATACCATAAAGTTTCTTTATTCTACAGTTTTATAGATCCTATCTTTGGTATAGAGTGTCGTATTTTCAGGAAATTCATTTAATTGTGAAAAACAGCATTACTCCGCAAAAGATCTTTATAAAAGTTGTGTTGTGTTTAGTCTAGCTCTAATAGTTTGGCTTGATTATCGACATCAACTTATAGTGCTATTTTCATAGACTTCTCTGACAATTTCCTGAGCACTGAAAAGTTATTAGACTGCTGTGTTGTCCATACATGATGTGTTTGTACGCATCTCTTAAGACTACGTGAGATAATGCGTATAATCTAAATGTGCCAGATAAAAAATCATACCGTAATTAGTGATGATGCGTGCTGATTATAGATATGCTACCGGGATTAAGTGAGAGAAAGATATTAATTAGAAGGAATGTAACTTGGTTAGGCAGAAAGATTGTGCGGCAGATAACTTTAGGCTATTATTTTCTCATTATATCAATCGTATACTCAGAAAAGTTGTTATATTAGTGTTTATAAATGTTATAACAATACCTTTCGGTCAATCGTGATTATTACATGGCATACATAACGACAATAACAGTACTGTTATAATTGTGTTACGGTGTAAGGATGCGTTCATATTTTTTTGCTAATATTTTATTGATTAATCTAATAAGTAGCAAGGTATAGGGTATGTTCAAAATTCGTTCATTAACCTTCAAATTATTTTATCACGAATCTATCCGCAACCATTTCAAGATTTCCGCGTCTAATATTTGAGTCTTCACAATCCTACGACACTGGTGAAGAATGAAGGTTTCCGCAAATGCGCAGAATGAGAAGAAAAACGACAAGCACGTTTTATAGTGACCACTAGATACAGTCCGAAAAATCTGACCGCTAACCGCATAGAATCTACACACACAAGTTTAGGAGCCTTTTTCCCGAGTACGCTAGACAAAGGTGAGTGTTGACTCAAACATATTTCAAATATAAAAAAAAGATACAATCCAATTTATCCGCTACATTAGTGCTCCTTCAGAGCCAAACTGTATAAATATAGGAAATATTGTCTAATGCTTCTTTTACTTAATGTTAATCATATTTCCAAATTTCGAATATTGTACATTAACTTTATTGTAGCAATTTTCTATCATAGAGAAATTTCATTTAAGCATTGTATTTACTTCCTTTTACAACATTCATATACAAGCACTTAATTGCTGTATTTAGCATTATGTGAAACAAACAAATGAAACAAGCTAAGGTCTTGCGTCAGAGCTGCATTGATTATGTCGATCAACTTTTTTCATTTGCCGAACAAGCACAAGTAGTCCACATTAAACATGTGCAATTTAAGATGCTCTTAAAACAACTGCCCGGTATGCAGGTACAATTTGAGTTCCATCATGATGCAGTTTTGACCCATCTGGCAACAAAGGATGATATAGGTTTAGATGTTGAAAGGCAAATTAGGCAATCTTTTCTTCTTAGTTTTTCTCAAATCAAAACGATAATTTATTATATATGTATATATATATCCTTTAATTTTTTTGGGTAGAAGGCAAAGTATTGCAAAATTACACTCTTATAACTTAAACCCTCAAGCTTTCGAAGATCTATGTCTTCATCGTCTGGAGCTGGAAACAATTATTAACAATAGCAACAAATAGCAATTAGGAGAGAAATATTTACTTACTAAGTCGGCGAGATTGTTGCTGAAATTGTTTTTAAAACAACAGGGAAGGGAACACATAGTCGACGAATAAAATTAAAGGATATCTCCTCCTAACAGTTAAGGCAATTAACTATGAATACTATATATATATATATATATATACATATATAAATGCAAATATGTTGTAAAATAAAATTCATCGTTAAAAAAGTTATAGAATAAACAAGTCTTGAATGATAGGAAATTAGAGAAATCGATGCCGACATCTCGAAGGAATCGAATTCCGACGATTTTGATTCCGATTCCGATGTTTCCGGTTCCGACTCCTGAAACTGGTTCGATCTTTGCGATAACAAGCGCTTGAGAATGGATTGTACAAATATTTAAACGAATTGTTCGAAAGGAGCGACACCGCAAGGATCGGTGGTGTGGAGCTTGGACTATGAAGGGGATTTAAATCCATGTTTAGCTGCCATTTTAATGTTAAGATGATGAAACCGGAAGAGTAAATTAATAATTAATAAAATTAAAAGGTAGGTGAAATAAAAATACGGTGGTTTGCCGGTTCGGATTAGAGTGAGAGTTAGAAATAACTCCGAGCTAGCCTTTGTACCATCGTGGTTACGACTACGATAGGGTCAAGCTCTGTGCTAAATTTACCCTTTACTTGAACTATTACAGTCAGTGATAAGATATTTATGGATGGAATGCTAGATTTCCTTTGGTTGTTTTATGATCCTCTTGTTATTTGTGCTGTTTTCTTTTTGTTTGTAATTTAGTTTGTGTATAACCTTCATATTGAATTAATACGATTTTTGAACTGCCTAATGTTAGTAGAACTGAGAAAAGCTTCCTCTTCTAGATTGTTCCACAATTTGGACACCCTCGGTACAAAGGAGCGGTCGTATCGGCCAGTTATGGATAATAATAATAATAATAATAATAATAATAATAATAATAATGTTTATTGGAGTATTAATACATAATAGAATCAAAATACGAGCAAATAATATAACACAAAAAAAATAATACTCCAAAGAGCTGGGGATTGGCATAGCCATTTTTCACCCCCGCCTGAATATATATATATATATATATATATATATATATATATATACTAAGGTATATCATATACATTACATAAAGGATATTTGGTTGACTATAATAATGCTAACAAAACTTTAAAATATAATAAGATTAATAATGAGATTTATTCAGCCACTTGTGGATTCATTAAATTGTAACTGTAATAGCATTCTTTTGAATTCTCTTTTGAAGCTGTGAATGGACGTTAATTTAAAGAAACTTGGGTAATCGTTTAGTATACTGGGAGCTATGTAATAGAAACATTTTTTAAATTTTGAGGTAGTGTGGGCTGGTATATTATAACAATATTCATTACGGAGGAACAGTTGATGGAGTGAAGATCTTTTCTCTAATGTGTCAAAAAGATATTTCGGAGATTTATATTTTAAAACCCTAAATAATAGAACAGCATAGAGAAGTAACGAGCGATATTTGAACTTTAAAAGATTTTCCCTTACATAATACCCAGTAATGTGTTCGCGTCTGTTTATCTCATTGAAACAAAACCTCATACAATGGTTTTGTAAAACTTGAATTTTCTGTTGCATTTCCTCAGTAATAAAAGGGTAATATACAGTACTACAATAATCTAAATGTGTGAGGATTAATGCATTAACAAGTTTTAGTTTGATATCACTTGTTAATATATACTTATATCTCCATAGCGATTTGTATTTATAATAACATATTCTGAGCTTATTTAATAATGTGACTTTCAAAACTTAAATTCTTATCAAGTACTATTCCCAAATTTTTTGTTTCTTCAACAAATTCAATGTTAATTCCTTCTAAAAATATGTTCGTATTTATTACTTATTTACACTTCAGAATCGCTAGTCTAGAACCAACACAACATACTTTGGTTTTCAAGGGATTGAGCTTCAAACAATGATTTTTTGAGTACTGTTCAATTATGTCTAAATTTTTATTAAGTTCTAATATTAAAGAATTTACATCGATTGGTTGACATGGTTTGTAAACTTGTACATCATCCGCCTACAAATGTACATTCCAGTCAGATGATATATGTTTTACCAGATCTGAGGTATAAACAGTAAATAAAATAGGACCTAAAACGCTGCCTTGTGGAACACCAGACTTCAAAGCTCGTAAAGTAGACACTTTACCACGCAATTTTACACATTGAGATCTATTAAACAAGTAATTACTAAACCACAGCATGGCATTTCCGGTCAAACCATAATGGTGCAGTTTTTCACACAAAACTCTGTGATTTACCATGTCAAATGCCTTGCTGAAGTCTAGCATGACTAGTAGCGTTATCATGCCATCGTTTATAAATTTCACTATATCACTGGAAATTTTAATGAGTGCTGTAGATGTATTATGTAATTTCCTAAACCCAGACTGGGTGTCAGGCAACACTTTGTTGATTTCTAGATGCTCACGAAGTTCATCATCTACAATTTTCTCTAACAGTTTGGACATTGAAGGTAAAGCACTTATTGGTCTGAGGTGCTTAAAATCGATGGCATTATTAACTTTTGCAAGTGGTGTTATGACTGCTTTTTTCCATAATGATGGCACTTCCCCTGTACTCAGTGATTGGTTGATGATACTGGTTAGCTGATATTTACAAAAAGAGAACACGTTTCTCAACATGTTTGTAGTGATACCATCAACACCCACAGCATTTGACTTGACTTCTTTCAGTTTTAGTTCAACTTGGTCTGATGTAACATGATTAAATGAAGACTTGCATACTATAGAATTTTTTTGATATGAGAATGTGTTAAGAAATAAGTCATCTGGTTGCAGGTTTGGTACTGAGTTAATAAAGTGATTATTGATGCTTTCAGCGTTTTCAAGGTCTTGTGATATGTGTTTACTGGATTTTGTGTGTATATTCCACCTGGAGAAACTATTCCACATCTGTTTAGGATTATTATAATACTTATTAAGCTGGAATTTTATGTAAGCTGTTTTTTCATTCTTCAAAGCCATTCCTAAATAATTTCTTAGATCACTATAATATGCACGATGTTCTTTATTTCTGGTTCTTCTGAACTTGTTGTATGCTTTCCGCTTCAAATTTATTATACACTTGATTGTATGTGTCACATAAGGTCTGTAGTTCTTACGTGAAGTACGAGTAATTCTTTTCTTTGGGGCATGTATATTGTAGAGCATAATAATAGTTTCGGTAATGTGAAGAACTTTGTCATCAAGACTTGGTAAACCATCTATGTAGCTCCAATCCACAGAAGCAGCATCGTTGGCAAACTCAACGTGATCGAAATGCGAGAAATCTCTGTAGTAAAATATTGCAGGTGTGTATTCCGGAGTTTCAATTTCCAACTTACAGAAGCACAGTCTGTGATCAGTGACTTCTGGCATGTCTAGAGTTCCACACTCGTAAACAGTGAGTGTATTTGTTGTAAAAATGATATCGATCATTGTTGCTGTATTTGCTGTTATTCTTGTTGGTTCATTAATTACGCGGCTCATGTTGAATAGAGACATCATTTGCAAAAATTGTTTGCTTTGACCAGCATGCTCATCGGTGAGGTCGATGTTGGTATCGCCCAATAGTATTGCTTCATCATGTGTGACGTATATAAAGGCAAGGATATTTTCCAAATCAGATAGAATGTTCAGTCGACTGGACGGTGGTCGGTAGATAACACCTACTGCAATACTCTTGCTCTCGAATTTTAGTGACAACCAAAGATGTTCAACGCCATTTGAAGGAATATTCTGAAGATCTATAATTCTGTACTTTATGCTAGACTGGATGTAAAAACATACACCACCACCTCTTCCTTCTCTATCGTTTCTTATAAGCTGGTAGTTAGGCAGAGAAATCAAATCAGAGGGGAAGTCTGAAGATGTACGAAGTTCGACACGGTTAGGATGAGACGCCAAAGACAGGCGGATCTGTATGGCAGTTACATCGCGCGGCATCATGGAAGAGAGCTCTGAGGAGCAAAGCCGGTTGGTGTAGCGGTAAAAAAGAGCTAGATCGCCGACGACCCGCCGGTGCGAAAGATTTCCGAGACTGTCTGTTAGAGAAGAGTAATCGATCAGTCGGACCGCCCTCCTCTGGACAGCATCGAGCATGGATAATGTAGTCGGCGTGTGAGCAATACTCGAGGCTAGGCCTTATCTGGGCCTTGTATAGAGTGAGAAGGTCATGCGGAGAAAAGTACTTCTTAACCCTAAACAAATAGCCTAGCTTTTTCTCAGCAGCTGCAGCTATTGACGAGATGTGTTCGTGCCAGATCAGGTCCTCGGTGATCTGGACTCCGACCAGCCGAAATGAATGGATCTTTGACAGAACTCGGCCATCCATCGAAACCGGACGCTTTTCGTTCGGCAAAGTACGGTACTGTGTTTTGGAAGCATTGAACTGTACAAGATTGTTGCGTCCCCAAGCAGCGATAGCCTCCAGATCCCTTGTCAGAGAGGAGGTCATCGCTAGTCTTCTTTCTTTCAGCTCAGCGGCAGAGATCGACTTGTCACTCCGAATTCTTGCATGTAGAGTGCTGTCATCAGCGAAGTTGTGGATTGGGTTGATCGTGCAGGAAAGGAGGTCCTTGATATGTAAGAGAAACAGTGTCGGAGTCAAGACCGATCCCTGGGGAACACCCGCGTTGACATGGTGTGATGAAGAGGAGAACCCGTCAATTACGACGAATATCTTGCGGCCAGAGATAAAGTCAGCTACCCATCTGCAAAGCTTTTCTGGGAGGCCATAGGATGAAAGTTTGCTTAAAAGGGCAGCGTGCCACAGCTGATCGAACACTTTCGTGATGTCAAGAGCAACGACATGAGCCTTGCCATAAGACTGGATGAGTTTACTCCACAATTGCGTGACGTAAGCTAGGAGGTCCCCTGTGGATCGTTGGTGCTGGAAATCTTACTGCCTGTCGCTAATCAAGCTGTGACGTTCGAGGCAATCCAGAAGCTCGCGACTTATGCACCTCTCCATCACCTTACTTATAACAGAAAGCAGAGCTATAGGCCTGTAGTTGTAAGTGTCGGTCTTAGATCCTTTTTTTAGGATGGGTTGGACCTGAACAAATTTACAGTTTTCTGGGAAGGTGCCGGATTCATAAGATATCTGGAAGAGACGCGAAAGAACTGGAAGCTCCGCTGCACACCGCTTCAGTACAATGGCAGGAGTCAAGTCCGGACCAGAAGCTTTGTTGATGTCGAGCGACAAGAGCACTCCTCTTACGGTCTTATGCCTGAATGTTACCTCCCGCATAGTGTAGGGAACCCTTTAAATTGACGGTGCTTGGGCGTTGGGGGGGGGGGCGTCCATTGTGGAGTTGGCATCAAAGATCTTGGCTAGCACTTCCGTCTTGGCCTTTGAGTCAAATTCAATAGTTCCATCCTGACACGTAAATGGTGGAAGGCTACTATGTGAAAAGTTCTTTTCAATTGCTTGGTCAACGTCCAGAAAGACCGACTGCCATTGCGCTGCGACATTAGCCTGTGCCTTACGTTTATATCGTGCTGGTTTTTGGCATTGCGAACCGCTTCGTTACATTTGTTTCTGGACTCGACGTCGGCTTGTCTGTTCTCTACAGTAGGGTTTTGTAAGAAGGTTCTGTGTGCCTTGATCTTCTGCTGGCGAGCAGTGTCACATGATTTTTTAAACCAGCCGTTGGACCCTGGATTAGACACTTTCACTGTGTGAGGGATGTATTCCTCCATTTCGACGTGGATAATTTCGGTTGTCGAAGAACTGAGACAGCCGACGCATCCGCGTCAGTGAAACAGACATCTCTCCAAGGAAAGCTAGAGAAGAAGTCTCTGAGCCCCTCCCAGTCGGCATGTCCGTAATGCCAAGTTTTGCGGCCAGTACGAGTTTCTGCTGCCACAGCGGGTTCTGACCGAAACCTAGGCTACTGGCGTGTGACGAGACGCGGGGGACAAAAATAGGGCTCGTCACCAGCTGGATCAGCCCTTGAGTAGAAGCGAACACTTCGACTGCACGACTTGCTGCATCGGTCTTGTTTGAGTCCAGCCAAAGCTCATTATTGGCATTGAAATCGCCGAGAAGAACTTCCTCTGAAGCGGGGTGATTGATGTTCAGGGAGTCGATCTGGACGGGTATTCGAGTAGGTCATCCCAGTTATGGTCCAAGGGAGAGCGATAAAGGCAGCAGATAAATTTGGGTCATGCTTTGGAGTTGAGGCGAAGCCACAGAATGTCCTTCCGGTCTGATTCCAAAGAAACATTTCTGGAGCGGGAAAGACTGCTGCGGACAAAAGCCACAACTCCCCCGTTCTTTCTTAGATTGGAGTGCACCTCGTTGTTTGAGAAGATAAGATGGTTAATCGGTGCAGCCTCTGAGATTTTTGTCTCCGCCAAGAAAAGCACGGCGGGACGATTGGTCTTCGAACCGTGGTGAAAGGTTTAGTAAGCATGTCATTCTGTTTTGTGTACTTGTGGTTAAACTCTTTGAAGGTGTTTTTTGTGCCATTGAAATGTTTACTGTCATGACTTCACTAACGAAGAGAATTAATCAGAACAAGGAGACAGGATCAGTGTGTCAGTAAACACCGATTACTGAGATATATATTTTCACCATGTTTACCGGCACCCGTGAAGCTATCCATTTTCTGGAAATACTCTTGTCATTCGTAAATTCGTCTGGATATACCGAACTCCGACAATTCCAGAGAAATATATCTGGTCATCTTCGTCGAATTTTTCATTTATGGTTAGGTCCATAATTCAAAAATAGGCTACCAAATTACCATGTACGTTGTAGACAATTCTGTCGGGCGTATGATGAGAAAAATCTTTTTATAATCCAACATTCCAAACACAATTCCAAATATAATATAACATACAACCGATAATAGAAAGAAATAACAAAAGTACTAAGTGTTAAAATTTAAGTCAATATCAAATCATAACATACTTTTGACACAGAATTAGATTTTCTCGCAAAGTTGCCAATAGACGTATTCATTCATAGAAATATCCCCATATTCCAAAGCTGTCAACGTGACAAAAATGCTCGGTTTATAAGCCCCGAGTTAAACATTGAGCTACTCTAGTTCAATCCAGAGTTACCCGTACCTTCCAGTTAAGCAACCCATACCGTTAGCCCAAAGCGGTGCAAACCACCGTAAAAATTATAGAAGAAAGCTAGTTACAAAGCATTTCAGACAGCATGCCGTTCCTAGGACAAGCTGTGACAATGGAATTTACTTAGTTCCCGCTGCGATGAATGTTATTTCAACTTTCCTTCAAATACTTCGCTGAAAATTAACCAGTGGGACTTTTGTAACTCCTGGTACTGAAGCCACCAAGTTCGGCTTCAGGAATCAAGAAAAAGAAGTTTTTCAGTTGTTCTGTGGAACGAATCTTTAATTATACACCTTTTATTGGTTAGTGTTAACACGATGGATATAAAAGAACTATAATAATCTCACCAAGGCACCCGCAGCTAGGTTGGTGGACCAAATTCGTCTAATATTACCTTCTAGAACATGCTAATAAGTAAAATTTTTCATGCGTTATTATTTACATTTCATGGTTTGGTTGCCTTACGCGCATACTTACTCCCTTTGATCGACAGTTATTAAAACTGTACCTTCGAATAATGATACATTTTATTGCACTGTATCAGACTGTGTCAGAGTAGGAAGAAAAGAAAATTGCCTCTATTCTTCATGGTTTATAAGTATAAACGGTATATATCAAAATAAAGAGAACGTCGGTATGGAAGGAACTTTAGGCGAATGTCGTACGACCAGTATGTACTGTGGCCCATACAATCAGTATTTACTGATGATTCTGTCATTGTCAGTGGATTTCTACGTAAGCTCATGAATTAATGATTACTAACTAGATACTGACGCATTACGTTTGCCTTAGTTATACGTATGTTAGACACTAATATTTCACACACCTTTGTTGGTTGATTCTATTGATGAACATGGGGGTTCACAAACTGACGTCACTTTGACCTATTCTTCTTCTTTTTCTTCTTCTTATTCTCCTTTCTAAGTATCACCGTTCTTTCAGTCTGGAGCTATTCTAGCTACTGGTTACTTTATCCCTCTTCGAAGTATCAGACCCATCCAGGTCGACTTCCGTTTTGTTATCTTAGTTCCTATCTTTTTAATCCCTGACTTTCACCGAAGTTCTTCTTTTGGCGTTGTTCTTGTCCAAAATATTCGCAAAACCGTACATAGATTTCTATTGACTAAAACTTGAAATTTTCGTTCATTGGCTTTCGTACTCGCTCATGTTTCACATCCATACAGTACAACCGAGTTTACACTCATATTTTAGTTCTGGTTGAGTATACTGATGATTGTCAAACTTTATGAATCCTTACAAACATGGATTACGAGGCAACAATACGGAGAAAACAAGTTGTTGATATATCTGGTGTATTTTCTGATGTAGCAGAAATCAGTGATGGTGTACGACAACAGCCAGTTGTGGGTCCTCTACTTTTTCTTATATACGTTGACCTCAGATTATGTCTGATGAAGTGAATCTCACAATGTATGCTGATAATACATATTTGTGTCATCAGCTTACAATCGAACAATGTATCTTCGGAATGCAGCAGGCTATGACTAATTCAAAAAGTGACAAAAGTCAGTATTTATGTATTTCTTGATCAAAGGAAGCAGTCGTGCTGAGTCTTATTTGCTCAATATTGGTGTAACGTCTATTGAACAGGTTAATGATACGAAATTTCTTGGAGTTTTTATCGATGATGAATTGGGAAATGCATATAAATACTTTGTACCAAAAACTGTCGTCGGCATATTTTGCTTTATAAAGACTAAACTTTTTATTTAATATGGATATGCCCTTATCTATTTACTATTTATATTGTCGAACCGATGTTCCCTGCCAGAAGTAATATTCAAAATTTTATGAAGAACTCTGATCTACATGATTCTGGAACAAGACATACACATGGATTTGTTGTTCCTAATCATAATTTAAGTTATACGAACGTAGTTCCAATTATATGATCATACAAGTGTAATAACAAATTACGCAAAACTGTTAGAGATATTGACAATTCTGGAAAGTTCAAAAAAAGCTATGAATTTTTTTGTTTATAAAGCTTATTGCAGTGTCAATGAATTTCTGGATCAATAATGTATTTATTTTATTTTTTAACGTGTTTTTTATAACGTGTTTAATATTACGATGTTGACTTTTCCTAAGCTGCATCGATGTCTCTGGGAACAATACATTATTTATTTATTTATGGAAAGCATCAAACACTGCGTTCACTTAATAATTAACTCCACAAATAGACCTAATCTGAATAGCACATTTTTGAGACACGTTTGCTGAACGAGGAGAGCTTCTAAGTCTAGAAAAATGAGCATATTATTTGAATTTCAAGTTAAAGGTTAGAATGTTGCCATAAATGATTAATTGGTAATTGTTTTCTTTTTTTATAAAAAAGCAGCCGCGCAGGCAGGATCCTAAATGCCGGGCTGCTATGAGGATTGCAAAGAAATTATGTTAATTCAATTTTTAAACTGCCTAAGGCTAGTAGAACTGGGAAAAGCTTCCTCTTGTAGATCGTTCCACAATCTCAACACAGAGAAATTACTGAAACATAACTAGCATATTCATTTGCCAGAGTAATGGTAAAAACATATCTACTTCTTCAGTGTTTTAGTTTTTTATCAGGAAATATAATCAAAAGAGCCTGAATACGCACAAAAATGAGAAGAAAGCACGAAATGACCGAGCTGCAGTTTGATTAATCAGACCAATAAATTCTATTGATATAATACTCCTTGCAGTGAGTTCTTCCATGCTTCTGCCATATGGCGACGCGGCTTATCGCCGATAATGAAAGTAAATTTGCACATAATACAATCTCGATTATCCCTTGAAGAGCAGGCTGGTAGCGTCGTGCTTTGCATAGTACCTAGACGATGAATACCATAGCCACGGAAATACATTCGCTGAACAGCAATCATTTAAAAAACTGTAGCGCGCATCTGGAAGGCGAGCATGTTACTTCCTTTACAAGTAAGATTATTATTTTTTCATCGTGGACATTGCTTTCTATACTTATTAGAGTGCATATCAATTCAGACAAGATTGTACTACGGAAAAGAATAAACAACAATACAGCAATGGGTATTACACGAAAGGTTTAGTGAAGGATTGAAAAGTTGATAGCCTTATATACTTCGACGTACTCCTTCCCATTTTTCTGTTTGCGATCTCGTATGGGGGGCTGGGTAGCTGCGTGGGTTTGGGGTGCCGACTGCAAGCACATCGGCTCGAAGGTTCGCGAGCTGGAATCTCGTCCTTGAAAATAACATTTCGAATAATTGATATTGTGTTTGTTTATATATACTGCCACGCAAAGTTAACCGGACAAACAAAATTTTGTTCAAATTAAATTTGAAATAACTTTTTAACCTTTCCATCAATTTCGTTAATTTTTTCGTCAAGTTGTAGGTAATTTCATTACCATCATTATCGGCTGCCGATCTTGCAAAAGATTTGAAAATGTTTGCTGTTATGAAGGGTGTACCTAAATGGTGCATTTTGCCCTAAATTTCACACCCCGTGAAAACATTGGATCACTAAATAATGTGTCTTTGTATGAGAATATTAAGCCTCAACTTTATTCAACAGTTCTTTTTTTGATTCACGTCAATATCTCAATTTTTGAAGGATATATATATATATATATATATATATATATATATATATGCTGTTTTGAAAAAAAGCATGTGAATCATAGCCATAAACAAGAAATTGTTTCAAGCAGGCTTTGCCGAGTAAGACATTGTTTCAAGTAGGCTGTGTCTGTTAGCATTTTTATGGAATGTCAAAAAGATTCTTGTCAAGCAATTCTAAACAAAAGTGGCACGTGGCGCAAGCTGTTGTTTTACAAGATGATGGTCCTATTCGGTATATCGTAGAAAGGCTTGCCGTTCCACGCAGTACGGTATTGGATGCGATACAAAGATTTAGAGAAACTGGTTCTTACTCAAGAATACCTGGGCAGGGAAGACGGAAAGCAACAAACGCAGTTGAAGATCGGTTTCTTCTTTCAAGCTCTTCGAGAAAAGACAGTTCCCGCTACAGCTTTGACTCGAAGATTGGATGATGTTCATGGTACCATAGTTTCACCTGATACCGTACGCCGAAGGTTGAGAGAAGGAAATCTAACATCTTGTGTACCTGCTACAGGTCCTCTATTGGATGTAGGTTAAAGAAGGCAACGCTTGGTATTTTCTCGAACTCATGCAGCTTGCGATATGGACGACTGAAAAAACATTCTTTTTACAGACGAGTCTCGTCTCACGAGATATTTACCTGATGGTCGCCAAAGAGTGTGGAGAAGGCGTGGAGGACGCAAAGTTGTTTCGCTTCTATAGAGCAATTGGGTGGTGGAGGAGTGACGGTATGGGGCGGTATTTCTTTGGAATCCCGTACAGATCTACGAGGAGGACACCTTACTGCCAACAGGTTCATTAGAGAGTGTTTGGAAGACCATATGGTTCCTGATATGCCCTTTTATAGGAGCAACTTTTCTCCTAAAGCAAAATAATTCTCGGGCGCATATAGCCAGAATGACTAGGCAATACCTCAACGATGTTGGAATTCAAGTACTAGACTGACCGCCAAGGAGTCCGGATTTCATCCCGATTGAGCACATGTGGAATACACTAGGAAGAAGGATTAGGCAGAGCTATGGAGAATTTCAAACTGTGGCTGCGTTGGAACAGGCGCTGGTAGACGAGTGGTAGCAAATACCCAAAGACATAATAGCTGGTTTAATTGAGTCTATACCAGAGAGGATGAGATCTGTTATTCAAGCCTGGGGAAGAAATACTCGTTTTTGATAACAATTTCTAATTACCAATGTGACTGTAATTATTCGCATAGTTCTCTTACCAGTGTTGTTACTGGAATTTTTCAAATTAAATTGTTTATGGCTATGATTCGCATGATTTTCTTCAAAACAGCATATATTCTTCAATAATTGAGATATTGACATGAATCAAAAAAAGAACTTTTGAGAAAAGTTGAAGCTTAACATTTTCATACGAAGACACATTATTCAGTAATCCAATGTTTCCACAGGGTGTTCAGAAATTTAGGGCCAAATTCACCTTTTAGTTACACCCTGTATAACAACAAAGTTTTTCAATTTTTTTGCAAGATCGGCAGTCGATAATGATCGACAATGAAAAAACGTACAACTTGAACAAAATTAACGAAATTGATGGAAAGGTTAAAAAGTTATTTCAAATTTGATTTGAACAAAATTTTGTTTGTCCGATTAATTTTGCGTGGCAGTGTATTTACGATTGTGAACGATTACACATATATGGCATTGCACTGACTTATTTCGAGAGACCGTACCTCTAGGATAGTTGCTATGCTTTCGTTCGTTGTCCAGAGACGATTGATCAGGCCTACACCATGCTGATAAGTAGCTAAAAAGCATGAAACATCTGTCCATGGTTGGCTCTTTTTGGTCGGACGGACGAAGGCATTGTTTAGTAAACGATTTCAGGCTTTTTTATACTGCCGGGTTCCTTCCATAGGCCAGCACCACCATCTGGCTCTCTTCTACCGCTATGTCAAGTTCTACTCCGTGATGCCGCCGCACGTTGAGCCTACTAGGTGGACCCGTTAGGTGTCTGCTCTTTGGGAGGGTACTGTGGAAGGATCTGTCTGAGGAAGCTTTTCCCAGTTCGAATAACCTTAGACAGTTCAAAATTCCAATTAATAAAGCTCCTTATAGCAGTGGTGATGGCTAGGTATTTAGGTTTCTGTCAAAGCGGCCACATCAGAATAAAAAAAGTATAAGAGACGTTTTAGACAAATTTTTGGCGCCAGTTTTCCAATACGTCAAGTGGACATTAAGAGAGAATGCATAGGAATCTATTAGCATACCAACCTTTCCAAACTTCCGCCAAACTTTCCAGGCAATCTGCTATTTATGTGCCAAACGTGGGCATTTCGATGTCAAATAAGTCGGTTTGTTACTTTTATAACACCAGTGATTTGTTGAGAAAGACTGCTTTAAAAACATCAAATAGTCAAGTGCAAAAGCAATGTTTACAGTTCTAGACTGCTTATTTATTGCTATCACTTAAACGCAGCGTGCGGAATCTAAATTTCAAATACGCGGATTATATTCTAATGCGGGTATTGCAGTTAAAGCTCATAACTGTGCTAACGAGGTCGCTACGACTTTTAAAAGCATAGGAAAGCTTCCGTTTTTATTGCTATCTGGGAGTCGTCTTACAGCTTTATATCTTTTTGTGTGAAAATGAATAAAAAAGTGATAGGACCTTTTAGCGTGAGAAAAACGTTGCACGGTTGGGGAGTCTACTCGATTTGGAATTGTTAATTCTTATATTACAGGTGTACCAGTCATACAGGTTGTCCTAAAACGGCAGTTGCAATGAGAAGCCTCGCGTACGATGAAGACGGTAGAGAGACCCTTACATTCTCTAGCTGATATCCGGTCGACGTTATGCGCTAAGCACTGAGTTGTCGCACCACACCATCAGGGTCGAGATACTATGTATTCACAGCGAAGGCTTTTGTATTTCATTGCAGCTTTGCTTTGTGAATAGTTAGTTCCGTCTAGACTAGACCTTGGTAGGTGTCCATTTGCGAGAAAAACTTGCGCGAGTACCTCTCGAGAGCATTTCTCGTAAATGGATACACGTCTGAGAGTAACTCTCGGCGATCAACCGGTTTTCTATCAGATACTAGCTGCACAGAATTCTCCTCTCAAGTGTATACTTATTAATACCACAATTGGAGAGTAACTCGCAACTTACTAATATGTTTCGTATTGTGAAGTTCTCGCAGCGATTGCTTACATTTTTTGATTGTTATTGAAACATAATGGCCGCTAAAAAAGAATGGTCAAAAGATGATACAAACAGTTTGATTTGTCTATATGAAGCAAATTCTGTCCTGTGGGATACTAAAAATAATGAGTATAGGAACAGAGAGAAGAAAAATAAAATATCGGGGATTGCAGGAAATTTCGGTTGCACTTCTGAAGAGATTCAACGAAAATTACACAATTTAAGGAATCAAGTAAGGTATTTTAAGGAATGAATGTTCCATATAAATATTCAAGTAAAATTCCAGATGTCTCAAGAACTGAAGAAGACAAAGATTCTAAAAAGCGGAAGCGGAACCGATGAAATTTATAACAGCAAATGGCCATACTTTGAAGCTCTCAAATTTCTGAAACCTATTCTTAGTACTAGCCATACAAAGTCTTCGATGAATTTGGCAAAGAAATCATTCAATGGTGTAAGTAAACACAGTTGTATTATTTAAGCCGAGCGGGTAGACGCAATGGACCTAGCTCACTTCAGTTATTAGTATTTATGCTTTTTATATTTTTGGTCCTTATAGCCTTATCCTTCACAATCTCTTTGTCTCGTATATACTAACCTGAGAAAAAAAGCAGCAGAGTTAAATGGAAATGATAAATAACTGATTTTAGTATTTTTGGGGGAATCATAAGAAGGCTGAACAATCTATCAATAATATGCCATTATTGTAACAAAACTATCGATTCCCACAAATGAAGATTCTAGCAAAAACAGCATTTGACTAAATATAAGTTACAGGGATCCCAGAAAACTACTGATTTTCTTCTCTTAATTAACATTGTAAATTCTAGTGTCCTGTGTCAGTATAATTACGATATTTTTGAACGTTATCCTCAAATACTTATTTGGAAGTGGTGGGATTTTTTACATATTATATTGTTTTTGTTAGAAACCCTTCAATCATGTGGCACATTTTTTTAAGTGTAAGTTGTATAAATGTATTCGTGCATAAGGACAAATACTAGGAAAACAAATCTCCCTAGAAATATATTTTATTGCTATATGTTCACATTATACTATGCTTATATTGCCATGGAACTTCCCCAACTGACGTCATAACATACTCCTTGAATTCATCTCTTACTTCTTTTTGGGATGGTTTACAATTATTCAAATTCCCCCTATTTAGTGCCAGAAATACATTTTCAAAAACATTTTCTTTGCACCAGTTACCTGGTATAATTTCATGAGTTCCTTCATCTTTCGCATCAACTAATCACATTGACAGGTCACTACTAGAGAACGGAAAGGAATAAACCACTATCTCAAATGGATACAGTTATGAGAGTTATATCGGATAGTATGTTTCTGACGAGTGCCGATTTTCAAGTGGATACGCCAATAAAAGTAAATATCGCGAGAATTCTCGTCAGTTACTGTCAAATGGACACGTACCTTGATGATCTATGGTGTATCGCACTGATACGGTGCTACGGTTGGTCATGGTTGCAGCAGACGGTAAGCAAACATGCCGATTCCAGCCAGTGTACAGAATAGACTCGTGCGGTATGATGATTCGCATTCCTTTGTCATGATATTTTTCTTGTTTAAAAAGCTGTCAATGTATATTATTTTCACAGGCAGCATTGAAAAATGAATGTTTTGAGGGTATTCAAAAATATGTTTCACATAGAGACCGTTTCGAAAAGCTCGCCTGCACTTGTTCTTTGATCGGGTCAATCTAGCAAGCTGAAATATGCGGTTGTGGAATTGATGCTTGAATGCTATATTTTAGCATGAAAGCGGTAGTTGATGGTGGCTGGTAGCTGGAGATTACGTGATCTCTCATTTTTAAGCTGTTTATCCTGAAGCAGCCGCGCAGGCAGAAGCCTAAAACCAGGACAGCTTGGGTGGTATGCGGAGCTTAAATAAACTTTGTTAATCCGATTTTTGAACTGCCTATCTCGATACCAGTTCTGGATGTACGAAGTTTGACATGTTTAGGATGGGAGGCTGAAGTCAGAGTTCTGAGGAGCAAAGCCAGTTGGGTGCGAAGGTAGCCTAGAATACAAGATCACTATCTTTCAAAATAGCGGACTGGCAGGCTGCTATGCTTAAGAACAAGAAGAAAAAGATTTATTCAGTTATAAAAGTTAGTAGTAGTCATGTAACAGTTGATATCACTATTTTAAAATAGAGCAAGGGATGAGTGGAAGAGCACGCAGGTCGTGAACTCCCGCTTGAGATTCGAGAGCAATTATTGAACACTATTTTTGTGTTTTTTTTCTCGAATAAAGTAATTTATTATTATTATTATTATTATTAAAATGGATAAAATACACAATCTATAAAAATACACAGCAACAAGAAAAGTAAACATGTCTCAAAAACTTTAGATACCTTAAGATTAGTACATTTTCAAAGAAAAGAACATCAATTAGTGAAACTAAGACTGTACCAAAACAAAGTCAAGTCTTAATAACTTTAAGTGTGCGCATAGCCAAGGGAGCGTGGACGGGGTAATTACTCTCCCCAGATCCATGGCTGATGCTGATTCCAAAAAGAAAAAACCAGCTGTTTATTGGAGAGTAAATAAGTAAATCGTTTGAGTGAACAGCGAACCATTCCAGATTCCAGTGAGACGTGCAATTATAGCAATTGTTATATACAATATTTATTCTTTAATTTGCAATTCCTCGGATATCCGGATTCCAGAGATAGAAATTATTTATCAAAACACGCCACATATTCAATAACACATAACTCGCGTATTATTTAACCGATTTCAATGGAACTTTGCACAATAACAAAGTTATGTAGAAGTAATGTGAGTCTAGCCAAACGATTAAAAGATCGAGGGGCAGACTCGACTTTTTCAGTTATTTTGTATTTTATAATAATCAAAAAGCTTGAATTGTACTTACTGTTTGGAAAAATAGATTCATCGCTCCTTTTTTGGTTTTTCAGTTAAACATTTTCACCCAAACATTTATTATTGGTTTATATGACATAAATCAAAATTTCAAAAGCTAAAAGCTACAAACTTGATTTCCTCAACATTTTTCAAAATATTGCTTGGAATTAAACTAATGATATTTTGTGAACTCAATTTTCCAGGAGCGGACTGCATATTTTTTATTCTTGCATTGTGTTTGACCAAGTGCAACTCCATGTCTGAATTTATTATTAATCCGCAGAAAAAAACAATCCATGATATACATAAAAAGAAAAATTAATGTTATGTACTCTATTCACTTTTATCCAGGATTTCATCAAATCAAGTTGTACACGGTTGAAATATTAAGATTTGTCACATAAAATAATAAAAATAATAATGCAGCCGATATCGCCACAGATATACATGTTCAGAAGAAGGAGGAGGAAAAATGAGTTATCTCTTCTTATATGACTTTTTTGTGGTGAATACACTACCCCTCCCAGGCAGTAGTGCTGGCTACACCATTGAATTTAAGTAGCCCTTTCTCGAATATATGAGAAGTTGAACATTGATGTACTTAGGTAATTTGTTCAATGCACCTTCAACATACAGAGAATTCATTGAGCTCATTGTAGCATGCCTAGAAATGTATATGTTCATGTTTTGTCTGGTTGGATAAAGGTGAACATTACAAGAAAGTTAATCTGATCAATAAAGTACGCAGGAGCAATTCCTCGAACTACCTTAAACTTAAAAACATTCTTTGTATGTAATGTAGTCAGCATTGGGTTTACAGGTTGCAAACAATTACATCTCATCAACTATCATTGCACGATTTTGTAGTTTTTGCAGCTGAGCTAATTGAGATATATTGAATAAGTAATTAAGTGTTGTTCAATAGTCTAAATGTGGCTGAATTACGGTTTTGTAGACTGTTAGCTTTGAAGTGGATTCTTAGAAAAAAGTATAGACTTCTTGCCGATATATTCAAAATTTAATCTTTATCAGAAGCTAACCAGTTGGCCAACTGAAATCCTAGATACTTGGCTTCAGTGACATTTTGAACTTTTCCGTTGTTAACGAGCAAGTCCAGAAAGTATCTTCAGATCCGCACGGAAAAATGATTTGACTCATTGTTTCTGCAGTTAGTTTTTGCCTGCATCTGTTATGCGGGAATAGCTATTCTGTTTGATACTATACCGCATTGACTTTTGTGGGAAGCACATGATGACACGTTTTTCAGGTATTTTAATATGTTCCGCTACTGACATACACATAGCAATTTCCTTTTTCTCCTCGCGTACAGTAAACTTTTACTGTTACGCTATCAGAATGGTTTTCTGCGACCGGTCTTCTTTCTATTAATCGCATTATTTCAAACTTGACATTACAGTTTCGTATCGGTGTTTAGCTAGTTTAACATTAGCGGATCTTCATCGCTGCGAAGTTAATATCTTAATAAAAATATCTGGCTTGCAGAAACGAACGATGGGTTACTGTTAGCAACAGCGTTGCAGTCGTAAATGAGTATTTTATGATGTTATTTTGAAACGTAACTGTTTCAAATTATTGTCGTGGCTTCAATCTGTGTTTAGTTTCCGCAACTACGAATAATGTGTAATATACCGGGTGTTTTAAATTAGACTCTCACGATTGGGATCCCGGAAAAGGTAAGGGATACAAAGCCGGTTGAATGGGGAGGGGGGGGGGGGGTAAGTTGCGCATTCAGGCAACCAAGACAATGGTGGTCAAAAACTTTCACAATTCCGAGTATTTCCGGAGATAAACGAAAGAAACCGAATTTTCTCATAACCGTTTTTATTTGTTCCTGGATTTATTTGAGATGGGATTTCGAAATAAAAAGTATATTAACATTGCTACTTTTTCTCCTCTACATGATGGCATCATCAGAATTTCATGTGACGTTTCGTCTCTCGCCCCCAATCTTCAACTTTATTTTTACTTATAGATATATTGGATTATTGCACAGTTGAATACAGTTTCTAATTATGATTCAAAAATGTACTCGTATAATATGTCATACATTGACACTGTCAAATCTAAGTTCGAAAAAACTGATATTTATTTTGGTTTGAAAATGTCAGTTTCTAACATGTTTATTCGGGTAAATGCGTCATTGCATCTTTTGAGAAGCGTGTTTAAAGCATATTGAGAAAGTTTTCGCATTTGTGGACCATAACAAACGTTATTATTTAAATAAAAGATGTGTGATTTGGTTTAGATACGATGAGATATGAAATGAGTTTAGGAAGCTGCAATATGCGAGTCTTTCGGTTACTCCAAAATATTTCTAACAGTTTCATAGAATAATACAGTTTTAAATATTTGCAGACAGCAGCGGTGGCCGCAGTAGTAGACTCTTCGGTCTCCTGATCAGTCGCCGTGCGCTGTGCGGGTTCGAGTCCCGTCCCAGGAGAAATTTTTCTCTTGGCTATGGATATTGCGATTGTCCGTAGGTGGTAGATGGTCTCTGACTGTCGAACGCGGAGGTACCACCCGGCGGATCTCGTAGGCGGAGCCAGAATGTGTGCATGTTGCATGCACACGTGTTCCCTCGCCAGAGTCCGTGTGGCGTCCCCCCCTTTCCCATGTATCCCCCTATAGCCCCACGGTACCCAATGGGTGCTTAGGCCTTAGGCCTTCGTGGTAGTTGGAGTATAAAAAAAAATAATATGATATAGTTTTAGCATTAGATTGTTCTTTATTTGATAAGTTGAGACTAACTATAGGAAGGCTACTTTATCAGATATTTGAAGTTTTATAATGCCAATCAATGTCATGATATGTACAATGATACATCATTAAAATCTCAAATAGCACGGTTTATCTATACCTGGTTGATAAAAACTGGAGGAATGGTTATGGAACAAATAACTATTTGACTATTTCAAAGCTTCATTTGGAAATTCTGTTATTTAAATAACTAAGGGCGGGTTCTCATTAGTCAATCGTATTGATCAATAATAATGCATCTATGCCATTGAACATAGAATTGTATGGTAAATTTGATCACACTGATCCATGAATATTGAATATCCACTCTATAATTTTAGTTTAAAAATGTCTCCAGGGTGAAAAATTGTACGTCCTGGCGTTCGTATTATTATTACGGTCAACCACTGTTCAATTTACTTGAATCAGTCCCGTACAGCCACGAAGAGTAGAAATGTGTAAAAATTTCTAACTTTAAGTGGAAGGATGACCATATCTACTTTTCCTGTTTCTGATTACATTTTGTAAAAAATCACAAATAATACGAACGCCATCAAGCTCAATTTTTCGCCTTGTAGCCATTTTTAAACCAACATTATAGAGTGAATATTCAATATTCATGGATCGGTGTGATCAAAATTACCATTCAGTTCTATGTTCAATGGCATAGATTCATTATTATGGATCAAAACGATTGAGCAGTGAGAACCCGCCTCAAGGTTTGGAAAGGTCAATCTATGAGATATCATACATTTTTGGAATCAGATTTCAAAGCTAAATTCAACTGTGCAAAAATCCATTTGAAAAATGCCGTTAATGATTGAGGATAAGGGACGAAACGCCATAGTGAAATTTTAATTTTGCCATCTAATAGAAGAAAAAAAGTGACGACGCTAATGCATTTTTCATTTTGAAATCGCATCTTAAATGAAGTCAGGAAAAAATAAAAACGTTTTTCTGAAAATTTGTTAGTTACCTAAATGCGCAACTTTGCCCCTTATAATTGATCGTGTATCTCTTACCGTTTCTGAGATCACAATGGTGAGAGCCGAATTTGTAACACCCGGTATACTTTGAGACGATAATGTATCAATGCCACATTCAAAACAAAAACCAGCGCGCGATGCTTAAAGTCGCTACTGGTTAGTGGCTCTAAATGCCTGGGCGTGGCACCAACAAGTGATTAGAAGCGACGATCGATTTGCTCATTTTTGTTTTGAGGGGGCGTTAAAGGGATTTAAATACATTATAGATTTGCTAATTTGCAATAAGCGGATAAGTACTATACAAGAAATCAATTTCCGGATGATATTTTCATGATTATAAATGTTTCAAGAACAAATATAAATCCTCTAAGGGTACGAAACGTACCACAAAAACATCTCCTAGACTTATATTAAAAGTAGTAGTAATTAAATTAAAAGAATTACTAACTGAATAATTTATATATTGCTACTTTTTCTCCTTTGCAATGTGGCATAATTAGATTCAATGCATACTTTAATATTGTCAAACTATAGTTACTAAAACAAAACAGGCTTGCCTAAATAGGCCTCGCAATTATGAGGTAGTTATTTGTTTCATTATATCATCAGTCAAGCATTCTATTAGTTTTTTATCGAGCGGACATATCTAAACATACACTATTTCCGCCTTTAATTGTGCGATATGACATGGATTGATATTATAAAACTCCGAATATCTTAAAAAGTAATCTTCCTGTAATTGGTTTCAACTTATCAAAAAAGGACTAACTAAGACTAACTTTTTATATTTAAGAGCAGTAGTGAAAACATTGAAAATGGTTAAGAGACTGCTTAAAACATTTTAGAGTAAGTAAAAGGTTCCACGAGGTGCAGGTTGAGAAACATAATTCATATCCCTGATATCTAAACTGATTTTGCATTTAAACAATAAATAGATGTTATAACTTTCCAGGCCATGTAATATTAGTTTCGAAATAACTACAGGTAAGCATCATCAATCTCAATGTATGACATACTGTTGTATTTTTGGAATTTGAATTAAAGACTCTACTCACCTGTGATAAATCCAATATTATGTTCACAAGACAAAGTCAAGTTGATAATTAAGGCCAAGAGACGAAATGCCATGTTGAAATTCTAATTATGTCACCTTGCAGAGAAAAAAAGTTGCAATATCAATTTGCAACCTCATAGGAAGTAAGGAAAAATAGAAACGACATTAAAAAAATCATTTTCTTTTCGTTGATCTTCGGAAATACTCTAAGTTGAAACTTTTCAAGTACCATTTCCTAATTAGTTACCTAAATGCATAACTTGTCGCACATTTAACCGCTCTTATGTAGTCTATTTCCATGTAGAGAACCTAAGTGTGTGACCAAGAATGTGAAACACCGTGATATAATGATGCATGTAAAATAAAACAAATCAAGATTAAAAATTACAATGATTTCAACGAAGACAGAGAAAAACAAATAAAGCATTATGATTATCTCCTGCATTACGAAATTCAATTTCCTCATAATTCCATTGTATACCTCTATCGAGAATATAAAAATCAAAACATACTGAACTTCCAGAAATTACCTGACACCTATCATTACCACATTTAAGTGTCGGCTATATAGTTATTTAAGAAATATTAACTCAGTCTTTACAGATTCGTATGAAATAAAATAAAACAAGTCAGCTAACGAAGTCCCAAAAAGACTGACAAAAAGATATTGAAGCGTGAGAAAATAGAAAACTGAATTACTATGATCTTCAAAATCACGAAATACAAGTTAAAATCATCTCCAAATTTTACTGGCTAGTTCGAGAATGTAAATATGAAAGAATTGCTGTGCTTAGGCACTATTCAGAGGACTCATATACAAGATCTGATATTAAAGCATTATTTATGTATCTATAAAAGCCCTATTAACTTCTATCCCCTATGATTACCCTGTAAAAGTGGCACGATCCGAGTTCATAATCATTAAAATACCATTTATAAGCTTACTTTCTTCACCATTGTCGCCTACGCATCGCCTTGAGTAGAATCTGCGCAAATAATGGCATTTCCTTGAGTAAAATGGAGCAGCGCAGAATAGCACAGAAAATTTATTACTGAGAGATGCTATCGGGACAAGCGGTAACTGTTGTTTACGGGGAAATAATAATGCGAAACGTGATGATATTCCGTGTTTAATTTAACCAATAAGCAGATGCAGGAGCATTTGGAAAAGTTGGAAAGCGAACGTCAAAAATACTTTTCCATTGCTGTTTATTCCGAATGACTTGCTACATTATCTATGAACATCATTAAGAAGGCACTGAACAAAGAAAAGAGCTGATTGAAAAAAATGACGGTACTGGATACAAAATATATGTTACTCTCGCCCTCAATGAGCGTGCTCGTCTGCCTTAGACGGAGGGTAATGTTTTTCACGCGCGGGTATGTTCCACGGTTGCCAGAAAATTATCTGGAAAGAGGTACATCATTCAACATGGAAAAAAATGAGGGGTCAGCTGTCAAAAGGAGTGCGTTTGCATCATGACAACGCCTTTGCTTACGTCGCCCGCATCACAACGGATCTCATGGCTTAAGGCGATGGAATCATCGTCCATCATTCATACAGCTCAGCAGCGGTGGCTGCAGTAGTAGACTCTTCAGTCTCCTGATCAGTCGCCGTGGGCTGTGCGGGTTCGAGTCCCGTCCTAGGAGACTCTTGGCTATGGATGTTGTGATTGTCCGTAGGTGGTAGACGGTCTCTGACTGTCAAACGTGGGGGTACCACCCGGCGGATCTCGTAGGCGGAGCCAGAATGTGTGAATGATGCATGCACACGTGTTCCCTCGCCAGAGTCTGTGTGGCGTTCCCCCTTTCCCCTGTATCCCCCTATAGCCCCACGGTACCCAATGGGTGTTTAGGCCTTCGGCCTTCGTGGTAGTTGGAGTATAAAAAAAAGCTTTTATTTGGACCCCAGTGACTACCAATCATTCCTCAACTTGAAACAACACTTAGGGGGAATGAAATTCTCATGCGGCGAAGAGATACAAGACAGAGGACAGTTGTCGATTTGTTTCTGCGCGAGTCGGCAGCAGAGTGGTACGACGCGGATATGAAATAGCTTCAGGAAAGACTCTAAAAGTGCATTGATCATGACGAAGGCTACGCTGAAAAATAGCTAAAAGTTCAAGCTTTCAGAATATGTAACTGGTTTTGCAATAAAATGGTGTTTGTAAAAAATTATATTTCACGCGCTACAGCCTAAACGGCTCGACGGATTTTTGCATATGAAGTGTCGCTGGATTCGTTTTAGCATTGCGAATGACATTGGCTATATTTAAATTTTATGAAAACAATATGGTAATATTTTAATAGAAAAATTCGACCTCAATTATGGATTTTGACATATGAGGTGTCATGACAGAGCGAATTACACTGGGTATACCAAAATTTCGTAAAATCAAAATGGCGGATTCTAAGCTTCAACCCTGAAATTTCTATTTCACGGGCTACAGTTCAAGCAGCTTGGTGAATTTTGACATTTAGAGTGTGTCCGTGGAGTTTTTAGACTCGCCTTGATAGCACAGTTAAAAATTAATTCGTTTAAGTTACCGCAGTCGGGCTTTTTGTAGTTGTTTCAAATATTCTTGTTTACCTTCTTCCATCGATCTTTCTCTTCCCTTAGAAGATTTGATCTTAGTTTAGTCTTGTAGGTCAGTAAATTTGTCTGATCCTTGTAGCCTAGATATGAGGAAGTAAATGAAGAAGCTAAAAAAAGAATGACAGTGGACAAAAGTGATCAGCGCCTTGACATTGTTGTTAGGATTCTGGAACTTTAAACTTAATTCGAAAATTAATTGTGATATTGATGATAGGAAACTTATTGAGTTTGTTGCTTTAATTTTATAGCCGAGCTATTCTACGATGTCCGCTGGTGTTTTATATGGGGTGTAACAAGAATAACGGGGCGATCTTGTATTTCTAAAAAAGATCAAGGTAACGTCTTGAATAAATAAGATTTCGAGCTATTGGAAAAGAAAACACTGGAAATATTCTTTCAGATGATGCTTCGTTCTCCTATGCGTGGAAAATATACGTTTACTTTTTTTTTTTGAGTTTCCTCGCAATCCTAAGGCCATAATACCCGTGGGTTCCATGGGTCTATAGGGGGATCTAAGAGAAAGGGTAGGGGGCGCCACACGGATTGTAGCCGGGTGGTACCTCCTTGCACGACGGTCTGAGATGACCAGTAAGATTCTCTTTGAACGAACTTCGAACCTACGCAGCTCATGGCGACGATAATTTATTTGGAGAAATATCAAGGTCTTAACACAGGGAAGACATGTTATGTCAACTAATTGTAGAAATTCAACACTAAACGATTCGTAATAAGTTATCACCATTATAGTAACATATTTATTCATGTTTGGCTATTATAAGTGACTGTGACGTATCGATAAACTTGGTCAAATGTCTCTTGTAGTATATCTTACACTAAACCGTTTGATGGTTACACCGTGTACGACATCCTAGGAGATAAAATATCGTCCATGTCATCTCGAATTAAAGATAGCATCGTTTAGTCGGATGCGTTTGTGTGTCAGTGTTGTGCTCAGATACCGCGCCAGCCTTTTGTCGGAAATATTTGAACCACAACGGGCGCAAACTATCAGTCTTTGTTTGGTCTGTGCTCGTTGTAGATTTGGACAAAGTCCGACTGAAATCGTTTGGTGTTCAAGTAATAATAATAATTTTTTTCATCAGAATCACAACAAAAGGGCGGAGTTTAGCCAGTTGGCTTCTCTTACACCCAACCCTATTGTTAGTTAGTTAGTTAGTTACCAATTTTCTATCGAGATAAATGGGCAACTTCTTGATCTTAGAGGAGAAATGGCTATATTTTCTGGAACCATACACATTACATTTTTTGGATCCTGCACCGATTCATCGAGTCAAAACAAGGATAATATGAAGTTCAAGCATAGTTAAGGATGGACATTATCAAACTTTCAACTAGCTTCTTACGCGTAGTCTTGATTTGATATAGGTGCTTTTCGATAAATTCTTAAGCTAGAGTCGAAGATGACACCGAGATTTTTTGATTGTTCCACAATAGAAATGAGCTCATTGTTGATGCTAAGTGCAATCCTGTCGCTTACTCCATCATGCAAGTGATTATAACAAAAAAGCAGGCAAGTACTCTTATCCGGAATGATCTTCAACATGCGTCTCTCACAAAAATCAGTTATGTTGCAAATAAAATTTATACGTATCTGGGGAACACACTCTTGAAATTAAGAAGCAAGAAATTTATACACTATCCATTAAGGAGACAAAAATGTAGATAAAGAGATTCACTTAGCATTTATCAACTTAATTTTATTTCATTTAACATTTTCGGTAAAAAAGAATTGTCAGGGTTATGAGTGTCATTATGTAGCTTGAAATATGAGACTTAAAATCTTCAACAATTGAAAAAACGAAGTATGAGATACCTACACAATTTTAATCCTTCAAAATTTATCTACAACCAAAAATTATCAGATGCTCGAAATCATCGATAAGAGACGTTTGAAGATGATTTGTTCGTTTTCATATTTCATTTATAATCCAGCACCAAATGGCCAATCTTCAAAGCTTTTTTATCCTTGACTTAGTGGTAACCTTGTGTCTCACTGAGGTCCGAGTGTCATTTTTAGATTTATAAGCAGGTTCAATGATTGCGCAGGCCAACAAGCTCTTAATCCAGAAACCAGAGTATATTTTTCCAACGTCTTTGATGCCGTGGCCAAAATGTCTCTATTGGCTCTAGTTTCCGAGAAATCCTAACCTAAATGTGCAAAAATAGCTATTTTTTATTCAAAGAACCATAGACTTCATCTAAAAATATATAGCCTGCCCTTCCTGATGTTGAGTTTGATTGAATATCTTTTTTCTTTGCTGAGATACTTTCGAAACTTCACTACATTTGATGCTTTACGTGTTATGAGTATGTGTGTATCAAAGTTGTGGTTTTGATTATAATACAACAAAAATTTAATAACATGTCAAGGTATTTTCATGAAATAAGACCTGCCAACTAAAAAAAACATAAATTCGTAAACCTTAATCCAGAAAGTATCTAAAACGTACACAAACCACAAGCCCACAACCCAACTTGCTCCTTCTAGACAGAAAGGGCAAGATATTAAAGCGAATTCAATGAAATTTTCAAGGAAAAGGCTTATATTTTGAGATTATGTCTACGGTTTTTTGGTAAAAAATAATTCGTCACGCTACATAATCTCAAATATAGGCAAAAAACGCTAAGCTTCGAGGTTAGGATATCACGGAAACTAGAGCCAATTGAGAGACTTGAATCACGGATTCGAAACCAGTGCATCACAAACCTTCTAGATAGTATACTCTGCTTTCAAGTTAAAAGGGTTAGCTATCACCTGTGACAGACAGAGTGACATATGTGTCATATAATATTTCAAAAATATAATAACTTGGTTTCGAATTTTTAGCGATTGCAGTAGATGTTTCCCACGCCAGTAGGCAACAGAAGCAATAGCATTGTCAGACAAGGATAAAAGTTATAAACTTAATATAAGGCCCTTGTGATACCTGAAATCCGCTGTGCTGTATCTGTATGGTTTGTTCGTACAGTCTGTTGGCTGACAGTCAGCAAACTGATAGTCGGCAACCAGTCATGACCTAGTTTATCCAGTTAGCTGTCATTGACACGTCACTGACTGTATAAATTGCGTACAAGAGAACGTTACGAGTTGGCTGAGGGAGCTTGGACCGATTACTGACAACTGATCCGCTGTTCGAACAGAAGCTTCTGACTGTTTGATGACTGTCAAATTAGTCAGCAGATTATTGTCCAGTAAATTGTCAGAGCTCGAAATCAAATACAATCATTAATCGAATGTAACAATCTTTGAGCATGAGGTAGACAATTGTGGAAAAATTCGGGTATTTTAATTTTCTGTAACAAGGAACACTTTCTAGAAAAAATAACAGCACCAAACAATGTCAAGTAGATTTACTCAGCAATTCCCATTCAATTCTCATTTAAGGAGTATGGACATAAATTCGGAGGAATATGATTTCACACATCGAATGACAAATTGAAGAAGCAAAAATTCAGAATTCTGAATAAACGTATGCGATGATTATGAATGAAAAATGTATTGTAAATATGTTTTTAGAAAACCAGAACCGTTTGGTTTTTGTTCCCTGTTTCCTAACAGTTGTTGCCCAGCCTTAAAGTGTATGAGCAAACATTATGTATATTCTAGCTCCAGTCCAACCCAAAGCTGAAAAAAAAATGACTAATTTTGAAGATTTTTTGATTCAGAGGGAGGGGCGGAGTAGCTGATTGTCTTAGAAAATGGCGGGCTGCTAGGCTGTCAAACTTGAACATTTTCGTATATTGTACTAAATACAAAGATATTCTCTCAAACTGTCCGCCTGTATAACAATGATGCTGGCTGGGGTGAAAATGTTATTTCCGGTATATGTGCAGAAAGAAGTAAAAATACAAGGATTCAATAACGTCTTTGAATAACAAAGGCTGAATATAGACTAAAAAGCTGAGCATAATTACAATTAACAACATGGACAAAAAGAAATGAGACTACGAAAATACAAAAGCTTATCAAAGGAAAATCATAAGTCAATCATTTTATGATTTCTGGTGCCAGACTACTCAAAAAGTGTAGTACATGCAGGGTACTCACGGAAACATTGGACCTATCAGCTACATCCCTGAAGATGGCTGTTTGATATCCAGTAAACCATAAAAATATACAGATTTCTTTAAACGGAGTTGGTTTTCCATATGGCGCTGCCTCATATTTAAAATGGTTACTAACATGGAATTTCACTGAAATTTGTTTGTGCGACTGTATTACTCACTCGAAAATGTTACAAAAACTCGTTGCTGTTCAATTGTGGCATTGTTTCCTCCACAAAATTTAGGTTTTGGTGTTTCATTCTCTCTTCCGAAGAAAGCTCAGACGTTCCAGAGTATTCGGTGTTTACTATATCGCTCATAATTTTTCTACTCCGAAGCAGCTGCGCAGGCAACGCCTTAATGCCAGGGCAGCGAGGCTGGTCTAAAGGGCATAAACTTTGTTAATCCTATTTTTAAACTGGCTAAGGCTGGTAGTTACTGGGAAAAGCCTCCTTATCTCCTCACTATCTCGATGCACTAGGGAGAAAGGACCGGCCGTATCGGTCAGTTCTGCATGTACGAAGTGCGATATCTTCAGGATGGGAGGCTGAAGTCAGGCGATTCCATCATGCGGCGGCATCATCGAGGATAGCTCTGAGAAGCAACACCTTCAGCTTAGCGGTAGAAGAGAGCTAGATCTCCGTCGGTCACCCGGTGCGATAGTGTCCCCAGACTATCCGTCAGAGAAGAGTCATAGATCAGCAAATGTCTTTTGCGAAGCAATATTAGTCCTCAAGATAGTTTCGACTCATTCTGATACCTGTCAGCGTCACCGATTGACTGACGTTCTATGAACTGTCAGAAAGTTCTGTACGAACAGCGGACCAGCTGTCGGCAGACAGTCAGAAACTGTACGAACAGCGGCTTCGGGTTGTTCGATTTTGGAGTGGAGATATCAACAGTCGCACATGAAAGTAACCTTGTTAATAAGGAATATGGTGACTGCTGTGATGTTAACGTTAATAGTAAAGGGCTAGAGACCCTGCCAGAAGTTGATACATTCTAACGCTAAATGTGTGGTAGATCAAGTTCGCTTATAGTTATCCAATAATGCATTTCCAATAATTTACTATTTGCTTATTTTTCAGTCTTGAACATACCTTACTTTTGGAATATGTGATGCGATCAATTGAAATTACCCCAGTTTAGCTTCTGTTTCATTTATGGGAGAAAGAAATTAAACCCGAACATATTCACGTATACGTCACGTGATCGGACTCCAGAACGTCAAGCACGTCACAGGGCCGGCGAGGCTACGTGTCGTCTCCTATCTCACCTCCCTGCTTTTGCATTGGTGCTGTATACAGGGTTATCCAAATTAAGTGTCCACCATTAGTAACTTTGTTATTAGTGAAAATACAAAGTTGTTTGAATTAGCAAACTAGTAGCATTTTTAACGCTGGTAAAAATGAGAAATAAAAAAAAACAATTGAGAGTCGTTATTTTGTTTTTTTGCGGTAAAATAACATTTTTTTAAATGGAAACCCCTGTATATTATATTTTTTTCTGTTAAAGCATCAAATTTTAAACAAAAAAGTTCATAATGACTTTTCCGCTAAAGTCAAAAATAAAGTCAAAATAACGATAAATATTTTTAATTATTTGCAGTATTATCATATTAAGACGGCTATGAAAACAACATGGCGTTCGCGATTTGACAGCATTAAGATAAGCGACAAATTGTTAAACTGGACATACTCGCAACTAGAAGGCTTTGGAAAACAATGATAAAATCAAATAATGTCAAACATTAGTGTAAATACTTGTTTATAAGCTTTATTGTGTCATTAATTTAAAGAAAAATGTTCTCCCATGAAGAAAAGTGTGATATGTTAGAATGCTATTTAGTGTGCAGAAAATCCTCCTTGAGAGCAAGAGAATATTACAGTGAATTATATCCCGCTCGCATTCAACCGTATGAACGATATTTTCTGAGACTTTATCGAAAATTTAGGGGCAACGAAAATGTTTTTGCTAAAACAAGGGCAAAAAAAGAATTCATAATAAGCGAGGCCACGGAAATTGCAGTTATTGGATATTTTGAAGCTTATCGTGAGAATTCAATAGCAGATATTCTCAAGGACTCTAATTTCAGTTATGGTACTGTTCAAAGGATTTTACCGACCAGTTGAAACGCTTTTGGCAGGGGATCCAGAGAGAAGACTTGTTTTTTGCCATTGGTATATTAGCTTCTGTCGCCAAAATGTAAATAACTTTCGTTACCTTTTATGGACAGATGAATCAAATTTTTCAAATTCTGGAATGTTTAATAGAAAAAACCACCATTATTGGTCAAGAGAAAATCTTTTGTTAGTACATCCAAGAGGCCCACAAGTCCGTTTCAGTTTCAACGTTTGGTGCGGTATAATTGGTTCAAAAATTGTTGGCCCTTTCTTTTATGAGGGAACCCTAACTGGTGAAAGATATGTGGAATTTATGTCAGAAATTCTGACTAATTTGTTAGACGAATTGGATCTTATAAGTAGACATCATCTGCATTTTCAGCAAGATGGCGCACCTGCCCACAACTCCAGAGGTACTTATCATTTTCTAAGTACTACTTTTAATGATCAGTGGATAGGAACAAATGGCCCAATACAGTGGCCTCCCAGATCACCAGATCTAAACCCACTTGATTACTTCTTGTGGGGTTACTTAAAGAACCAAATTTACAAGCGAAGGTACGATAACCTTGACGCGTTAAAGACTGCAGTTAGGGAAAAGATAACCCAGATAGATGGTAGGACCATACTTAAGACAGTTCGAGCAGTTGAAAAACGTGCCCAAAAATGTATTGAAGAACAAGGTGGTGTTTTCGAGCATCTTCTTTAAAAAAAATTGTTATTGTATTTTGTAAGATTATAAGTTGATGTTGAAAATAAAGTTTGTCGATACAATTTAATTGTTTCAGATTGGAGGCCATAACTTCAACAATTTGTAACCTAGGAGAAAAGTTATTGTAAGCTTTTTTGTTTAAAATTTGATGCTTTAACAGAAAAAAATATAATATACAGGGGTTTCCATTTAAAAAAATGTTATTTTACTGAAAAAAATCAAAATAACGACTCTCAATTGTTTTTTTTTATTTCTCATTTTTACCAGCGTTAAAAATGCTACTAGTTTGCTAATTCAAACAACTTTGTATTTTCACTAATAACAAAGTTACTAATGGTGGACACTTAATTTGGATAACCCTGTATAGGTCTGACCCACTCTGCCCAATACGAGTTATGCCACCTACATCTTGCAATATATCAACGTACTGATCACGCCCTGAACACACGCTGATATTGTTTTGGTTGAATGTCTTTCTTGGACAAATAGACTTTTGTCAGTGTATTGGGCTTCATCCAGAACACTTTACATAACTTTGACCGTAGTCGTCCTATAATGAACTGAATGATCAGTGGCGGAGCTAGACCATATACGGACGTCGGCGACAACAGCTTTGCGAGGCCCCTTCTATATCTCAGTCAAAAAAAGTCAAATTGAACTAATATATTTTAATATTGTAATGTAATCGTGTATAATAGTCTACCTGCAATCGTGGTTCACAAGTAGGTTTATATCAACTGTAGCTTTAAGAAGCTTCTCTCAATAGAAGCTGTAGTGACTGGAACTGTGAACATAATTTTCGTTGTTATGTAAGCATTTTGATATACTTTTTCCAAATTATTTTCTAAGATAAACTGGCGAAGCTGTCTTGTGTCGATGACAGAGTCTGGTGAACTGGATTTTAAAAGCTGGAGTTCCTCATAGAGTTCGAAAGGATGTATGTTGCTGTTTTCACCTTTCCAAAGTATTGCACCTGAGTTATTACAATGCTTAATAAGGTCGACCTTTGATATAGATTTCAAAGCACATCGCCGCTTGAATGCAGAAGTATTCTAAGTCACAAAATGCAAATTTTACAGGAGAGCTTTATTTCACGTTTGTGAATTGCCTAACATTTCTGCGAAATTTTGGACATAGAATGTTTTATCGAAAAAAAAGTATGACAAGTCCGTGAAAGTGGACATATATTTGTTGCTGACGTTGGACTTACAGTAGTTCTGTAAGTGATCATCTGCTCTTATCATAGTTCTGCAGCGAAATGACGCGCCTCAAGCTATTACGCCAAATATCGTTCAAGACCAGTGATGGGGGAACGCTTGGGCAGGGACTTACAATACCTCTGCATGCAATGTAGGTGACTATGACCTACAATGTCGTGTCAAAATCTGAAAAACGAAGAATTTGGACATACAATAGTTCTGCGTTCAGGCGACGACATGTTCTCTTGCAATTATGAGATAGATTCGAGATCACAGATACTTGGAATGAGGTAATATCATTGTTTCAAATGGAATTCTTACAATTATGTTCGAAGGAGTATCTTTTAGAGTTAGCATGGCATAGTATAGTCATTACGCTCAATTCAATATAGATAGGTCTGATCTTAGAGCACTTCTAGTGTGTGTGTACATCTTTTATGACAATTCTTGCTTTTACATTTTTTACAGCACGTTAAACTGTCTTTGTTGTTTCGTGGTTTCTGGCTACGTTTCATTTTAGTCTATGCTTGGTTTTTTTTTGATATCTAGTTTGGATAGTGGAGGAACTAAATGTTGGGTCAAACAGGTGGCAGCCCGCAAAATAGAAAACTGAATTTTCAAGGCTGATCGACTTCTCAGAAGGGCCCTCATTGTCCCTTCTATCCCTGCGGGCCCCCATGAGAGTTGTACCACTATGCGATTTCATTGGGGTTTCTATTCTACCGATCATCATTGTCAGTTGATGTTACCCATTCGGTTCCGTTGTTTTTTTTCCAAAATGCACTCGCATGATCACAATTAATATAGTTGCAATTCTTATTGTACGTATAGACCACCTAACGTATTACTACTCACATCAAAGAAACTGTACATTTTAATTTTTAATTCTTCGGTTTGTATCACCGAATAATGTCCTTTGAGTACAGTTACTACATCGAACTTATGTTAAGCTTATGTTTTGTAAGAATGAATGTAATAGTATAGAAAATTAAAAAAATCAATTATATAAATTGTGGTTCCAAATAACATGATACTAAGGACTGAACAAAATATAATGATAGTTCTTATGCAAATATAAAACCATTGCTTTTTGATAAATGGATATGTGAGATTATGCTTTCAGAATGGTCTATGATTTTCTATAATAACAAAGGCTGTCTCAATTAAGTTAAAATTATTATTTTAAGTGTTCTGGTGTTTTTAAATTATGCATTATGAAATCGGGGAATTTAATAGAAGAGTCACTATTCATTGTTATATCTAAGTACCTAACCACTGTCGTTTAGAGGACGTTCGTAGCAGAAATAAAATTTTGCTCGTCACAAATTATTTCAGGGGCAGGATTTCAACTTTATTAAGAATATTTCAGGGGCAGGAATTCAACTTTATTAAGAATATTTCAGATTTGGGATTGTACGTTTCTACAGTCCATGGTATGTATGAAATTGATATTTATTATTTTAAATGTTCTGGTGTTTTTAAATTATGTATTATGAAATCGAGGAATTTAATAGAAGAGTCACTATTCATTGTTATATCTAAGTACCTAACCACTGTCGCTTAGAGGTAGTTCAAATCAAAAATAAAATTTTGTTCGTCACAAATCATTTCAGGGGCAGGAATTCAACTTTATTAAGAATATTTTAGATTTGGTCTTGTACGTTTCTACAGTCCATGGTATGTATGAAATTGATATTTAGGGCCTCAGAAGATTTTGAAAATAGTAATATCTCAGTTTTGAACGCCTTTGAACCATTTTTTGGCAATATATTAGGATACAATTTTTAATCGGTACTCATACTATTTACTATACAGGGTTATCCAAATTAAGTGTCCACCATTAGTAACTTTGTTATTAGTGAAAATACAAAGTTGTTTGAATTAGCAAACTAGTAGCATTTTTAACGCTGGTAAAAATGAGAAATAAAAAAAAACAATTGAGAGTCGTTATTTTGATTTTTTTCAGTAAAATAACATTTTTTTAAATGGAAACCCCTGTATATTATATTGTTTTCTGTTAAAGCATCAAATTTTAAACAAAAAAGCTTACAATAACTTTTCTCCTAGGTTACAAATTGTTGATAACAATTTTTTTTAAAGAAGATGCTCGAAAACACCACCTTGTTCTTCAATACATTTTTGGGCACGTTTTTCAACTGCTCGAACTGTCTTAAGTATGGTCCTACCATCTATCTGGGTTATCTTTTCCCTAACTGCAGTCTTTAACGCGTCAAGGTTATCGTACCTTCGCTTGTAAATTTGGTTCTTTAAGTAACCCCACAAGAAGTAATCAAGTGGGTTTAGATCTGGTGATCTGGGAGGCCACTGTATTGGGCCATTTGTTCATATCCACTGATCATTAAAGGTAGTACTTAGAAAATGATAAGTACCTCTGGAGTTGTGGGCAGGTGCGCCATCTTGCTGAAAATGCAGATGATGTCTACTTATAAGATCCAATTCGTCTAAGAAATTAGTCAGAATTTCTGACATAAATTCCACATGTCTTTCACCAGTTAGGGTTCCCTCATAAAAGAACGGGCCAACAATTTTTGAACCAATTATACCGCACCAAACGTTGAAACTGAAACGGACCTGTGGGCCTCTTGGATGTACTAACAAAAGATTTTCTCTTGACCAATAATGGTGGTTTTTTCTATTAAACATTCCAGAATTTGAAAAATTTGATTCATCTGTCCATAAAAGGTAACGAAAGTTATTTACATTTTGGCGACAGAAGCTAAGATACCAATGGCAAAAAACAAGTCTTCTCTCTGGATCCCCTGCCAAAAGCGTTTGAACTGGTCGGTACTTATACGGAATAAATTTGTATTTTTTTAAAATCCTTTGAACAGTACCATAACTGAAATTAGAGTCCTTGAGAATATCTGCTATTGAATTCTCACGATAAGCTTCAAAATATCCAATAACTGCAATTTCCGTGGCCTCGCTTATTATGAATTCTTTTTTTGCCCTTGTTTTAGCAAAAACATTTTCGTTGCCCCTAAATTTTCGATAAAGTCTCAGAGAATATCGTTCATACGGTTGAATGCGAGCGGGATATAATTCACTGTAGTATTCTCTTGCTCTCAAGGAGGATTTTCTGCACACTAAATAACATTCTAACATATCATAACTTTTCTTCATGGGAGAACATTTTTCTTTAAATTAATGACACAATAAAGCTTATAAACAAGTATTTACACTAATGTTTGACATTATTTGATTTTATCATTGTTTTCCAAAGCCTTCTAGTTGCGAGTATGTCCAGTTTAACAATTTGTCGCTTATCTTAATGCTGTCAAATCGCGAACGCCATGTTGTTTTCATAGCCGTCTTAATATTATAATACTGCAAATAATTAAAAATATTTATCGTTATTTTGACTTTATTTTTGACTTTAGCGGAAAAGTCATTATGAACTTTTTTGTTTAAAATTTGATGCTTTAACAGAAAAAAATATAATATACAGGGGTTTCCATTTAAAAAAAATGTTATTTTACTGAAAAAAATCAAAATAACGACTCTCAATTGTTTTTTTTTATTTCTCATTTTTACCAGCGTTAAAAATGCTACTAGTTTGCTAATTTAAACAACTTTGTATTTTTACTAATAACAAAGTTACCAATGGTGGACACTTAATTTGGATAACCCTGTATATATATATACAATTACTTGTTAATTGGGAAATTGGCAAAACATTTAAGGTTAAGTTGACTCTTTTGACGATTTAAATCTGTCCTGTTTTCGTTGCTAGCATCACAATTGTGTTTTCAGAATCCTGATGATGGCTCCATAGAGAATGCCGAAAGCTTGATTTTATCGTCAAAAGAGTCAACTTAAGCCTAAAAGTTTTGCCAATTTCCCAATTAACAAGTAATTGTATTTTGTACCCAACTAGTCGTTGGCTTTGTCAATGACTACTTCTTATATATATATATATATATTAATAATAATTATATATATATATATATATATATATATATATATATATATATAGGTGAAAAATTAAAGCTTCCGCCTTTTGTTGGGTACTTCGACAAAATTTAAGCAAAGAGGACTCTATACTTTTTTTAATTCTCTCTAGCTTTCAATAGACTTTGCCATCATCATCAGGAGCTGCAATTACAATGATAACAGTAGCAACAAAAGTGTAAAATGAATTTAAATTGAATCAACTTGTATGTGAGGATGTTGCTAATTGTTGTTTTCGTATAGGATGAGGGAAACGTCCAGTAACCCAAAAAAAGGCGGAAGCTTTAATTTTTCACCTAACTGGTCTAGACGACAATGACCACGTCTCAAGTTATATATATATATATATATATATATATATATATATATAATTATTAAAATATTAAAAGTTTTGATGTAATTCAGTAAGTTTTTCTAGCAGTTTTGTGGTTTCTGTATAACTAAAATATTTTTATCGATCTGGCTGTCTGTCGGTCTATCTATTTGCTTATGTTCCATCAAGCAGTGTTCTCTGTAACAGGTGCAGCGAAATTAATAAAATTCACTCTAGGGTTATGTGCTAATATAGTGTAGTTCCGATAAAAAATAAATGTTTTGTTCCTGGTTATACCAGCCTGGATGTTTATTCAACGCGTGCTTTTCCATTTTTTTGGCCAGGGCGATATGCATGATCAGTGAGATAACATTTTTTCAAAATTTCAGAAACTATATTATCGATATTTTTGTATGAAATAGGAGTAAATGTATGCTTATTTGTGACATTTTTTCGAGAAACCTCTTCAGGTTTACATGCGTGATTTTACTGACTTTTAAATTTATACAAATTATGGTTGAACTCACCAAGTTAACCACCACCCAAACCAAACACCCCACAGCTGTCCTGATCATCTTCTTTGCGACTTTAATCTAGCCAAAAGGGAAGACAAAAACCGAACCCACAAACGACCGCAACCTAAAAAATCCGTATCAAACACACGACGATCGCTGACACTGCGCGCGAATTCACGCAGGTACCGACTAATCGCAAGGCACTCGCGGTACTGATAATGTAGAACCCGCCGGCCGGCAGGCAGTGGTTCCGCGACTGCTTCCAGCTGTTCCGCCCCGCTACGCTACGAAGAACCCATATCAGCGGTGCTCGACGCCCGTGGTACTGTTACAGGAAGTAGTACTTCTGATGGTGTTGGTGATGAGGAAGGTCGCACGCGAGGTGAGGTCGAGAGAAAATACTTGAAGCAAGTGATACTTCTATCAATCTAGCAGGTAGAAATGTTTGATAGCGGTACTGCTACGGAGGTAGTACTTCTGATGGTGTTGGTGTTGAGGGATATCGAACACGAGCTGAGGTCAAGGGAGAATGCTTGAAGCAACTGGTTCGTTTATCAGGCTAGCAAGCTGAAACGTTCGATAATGGTATTGCTACAGGAGGTAGTACTTGTGATGGTCTTTGTGTTGAGCAAATTCGCACACAAGCTGAGGTTAAGGGAGAATGCTTGAAGCAACTGGTACTTCTATTGAGCCAGCAGGTAGAATAGCTAGATAGTGGTACTGCTACAGGAAGTCGAAGTTCTGATCATGTTGGTGACAAGGACGGTCGCATGCGAGCTGTGACTGAAGAAGAAAGTTTGAAGCAGCTGGTACTTCTACCAATCCAGCAGGTAGAAGGTTTGATAGTACTTCTGATGGTGTTGCTGATGAGGAATGTCGCAGCGGAGCTGAGCTGGACAGAGAATGTTTGAAGTAACTGGTACTTCTACGAATTTAGCAGTCGGTGAAACTTGCTTGTGGTACTGCTACAGGAATTAGTAGTCCCGAGGGAGTTGATGATGGGGAAGGTTGCACGCGAGGTGAGGTCGAGAAAAAAGATTTTAAGCAACTGATACTTCTATCAATCTGGCAGGTAGAAAAGTTAGACAGGTAGAAAACATAGTTAGCTGCAGAATTAGCAGAAAGGTACAACTTCACAGACTAGTTTCTAAATGGTGTACGGAAATGCACAAAATAATCAATTTTCTTGCATATTCTTAAATAGTGGTACTGCTACGGAAGTAGTACTGCTGATGTTGTTGATGTTAAAGAAGATTGCACGCGAACTGAGGTCAAGGGAGAATGGTTAAAACAACTGGTACTTTTGTCATGTAGAAAAGTTAGATAGTGGTACCGCTACAGGAGGTAGTAGTTTTGATGGTGTTGGGGATGAGGAAGGTCTTAAGTGAGGTAGCATTGAAGGAGAATGTTTGAAGCAACTGCTTCTTCTGTAAGTCCAGGTAGAAGATTTAGATAGTGGTAGTGCTGAAGGAGGTACTTCTGACGATGTTGGTGATAAGGAAGCTCGCACGCGAGCTGATATTGACGTAGAATATTTGAAGTAACCGGTACTTCTATGAATTGAGCAGACAGTAAAGCTTGATAGTGGTATTGCTGTATGAAGTAGAACCTCTGATGGTTTTTCAGATGAGGAAGGTTGCATCGGAACTGAGGCTTAGAAACAATGCTTAAGCTTCTCTCTAGCGGAAAAGCTTGATGTTGGTACTGGTTCTAGAAGTAGTACTTCTGCTGGAGAACGTTGGCAGCCCGCGGTGCATCTACCTAGCAAGCCGGAAAATTTGGCGGTGGTACTGCTACAGAAAGTAGCTCTTCTCATGGAGTTGGTGATGAGAAAGGCCGCATGGGAGCTGCGGTCTAGGGAGAATGTTTAGAGAAAGTGGTAATTTTTCTTGGACACGCGCGAGCTTATCCGAAGTATATGATAATAACATATGAAGGTCATGACAAGTTACGGTGGTCATCCACGATTTATTTTCAAATCCTTGAGTAACTAAGAAGATACGCATTTTTACTTAGACAAAACAACTTCGTGAAATTATCATCAGCTTCAGATAATTTTAAAAACAAGATAGAAGCGACGGTAAAGTAACAATAAGAGGCTTATCAATAAGTCGTGTCATTTTAATCACCGATGAAATTGGTTATTAATTCTTAACTTCAATTGCTTTGAAGAACCATTAGACTCAGAGCGTGGCTAAAGAAGCCCATTACTTATAAAATTACATTCTAATCCGTATTTGTTATTTTAAATGTTAATAGCAATGAAGGCAACACATAGATTAACCTATATCCTCTATATAAAAAAATAATGCATAACTTTTCAGTCCACTTTTCTGGTTTGTTCAGGTTGATACCATTTTCTTATAAACGGTCGCCATTGTTTCAGTTAGTGTAATAATACAATCATGCCCACCTTTTGCCAGTTACTCTGCTTCCTCGTTTTCAAGAATATACCCTCCGACGGCTCATGTTTCCATAATCATTTCGGGCTACTTCTCGCATTCTGAATTACTACAGAATTAATGTAACATCTGAATCTAAACCTGTGGTTTTCATGCTGGTAAGACGTTTCGTGAATCACGATGGCCGTTTTTCAAGTACAGATCAACTAATAATAATAATAGTTTATTAGTGTTACTACACAAATGTGTTTATTCACGTCAAAAGAGTACATGTTGAAAAAACATGTTTGCCTTGAGGGGCATTTAAAAATAATTAAAATTTAAGAACAATAAACTATAACATACAGAAATACAGATCCCAAACGCGAAACACAGTAAGATAAAGAAGGACATTGACACAGCCGCAAATGCGGGAGGGTACAATAAATATAAACACACAGGCGAAAAAATGGGACAAAGTAAGATAAATATGAACAACACATGCGGAAACGCGGGACAGATTGAAATAAAAAATAAAATAAACATATACAAAAGCATATCAAAAAGTTATTTTTCAAATATTCATTAATACTGAAGAATGCGTTTTTGTTAAATTGTCCTTCAGTTTCTTGTGGAAAGCATCAATACTCACCAATTTGACAGGCTTAAGCAACACATTAAAAAAATTAGCACAATTAAAATTTGGCCTGTTTCTAGTTTTGTCAAGGCGATGCCTATTAGGGCAAATGTTATCTGGACTGAGAGTTGTAGAACTGTAAAAATAACTGGGAGGAGAAGACTCTACAATTGACTTTCACGTACAACAAGCAACTCAAAATATACGTATAAGTGCGTGGTAGAGTCAATACCCCCATTTACGGGGATATCTATATTTCAAGCCCGACATGTAACGGATACATCGCCTTTGTATGCCAAAAAATTTTTACATATGTGAAGAGTGTCACCGAAATTGCATAGGACATTTTGTAGTGGAAATATGCATGATAACTGTGTGGAAGCCGGAATGTCTAACCTAGGTAGTCTAGACCTCGGTACCATCTTAAAATTGTAAGGATGGCTTCATGCGATATCGGCGTGGTATAGTCCAGTCTGTTGCAACAAATTGTATAGTAGCAGAAAAAATTAACGAACTGTTAGCGGGAAGACTGATAAATATAAAATATAATTCACTATTGTCATTGATCTGTACTTTGAAAAAGGCCACCGTGAAGGCTGAAACGTCAGTAGGGAATGATTCTAACATGTGATTTCATTTGGCCAGATAAGTTCTATAAGGAAGAATTACAACATGTGTTTAGAGACTTAAGTACAGTTCCAACCACCAATTTGTCGAAGCTAAGTATATCACCGCATACTGAGGAAAACGTTTCCTTTTAAGCACAGTATTAATCTACCTGACGCTATTTTACCATATACATGAAGTGTGCCGCTAGAACCGACATAAATACACAAGTCTACAATCTATGACTCGCCACAGGCTCTGCGATATTTCAAAGCACACCGCGTTTATCAGATCTGTTCAAAGCGTTCGATTTTTCGAATTCTATTAACCTTATTTCTCGGTGTCCGCAAGTGATAGTAGATTGTCCTAAACATGCATGTAATACGTTTTTCACTTCGTCCGATTTGGCGAAGGAATTAAAATAAGGCAAACACATAACGGGGATTTTGACCAAAAAAAACTAAATTACAAATTGTTGAAAAAGATGATGCGCATCGGTGTGGTGTTATGGCGCCTTCTGTGGCTTCTAGCTGATGTGCATGCAAAATAATGTTTAAAATTGACGCCAATAATTGATAATAGTGTTTCAGTAGAATGTTTTACATAAATAGTTGCCACTTTTGGTAGGACAATCTACTCATTTCGGCGCTTATTTAAAAATGAGATATGTTTTTTGGACGTTACATGACATGAGAAATCAGGTCACTTATTTCGGTTGCTCTATTTGTCTATCTCCCTGCCTTTTAGTATACCACTATGTATTTATATCGCAACAAGGTTTTCATGAAATTTTGACACAAAGTATGTTAATGACGAAAATCGATCCAGTGGCGACAGCAAATAACAAAAAAAAAATAAATATAAATCGCTCAAACTTCGTAATTGACGTTTCAGATATTGCAGCTTATTATCAGAAATGTTTGGAGGGGTTGAAAGCATGGGCGCCCGTAGATATTTTTCTCAGCAGACTTCCAACTGCGTTTCGGTTGCGGGTGCCCATGCTTGGGAACTGGGGATTAGAGGTTGTAGGGGTTTGTAAACGTTGGATCATTGATAACAGTGAGCGATGTTCTATTATTAAGAAATTTCCGATCCCCGTAATACTACGCACCTGTAAGAAATAATAGTAGTACATATTTTCTATATATTTGCCATTGAAACAAAAATATCAATTGTACTTACTAATAACGGTGAAAGTGCATCCAAAAATTCTATCTGAAATCCAAGTTTCCATTCCATTTAAGTACTTTGAATGAGCTTGGCTAATTCTCATTATTTCGTACCTTGACGCTACTTGACGCTATTTGTTCAGCTACAGGAGGGCTTAGGTTCAGTTGGTGCTCAATTATAATGTTTCACATAAACACGGCAATCTTTGGGGATGTGTTTCTCCACCTTCCTTCTTGATTTGTCTAGTAAATACTTTTCACCAGAGCAAGAAATCCAAAGATAATATTTTTTTTTATTCAATTTGAATTTTATTTCTCTACTTTTTGATTTGTAGGAGTTGGAGTTTATTTTTATATTTCCTACATGGAGGACGAAAGACTCAAGGTGAAAATTAAATCTCCATCGGGACCATTACTCTTTAGCCTATATGCCGGTGATTTGATCAATCACACTTTCGAGGGAAATATTGCCATCACCTTTATATCAAAATGCATGTTGTATTGGACGAATTTTTCTCATGGTGCTAGCGAAATGGGCTAATTCTAAGTTGTAACAACTCTTAATATCCAACTTATGACTGTTATTGCATGGAATATGCATGCTTTTTCTTAACTGACTTTTGCAAAGCCCTTGTAAGTAGTATTTTGTCAGTAAGCTAAATTTTAATGAACATATTGATCCTGTTTGCAAAAATTCAAAGGAAGCATAATATGCAAGTCTACAAGTATACAATTTAAAGAGTATTTGCAGCCCAAAAACGGATTATCATATTAATATTTGGAATAAAGCCTCTCAATTCCTGTAGATGTAAATCTAGGGAAGTCTTCAATAAACACGGTGTGAAAAAATTTTCTTAAACAAAATTTGTAGTGTTCCGAAGGGGCAAAATGATGTACGTTTGATGTTCTTTCAAGGTCAAGTGAATATTTTCAAACTGGACCCCTCCTTTTCGCACCGGAATTGAACATTGTAGAATGAATAGTTTTCAAGATATTTAGGTGGGGAGATCAAAGTGCATATTGTATCTACATTCTAAAATGTATCACATTGAAAGATATAATAAACTTTATATTTATTAATGCTTACCACGGATATAACATTCTACTAGTTATTTTAAGTCCCCGTACTGGAATTGTGCCACTCTATATAAAAAATTACCAGTAACAATACAAGGAATCAGTCATTACATTCTAATTAAAAAACAAGTCAGGAAAAATTTCATAGGGCATGCTTTTTACAACTTGACTGGGTATATACATGGAATGCACTAGTCTGCAATTAAGTACTACTCAGTACAGTTCTATTTGATGCTCCATGCAGTTTTTATCTATTTTATATTATTGTTTATAAACATGTTTATTGTAATATTATAATTTAATAATATTCATATATTTTATATTTTTATTACACTCTTATGTGTTGGCCCATGCATGTGATTGTATATGAGGCGTCAATAAAGTGATACTTTCAGCCTTACTTTCTGAGAAACACTTCGTAGATACTTGATACCTTAGAGCTCTTGCTGCGCTAAGGCCTGAAATGATTTTGCTACTATTTTCACCAAACAATAATGCAATACGCTCTTACTTGTTAGCAATGTTTGTCTGTTGTACCTGTAGGCGTAAGACCCCTTCACCACCTGATTAAAAGATTACGCAAAACGTCGACCATGTGCAATTGTGCATGTCGTGTGTTAGTGGCCCACTAACAGTCAAATGATACACTATCATCTCCAATAACGGAAAACCTACCGATCTACAAAACCTACATGCAGCAAAGCACTAATTAAATAGCTTAAACGAGCCGTTCGGTCGATATTCGATTCGACATTGAAACACAGATTTTCCGCTGGAAAAAATCATAGCTTTCTCTAAGTCCTCGACACTGGCATCAAGTTTGCGGTTGCAAGATGGATACATAGTATTTATATGATAATATAACTGCACACGCATGTAATAGTTGCGTTACGATCTAGGTCGCGTATATTATTCAACAATTACACCTCCAGAATTAGGTAAACAGTTCAATTAATATCACATATCTAGTATTTTATTTATTTATTAACAATGTTAAAGGAAATTTTAAGGCAGCATTTAAAACCATCACTTCAGCTAACCACTTCAGCTCACAGGTTGTCTTTGACTTCAAAAAGTCCCACAATTATGTTACCCCGACTATATAATAAATTACCACCATTCTTTTAGCGTATGATGTTTGACAATTCCAACACTCTAGACATCATTATTATTTTATATAGCATTAATAACTGAAATGGTATTCACGCGAAGAAAGCATTTTAATAACGTTTCGGCTACCTCTGCCGGTTTTGTTTTATGGCCCTGGATAATAAAAGACAACTCTTGGGGAAACCAAAAGTAGAACTGTTTAGAACAGTACCGACAGGGAAGCTGTACCAACTAGTATAGAACAATAGACTGCTGGATTAGGTGCTGTTAATTCGAAGAGCTAGGTATAATAAGCCCGAAAGGCTGCAGTGCCATCGAGGACTTTGGCCGGCCTACTCTCGGAGGGAGAAAAAGTGTTAATTATTGTACTCTTGATAATAGTCTTTTGAAACTTATCCTGTGGTTTTCATGTTGATAAGATTACATTGTCTGGCCGAGTCAAACCACATATATGTTTAAATTTCAGTTTATTGTGCAATTTTTTGGCCACCATGGCTACCACTCTGAAGTACAATGACAATAATGATAGTATATTTTGTTTATTTGTCTTCCATGTGCTACAGGACCGTTCAATACACTGTCGCAATACAATGAATGAACAAAAGGAGAAATAAATGAACTGTCACCTAGAAGACAGATAAACAATATATATACTGTCATTATTCAAATTCAAATTCAAATTCAAAATATTTATTTCGTCATGAATAAACATCATAAGCAAAGGAAATTCTACAATACAGAGCAATGACGAAAAAGGACAGTCTCTCGATTATAAAACCGATACATTGGACTCTTTAATACTACTATTCGTCATTATTCGTCAGAGCGGTCCGGTGGACCTTTGCTCTTAGTTAAAAGTCTCGTCGGTCTGTTAGTTTGTCAGGTCTGGCTACCCAGATACCTAACATGTTTAAGGAGAAAAGGGAAAGAAGGAAAGAAAGGAAGGAAGAAATAGAGCAAAGACAAGAAGTAAATCATTTGAAATAGCTTAAGCAGTATTTCTTTGACTACTCAAATTATTTTGTAAGTCCAAAAAATAATTTTGATCGGTTTTGTATACTGAAATAATTTTGGCTGGTCTGAATTTACAATTTAATTTTGATCACAGTGCGAGGCGCGGCCTGGTCACCCTTTAGTACAAAGAGTCCATGCGGGAAAGCCCTGAACAACCTAAAAATCCTTAAACAAAATAAAAAAAATCAATAAAGAGGCAAATGAAAAGGCCGTGAAGCACAAAAAGGCAAAAAAGAAGCAAGAATCCCCGGGAGCTGGCAACGGACGAGAAGAACAAATCTATACAACTTGTCAGCGAGTAGGAATGTAAAAACGATAAGCTTGCTGACACAAATGCTGCTAAAGTGGCTGGTGATTCTGTAACAACGTTTTTGTCGTTGTACTTTAAAAATGACAGCGTGGTGACCGTAACGTCCTAAAATAAAACCAAACGTTGAAACATACCGCGTGTTTCAAATTCAACCCTCACCATTCGAATCTCGGAAACGGTAATAGATACGAAGTCGCTTAAACGGGGGCAAAGTTGCGTATTAAGGTAACTAACAAAATGCTTCTTAGAAAGCTTCTAAGTTCAAAGTAAGTACTCTCCTATTTTGAAAATACCGCGAAGCTTGCTACTGGAAACACTACATGACATGTGATGAAAGCTATGGCACTTCATTACAATATTAATAATTGAATAATATGCGTGTTTCATCCTCAACCACTAGTTAGACCGTTTATTAAACCTTTCGTGTGCACGCCATGGGTTTTGCCAGCATCTCGATTTTTTTACAGGTGAACAAAGAAAACGTTTATTTAAAAAATAAATAAATAAGGCTAATAGGAATTTAAACTACAACAATTAGCATTACATTTGATTTAACTTACGCGGTTATTTCTAAATTTATGACGGCATACCATTGGGAACAAAAAATAACGCTGAATACATGTTATAACATTCAACCCAAATGATGTGTTGAAAGTGACCACCTCTGGATTCAACACAAGCCCGTGCTCTATGCCACAAAGACTTTTTGACTCTTTGGAAAATACCTGGCGTAGTACGAATAATTTATACTTCGCTCTCATACTTCGTATCCGTCGCTGCTAGCGATTTGTGATATTTGAGATCACTTGCATAGTGCATAGCCAAGATTTAATGAATGGTAAGCTTCTGCTATACTGATTGAAGTGGACACGCTTATTTTTCAATTGATGTTGTAATAAGGTGCCATATCTTTTTTCACGTGCAATATATTGTTTCAAATATCAAGCTCACGGCGTGTTTAGAATAGGGAAGGCTAAGCCTTTTCATAAGAATATTTCAAACCTGAATAGAATATCTCCAAAACGAGTGATTTGACAAACATTGCTTAAGAGACAAAATTAATGGATAAATTTAATGGTATTTTATAAGATACACCTATCTTCTCCGAAAATGCCAGAGCCGTAGTAAATATTTCCTATTATGGGTCCAGGTACTTCAGTTTCTACGTCTCTGGTTTAGTTTGGGCCGGGACACTCTGTGTGTAAAAAGCTGATGATGTGATCACTGAACGTCTAAAATCTTTACTGAGTATCTTTATCCGCTCCATAGGTATATTATATATTTTTTTAAATTTCGTAACTAAAACTTATTTATCCTGTATCTCAGTAGGGGAGCATATTTAGACCCATATTTATAGTAACTTTTTTTGTTATTTTTGGATGTACTTTCTCACCTAAACATATTGGCACGTATTTCTGAAACACTCGGTATAGTTTGTTTCGGCCAGACAAATTCTACGAACTTCTAGTAGATCTACGGAAACTTCCTTAAAAATCGCCCTGTATAGGGCACTGACAGCAGCTGTCCCGTAATTTCGATCCGGAAAATTTTTGAGACAAAAAGCGAGATAACTGAGGTATTTACTATGGAAATTGACCCAGCGGGGTCAGGAAATGGCGCTTCCACCATGGCGATCGAGACGGAGTCGAAGGAGCAGACCGTAGAGGAGTTGAGAGCTGAATTGGAGATGGTTCGACAGGAGCTGTCAAAAAAGGACGACGATAAGAAAACCAATGAAAGATTGATGATGATCATCGAAGCCCAGCAGCGGACAATTAACGACTGACAGTTAAATTAGACCTCCTACTGAAAACCCAGGTGCCTTTCCATCTAAATATTACACATTCTCCCCAAACACTGCAACAAAATCCCAGTAAAGACAAAGCTGTCAATCTTAACGAGACCGTTAAATAATTCAAGCGATATTTCCACTGTCGACGATACACTCCCTGACGGTTTTATGAAGGTTAAGCCCCGTGAAACGCGACAAAACAAGACCGACACGACAGGCTTTCCTCCTCTCCCTCGACCAAAATCGCAGTCTGAAACGTCTCGTTCAACTGCAAGCGACTCAAATAAACAGCCTGTGCCTAATCTATCGGTTACTTCTTCGTCTTCGACATCTCAGGTATCAGAAGACACGACTGCACAGCCCCCACGCAATGTAAGTGTTACCCCCCATCCTTCTTTGCGATGCTGCGAGATGGCGAGGCGTAAATCACAAGTTTATTTCTTTGGGCATCAAATTTGAACTCGCGGATGCAGGAATCAGGATAATTCCCAAGTCCGAGAATAATTACCGCAGGATTATTCGTCTCTTCAGGGAGGAGGAGGGGCCCCACCACACTTTCCCTCTACCCTCGGAGAGGAACATTCATGCTATAGTCAGAGGAGTACCTGCGACGCTTTCGGAAACGGAGATCAAAGAAGAGTTGCAACAGAGGGGATATTCCCCCTGCACATAATTCGCCTGAAATGCGGTGGTAGTCATACTCCCCAAGATAGAAAAATCTCAGCAGCTGTTCAACGAACATGACCTGCTAAGTTCAAGTTCAAAAGAACTCAAGACTCATCGGGCAGTGTCACCGCTGCCAAAAATATGGACTTGCGTAATCTTACTGCACTGAACCACCTAAGCGTCTAAAATGTGCTTCTGACCACATGACCCACTTATGCCCTCAAACAAAACAAGAGGAACGAAAGTGCGCGAACTGTGGAGGGGGGCACCCAGCGAATAGCCGAACTTGCACATTTGTCCCTAGAAAAACCCGACCTGCCCCCTCTGTGGGATCTTCTGCGAACACGCAAAATGTGGACCTGGCAACCGCGCTAAGGTCCTTACAGCAGATGATAGGTCCTGTGATTAGCGCAACACAGGCTTTGCAGGCGATCTTTCCTGCAAATGGCTAGGTGCAATAGACGACAGCCTGCATTTATGAAAATTCTTTTCTGGAATTGTTTGGATCTAAGGGACATTCCCAGAAAGCGGGAATTTCATCAATCTCTTGTGGACGAAAGTATAGATGTGGCCTTGCTGCAGGAAACATTACATAATCCGGGAGATCGTCTAGCTTTCCCGAATTAGCTGTTAGATTGACTGGACGCGGTGGTGGCCTGGCAGTGATAGAGAAACGCGGTATTGACTACCACAGAAGCACAAACGCTGAGATGCAGAGCATCGAAGCGGCTTCCGTGGTGGTCAATATGACGGGAGGTGTGCCGTTAAAAATCACATCGGCGTATGCCAGGTGTGTATCAGGCTGCAAGAGGCGGATCTGGAATACCCATAGACTACTCGGGTCCACTTATTGTGGCAGGGCACTTCAACTGTAAACATCAAGCATGGCATTCTAGGTTAAATTCCACCAGTGGGATCCGATTCTACAACCATGTGATACGAAATGGCTACCTCATACATAGTACTGAGGAGCCGACCCACCACTCACTTAATCACCTTCAGGCACCTGATGTTCTAGACTTTGCATTGTCCAAAAACTGTAGTTACAGTATCACTTCTCGAATCATGTATCCCGTCGTTTTGGAAGTGGGTAATGAGCAGATCTTTGGGGATGAAATCCCTCCAAGGAAACGCATTGATTGGGAGCTATACAAGCCGCTCCTCAGAGAGTTCCCCAACATTCCGATCATAGATGATGAGAACGGTATACATGCGGCTCAAGCAGAGTGGACAAGTTTTGTTCAGCAAGCTGTGCAGCGTGCAGCTGTACTTCCCGTGCAGTGACATGGCAGACCTTTTCTGCCAGCAGACATTCGTCAGAAAATTTCTGATAAAAGAGCTGCAATTAAGCAAGCGAAAAGGTCTTGTCATTCTGATGCCATTCGCAGAGCGATGAATCTTGTTCATGAAGTAAGAAATGCTTTTCATAAATTCCGCAATGAGCAATGGAACGACTTTCTGGCGGGGATGCTTGACTCAAGCATTCCTCTCTGGAAGGTGGCGAAGTCGCTCAAAAACGGAAAGCTTGAACAAATCCCACACATCCACGGTCCTGGAGGCATTGTCTTCAGGAGGTTTTTCGCCGATACCATGGAAAGACAGTTCTCTCCCAACTATGATCTTGATACTGACCTCGACGAGGAGCAACACATCGTAAGATCTGTCAGGAGATATTTTAAGGCCAGCGGCGTCAGTGACAGTCGCGCTATCGTTGGTGATTTTTCTTCATCAGAAGACTCTTTTTCAAAAGCTTCTTCAACCGAAGATCTACTTAGCACATCAGCGGCATCTCCTGAGATCCCGCATTGCACACCAGCAGAGATTCAAGGTCATATTGGAGACCTTAAAGGGCGTAAAGCACCTGAGGAGGATCAAATCACTAATAAGGCGCTGAAGCTGCTTTCGCGGAAGTCCTTAACTTATCTCGTGGCAATAGTCAATGCCATGCTAAGGATCCAGTACCTCTCATCCGCGTGGAAGACCGCTGAAGTTATAATGATTCCAAAGAAGGTGGGTTCGATATTTCTCCAGGATTATCGTCCCATTAGCCTGCTGTCAGCTCCGTCTAAGCTCGCTGAAAAGGTGATTCTACGTCACCTTGAAAATTTCTGGTCAGATCACCACGTGATTACTGTCGTGCAATTCGGTTTTCGGTCTGAACATAGTACGGAGCTACAGGCGGTTAGGCTGGTGGAACGATTAACCAGAGGATTCACCCTTAACGAAAGTACTGGCATCTTGCTTTTGGATGTCTCAAGAGCATTTGACAAGGTGTGGCACGCCAGCCTCCTATATAAAGTTATCCAAAAGGGCTTCCCTTCTTGGCTTCTAAAACTACTGAAATCCTTCCTTGAAGGTAGGAAATTTCGGATCAACGTTGACAATGTCCTGTCGAGAACACGGCTGATTACAGCCGGCGTCCCTCAGGGTTCGGTCCTTGCACCTATCCTTTACTCACTGGACATCCATGACGTCCCTAGTCCCAGCAACTGTGAAGTCTATCTCTTTGCTGACGATACTGCATTGGTGGCTCAGTCGTGGTCTGGTGACCTAGTCCATGACAAGCTGCAAAGTGCGGTGGAGGAAGTATTAGGTTGGGCGGATCGGTGTCTAATTAAAATTAACCATTCGCAGGCAATCTACTGTACAAAAAGGGGTCGCGGCGTTCCGTCTGAAGTTTCAATGAATGGACTTCATATACTGTGAGAATCCTCCGTTAAGTACAAAGGGATGACTTGGCGGAACCATATAGAAGCGCTAAAAACTAAATTCCAAATTACGTTTCGACAGCTTTACCCATTATTATGTAAACGTTCAAAATTAAGTTTGATTAACAAGATTCGACTCTATAAGGTGGTCATAAGACCAGCAATCACTTACGCATGTGCAGCTTGGTGTTTTATTGCTAAAGCACACATGCGAAATCTGCAGGTTCTGCAAAGCAGGACGTTACCCAGTATTGCTGACGCCCCATGGTATATCTCTAACGAAACTCTACATAGAGAGCTCGCTGTCCCTTACCTAAAGGACTACATTAAGCAACAGGCGCAGCGGCGCTATAGCCCAGCGGAATCGCACAGCAACCCTCTATTGCGTCAGTCAGTGGACTACACAGTCGAGCAAGTTCGCAAGCACAAAAGACCGCGGCTCGCACTGTAATCAAAATTAATTCGTGAACATAGAACAACCAAAATTGGAGCATTTTGACAAAAGCTTTAGAAAAAATCGAATATTTTTACACCATATCAAAATCTGTGATGAGATTTTAACAATGCCTACGCGCTGCCTATCCTAAAAGATTATCTCCTTCCCCTTTGCTCTCGTTCCTCCTTCTCTCCTTGCCTTCCCTTTTTTCCTTAAAATTGTCTGGTTGCTGGGTTACCAGACCTGACAGACTTACAAACTGACACTGTGACTCAAGAGCTAAAGTCCCACGGACCGCTCTGAAAACCAACGATGACTTGACTGACTGACTTCCTTAAACTTGACATCCTTGACGTTTGAAGTTTGATTTAAACATTGTAACTACTTTCTTGTGTGGTGCCATCGTATCTAAAATACTCCCCAACGTAAGCGAGTCACGTTTCTTCAACCAAGAATCCATAGCTCTGCAAAATAAACTAATACCTGTAATAGATCAAAGCCTTGCTCGCTTAATCCACAAAAACCATAAAAAATAGGAAATTCTCATTAAGTGAAACGATCTGGACGTCAGAATAGAACAGAGATTGATTTATCTATTACGTGCTCTTAATTTATGTACGCTTTGTTATGGGCTACATCAGGGAGATGAATAGTGCCGTGCCGGCTTATATATAGGCTACTCAAGGATAACTGTACATATACATCCTCTGTCCCTTACATGAGGCTAAATAGGTAGCAACGTTGGGATACATTCATATTATGATGGGATATAATAAGCGGACATAGATTGCTATAATAAAATTATCTAAATACCTTTGCAATCGCGAAAAATTTCGAAGATGAGCTAATATGTTTCTTGGACTGTATATGACATGTACCTACTATGCCATTTTTTAGGGGCGGAAAATTAGATGGTGGAGGTTGAATGGTGTATCCCAATTTTATGTTAATGCACTTCGAAACATTTTGTGCTTAGAACGACAGAAACATGTTTTCGACAAGCGTTCCTGCGTCTGGTGGCTTCAACGGCGCGGCCGGCGTGCCAGTATTCGTATGTGTCCTGCAGATATTGTGCATAGCCGAAGCGACGTTGCCAGATAGACGGTACTACGGGTAGGGCAGAGAACGAATGTTATCGACTGATTGCATGGATCTGTATGACGGATTTGATTCGTTTAATTTCTCTGTTATAACTTTTTCTTAAAGAATCTAAGTTGAACACGTTACCTTCGTCCGTCTAACCAAAGACATGGTCTAGGCCTGGTCTCTGGGACAGCTAAACTATCCTCTATCCTGGATATAAGATCTATGACGCTCTCGTATATCGACAGGGTATAACTTGTGCTTGACATAATCAAGGCCATATTCAGCTCAAAACGGAAGGGAGGCACCTTAAAGGAATGTTTTGCTGAAAACATATCAACTCTGCTTGACATTTTTCCTTCTATTTCCATTTCATTTACATAGAGTCTTCTATGGCGATTTGACAATTACTATGGATATTGAAAACTACTAGTATTACCTTTTTAAAACATTCAATCAAATATTGCGTGAAATGCTTTTTTAAGTGATAATTTAGTTCTTAGCAATACTTGAAAGCAACACTTGAGATAATATATGACAAATGTTTGCAATACTGCTAATTCTATATATGTATCTGTTCTTTTGGCGTACATATCCCTCAAAATCGAAACAGGGTAGTCATGTTTTTAGTCAAGTCAATAGGCCAGTCAAGTTCTGTAATTCGGAAAAACTTCAAATGGAAGAATAATTTTCAGATATAACATAATAGATACATGTTTTGTAGGGTTTGTCAAGTAATCCTTGGTCCGCTAGTTCATACAAGAAAATATTTGTTGATCGGTTCAGTTGCGATAGAGCAATCCTCAAAAAACTTATTAATCGTGGGACCTTCTATAACTTGGAAAGTAACTGGACTTTGAACAAATTTTGAAAAGCCTATCTAATTATACCAGTATAATGATCAAAAAGTATATAACTCCGCCAATCTTGACTTTGTCTGTTTCTTCTGTTTCTGATGATTTTGAATGCAATCCAAAATTTCCTTAGAGGAGACAAAATGTCGTCAAGAGTTTAGTTGACGGATACAAAGATTGTGAAATCCGACAAAACACGCTTTTCAAGTTCTAATAACCCAGTCATTTTTGTTTAACTCCAAGAACAATACAAGATGTTCAACTCGAAAATACGTGGAGTGGAATCTGCGTTGAAAAATAGGGAAACTGCTGTTACAATATGTTATCTCGAAACGTCAAAACTTATTTGATCAGGCTAACTAGCCAAATGGGAAACCGCGTGGTAAAATGAATGGTACAGAAGGATTTATATATTCTTTAGAGTGAATTCAAATGTCCCTCTTCGCGAAATAGAGAACTTTTTTTTATTAAACCTCGAAGTTGTAAGTCTATGATGGCGTTCTGTGGGAAGTGTAGAGTCAACATGATTAGCGCCATTTTCATATGGTTGCGGGAGAAAAAGGCTGTTATAAGCACATATGCGGATAAATGGCTTCAACCCAAGGTTAGTGTTGGCTTGCTCTGGTATATTTTTGAGTTTAGAGAAAACATATAGATTTACCAAAAAGTTACTTGTATTGTGGAGATCTCATTTTTATCATTTTTATCGACTGTAACGAATATAATATGGAAAAGTAATCTGAATCACTAACATCTACGAAAGCAATGGTAAAAAACAATAGACTATATTTCTAGATAATACGTTAGGTTTCGCGTCTGTGTGATCGTTGGAATCTCTCAACTCATAGGTTTTCTTTAGTTATTATTACGTCCGATAGCACACCGCCTTTCTAATGTCGACTTAAAGCTAAGTTGACTCTCAATTTTGATATTTTTGATGTACCAGAAACACTTGAAACTTGAGTGGAGCTTAAAGGTGGATTCTCTACCCTTAAATGGCTTTGATAACTCGACAGCAAAGTAAATGTTTGAGATATGTATTTTCTTATTGCAGAAGTTAATGAAGATGATGAATCAGATCTGCAATGTGTGTTTTTTTGTGAGTGGGTCAATCACGATCCTCCACTGCGACTCACTGGCCTATTGTGGTTCAGACCTATTTATATTTCTTCTAGCAAATCTGACCTCTAATGTATTATGTAAGGGATCCTCAGCCAAGTCTGCATTACAGAGACATATTTTGAGTTGTGCCTTTAAAAGACTTCGCATAATTTGAGAAATATCTGTTTTCATGTTGTGGTTGATTGACGACAGGCTGGAGTTTTGCTATAATTGGGGATAACGATATTTATTATAATAATTATAAATGTGATCACGTATATCAGTTACCATTATAATTGCTTTTTGAATCACTATGCAACAACTGTGGTGAAATGTGATATATTTTCAAAGACATCCAATACTATAAATATAGACTTGTCGGATGTAAATCTGTCTTACCACAGTTTTGTCGAAATCGGGGTGGTGCAACAAAAACCTAATTTGAGGTTAACCTTAACATAACCTTTGTCTACCACTTACCTGTCAAAGTGACAATGTTATATAAACATAAGAATGCTTATCGGTGGAAAGGTCTACCTTCATTAGGCTTGCATTTTGCAAATTATGCAAGTATCATATCCTGAAGTGGTCTCACAATTATCTGCAAATACTCCCACTTTTCAAAAATACCACAATGAACACAAATGTAATGACAGAACTAACAAAAAATTACCTTATGGCATGTGCACTTTCATGCTGATTGCAGGCGAGATTTTGAAGACAAACAAACTAGGAATGCCCTTTCTATCTAGTCTGAATTTGTTGGGTGTCGTCATATGAAACTGAAGTCACAGTCAAGCTTGAATATGACGATGATGACATTATTATAACTAAATTGTTGCAAATGCGGATGGTAGAGATTAGAGATACATAGTTATAAGTTCATTAATAAAAGAGGAAATATAGGACATAAATCCAATAAGTTATCGCGAAGTGAGCTCGATTGCTAATTGCTTTCAGCACACTTTGATGAGCATATTATAATGCAGGAAGCTCTCATTTAGATAAGGATGGAGAATGCCATTAAGCACGAGAGAAAAAATAAAGAGTATGTGCCAGATCTATAGATTATTCAGTGGATCTATTAAAACGATACCAGTTTTCTAAATCATGTGTAACTTCGAAATATTACATCTATATACGTATATGTTCTAGGGTACCCCCTACGGAGATACGGACCCTATACAAGGTGTCCCGAAATTGAAGAATAATCCTGTAACTGTTGCTAGGTCACGTCAAGACATACTGGATAGTAACACTTTGTTTTAGTAAAAATCTTATAGTTTTCGAGATTTTCAGCATTCAGTTAGTTTTTTAGTCTATCCGGTGCCATTTCTACAAATATCATTGTTTTGGATCAGGTTTGTTTTGAAACACTCAGAATTCAGCATTCCATCTTGTCCAGTATTATTTTGGCTCAAAGTTGTGAAAAACCCATATAAACGTCATGTCAAAGTTTAAATTTGAATCCTTCTTCCTTCTGACTTCGACACCCTGTAGAGAGGATCAAGTACGATCACTGTGCTAGTAAATCAAAAAAGTTGTCCATCTATTGGCAATATTTAAGTGATATTATTGTTATTCGCCCCCTGCTGTTTTTTTCGTCTTATTGCAGTTATAATGGAGGAGGGCCAGTTTTCGTGGATAGCTGAAAATAACAATAAATGGCTTGGATACAAAAAATGGAACGGATTGATGTTGAAAGATAATTTACATTCAAGATATTAATGTAATGAGCACCATTGATCGTTATGCATGACCTATATTTTTACTAAAAACCTTTTTCAAGCTATAAAAATGACCGCTAGCATGCTCGGGGCTGGCTCAGGTTTGGAACCCAATTCTGTTACTGATGTCAGCTCAGCTTGGTATACAAATTATTTATCTAAATCAAACCCGATAAAAAATGTAGTGGATTTAGGTCGATTTTAGTGGCGATGAAGTAAGCCGCGCAGCTTGATCCACCTTGGTGAATGTTGAATTTGTGTAATTGAAGTGGTTTCGATCTGACCTAGTGTATGTGCCGGAGTACCATTTAGTATTCTAACATCTTATTGGTTGTTTTCGTGCTTTTCAGATTATTACAGAAATGCTTAGAAATAAGGAACACGATTGATGATTTATCGGTCTTTATTCGATTTTCTATAGTAGATGCTTAAACTGGCCAACATTGACCCTAAGACAGGTACATGCCCTGCACCTTTTGACAAAAGATTCCTTATGTTACGAGAACAACCAATTTGCGAAATCTTCTCAGATGCCCATCTGATTTCCTCACGTAGATCTCTTCCAGAAACCACCTCTGGTAGACCATGCAAGATTCACAAAGGTAGATCAGGCAGGCTGCCTTATTTCATGGCCACCAAGATCGTTGGACCTAAATCCATTCATTTCTTCATCTTGGTAGCTTTAGAGAATCTGTATACTAAGCTGACCACAGTAACAGAGTTAATAATAGTAATAACAATCATGTCTTTATTCCCACAAAAAAAATATATATAAAACAAGTTACGAAACCAGTTTCATATCAACATATAGTGGGAGGGGCGAAGTTCGGCACATCCGCTCTTCCACTCAACCTCTGGTTTTAGGTGTACATCATACATCAGCATTAATCAGCATACATATAAATAAGGCAAACAAATATTTAAGTATAAACAGTATCAAAGGATGGACACTAACGACTAATTTGAGGAATGATACTATAGAAATACATAATGACCCTAAAATCATACTATACAATTACCCGCAATGTAATAGCGGATACGTACGAGAAGTAGACTCTTGCGGGATATTATTATAAAGTTTACATTTATTATACAAAAAGACCTTTCGAACAAGGTGGTAGAATGAAAAGGCGGTGTCAGTTTCGTTTTGTTGCGGGTATTACAGTTGTGAGCCAAGTAACGGCAATGTATCTTTTCGTGTAAGTAGGATGGTAGCTTATGACACGAGGCTATGCAGCAACCTGCATTGCTTCACGTTCATCCAGCCAACATCAATAAGCTTTGATGATACTGAATCATATTTCCTTAAATCAAAAATAAGTCTGAGACAAACATTTTGTACACGTTGTATTTTATCGCAGGCAAATCTAGTTGAACATTTGTCATAGAGGGCATCACAGAAGTTTAAATGCGACGGAACAAGAGAATTGCATAGTATGGCTTTAGTTTTTTGGTTCATATAAGATTTCTGACCATAAATAATCTTTAAATTGCAATACGCTTTTCTAGAGCACTTACTAACATGCTCCGCAAATCTTAAGCTTTTATCAAGGTGTAAGCCTAAATTACGTGATATCCAGCTTATTTCTAAAGTATTTTAATTGAGTCTTATTCTCCCCAGAGGTTCACAATGTTCTCACCAATTATTCAGCCCAAATAACATGACTGTACTTTTAGTCGGATTCAAGTCGAAAAAATTGAAGCATGGCTAAGAGTAGGTCATGTTGTATCCTGTCAAATGCCTGCGTATAATCGAAGCGCACCAGGGCAGTCCTTGTCAGCATTGCACAATACATCATCCACCACTCCCAGCAATGCTGTTGCACAGCTATGCCCTGGACGGAACCCTGGTTGTATATCTATAATGAGGTTATTCGTTCTTAGGTGTTCTATTATCTGAACATCCATTACTGATTCAAGCAATTTAGACAATGTTGGCAATATACTAATATTACGCAAATTCTTGAGCTCAGCTGGCTGAGCAACGTTATGCAAAGGCACAATCAAAGCGTGCTTCCAGCAAAGCGGAAAATAGCGACGCAATATGGATTCATTAATGATATGTGTAATAAAAGGAATAATTTTGGGGCAGCAATACAACAGTATTTCGATATTTATCAAATCAGCACCAAATGCTTTGATTTGGAAGCTAAACAAAGTATCTTTCACTTGATCTGTGGACACCAGAAGGAAATCAAACAGGGAAGCATTAGGTTTGACATTTTTATTAAAAGAGAGTGTATCCGCATCAGGTTCTATACCTGCACTAGATAAAGACGTACAGCGTACAGTACCGGTTCATTTTGCCAACGTCAGCTAAATCTACTGGGATAAGTGACCTGGGTGTCTGAATGCCAAAGTTCCTAGCTTCAAAATCTTTCCATAGAATCTTATAATTAGTCCTGCTAATTTCTTAATCAAAATGAATCTTTTCAGCATTATTCAATTCAATTCAATTCAATGGACTTTATTGTAACACATACATAATTATGTATCCTTACAAATGGCGAAGTCTGGTCAATGGCTATTTATACTTAACCATTATCAATTAATAATTTTACCACATGACGTAACTCTTTGTATTTCCCCCTATTGCTGACAGCACCTTTTCTATAGGCAGTAAATTTGACACCTCTAAACTTCATTAAACATTTAATGTTATCGTTCAGCCATGGAGCTGGCTTTTTTGTGAACCTGGCCATTCCATAGAGTGCACATTTGTCAAATAGCTCTAAAACTAATTGATTAAATATATTTGATTTTCTTTCTATATTCTGACAATAAATTATCTACATAAAATCTACTTCCTCCAGAGCAGTATTAAAAGATACTTGGTTGATATTTTTTAAATCTCTGTAGCTATGTAGTACAGGTTGTTTTGTTTATATCACATATTCAAGGACTATGGATAGTTGAGTTCCAAAATTAAACCATCCTCGAGCATTCGACCGATTATTTTTTGTAGGTTAAAAATGTTTTATGACAAAATGTGTATCCTTCAACATCAATCCTGTCCATTTTTTGTATCCAACTGTAGTAAAATGATAAGAACAGCACGGGGCAAATAACAATGTCAGACGTAAGAAGGGGTTTTAATAACAATTTAGACTTTAGCATAATTTTGGTCTGGGTTCTCCACCACATTGCGAAAAAATAGCACTAGGCAAAATGAAATGCTTAATTCTGAGTGTTTTAAAATAAATGTGGCCCAAAAAGTTGATAATTGGAGAATTGGCACGGGGTTTACTGAATATACGCCAACTAAAAAAAAAATTGAATTACTAAAACAAAATCCCACTATCTAGTAGGCTATGGCGTGACCTGTCTACAGTTACAGGATTATATTCCATTTTTGGGACAACCTGTATATAAAAATAAAAGTGTTGCTCGACTGCCATTAGAATAGAAACAAAAGTTGAAACAAGTCAAAATACAATAATTCTAATGAGACTCGAAATTTTGTTTTTACTGTGAGCCCGGAGGAGCAACAATTTTTTTTAGCTTTAGTGTATTTATTATACATCTGATCTAGAAACTGTTGTGACCAGGCATTCGTATAACAATAAAAAGGTTGAATATTAGAAAGTTGAACAATTATGGGAGTTGCTAAAGTACCAGGCACAAAACTTATGGAATTTGGCCACCGGTGAATTTTAAAGAAAATTCATATGCCTAGTGATAGTTCATGTTATGCTAATCAAACGTTCTAATGGGCGCAAAGCAACTAACTTATCTTCAATGTATCTAGTGAACTTAGCGATATAATAAAAATCACATAAACACTTTCGATATACAGAGGGTGTCACCCCGACAATAGAATGTTTAATAAAAGAGTTACCTAAGGTTTTCCGAAAACGGTTCATGCAACAATATTGACATATCATAGGTGTGTATCTCTAGACTATTTGGAAATATACATGGTGCTGCACCATTAGGTGGTACAACAAACATGTTTTTTTCATAGAACACCCTATATTATATTTGATACGCAAACAAGAATATTAATATATTGTAGGATTTTGCTAGTCATTTGTTTAGTTATCATATCATTTGTCTGAAAAAGTGCCTATTCTTGAAATCGTTTCCGCATATCTTTGATCATTTTTCTACTAAACTACTTTCCATTTTCGTTGAGACACGTGTTCACGTGATGATTTCCATTATATCGTTAAGTTTACAATAAGGACGAGTCAATTTTCGTAAAGTGTTGCAGGCAGGTTTGCCCACAGGGGCTAAGACACCAAACTTTAACAGCCTGTATCTCCAGTAGAAAGCATTTCTGAGCTTTTCGCAAATTAGAAAATTTGATCAACACAACAGGAACTATTAGTATACGAATTTTCTTAATGATTGCCCGGTGGTCAAATTCCATATGTTTTGTGCCTGGTACTTTAGGCTTTTAAAGAGCTACCAAATAACCAGCAAAAGGTTGACAGAAGTTCAAAATACATATGTTTTAAAATTTTTTAATGGGAAAAATCGATGCAATCAACTTGACGTCTGAGCTACTGTCCAGGCCGAAAAACCCGTTTGTATACCCCAATTCTTTTAGTTCAACTCTAAGTTAATGCTAACTTATTTGGTATAAAACTAGCATAAACTGCCCGACATACTCATACTGAAATAACCCAAGTTCTTCACTCATAAAATTACCCTGATACCGCAGTTCAACATGTACCTAGTAGTGATTTTCAAGACAAATAAAATGCATTAAACAGTAACTCGATAACCCTGAAACCCTATAAAGCAGCTTGTAGCAAAATCTAAGCAAAAACCACCTTATCTGTATTCAAATCATCTACACGATGATTATCACGAATACGTTCGAGAGCCGAGCCATCAAGGAAGCATTCGTAATAAAATATAATTAATATCATTATCAGCATCTCGTTGAACCTTTCAACAAATACATTCCATCATCGTATCCTTTCTCCGTACAGCATTCGCTAATGCTCTAAGAGGAATCTTTCTTCGTCCATCATTCATACTCAGTTGATTGGAAATGGATTTTATACTTGTCAGATAATAACACCTTGCTGAACACGAACGACAAAATTTAGATCCTGTTGCTGATTCTCGATGTCTGTGGTTTAAAGAGAACGTGGCCCAGTTCTACATTGCTCTCATGCTTATACAAGTTGTTACTGTTCAATTAGACAGAATGCGCTGCATGAAAAATAGATGATAAGTAGTTATTTGGCACATTAATATTCAGATGGAAGCAACTGTGTGAAATCTCTGTTTTTATATTAGCAAAAACTAGATTATAAAACATGTTTGGCTCTGTGGTCATCAACTATGGGGCTTTCCCAAGAATCTGAAGCTCTCCAGCTGCGGCACTGCACAACCAGAATGATTCCTGACGGTTGAATAGGGCCAAGCCGTACGAATTTGTGTAGTTTTTTGTGTCTAAAGCAGAGCTTGTGTCCGAATTCTAGGAATGATAGGAATAATTATACGTGAATATTATCAAATGATAAGTATTTCTTTGTAAGAAGACACAGGAAAGTTAATGGTCGATCAAATTGATCAATTTTAATATACGAACAACAAAGCCGCTCTAAATACAAAAATATTCGCAACCAAGTATATTTTCGAAAGATCAAACGACCCGACTGCAGTTACTGAAAAGAATGAAGATTTAATTGTGGTATCAAGACAAGGCTAGAGACACCTCATATGCCAAAATTCATCATGCCGTTTAAGCTGTACCCTATAAAAACGGAATTTTAAGGTCGATGTCTTCATTAAGTTTCACCATTTTGTATTTAAAAAATTTAATATATCGAGTGTCACTGGCACTGCTAAGACAAATCCGACGACATCTCATATGTCAAAATACATCCAGCCGTTTGGCGTCTAGCCCGTGAAACAGAATTTTTTGGATACGTATACTTATACATACCCATGGGCAGAGAACATTACTATTTTTCTGAGACTGGTATAAAATTATGGTACATAAAAGTACCCACACTTCGCATCTCCTGTTTGCTGGAGAGACGCACTGCCAGCTGTGCTATGCAGGTACGTCTCTTACTTCTTTTAAGTGTCTGCCTTGCAGACCACGGTTCTACTTAATTTTAACTTATAAGAGACAGATCCCACCAGTGCGTAAAACGGAACAATGTTTGTCCTACCTCACCTGCCTCGCTTTAGCGTTTTTCAGCACTTGAAGTAAGGAGGTTAAAACATTAAGCAGCTGGAAATTCAATGACAAATAGAACTGATATCACTTCATTGGTAAATGTCCTCCAGCAGGGCGATGATTTAAATTTTGCTATTGGTTCTGAATAAAGTCACGTCATTTCAGACATGTTCGACAATATTTTTGAGCATTTTAGTGTAAACTAGTACTACAAAAGGTTGTTTCTCAGACCGCAGGAATTTATCTTTTTCTATATTATAGTTGGGTTCAAACCAAGAAGCTTCTGGCTACCATACAAATTAATGGTATAATGTGTATGGTAGCATCATCTAAATTCCGTGACAATCAATAGCCCTAATCTTCGGAGATAGGCTATGGCCTAAAGGTGTTTGTCCACAACAAAGCCATCTGTGAGGTGTAGAATATACACCTATGAACTGTTCTGGGTTTTCAGAAAGTCTTAATGGAAAATAACCCGTTGTAAAATTGACAAGAATCCATGTACACACATTTGGTAATACAGAAGCATCCCTTAATGTATCTTTCTGAGCAAAAGCATGCGTTTCCGCTACTTTGGTGCTCTAGAGCGGCAGGTCTGTCATTTGCGATCGGTCATTGAATAAATTAGCTTTGAGTGGCTGTTTGCAATAACATATTTTTTCGGTTGATTGTAGGAATAAGCTATGCATTGCTTTATGCAATATGCACTGTATGTATGATAAGCCCAAGCAATGCTATTTGGATGGAATGTTTGCCAGATGGACGTAGGATTATCAAAGTAATGGCCATCTGGTCATGCGAACGTCACCTCTAAGATACTTGAAAAAATGGAGTCAAGTAGGTTGACCATGCACATCATGCGCAACGCTGTCATTAGTTTATAGAGGTTCAAGTTCTCCTTAACTTAATCCATTGAGAAAAAAGTCAGTTACGAACAGGTACAACAGAGAAAATAATTACATTGAGAGATGTAAAGATGGCGACGAGTGAGAAGGTTCGCGTTGTTGCGGAAACGAACAGATGCGTAGTAGTTCATAGTGCTTCTGTCGAATACATATATGAAAAACGTCTAAAACGTGGATGGGAAGACGCTACTTTTCTGTGGAAAGATAAACCCCTAGTGTGAAAGACAATTCGACATCGACGTAAGTAATAGGGATATACTTATACTTCAAGAACAAACATATATATATATATATATATGGCGAGTTTCTGCAACCTAAGGTCGCTTCTCGCAACCCATACGCCATCGTATCCTATCGTTCCAGTCTCCTTCATGTAATCCTCTACTTTCCATTGCGGTATGGATGTTTGAAATCCATTTCCTTCGTGGTCTTCCTCGTTTATTTCTTTGTGCTGGTGTCCATTTCCAAACCCTTAATGGTATCCTTTCTTCGTTCATTCGTTGCAGGTGTCCATACCATTTTAACTGCCTCTCTGTTATATCGTCCATTATTGTATTTTCGACTTCCATTCTTTCTCTGATGGTTTCATTTCTAACATGGTCAAGTAAAGTTAAACCGGAACATCTTCTCCAGTACATCATTTCGATTGAGAGAAGCTTTTGTGACATATTTTTATCTACAACCCACGCTTCTGACCCATACGTCAGTACTGGCTGAATCATAGCCTGATATATAATTTTTTTTGTTTTCTTTGTTAGGTTCTTACTCCGCAAGATCGGATGTAGTGCTTTAATCATATTTTTTCCTTTTCCTATTTTCCTTAGTATGTCTTTATTATCCTTTCCGCTTTCATCTATTGTAACTCCTAGGTACTGGTACTGTCCGACGTTTTCTATTTTTCCGCTTTTTGTTTCGATGTCTTGTCCTGTGCCTCCTATAGTCATGTATTGTGTCTTTTGTATATTTATCTCCAAACCCCATTTAGTGAATTCTTCTATAAGTTTGTTTATCATGTAAGTCATGTCTTGCTGGTCTTCTGCAAAGACTACCTGATCATCTGCAAAGAGGATTGTATACAAGTGAAAGTCCTCTAACCATATCCCCATGGGGCTGCACTTTCTTATCCACTGTTTTAAAGCGCTGCAGAGATAAATTTTAAACAGGGTTGGAGAGAGGCAGGAGCCCTGCTTAACACCTTTTGTTTGTGGGAAAGCCTCAGAAATTTGATTTCCGACTTTAACGACCACTTGGTTTTCTCTATACATTGGTTTCACGGCGTTTATGTATTTGCTATTTATGCCTGCTTCTTTCTTGCGGAGATCTATAAAAGTAGCGTGTAGCTCCATTCCTCTTGCTAATCTCTTTTCTGTCAGTTGTTTTATTGTAAATATGTTGTCGACACAGGATCGCCCAGGTCGAAATCCACTTTGTTCTTCAATTTCCGTGGCTTCGTCTTCTATTCGGGCTGTTAGGACTCTTTCGTACAGCTTTCCGATGGACGATATAATACTAATACCCCGATAATTACTACAGTCACTCCTGTTTCCCTTTTTATAAATGGAATTTATGTAAGAGCTCCTCCAATCTCTGGGAATCGTTTCCCCTTCCAGGCACTTGTTAAAAATTACACAAAGTAGCTCGTGCGTTCTTGTGGTGGCGTGTTTAATTAACTCGATAGGCAAATCTCCTGGTCCCGGAGCTTTATTATTTTTCATTTTTTGTAATGCTGTTTTTATTTCTTCTAATTGAATGGTATCTACTCTGTTAACTCCCGTTTGATCTATATCTAGTTGCGTGTCTAAATACTCTCCACGTTGTTCTGCCAGTAGATTATTGTAGTAGTCTTTCCACTGTTCTATTTTTATGGGATTTATTTTTCTTCTTTCATTCGTGTTTGTTTTAAGACCATTTATAGTTCGCCAAGCTTCTCTAGACCTAGATCCTCCTACCATTGAGCTAATTTCAGCACATTTGGTTTCCCATGTTTTGTTTTTTATTTTTTTAATTTCTTTTTTTACTATATATTTAAAACGATTATAGCTTTTTCGATCTTCATCGTCTTTTGTAGTTAACCATTTAAGATATAAGTTTTTCTTTTCTTCTACCAGTTGGGTTAAATCGTCCGTCCACCAAGAATTTTTGTGTTCCGTTCTATCTTTAACACCAAGGGCTTCTAGTGCTGCTTCGTGAATTTTGTGTTTCAAAGTTTCATACATTTCTTCTGCCTTGCCGTTAATATCTTCGTCCAGTTTTTGTGCTAAACGTAGTTTGTAAAGGAAACTGGTGGATTCATCCCTTAAGCTGTCTATGTTATATCGCTTTGTGGGTTTTCCATTGTTATTTTGTTCTTGATATATGAGATGTTTATTGTAAGTAATTTCAATGGGTGCTTTTACTAGCAGGTGATCTGAACCGCACTCAGCTCCTCTCCAAACTTTTACATCATAGGGTATTATGGAAGTGTCCTGCTTAATCACGACATAGTCAATAATTGATTTCAAGTTTTTTGTTTTTTGAGTCCAAGTATATTTGTGTATGTCTTTGTGTTGGAAAAATCCGTTTAAGATTCTTAACGAGTGTTGTTCACAAAGCTCTATCCATCTGGTTCCGTATTCATTGACTACTTCCTCTCCGTGTTATCCAATTATTTTACTGTCAAGAGCTTTGCCCACTCTTCCGTTCAGGTCGCCTATCAAGACTATTTCTTGTCTATTTTTCGTCTTATCTAATTCCTCAGAGAGTTTGTCAAAAAAATTGTCTTTTGTGTTTGTATCTGAGTCGTCTGTGGGCGCGTAGATACCGAATATTTTAATTTCTCTTCCTTTTATTTTCATGTCAACCGTTATGATCCTTTCGTCAACTGGGTTCCAGTCCATTATGAACTTCTCCATGACCTTTTTTATTGCAATAGCTACACCAGCTTTGGCCCGTTTCGATTTTTCTACTCCACTCCAAAAGCATATGTACTCATCTTTGTAGCTGTTTCCTTGTCCTTTCTTCTTTGTTTCGCTGAGTACTGCTATGTCGATGTCGTATGTGTGGAGTTCTCTAAATACTTGATCATCTTAAGAACAAACATAAAATGCAATATTTAAAAACGCAGCAACAAGCCATAAACATCTTAGTCGACAAACTATCATATCTAACAGCAGCGACATCTCTCCAACATGAAAACACTTCATTAATTGTTTATAAAACCATCAAAAAAAGTAGAAATACTAGCCAAACACGTATCAGCGATAAAAATAAGAATCAAGAGAAATCAGACAATCAACTCCACTAGCAGGTACCAACAGAGGTGGTGCTATCACCAGGCAACAGGTGGCTGGCGCTGTGGGAACAGCGCAGGAACAAATCAACAGAGCGACCTCAACACGTGCTCATTCATCGCAGCTGCAGTAAGCAGTATCCCCTAGTCACCCCGTGGAAGTAGTGGCGCAGTTAGTGGTTTAGTGATAGGAGTTCAGAAGAAAATATCTCTACATGTTTCTAGGCTACGTCCAAATACAAACACAGGTGATGTAGAATCTATGGTCAAATCTAACTTCCCGGAGGCGACTATAGAGAAATTAAACTATAAATATCCTGACTTATACTCATCTTTTGAAGTGACCATGTCAGAAAGCATTTTCAATTATGAGTGAGATGCTGATAAAATTTCTTGCATAAGCTATTCTTTTACAGAAACGCAGGAATGTAACCTCGGTCGGTTAGATGAAGTGTGTGTGAAAAATTCTGTAAACATTGAATCGAAAAAATATTCCAATCGCCATGTAAGTCATACGTTCAAAGTTTTAATAATAGCAAAATCGATCAGCTCCTTCTTGATATTAATATAATTAAATATAAACATCGAAATTGAGGACTATGAGTTATGCGACTTTTATAGCAGAAACTATTTTAAAGGTAGTGAAGTTGCTAAATATCTGAAAAATAATATTGTATACAGAAGTATAGACATACCAAAATAGAAAAAAAATGGAATGTGTACCATTTCTTAAAAAAAACTGTTCTGGTGTTGTGTTATCGTTCTCGTGGTAATTTGTCTGTTATTTTATGACCAGTTTTACCTAATACGTTGAGCTCGTTATATAAACCAAATGTTAAACTTGTACTGTGTGGCGATTTTAACATTGATTTTTATAAACCAAACCAGTAATTTAAAGGTTTTATTGACACTGTCAGTGATTTTGACTTGCATCTGATACTAATGTGGCCAACCAGAGTAGGAAAATCGTCATTAGCAACTATTGACCAGATCTTTCTAGGACCGTGTTCATTGAACTTTGATGTCCCAGGGTGCGAAATGTATTATTCCCGTAAGTACGAAGCAAATTATATTAGCTATTTAGGTGTGGTTTGAGGTCCAAGAACTGGTTGGAAATATAACGTATATAACATTCATAATAACACACATTGCATAGTTATTGCGTGTAAACTCTTTTTATATCCTTTTAACGTGAACTTTCATCTTTTAAAGCATTTTAAGAAAAATAATACTGATAACTGGATCGTCAAGCAAGGATCTGAAAAACCCATTCAGCTTTACAAAAATATTCCCAGTAATTAAAACGGAATATTTTCGAGCCAAAAAATCAGAACTTGGTGGCCACAGCCAAAAGGACCTACTATCAAAACAAAATTCTACAATTAGTAATAATAAATAGAATGAGGTGATAGATGAGTTTATAACTAGAACCAATTTATTATTTATGTTATCCGATTTTAATGGCCTTAGATTCACTGCCGTTAATGTATTTTCCCATAAATCTTTGTGTACATTCAATGAGAAATTATTCGCCAATTCATATTCATTCGTTCGTATAATATTCCGGATATTTCACACCATTATCCATCAATATTCTTTCCCAAATACTCCATTCTTTATTTATAGAAGTAAAAAAGGCGGTCATGTCTTTTATCATATTTTCTCAATTAGAACTAATGAGGATTTTTTAAACGTTTACCTTCACTTATTCGTTATTTGCTTTTCAGTTTTAAGATCGAAAACAAACCTGGCACTGGGAGTGAGTAATAATAATTTCCTATTTGTTTCTCAAAAGCCGTATAGCGAAAACGTAGACACCCCGAGGGGTTTTGCATAGTAAGTAGTATGATTCAGTTATTCCATTAGCCTTGGCAGAATTCACGAAGCAGCAACGTAACTTCACAGACTTTTTTTTGAGAATCATAGTTATCACACGAACGCTTTTTCTGTTATAAGTAGTAATTTTACGATCTCGTTTTAGTGCCCCGGATTTCTATGGAGTACTTCCAAAAAAAAACTATGTTTATCAAGTTCATTAAAATACTTCTATAATATTGTTATTGGATAAATATAGTGACAATGGTACCATACCAGGAATTCAATATTATGCTCAACTAGGTATTTGCTATTAGTCAAGAATCTGCTTGGATTACAACTATTCAGAAAAATCGAGTAGGTGTCCCACTATTTCCAATATCAGGTATTCCACCATTGTTGCTGTTTGATGGAGAATAGCTGTATGTTTCGTATTGTTCACCTTTCAAAATCAGGAATTAAGTAGATTGTTCATAAATACTTACTTTGGCTTATTTAATTTGTCCCGGTTTATTGAGCAACTCACATCGCAACAGATAGTTTTCTGCTTTGCTCTACATGAGTACTTCTAGCACGAATAGCTAGATAAATATTGTTTCCAGAGAAAAGAATGTACGCCGATATATTGGTAGGCAATGGTATGCAAATCAGGCACAAGTAGGCACTAGGGCCGTATCGTCAGTCATTCCTACAATAATTGTAGGACGCCTTTATGGCCTCCTTGATTTTCATAGTCTTTCCTCTCCTTCAGACAGGCGGGAATATTTCTATATTTCTACTGTTCCGTGTCAGCATCAGTACTCTCCGATTGCCAGGCTATGTTTTCTTCTTGAATTGTAGGAAATTTCTGGCCATATAACAGATGATATAAATCAAAAGCATGAACAATTTGATGGAAATAAATATTTGTAACATAACCTCAAAATAGAGTGCTGACACGGAACAGTAGAAAACTATAAAAATCGAGGAGGCCATAAGGGCATCCAACAATTGTAGGAACGACTGACGATACGGCCCTAAAACTACACAATTTTGGCGACTAACAATATAATATAAACATACTCCGCTTACATCCAATCGGTTGAGGATGCCATTGTCAATGATCCTAGCAAATTCTGGTCATTTGCCCAGATCAAAAAACAGCAATCTAGAATCCCCCCAAGGATGACGCTTAACGGCAATGTCTGCAATACGCCTCAGGATATAGTGAACAGTTCTGCTACCTTCTTTCCAACAGTTTTTATCCCGTCTGGTCTACTAGGGTCATCTCCTCCAACAAATAATTCTACCGATATCATTTCTTTAAAAAATATAAGTGAAGAAAACGTAATTAGGGCTTAGAAAAGATTAAAGAACAAAATGACGTCTGGATGTGATGGTATTCCAAGTTTTTTCGTTAAAGATTGCATTCGTATAAGTACTAGCGAAACCGCTGGCTTCCATATTCAACCTAATTCTAAAATCAGATACATATCCAAATATCTGGAAGACCTCTAAAATATGTCCTATTCACAAAAGTGGAGATATCTCTGATATTTCAAACTATCGCCAAATAGCAATCCTGTGCAATTTCAGCAAGATGTTTGAGATCATCGCTTATGAAACGGTTTACTGCTCGGTCAGGAGTGCAGTCTCTATTAATCAGCATGTGTTTATGAGAGGCAGATCTACGGTCACCAACTTGGCTCTGATTACTCAGTACATTTCTGAAGTACTGGACGGTCAGGGACAAGTTGATGTCATCTACACATATATTCAGAAGGCGTTTGATCAAGTTGATCATTATGCACTTCTGGATAAGCTTAAAACAGTGGGTATGTCTGATGCAATGCTGTCGCTCATGAATTCATATTTGAGGGATAGAAGGTTATTTGTCGAATATGGTGGTCATAGGTCGAGTTACTATCGGGCCACGTCTGGGGTACCACAAGGGTCAAATCTAGGTCCATTATTGTTTTTAATATTTATTAATGACTTGTCTTTTGAACTGAAGTGTTTCCATTTGTTTTTCGCTGATGACCTTAAAATCTGCACGTCAGTCAAGACAGTCGAGGATTGCGTCATGTTGCAAGATGACTTAGCTCTAATTTCGTCATGGTTTTCACGAAACTGTCTCAGTCTGAATTTTTCTAAATGTAAAGTTATGACTTATACAAGAAAAGTTAACTATTTAATTTATGATAATTATAACATCAATGGTCAGGTTATAGACAGATGCACCTCTTATAGAGACCTTGGAGTCATTTTTGATACCAAGCTAACGTTTACTGAGCATATACTCAATATCTCGCCGGCTGCCACTCGACTACTTGGTTTCTGTATCAGAAACTGGAAGGATTTCTCCAATGTTGATACATTAATGACTTTATTTTTTACCTTTGTCAGGAGCACGTTGGAGTATGCGACTCTGATCTGGTCTCCTATATACCAAAATTCTGTTGCGATCCTTGAGGTCATTCAACGTAAAGCTTTAAAGTATTTTCACCTTAAATGCACAGGTTCTTATCCAGAAAGAGGTTGTGACCATAGTGCCCTATTAGAGTTTTTCAATTTGGATTCACTGTCAACAAGACGAAACATATTTGCTTTGTCGTTTTTGTACGGCCTCATTCACAATAAAATTGACTGTCAAAATTTATTTGAAAAAATATGTTTCGGCGTTCCAAGGCTAGGGAGTCGACAACAAACGGCATTCTATTGTCAAGCTGGCCGTACAAATGTTATGACAAAATCGCCAATTAATCTCATGTGCTGCGTCATGAACAGTGCTACTGAATCGTGTGATATTTACAGTGACAGTTGTGAATCGATTATTGACTGCTATAGATCATCCAATCTTATTTAGAATGTGTGATACTATAGATTTAAGTCCAAGACCCATGTCTCTTTAATTGTTATTTTTTTCAGCGTTTCCTGTAATTGGGTTTCACCTGTTGGAAATAAATAAATAAATAAATATAGGCCTTCTAACATATTCGAATTCGTTGGTTCGTTAGATCTTATAGCAGAGGTGTACAATGTGTTACGCGTTTTGCTGACAGATTATTGATAGAAACATCTTGCCGTGGCCTCAGCCACCACTTTGGGACATACGTTTGCGTGAGAGCACATGAATTCACATAACGTGGCACTAATGTTCCCGCCTTTATACCCTTGAGAAACCTGGATTATTACTTATCCTGATGTAAATGCATCATTTTCTGCATCTTATCTTTTCAACGAGTTGCTTGTGTAGTCTACCGAGGATACTAAATGGATCATCTTGTGGAGCTCATGATATATAATACTCATTATACCATCGGTAAATTTAATCGCCTTGTATAGGCTGCGCAGGTGAACAAGGCCGTCCAATTACTTTATGCTCTACTTGGTCTTTGTTTCTAAGGCGTAGGAAACCATTTGCGTATGAGTGATTAAACGTGAAGGAACAGGACTTCCGTAGATATATTTCACGTTCCTTCAATGAAAAGTGATTCATCAGATTAATAAAAATATATGTTGAAGATGGTAAAGGCGACATCTATACGGTAACTCTTTAACGAAACTTACATGGCACCTATGGGCTAGTGATTTCTGGTGGAGCCCATAAGTCTGGGGGAGGGTTAATAATAATAGAAATTATGAATGGTCAAGATCACGTAACAAGTATCCAAACCCTCAGTTGACAATTTTATAACGTTTTGATTAATGATCATAACACTTTAAGTTTATTTCCATGAGTTCTTGTTCACTATGTGATGAGTTACATAAAATGCCCTTAAAAACCGGCAACCTCTTCGCGCTTTTTTGGGAAAATTTATATTGTTTTATATTTTCAATATGTAGAGTAAACACAATGTAATTTTTGTGTATCTTTTATGTCCTCTCGAAATGGTGGGTTTAAAAATTGGCGCATGATGAGTTTTTGTTCATTCAAGAGCTTGAAAATGGCATAAACGTGCATTTCCGAGGAACATTCGTAAAATGTTATTCTTGCAGGGAAAAAAATATGTTCGTGCATTTTTCAATATTTCTGGAGCGACATGAATTCAAAAAAATGAGAAAGGAGCTGATGATAAATGCACCTGCTTTTGTCCTGTTTCTAAGACGCAACATAATGGTTTTTCCATATACATTTCTCGTTTACCAACACAAAATAAATATTCATGTATACAGGGTGTTTCAGTTTATTGTTGCATAACTTTAAGATTCGATAGAACTTTTAAAATTAATGCATAAAGTCTATATAAACATGGGTCGAAAAATGCGTGGCTTCCGAAATACAGGGTGTTTAAATTTACTTTCTAAAATAGTTTTTTTTTTAAATATTTTGAACAATATTTGATGTATAACAGTGAAAATTGGTATACAAGGGTTTTTTGGTACGAAAAAACGAACCATGGGCATAGTTTTACTGTAGCCGCTAGAGGGCGCTCTCTACTGTACCTGTAGTGTATTAAAATGACCGAAACATTTTTCTTAGTGCAATTTTTTGCTTTTTGAATTAAAAAACGGATTCTTCTTACTTTTCAACATAAAAAAGCTATCCTGTGAATTTTCGTTATAGTTAGCCGTTTTTGAGATATTTCGATTTTTAAGGTGCGATGCATTTTTAATTATTTATGATAAAATAACGTTAAAAAGTCAGTATCTCGATAATTTTTAGAAGTAGGCTGTGCCTTCAAATATTTTTGAAATTGAAAGCAGAATAAGGTTAAACGTCAATTAGTTGACAGTTAGGTTTGTTGTCTGTTGAAACCTGAAACGTTTTTTTGCAATTGTGAATGCACGAAATTTAGTTTCTTTTACCTGATTTTTTTTGTAAGTTTTATAAAAATGCCATTTTTATTCTCCAATTAAGAGTTAGCGGATATTCATTTTGTGTATGGCTTTGTAAATGGAAATGCAGCAGAAGCAGCCAGAGAATACGCACGAAGATTTCCAAACAGACGACATCCAACTCGCTCAGTATTTGTAAGAGTGCATCGCCAAATAATTGAAAATGGTTTTGGAAATCTCCAAAGGGATCAAAACATAAATGTTTGTCAGCGCAGATTTACCCGTATGTTTCTGCGTGAGTTTGATAGAGATCCGACCACAAGTGTTAGGAGAGTTTCTGGTGCCTTGGGAATTTCAGCAAGCCATGTTCACCGTGTTCTTAGAAATGACCATAGACGTCCTTACCATTTGCAACCTGTGCAAGGACTACAGCCAGGGGACGGAGAACGAAGAATCACATTTTGTCAGTGGATCCTTGATAGAACTGATAATAATAGGGAGTTTTTAAGTAACGTTTTATGGACCGATGAGTCATGCTTCACTAGACGTGGAGTGGTAAATTTTCATAATCAACATATTTGGTCGCATGAAAATCCGCATGCAGTTCGAGAAAGAAATTTTCAGCATGAATTTGGTGTGAACGTGTGGATTGGTATCTACCGTAATCGACTATTTGGACCCTACCTTTTGCTTTCAAGATTAAATGCTGCGACTTTCTTGGAATTTTTAAAGGCTTAACATGCAAATATGTGGGATGATGTTATGTTAGATTTAAGAAGACTGGCCTGGTTCCAGCTTGATGGTTGTCCAGCTCATTATTCGAGAATAGTCAGAAACTGGCTGGACGAAAATTATCCAGGTAAAGATGGATCGGCCGTGGAGGACCAGTCGCCTGGCCTCCACGATCCCCTGACCTAAATCTATTAGATTTCTTTGTGTGGGGATTTCTAAAAAAAAAGTGTACCAGACTCCCGTAACCAGAAGAGATATGCTAATAGAATCAGGATGCATGTGATTAAATAAGGCCTTATTTGAATAATGCTATACCACGTTCGATCATTCGTAGATGTGAATTGTGTATTGAACAATTGATTTTACATTTCGAGCAACTACTTTAGGTTTTGTATGTTTGTCCTAACATTCCAATAGCATTTTAGTTGTAAATAATTAATTGAATTTGTTAAAAATGATACTGGAAAATTAAACAAATTAATATTCTGTTTTTTTTTGTTCATTTGGAGTTAGGAATTATTGCTGTGTATAAAAATACAATCTAAACGATCATCTTAATTACTTGTAATGCCCAAATCGAAAATGTAAAAAAAAATATTATTTCCCATAAATAATTAAAAATGCATCGAACCTTAAAAATCGAAATATCTTAAAAACAGATAACTATAACGAAAACTCACAGGAGAGCTTTTTTTATGCAGAAAAGTGCGAAGAATCAGTTTTTTTATTCAAAAAGCAAAAAATTGTACTAAGAAAATTTTTTCGGTCATTTTAATACACTACAGGTACAGTAGAGAGCACCCTCTAGCGGATACAATAAAACTATGCCCATGGTTCGTTTTGTTGAACCAGAAAACCCTTGTATACCAATTTTCACTGTTATACGTCATATATTGTTCGAAATATTTAAAAAAAAAACTATTTTAAAAAGTAAACTTATTATTTCGGAAGCCACCGACCCATGTTTATATAGACTTTATGCATTAGTTTTAAAAGTTCTATCGAATCTTAAAGTTATGCAACAATAAACTGAAACACTCTGTATATCTCCATACTATACGAAATGACCACTGATGTTTCAGAAGTGACGCCATCTACCATTTCAAAAAACCACACACTGAATTTGCTACACATATAGCTATTAACAATTAATTCCAGCTATCGACCTAGAACTTCATAGACAGAACCTTAACAAATAAGTCATCACCATTAAAATATTAAAACCGAACGTCGGTACCGTTCAGTTCCGAAGTATTCTAATCACAAACATGAAACATGCGAATTACCTGGTCCACTAAAAATTGTCAAATTCGCCCAGAACGTGATCAGTATTTGGTACGGCTACAACTACAACATCCATAGCCAATCGAAAAATTCTGTTGGGACGGGATTCGAACCCGCGCAGCGCACAGCGACTGATAATATAAGTAGACCCATAACATCTACCACTACTCCACCGCTGTTGCCCATCACGCTAAATTGGAGTGTCTTTAAATCACAAAACAATTATTATTTATTTTATCGTGCGTATACATTCCAAATGAGCAACAATATAGATATTTTTTAAGTTAGAAGCACGAGGGCACATTAAGAAACGATGAAACGATAAGACAAGCATCTGAAAAAAATCTTTATTCACCCATCTTCAAAAAATAAACAATTATCCTTAGTTGCAGCTATCAAGGACGTAGGTAACAAAAGAGGTGCAATTTCACACTCTGCCCAGGCGCCCAGGGTAAACGAACCCATATCAGAAATCGTTAGGAATCTGATTTCATATAATAGTGAATAAACCAACCATAACCGATCCCAAATTCTAGAGATTCTTCATGGTAGCCACTTTTATCAGTCCGCAGTTTTGTTTTTTTTTCTATATAATATTTGCACCAAAGTACCGATTTTAAATTCACTAACAATAAAAATAAGGTTACGAGCCAATACAATATTCAAGCCTTATTGGCTTCGTCCGAAATCACTAATTTCGAAGTCCTCATGTTTTCTACCAAAAACCATCGAATGAATCCTCCTCATTTATATAACTAAGAAAGTTCTTCAAAAATACATCAGAAAATCAATCTTATAGGTTTTAAAAACATCTTTTGCTCTGTTGTAGCTGAATAAGTATGGACATTTCCTACAATTGATTACATTCCGGAGTAAAATCGTCCAAAGAATAAAAATGATCTTTAAATTACGATGTGAGCATTCGTTTAGCAGATATTTTAATCAGAATTATTCTTTTCGAATGTTTCATTGTTTTCTTGTACTTCCGAAACAAGACATGCGTAATATTAATTTTTTCTCAAAGGAAAAGTCTTAAACGATCGCTCTATATGAGTTCTCGGGACTCCAAATTGTCCGAATTGGACTTCATCGACAATTATCGATATTGTTTAGCTAAACTTTACCATTTTCATGATGCTAGGGGAAAATGGATGTCATTGGAAATTCAGTTACACAAAGGCTATGTTGCAAATGGATCAGCACATTGCCTAATGCTAGCTACTAGAGCTATTAAGAGATAATTGTAAAAAAGGTGCGTGACATACGTACCTTTCACATTCAGTTTACAGAATTTGGCTGTCATCTTCCGATTTTGAGTTACTTGAAATAAAATATGATATATTTATGAGATGACTAAGCTCTATAATTAATCTCCAATAGCATTCATACGCCTACTCTAGCATGATGTAAATGGTAAATTTTGGTCAAAAATATCGGAAATTGGTTGCCAAGGCCTACTCGACCAATTTAGCGGCTCAAGAACAAATCAGATGACGAGCCATCAATTTTGCTATCTACTCCACGGAGAGTACTTTCCAATGGTCGGGGTGGTCCTCTTTGCCAAGTCAATGGACTAGGTGCGGCTCAGACCCAGATCAGGTGACCCCGAGGATCTATCTTTGCTCACCCCTCTATGTCCCTACTATTAGCACTCCTGGCCGGTGCCCTCCCGCGGGAGCAGAAATGATAGCTATCTGCCGGAACGCTGATCTAAGCTTAGGAAAAATTAGGTGAATGGGACCCCTAAGATCAGAGGAAACGTCTATAGGCCCGAGGGGGACTCTCTTTGAGGGGGGACCCCTACATTTATAGGGAAAGCCTCGTATAGGCTGTCGCCGATGTTGGCATGCACAACCCACCTCAGAGCACGCTGCGACGTCGCGACCAGCCTCCCATAGGAAGCGGTCATACGACTCGCACCTACTGCACAACATCAAAACTCACGCTCCACCAATGAATGATCACCAATAAAGTGAGGTGAGAACAAATTAAAATAACCGAAGCTGGATACCACAGATTAAGTATAAATATAAGCAAATAAATAAATGAATAAAAATATCAGGTGGTCTGCATCTCACACTCGGTGTTTCCCCACCGACCCTTTAAGTCTGCCCGCAGACAGACTCCAGCCGGGTAATCGGGGGATGGCTTATCTTTTCATACGCATCCTGCATTCGAATTGTGGTTTGGTATTGCTGTTGTCAGACCTCAAGTATTTTACCCCGTCAGCTTGTGTCATGTGCAGTATATTGAGGGCATCCCTCATGCACACAGGGCACTACCTCTCACTATTGGGGAGCAAAATCTCTAGTCCATTGTCATTGCCATTGTCATCATGTTGGGCCCATAGTCCTGAATTTTGTGTTGGTGTGGGCTCATCACCACCCCTCTCTTCCGAGGCTTCATTTCGTTCTCATAGCCAGTAGGTCTTTTATGCGTTTTGGCTGGCTGGGCTGGGTGGCACAACTTCCTCTTAAGGGTAAGATACCAGGTGATCTACTTCTCACACTCGGCGTTTCCTCACCGACCCTTTAAGCCTGTCCGCAGATACATTCCGGCCGGGTAATCAGGGGGATGGTTTATTTTTTCATACGCATCCTGCATTTGAATCGTGGTTTGGTATTGCTGTTGTCAGACCTCAAGTATTTTGCCTCATCAGCTTGTATCATGTGCAGTATATTGACGCCATCCCTCATGCATAGAGGGCACTACCTCTCACTATTGGGGAGCAAAGTCTCTAGTCCTCTAGTCTCGTGGTTTGGTATTGCTGTTGTCAGACCTCAAGTATTTTACCTCGTCAGCTTGAGTCATGTGCGTTACGACCACGCCAGTCTTGACGTTCGAGTGCCTCAGCAGCTCGTTGAGGATGTGAACGTTATTGAAGTACCCAGAGTCGTTCATGAAGTCCTTTTGTCTGTGTGAGAATCAAGTTTTTGCCCTAAGTTTCCTGTCGAGAGTGCTAAATTAAATTCTCGACAGTAGTGATGAGATATTAATTGGACGGCAGTTTTCAGCTAACTTACCCTCTTTAGTGATCACTGTGGTCTGGTTTTTCCTTCAAGCAGTGGGAATCTTACCGCTAATCATAATTAGGTTGAAAAATAATTGGAGGACTTCGGTGGCACGGGGAACGTGCCTAACATCCCCTTTTTTAATACTATCGGGGCCCGGTGCCGTGGAGATTTTCATCCGGGAGAGACGCGTATTCACCTCCTTCGCCGTCACTGCGGATAGGACAGAATCTAAGTCGAGTGGTGGTTCAGAGGGAAGGGCGTAGATGTTGTCTGTTGTCCCTCTTTTTTATTCCTCGACGCCTACCCCTTCGTCGACTATGTCGTGTAAGATATCTATCTGCGATTGGGGCTGCCCAGTAGGCAAATCGCAGATGGAGATTGCATTTCTTAGCAGCTGGGTGACCATGTTCACCTTCAGATGTTGCTGTGTCGCTTGAGCTAACTGGCAGCTAAGGGCAGTGTGAGCAACATACTGTCTCCAAAGTTCCTCTTAGGGAGAAACTGCTGGCGATACCAACTCTTCTTCGCTGATAGTCAGTACCCTATCTGACATGTCAGGCCTCTGAGCTGGACTTATATTTACGGCGGTGGGGGCGATATGATTAGTGTCGTATTCACCCCCAGCAATGGCTATCGCTGATACTTCGAGTATCTGCGGGACTGGAGTAGGGGAGCCACCCCTACTCTAGCATCATCGACGCTAATGTCAGCCATTGCGGGCGCTTCTTCTTCAAGGACGGTAGCTCTACCGTCCCCTGTGTCTTAGAGTCTATTGACTTTGAAGGTGGGGCTGTCGCAGCAGCACCCACCGGGCACTTGGGGGTGTGACACAGTGCCGCATGTTTGGATAAATAACTTTTTGTGCACATCCTGCATTTAAATCGGGTCCGAATGTCAATATGTTCTGATTTTACGTGTTTTGTCTCATCATTGAAGGTCATAGGTAGGATGTTTATGCTTCTTTTTAGGCATAGGGGGCATGACCTTTCTGTGTAGGGGATCAACACCTCTAGTCTAGGATTTTGGGATGTTGTGGGCACATCACCACCCCGATATTCCGAGGCTCTGGTTCGTCTGCTTCTAGCCTATACATTACAGATGCGACTCGGCTGGCTGGGTCGAACCCATGTCTTCCCCTAAGAGATAAGATACCAGGTGGTCTGTATCTCGCCCTCGGCGTTTCACACCGACCCCTTGTAGCTGCCCGCAGACAGACCCCAACCGGGTAAGCGGGGGGCTGGTTCCCTAGTTAATCCAAACCAAAAGGTAAGGCGGGTGGATGACCGTTGCCCAGTGGTCACCGCGTGGAGGTCAGGAACCTTTCGACCACAAAAACCTTAATTATAGTTACTCCCGCCGTTTACCTGCGCTTGCTTGAATTGTTTCACGTTGACATTCAAAGCACTGGACAGAAATCACATTGAGTCAAGAATTTTGATGTACTCATGTAAATTTATACGCTACCAACCTTGGTAATTCTACGCACTTATCCGACATATTTCCCTCATCATAGATTGCTTCGTACATTAGCCTTAAAACTAAAATATTCTCATATCACCTGTATTTCTGCCGCACCACAACATATACTAAGTGACATATAAATCCGAACACCCAGTTTAAATGGTTTTATTTTAATAAAAGTTGGTGAATGTAATTTATCTTACTGTAAATAACAAGTGAAAAAATTTTCAGCCTTATCAGTTGGACATTCCGGTTTTTATACTGCTTTTTTTTAATTCACTAACGCTCTAAAAATGAATATTTCAGCCGCAGTAAAGAATCAACGTTGGCGGATTTTGGTTCTTGACATCCTTTACGATCGGTTACGATGCCTAGAGTACGGAGACCTGTACGATTTCGTCAACTTAGTGAGTTTGATAGGGGCCGTATAGTGGGACTTCGGGAAGCTGGACTTTCTTTTCGGGCAATTGCAGTTAGAGTGCAAAGAAGTGTAGACACTGTGGTTAGGTGTTGTCAGGCATGGCTTCGAGACGGCCGTACGCAAAGAGCAAGGGGCACTGGACGCCGCCGTAGAACAACAGACCGTGAAGATCGCCGCCTAAGATTATTGGCCTTAAGGGACCGTTTCTCCACTACCAGGTCCATTGCAATGGCATGCGAAGTGTTTACCGACGAATGAAAAGTTTTGGCTTGTTTTCATACCGGCCACACTGGGTCCTCCCTTTAACTCGAGAACACCGACGTAATCGCCTTGAGTGGTGCAGACAACGGTCACTCTGGGATCAGGAATGGAACAGTATTGTCTTTAGTGACGAGTCTCGATTTTGTTTAGTCATGCACGATGGTCGTGCCAGGGTTAGAAGGCGACGTGGTGAAAGGAGGAATCCACAGTTTTTTATTGAAAGACATGTTCATCACACTGTTGGAGTTATGGTTTGGGGTGCTATAGCTTATGGTTCCAGGTCACCTTTAATCTTCATCAGAGGTAACATGAACGCGCAGCGTTATATCCACGAAGATCTAGAACCCCATCCTTTACCCTATCTTGACACCCTGGCAGATCCAACTTTCCAACAAGATAATGCCCGACCACTTGTTGCAAGAGTCACAATAGACTTCTTTCAACATAATGATGTCACATTGTTACCATGGCCACCAAGATCTCCCGACTTATCCCAATTGAGCACGTGTGGGATATGATGGGTAGGAGATTGCTCAATTTGCAACGTCCTCCTCAGACTCTAGAAGCACTTCGAGAGGAGTTGGTGGTTGCCTGGAATGAGATACCACAGGAGGACATTGACCACCTGATCAGAAGCATGCCTAGGCGGGTTGGAGAATGCGTAGCACATCAGGGTGCATCCACACATTATTAAAGGTCAAAGGGCTTTAAAGCAGTTAAGTACTTATACAAAATTTTATTAAAATAAAACCATTTAAACTGAGTGTTCGGATTTATATGTCACTTAGTATAGTTGCTATTGTCTGACCGCGCTATCACGTCTGACCGAGTTTAGTATCATCAGAGGCATTAATCTGCGGATTTTTATTTATCAGCCCAAGAAAATAATGAGTAATTTAAAAAAAACGATTTCAGGCTGAAGCATCTGCCATACGAATTATCAGATCGCAATTTAAAGACCATTCTTGAATTCTTTCGATAAGCTTAGTAGCAAGCCAAAATTCAATTCTTTTCCGAACCGTGAAACTTTCAGCACATCTCCAGAGCGAATTGTTCGACCTAGTAATTTGAGATTTTACGTAGAGTTAAGACTCCATAGGTTGTAGTATCGAAAATCGGTTTCAGAAGCCTATCCACTCAATTGAAAGGCTCGAGTGCCAAAATTCCGTTTATATAGGGAGATATAGACAACCCCATCTCCCTTACAAAAATAAAATATTTTGTGCATTTCCTGTTTCGGAAGGCATTCGAATTGTCAGCTCAATAAACCACTAAAACATTTAAAAAAATCACTTTTGACTTTTGATCGAAGTATTCGTCGAAAGAATTCATATCGCAATTCGCATTCTTGTCTTGGACAATTTTAGTTCGGGATAGTCATATATTATCGGCCCTAATGCTTTCCAGTGATAAGAGTACCGAGAAAATGGAAGACACTCCAACACGCTAAAATTCACATTTTTGTCAAACCCTCAAAATTTGAGCACATCTTCAAACCGAGCCGCTCGACCTTACAAAGCATCATTCCTCCGAAGGTACTCTCCAGAGACAAAAAATGTGTCCCATCTGCCAGCTCATGCCATTTTACCCTCAGACATTAGCATATATTCTCTTCATTCACGAATGAACATTCATTCAGATATCGGTCCGGTATAATTGATAAACGTCTAAAAGCTGACCCATAGATCATTCTACCATTTATCATACAACATATCCAGCGTACAATCTTAAACATAATGAGGCTACATGGTCCTTGGAATGTAAACAATAATCGCTGATTGTCCATCAGACTGTCTGTCTAGCAGAAACGCACCGTTGCGTCTTTGTCTGTTGATTCTTGATACGCTAATTGGACCAATTTGCCAAAAACCAACGGCTATTTTGGCGGTTGGTGGCCACTGAACCGTCACGCTGGTTATATACCGGCCTAAATGTTAACAGCATGAGGATGAATTGCTTTAGTGCAGTGGCGGTGCGTGGGTGTACTACAGGGAGGTTCAAAAACAATGAAGCCACAATCATGTTTGGGTCTGATGTGATGCAACATCTGTTTCAGAGATGGTATTATTGGAGGCCTAACCTGCAAATTGTATACTGTCGTTTGGAAGGAAACGGTAGTGCATAGGTGCATAATGAGGACTTGTGTGCTAATACAGTTCTAGGTGGACATCCGCTTTTCATTATTCAATCTGAAAATTACATATGCAAATTTGCTGAATTTCAGAAAACAGAGTAATAAGAAAAGAAAATCGCTGGGTGGTGAAGTGTATTAAAGCTAACAAGTGAGAAAGTATGGTACATACAGGGATATTCATAAAACATAAAAAAGTTATTACATTTCACATTAATTTTTATTTCCAATCATTTATATATACATACATATATATAATCAAAATCCGATCTACCTGAAGGTGTAAGTTGTATAAAATACAGTATATAATATAAATCTACTTCCCGCTCAAACTTGTGTTGAATATATCATTGCAGCCCACTGCTTTTTGTTTTTTGTCATTTAAATTTTATAGAAATTTATTTTACGATGTCCAGAAGAAAATACAAATCAGCAGCTAGATGTGAGGCAGTGCGAAAATGTTTTGCATTTGATGCGAAATTCCTAATTTTTCTGTGATGTGGCTTAATTACACACAACGCGTGTGCGGTGCTGATTTTTCGTAATGCGTCTAAGTTTTTGAAAATGTAAAAATCGTGATGTAAAACTCTTCAGAAAGGACAACATAAAAAACCTGTCTGCCACAGCTAATAAATATATATATATATATATATATATATTCCATTGGCAGCATATTCAGTAATAATTATCTCACATAACAGATATCACTGATTTTATAGACATGCAGACCAATACACACAATCATCCAGATGTGCATTTTGCTACTCTGCTACTTAACCTCACATCTTCTCAGAGTGGATATACTCTACAGACTATCTCAGCATTCTGCATTCAACAAAGTATGTTGGAGAACTGACTTACAGCTTGCAGCATGGTCAATGAGTGTGTTGTGTCGTTGAGTCATTCCTCCATAGATAGACGCTTTTGATGACGCTCATACCGCTCACAGCGCGCAAACACGGAATGCACTATTTGCACACTAGGAACTATCTAGGAAGCAACTGGACATTTTGTCGGTTTTATGACGTTTAATAGGTTTTTTACGTAATAGTCCTTTCGCACCCGAATTAAGTAACTTAAAAAGCGTCATCATATGGATTTTTGATAAAACATTTAAGTTTTTCCGAAAAAAAATGTCATCTTCGAACTAGCTGTCCTTCTCTTCTAAAAAAAATGAGTAAGAATGTGAAACATAAGTCTGCTCCACAGATGAGGGGTTCAAGTCCAAAGATCGAGCAAGTCGAGGAGTAAATATTTGCTCAAAATTGTGTCCACCATAAATATTTTTTTTGAATTATTCCCATAAATCACCGACAAATCCTCATAGACCACCATAAATCCTCGTAAATCACCATAAATCCTCACCTATGACCATAAATCCTCAGAGTTTTGCTGTTATTTGATGGTTCGTTGAATGCTTTTCGTTTGCATGAAATAGTAGCTTCGCCGACCAGATTTGGAGTCTCCTCGGAAACCTTCTAGATCTCTTTTTTTGTTCTGACGATATTCCGAGAAGTTGTAAAGTATCTAATGTACCAAATTATCCGATCACAATTCTTGAATGTGAATTTAAAAATCTCAACCAAGAACCATTTAGGACTGCTCTAGAGAAAGTAGAGACTTATTGTCAGGATATTGACAAGAAATTATATATATTTAATCAATTAGTTTCAGAGCTATTTGATATTTCCTAATGAAGCTTAAGCTGGGTTGTCACTGCGCGAAACTGTTTCGCGAAGATGATTCGCGAAAATGTTTCGCGGAATATGTGTCGGCGACGGGGTGAAACGTTTCGGGTTGAAAGGTGAAAACAAGGTGAGCCGCCAGTTTACCCGAGACAATGTTCCTGGTAACTCCCAGTGCAGCATTAGCATTTGCAACTATTACGGTGATTTTTTTGAGAAAGAAAAAGAAAAAAAGTAAAACAAGACGCCGATGGTGGAGCAGACAAATATTTCATCGCAGATCTCAATACGGAAATAGACTACTGAGAGACATGACAGCTGAACCTTGCGAAGATATCATCAGGAACTTTACTAGGATGACTACACAAGACTTCGAACATGTCATGTCACTGATCGAGCCCAAAATAAGAAGAATGGATACCAACATGAGAGAGGCTATAACCGTTAAGGAGAGGTTGACGCTATGCTTAAGATTTCTTGCAACAGGTGATTCCTACACGAGCCTGCAATATCTCTTCAAAATATCGAAGAGCGCAATATCAAGAATCATTCCAGAAGTTTGCGATGCCTTGATCGAATCATTTCAGGAATATGTAAAGGTAAAATAATGTGTTTTATAGTCAACGCCAAACAAAGTGGCGTGCACGTCATCACGATAAAAATTCCCCGACCTAATGCCTAGGTTTCTATCACAAACAATTGCTCTATTGCAGTTTCATATTAATGTGATATATAAATTGTAAAATGGTCATTACTCTCTTATTATGGTTAATAGTCATATAAACATTGTTATTAAAATATCACATAAGTTGCTTTCTGATAAATTTAGACGCATTATGCGAAATAAAATGTTTTGCAAACGCTCCAATCACTTATCGACATGTAAACGCACTAAACCGATTTCGCAGCGTTGACACATTGTCACCTTGAAACTTATTTAAACTGAGAACTGACATTTGTATTAATTTTGACACTGAATCAATTTGTGGCATTTCAAATCTTTATAAATCCTTTGGCCCCGCATACTGTAAATCAACAACTGTTTGTTTCAAAACAAAATTATTCATTTTACGAGTAGATAAAGGCAATTTTGGTATATAAAGATGCCCAAACAGTTAAATAGTCGGTGTAAGGAACTCATGGCCTCGTTAATGCACTACTTTGAGCAAGAAAGGGACAACAACGGGCCTTTGTTGCCTTTAAATGCTGTTCAAGAGGTAGGTTACTAATAATTATATGTAATGTATATTAATAATAGTGAAATTTTATTTCATTTTTTGTAGCGTGTTGCTGCTGCTTTAAAAATTAGTTTAAGGACAGTTAGTCGTATTTCCGAGGGTGTGAAAAGTGATGCAAATTTAGAATCGCCCAAGAAAAAGCGGAGTTATATTAAACGTGTAACCAACACAGCGACATTGGATACAAGTGCCATTCGAGAAGTGATCTATAATATGTATCACAAAAGTAAGATCTTATTATAATAACTTATCAGAAATTTGCATTAATTTGTTAACTAAATTATAATGTCATATTACCCATGGTTTCAGAAGAACAAGTTACGATACAAACTTTATGGTCTCGATTAAGAGATAGGGCATTATTTGATGGTAGTGCCACGTCTTTAAGGCGGTTGCTTAGAGATCTTGGATTTAAGTGGCTTAAGGACAATCCGCGACGAGGGCTCATGGAACTACCAAGTATAGCTTTGAAAAGGGTGGAATTTCTAAGGCAATACAATCAAGCCAAGGTTGAGGCCTTATACCAGTTTGTCTTCCTCGATGAAACATGGATATTTCAAAATGGGACCATAGGTCGCTCTTGGCAAAATGGAAACCAAAAAAGCGTGAAAGCTATTAAAACAGATGGTAAAAGGTATGTACTTTTACACAATTTGCACTATAAAATTTAAAACTAATATATTTTAGATACATTATAGTACATGCTGGAAATGAAAATGGGTTTATTGAGGGTAGTGAAGCGATATTTTCTTCGAAAACAAAATTGAGCGATTACCATGGAGAGATGAACCAGGACAATTTTTTGAAATGGTTTCAACATCAGTTATTAGAAAAATTGGAGATTCCATCTATGATTATACTGGATAACGCCCCTTATCACAGCATGATATTGAACAAAGTGCCCAACAATGCATGGACAAAAAAAATATCCAAGACTGGTTGACAAATCAAAACATACCATTTTTAAACACAATGTTTAAAACAGAGCTATCGGGTATTGTTGCTCGGTACATAATGCTTCTTAATTATATATATTTTGGTCGACAGTTTATATTTCTTTTGTTTATTCCTATTCTTAAAATAACTGCTTTTTTAGAAACAAACCACCTAAAATATACGTGATTGATGAATTGGCGGAACAACATGGGCACAAAGTTCTTCGTCTGCCTCCTTACCATTGTATATTTAACCCTATTGAGTTAATTTGGGGCATAGCAAAAGGTTACTATAACAGACATATTGGTAGAGATGGTAACAGTGAAAAAGACTGTTTGGATATGTGGAACGAGGCTCTACAAACGGTTACCCCAGACATGTGGAAAAATAGTGTTCGACATACTGAGCAAGAAATTTTTAAATGGTATGAAAGAGAACGAATTTTTGATCGACCAGACATCGAACCTTTAATAATCAACTTTGAGAGTGATGAAGATTCAGATTCAGACAGCGCTGAAGAAAGAAACTCTGACTAACTTTATTGTACAGAAAAAGCTTACACCAGTAGCTTACCTAATTTTAGAATGCATTTTTCTGTATGAATTCTGTAAAATAAATACCATGCATAAAATTTGGAGGACCCCATTTGGATTTTTATTCAGTACCTTTAAGCTATCAATTAAATATGGTAGTTTCATAGTGTCATCTGATCAATAATTGTCATACTTAATGATTATGCAAGTACAGATCTATAATTTTATTATACTATTATTTTTGTTCTCATTTGAGGTTAATATTGCTTATAAACCTAGATATGTAAATAATAAATTTTATTATTTTACAAAAAGTTTGGCAACAATGTAAATTTTTCAACACACCCACCTTGATGACGTGCACGCCACTTTGTTTGGCGTTGACTATATATGCTTTTATTTAGAACAGAAAAAGTATTTAAAAGTGAATAGTTTTTACATAGGTACTCAAAAAAACATTCAAATGTTCAATAATATGGATTCAATAGTGGTTGCTGGAACGTTATGTTCTGATGTGTCTGATGACGTGGGGAAAGTACGAGTATTTGATATTAAAGGGGGTAAATCCCTCGAAGAGTCATATGAAGTAGAAGACGACTCAGTAGACGACGTGTATGGGGTGGGTGTTCGAAAGGTAGTGCCACTGCTGTATGGTGAAGGAGTAGAGTATACTCCCATATCTGCATCAAATAAAATATTTGCGAAGGGTCTTTTGACGTGCGCCAGTGTGGTTGGATCATATTTTCGCAGTTCATTTGCCAAGTTTAAGGCGTAGGTGAAGTACGGGTCATTCGAAGAATTAGCCGATGACTGTATGATCTTTAGAGATTCATTAATCATTTGGGAGTCTACGTCTTGCTCTGCTGCCTTGCGTTTGGTAGCAGTAGTTTGCATCCTTCTGCTACCAGGAGCACGGAAAGTAGTGTTTTGTGACTCTTGCTGCTCTGTGGCAACAGATGTTGTAGCTGCAGGGCTGACTGAAGTTGTCTCTGTAGAAACTTGCACTTCCAGTTGTTCCTAAAACAAAAATTATGCTTTCAGGTACCATCTACTACAGAGGAGTGGCTTCAGATCTCCGCCGAATTTGAAAGAAAATGGCAAATTCCTCACATAATCGGAGCCATAGATGGGAAGCACGTTGTACTACAAGCACCTATCAATTCAGGAACTGAACACTACAACTATAAACATTTTTTTAGCATTGTGCTTTTTGCATTAGTCGACGCTGACTACAATTTCATTTATGCTGACGTAGGATGCCATGGCCGGATATCGGACGGTGGTGTATTTAAAAATACGACATTATACAAAAAATTAGAGGGGCGTGAATTAAAAATTCCGCAGCCAGAAGTCTTGCAAATACCGTATTCTATAGAAGTACTATATTATATATTGGGTGACAAAGCGTTTGCTTTGAATGAATATACGATGAAACCATTTGATGGTGATCCCGAGCCTCGTTCAGCAGAACTTGTATTTAATTACCGTCTTTCTAGAGCGCGTCGCGTCGTAGAGAATGCATTTGGGATATTGAGTTCAGTATTTCGGGTATTGAGGAAACCCATACTTTTGGAACCAAAAATAGCAACTAAAGTTACATTAGCAACAATATATTTACACAACTTTCTACGCAAACGTACTTCACGTGCAACATACACACCGCCTGGAAGTTTTGATACAGAAACACAAAATGGCGCAATTATAGACGGCCGTTGGCGCAATGATGGACCAACGACATCGTTGATGCCAACTCGCAACATTCCCCGAAGATCATCCAGACACCACACAAACGTCCGTCTGCATATAGTTAACCACTTTATTTGGAACGATCCTTTACCGTGGCAAGAAAACTATTAAGAATCTACTTACTTCAGAACTCTCTACTACTTCTGTATCCATTGTTTCTCTTGGGTTGTCTTTATCGGATAAAAAATCGAAATATTTGTAAGCGAACCATTTAGAGTTATATACATCCTCGATACCTGTAACAAATAATGATAATAGTAATAATAAATTAATAATAAGTTAATATCAGTCTATGGATTTGAAAACAGTAAAGAATGACTTACCGGACCCAGAGAGTCTGCTTTTGTTCTCCCTTGACCTCTCGCTCCTGTAGGAACCCATCAATGTTTTCATTTTTGATTTTAAAATATTGACAGGCTGCTGCATTTTTGCACTCATTTCCTTCCATGCGTCCTCTCTCTTCATTTTGTTATGATGAGCCTTATCTTTGGGGTCCCAAAACAATCGGTAGGTTTGATAAAGTTCAATGAGGCGTAAGCTGCTCTGTTGATCCATTTTTGGCGCGAAAACTCACGGTGCACGTGCACACTGCCCGCAACACAGAAGGCGAGGCTCTTTGATACGCGATCCAAAACCCACTGGCGCTGGCGCACGTCGAAACATACTCGCTAAACAAGTACAGACGATGCGAGGCTTGTTTCGCGAAGCAGTTTTGCGAAACAGTTTCGCGCAGTGACAACCCAGCTTTATTAGAGATGACAAATTCACTGCCAATAGAAAATCGTTAGCAATGGGAGGAATAAAAAGAGTTACGTAATAAATTGAAATTAGCAATTATTGATAATGTAAAAAAGATTCATTTTTTTATAAAAAATCAGCAATACGAAGTATAAGACCCTATGGAAGGATTTAAAAGCTCTGAGCTTTGGTAATAACACACCTAGCTCATTTATCCCAAAAGATTTAGCTCATGTTGACGAAATAAACTGGTTTTTTACGTCTTTATCTAGTGCAGGTATAGAGCCTGATGCTGACACATTTTCTTTTTATAGAAATAATGTCAAACCTAATGTTCTCCTCTTTGATTTCGTTCTGGCGTCCGCAGCTCAGAGGAAATATATTTTGTATAGCTACAAAGCCAAATCATTTGCTGCTAATTTGATAAATGTCGAAATACTATTGTATTGCTACCCCAAAATTATACCTTTTATTACAGATATCATTAATGAATGTAGGTATATTGCGCCTCTATTTTCCTCTTTGCTGGAAGCACGCCTTGATTTGCCTTTGACTAAAGTTGGTCAGCCGTCTGAGCTCAAAGATTTGCCTAATATTGGTATATTGCCAATATTGTCTAAATTGCTTGAATCAATAATGGATGTTTAAATAAGATAACACCTAAGAACGAACAACCTCATCATATAAACGCAATCAGGTTTCCGTCCAGCGCATAGCTGTGCAACAGCATTGCTGGGAGTGGTGGATGATGTATTGTACAAAGCTGACAAAGGCAACCTGACTGCCTTGGTGCTCTTAGATTCCACGAAGGCATGTGACAGAATACATTTACGGATTTTCAGCCTCTACAGAGTCTCTAATGTGCATCTACTTCAGAGGTCTTCAACAGCAGGTAGTGCTATAAATCACCATGGGTGTTGCAGTCCATTATGTTCTCGTTAATGTTCATTGCTTACACCTCTAATCTATGATATAGTCTACACTCCTGCAAAGCTTATTTTTATGCCGATGATACACTTATCATTTCCTACAGCTCAAACATTGGCTGCTGTTAAGTTGATAGATAAAGACCTTGAACCTCTAACTAAAGCTTGTCGTAACATATGTTTAGACTTGAGTCCGATTGAAAGTAAAATCGTTATTTGGGCCGAAGAAATGCGGAGCACACTGAGAACCTCTGGCGAAAATAAATCTCGGCCACACTACTTCAGAGATAGGCTCGATAGCGCGTAATTTAGACTTATACCTGGAGTTGAAGCATAAGTTTTGCGGAACATGTCATGAAGTGCTCTAGAAAGGAGAATTGCATTTTATGGACAAAAATCTTATATCAACCAAAAAACTAAATTATGTGATTCTCTCGTTCTATCGCATTTAAACTTCACTGATGTCGTCTGTGACAAATGCTTAACTAATTTTATCTACAATAAAATACAACGTGTTCAAAATTCGTGTCTCGGACATATTTTTGCATACTACATAGCATATTGTAGGAACAATACATAAACTACCATCCTACTTACAGAAAAAGTCAATCTACGTTACTACGCTCACAACGGTAATACCCGTAGTAGAACTAAACTAATACCACCTCTTTATTCTACCACCTCATTCGAAAGGTTCTTTTCTAATAGTCATATTATATGTGCAAACTTAGTCTTGAATCATCTTTATGATTTTTTCTATCTATCCAACAAAATATTAGATTGAATGAAAAAATAATATCAAGATTGCACATATAATTTGGGTCTCTGCGAATGTCAATTCCAGTCTACCAATGCCTTAACAAAACACGTTACAACTTGCTTGTATATTAATTTGACAGAAAATGTACACTTCTGAAAACATCTAGAGTCTTCTAGACAAAGTCTAATGTCTAAGGGCAGCCCACACATTAAATCCATATCTAGCTGGGGTTGTCCTTCCTATAATACTGCCTAAGTCCATGTTTCTTACAAACAAATTAGTTGAAAATTGATGTTCAAAAGTTCTGAGGAAAGTGCCAGTTCATCTTAGTCAAACTGCAGTTGTTCTATTACTGGAGGTAAAACTTCGGAAACATATCCATATCTTCCTGCTTTACTACCAGTAAGTTTCTGATACGCTGGAACCGTAGTTGACCTTAACCTGAATATCTGTGGGTCATTCGATTCTAACGAATACGTTTGACCATGTTCTGGAAGAAGTATATCGTTTGGTTTCGTGCTAGCCTTTTACCTGATGGGCACGAAATCCTCTCTCAAGTACCTATAATTTGGATTATCCTGTATACGTAACCTTGCGAAGCTGCATGGTTACGTATATTTACAAAATTATTTGGGTGAACGGCTGACCATGAACTACATCCTGTCACACATCTTCCACTGGCTCCTGGGATAAACTCACAAATGGTCTAGTATGAAGCTTTCTCGGACCTCTGGCCTTCAACAAATTAGAATAAGTAACACATTCTTGAGACTTTGCCATTCCTAGCATTCTATAAGCTGAAGAGCATCTTGCCCTAAGGCCTAAATGTGAGTTGTCATAATATGTAGCCGTAACTGGCAAGGCTATCCCAGCATGCACGTTCAAATTGGCAGCGATCTGTCGAGGACTCCCTTCATCATTTGTGAACGTGTTTTGTTCAAGTTTTTTTATCAGTGGTTAGTGTAGATGTTGAGGAATAGTCCACTGCTATGTTCTTAAGGAGTTTGGTGATATAATACTGCAAGAAATCATCTATAGAATTTGCTAATGATGATCTAGTAACAGAAGAGCTGCTAGATTATGATCTGCGTCTATATTCAGAATATCCAGCTTCCCATCAATCCTTCCTACAATACTACCTTTGTCCAAGATTTTTTTCCAAACTAATTATTTCAAATTTATGTTAGGAAATTCTAAGGGTAGTACCGGTTCATTGACTGATTAGTCTACAGACTAAACCTTGCAAACCTGCAAGATCCGTACGAAGTGTAATTTAGAAAATTATTTGGGTAAACTGACAATCTTCCGTGTTATTGAACATTACTTTCTGAAATATGGTCCTCGGCTGTATCAGACCATGAACTACATCCTGCCCAAATATCTGCCAATACCTCCTGGAATAAATTTACAAATTGTCTAGAATGGAAGATTCTTGGACACCTATCCTTCAACAAATTAGAATAAGGTAAACCTGCTTGAGCCGTTGCCATTAGTAGCATTCTATAAACTGAAGAACACCTTGTCCCAAAGCCCAAATGTGTGATACAGTTATCTAATACGTAGCTGCAAGTAGCAAGGCTATCTCAGCATGAACATTCAAGTGTACAGCGATCTGTCTAGGATTCCCTTCATTATTTGTGAACGTGTTTTGTTCAAGACTTTCATCAATGGTTCGTGAAGCGATGAGAAATAGCCCGCTGCTTCCTGCGTTCTCAAGAAGGTGGACGTTCTTATATTGCAAGCATCATCATCTATAGAGCTTGCTAATGATGATCTACTAACAGAAGAGCTGCTAGAATATGATTTGCGTCTGAATTCAGGATAACTCGATTTTTGGTTGATGGCCCGCTGCAGAAGTTTTGAAGAAGGTGTAAATAGCCTCCCTCTCCAGTCTAATTTTGCTGTTTGCTAGACTCGACCTTCTTCTACTTCGAAGTAAAATATAATTAATATACAGGAATAGGTCCAAATACCGTTGTATGCAAGATTAAATTGCATGAAAAAGTAATAGCAAGTTTGCACATATAATAAGGGTCTGTTCAATGTCAATTGCAGTCTACCAAATACTCTTGAACTGAAACAAAACACGTTACACTAGGCCTGTATCTTACTTTGGAACTTATTCAGTAAACAGAAACTTTTTAAAGCATTCAAAGCCTTCTAGACAGATGTCGAATGTCTGTTAGCACCCCACGTAGCAAATCTATAACTAGCTGGGATTGTAGGACACTAAGAAATATTTTCGAAGTCCAGCTTCCCAACAGTCCTTCCTGTAATACTACCTATGACCAAGTTTTCTTCCAAACAAATTGCTTGCAAATTGATCTGAGGAAATTCTAAGGGTGGTGAAGATCCATTTGATTTAAATTGCAGTTGTTTCATTACTGGAGGTAAAACTTCATATAAGTACCCATGTCTTCCTGCATTATTGCCAGCAAGTGGTTGATACGTTGGATCTTGATCTGAATGATCGAGTGTCATTTGGGTCTAATGTATACATTTGACGAAGTGATCTAGAACCATATTAAAGCTGTACAAAGGTTTGGTGCTAGGCTCTTAGCCTGATTGGTACGAAATCCTCTGTCCAGTGCTTATAATCCGGAATATCTTGTATACGCAACCTTCAAATTCAAATTCAAATTCTTTTATTATCCCAAGAGATATTACAAAGTATGTATAGGATTCGTCGGACATTGCAGATGATTTATCAAATAATGTTTGTACCCATTTATAGACAATGGCTTTTTGCTTTCTGGAATTGAGTTGTACAGTGTAAGTGCGTTAAATGTGAGAGATCGGTTAAATAAAGCCGTCCTGTGGTGTGGCATGATGAATAAATGCGGAGATCTGATAACTCTAGTGGATGAAATTATATTAAGCGAAGTTTATTTCTTAAATATAATGGCTTTTTGTTATTTTCAATTTTATGTACAAGAGGAATGATGAGAAATGCTCCACTGCTGTGTATTTAAGGAGTTTGGCGATCTAATACTGCGAGCACCATCATCTATAGATTTTGTTAATGATGAACTACTAACAGAAGGGCTGATAAATTATGATCTGCGTCTATATTCAGAATAGCTTAATTCTTGGCTGATTACTTTCTGCAAGGAAGCGGATTTAGCTGCGAATTGTTTCCCTCTCCAGCTGCCTGGTACGTCTGAAATCTTGTAGGTGGTAGAGCTTGCTATTGGTGATGATTAGCACTGGTTTGAGCTGGATCTTCATTTGTATGTTCTATGCCGTTGTCGCGACACTTGAACTCACATAGAATTTGCCTCTTGCTTCTCCTGTTTGATAGACTTGAGCTTCTTCTACTTCAAAGTAAAATATAATTCATGTACTAGAATAATTTTAAATACCATTGTACGTATGATAAAATTGTATGAAAGAATTATAGCAAATTCGCACATACAATCTGGGTCTGGGTCAATGTCAATGCCAGTCTACCAATGCTGAAAAAAAAACGTCACAACTTTCTGTATCTTACCTTAGAAATTGTTCATTAAATAGCCACTTTTTAAAGCATTGAGAGCCTTCTAGCAAGATGTCTAATATCTAATGGCAGGCCACATACCAAATCTATAACTAGCTGGGTTTGCGGGTACTAAGAAATATTTCCAGCTTCTCATTAGTATGTCCAAGTGTTCTTCCAAACAAATTGGTTGCAAATTGAGGTTAGTAAGTTCTAAGGGTACTACCATGAATCAAATTAGTTATCCTGTATACCCAATCTTGCAAATTTGCATGATCCATACGCAGGGTAATTCACAAAATTATTTGGATAAACAGATAACCTTCCGTGTTGCTGAACATCACTTTCTGAAATACCGTCCTCAGGACTATCAGCCTGCCCCCAATTCTGCCAATCGCTCCTGGGATAGATATACGAATCGCCTAGGATGAGAGGTTCTCGGATCTCTATCCTTCAACAAATTTGAATAAGGGACACCTCCTTGAGCCCTTGCCATCTGTATCGTTCTATAAGCTGAAGAATATCTTGTCCCAAAGCCCAAATGGGTGTTACAGTTATCATAATACGTAGCCGTAGCTGGCAAGGCTACCTCAGCGTGTACACTTAAATTTGCAGCGATCTGTGGAAGATTCTCTTCATTATTTGTGAACGGATGTTATTCAAGTTTTCCATCCATGGTTGGTGTATATGATGAGAAATAATCCGCTGCTATCTGTGTTATAGAGGAGCTTGGTGATTTAATATTGTAGGCACCATTATCTATAAAGCTTGCTAACGATTATCTACATACAGAAGAGCTGCTAGAATATGAGATGCGTCTGCATTCAGGTTAGCTCGACTCTTGGTTGACTACCCGCTGCAGGAGTTTTGAAGGAGGTATTAAATAGCTTCCCTCTCCAGCTGGATGGTATGTCTGAAATCTTGCAGGTGGTAGAGCTTGTTGCTGAAGATTATTAACACTGGCTTGAGCGGGATCTTCATTGTTATATTCCATGCCGTCGTCGCGACACTTGTACTAGCATACAACTTGCCTCTTGCTCCTCCTGTTTGCTAGTCTCGAGCTTCTTCTTCCTTAGAGTAAAATATAATTAATATGTAGACATAATTCGAAATACCATTGTAAGAATTGCATGCGAAAATAATAGCAATTTTGCACATACAATCTGGATCTGGGTCAATGTCAATACCAACTACCAATGCTTTCGAACAAAAACAAAACACGTTACAGCTTCCTGTATCTCACTGTGAAACTAGTTTAGTAAAAAGATGCTTGTTAAAGCATTCAGAGCCTTTTACACAGATGCTTAATGCCAGCCTACATACAAAATCTATAACTAGCTGGAGTTGAGGCACTAAGAAATATTTGCAAAGTCCAGCTTCCCATCAATCCTTCCTATAATACTATCTATGTCCACGTTTTCTTCCAAACATATTGGTTGCAAATTGATGTTAGAAAGGGTAGTACCAGTTCATTTGATTCGTTATCCTGCATGTTCAACCTTCCAATCATGCATGATGCATACACAGGGTAATTCAACGAGTTAGTTGGGTAAACAGATCTTTCGTGATATTGAATATTAGTTTCTGAAATATGGGTCCTCGGGTCTATCAGCCAATTAACTTCATCCTGCCCCCATATTTGCCAATGGCTCTGGAATTTATTTACAAATGGTCTAGTATGAAAGATTCTTAGATCTCTATCCTCCAAAAAATTAGAATAAGAAACACCACCTTGAGCCGTTGCCATTGGTAGCATCCTATAAGCTTAACACCCAAACGCGTGTTTGGTGTTAACATAATATGTACCCGTAGCTGGAAAGACTATCTGAGCATGCCGCTTCAAATTTGCAGCGATCGTCGAGGATTCCCTTCTTTATTTTTTTCCAAGTTTTTTATCAAGGGTTGGTGTAAATGTTGTCTTCATTCCTAAGCAATCTAGTATTGCAAGAACGATAGTCTATAGAGCTTGCTAATGATGATCTACTAACAGGAGTGCTGCTAGAATATAATCTGCGTCTGAATTCAGAGTAGATCGACTATGGGTTTATTTTCCACTTCAGATGTTTTAAAGGAGGCGGATTTAGATGCGACTAACTTTCCTTTCCAGCTGGGGTAGTCCGGTTCATTTGATCCATTATTCCTGATACTCAACCTTGCAAACCTGCATGACCTATTGGGTAAACAGATGATCTTCCATGTTGTTGAAACATTGTCCTCGGATCTATCAAACCATGAACTGCATCCTGCCTCCATATCTGCCAATGGGTCCTGGAATGAATATACAAATGGTCTAGGATGAAACATTCTTGGATCTTTATACTCCAACAAATTAGAGTACCACCTCATTGAGCCTTTTTCCACTCCTATAAGCTAAAGAACATCTTTTCCCAAAGCCCAAATGCGTGTTAGAATTTACATAATACATACCCGCAACTGGCAATACTATATCTGCCCTTTCAAATTTGCAGCGATCTGTCGAGGATTTCCTCCACTATTTTTAGACGTGTTTTGTTCAAGTTTTTCATGATTGATGTATTAAATGTTAAGAAATAGTCCGCTGCTGTCTGTGTTCTTAAGGATCTTGGCGATCTAATATTGAAACACGATCATCTATAGTGCTTTCTAATGATGATTTACTAACAGAAGAACTGATTGAATATGATCTGCGTCTGTATTCAGAATAGCTCGACTCTTTGTTGATTTCCCGCTGTAGAAGTTTTAAAGGAGGCGGATTAAGTTAACTAACATTTTTATGTTCTATGCGACACTTGTACCAATGCTTTCGAACTATAGTAAGAGAACTTTCTGTGTTCTACTTTGAAACTCGTTCAGTAAATAGACACTTCTTAAAGTATTTATAGCCTTCTAGTCAGATGCCTAATGTCTAATGGCAGCCAACATACCAAATCTATAACTAGCTGGAGTTGTGGTTACTAATAAATGTATTCGAAGTCCAGCTTCCCATCAATCCTTCCTATAATACTACATATGATCAAGTTTTCCTCAAAACAAATTGGTTGCAAATTGATGTTTGAAAATTCTAAGGGTAGTACCGGTTCTTTTGGTTATTATCCTGTATACTCAGCCTTGCAAACGCAGCATAATTCACAAAATTTATTAGACTATGAGCTACATCCTAAGCCTATATCTGCTCATGGCTCCTGGGATGAAAAAATCTCGAAAGTCTATCCTTCAACAAATTAGAATAAGGAACACCTCCTTGAGCCCTTGTCATTGGTAGCTTTCTATAAGCTGAAGAACATCTTGTCCCAAAGCCCAAATGTGAGTTGGTATAATATGTAGCAATGACTGACGAGAGCATCTCAGCATGCCCCTGGAAATTTGCAGCGACCTGTCGAGGATTCCCTTCATTATTTGTGAACGTGTTTCGTTCAAGTTATTCATCAATGCTTCGTGTAAGTGATGACAAATAGCCCGCTGCTGCCTGTTTTCAAGGAGCTGGACCCTCTTATACTGCAAGCTTGTTAATGATGATATACTAACAGAAGAGCTGCTAGAATATGATCTGCGAATTCAAAATATCTCGACTCTTGCACTGTACTGGCATACAACCTGTCTCTTGCTCCTTCTGTTAGCTAGACTCGAGCTTCTTTTACATTAAAGTAAAATATAATTAATCTACAGGCATAATTCCAAATACTGATGTATGTATGATTAAATTAATAATATAATTTTCACATATAATCTGGGTCTGGGTCAGTGTCAATGTCAGTCTATCAATCCTTCCTATAATACTACCTTTGTCCAGTTTTCCTCCAAAATAAATGGGTTGCAAATTTATGTTTGGATATTCTGAGGGTAGTGCTGGTTTATTTGATTCAAACTGCCGTTGTTGTACCACTTCAGATAGGTATTCATGTCTTTCTGCATTACTTCCAGTAAGTTGCTGATACGATGGATCTGTATCTGACCTTGTTCTGAATGACTGTATGTCATTTGGGTCTAACGTATACGTTTAACGAAGCGATCTAGAACCATATCAAAACTGCACGGTGGTTGCATGAGGTATATCTTTTGGTTTGGTGCAAGCTATTTGCCTGATAGGGACCAAATCCTAACTCAAGTGCCCATAATTGTCCTGTACACGCAACCTCCTTGGAAACCTGCATGATCCATACGCCAGGTGATTTATAAAATTATTTGGATGAACAGCTGATCTTCCATGTTGTTGAACATGAGTTGCTGGAATATGGCCCATGAGTCTATCAGACCATGAACTACATCCTGCCCCACATCGGCCAATGACTCCTGGGATAAAATCATAAATAGTCTAGGATGAAATATTCGCGTATCTCTCTCCCTCGACAAATTAGAATAAGGAGAACACTTCTTTGAGCCTTGAGCACAAATGTGAGCCGTCATAATAGTATGTACCGGTAATTGGCAATTCTATCCTAGCATGCCCATTCAAACTTGCAGCGATCTGTCAAGTACTTCCGTCATCATTTGTGAACGTATTTTGCCCAAAGTTTTCATCAAAGCTTGGTGTAAATGATGAGTAATAGTCTGCCGCTGTCTGTGTTCTTAAGGAGTTGGGCGATCTAATATTGTAAGCACCACCATTTATAAGAGCTTACTAATGATGATCTACTAACATAATGGCTGCTAGAATATGATCTGCGCCTGTATTCAGAATATCTCGATTCTTGGATGGATTACCCGCTACAGAAGTGTTGAAGGAGGCATATATATTTATAGTCAACGCCAAACAAAGTGGCGTGCACGTCATCAAGGTGGGTGTGTTGAAAAATTTACATTGTTGCCAAACTTTTTGTAAAATAATAAAATTTATTATTTACATATCTAGGTTTATAAGCAATATTAACCCCAAATGAGAACAAAAATAATAGTATGATAAAATTATAGATCTGTACTTGCATAATCATTAAGTATGACAATTATTGATCAGATGACACTATGAAACTACCATATTTAATTGATAGCTTAAAGGTACTGAATAAAAATCCAAATGGGGTCCTCCAAATTTTATGCATGGTATTTATTTTACAGAATTCATACAGAAAAATGCATTCTAAAATTAGGTAAGCTACTGGTGTAAGCTTTTTCTGTACAATAAAGTTAGTCGGAGTTTCTTTCTTCAGCGCTGTCTGAATCTGAATCTTCATCACTCTCAAAGTTGATTATTAAAGGTTCGATGTCTGGTCGATCAAAAATTCGTTCTCTTTCATACCATTTAAAAATTTCTTGCTCAGTATGTCGAACACTATTTTTCCACATGTCTGGGGTAACCGTTTGTAGAGCCTCGTTCCACATATCCAAACAGTCTTTTTCACTGTTACCATCTCTACCAATATGTCTGTTATAGTAACCTTTTGCTATGCCCCAAATTAACTCAATAGGGTTAAATATACAATGGTAAGGAGGCAGACGAAGAACTTTGTGCCCATGTTGTTCCGCCAATTCATCAATCACGTATATTTTAGGTGGTTTGTTTCTAAAAAAGCAGTTATTTTAAGAATAGGAATAAACAAAAGAAATATAAACTGTCGACCAAAATATATATAATTAAGAAGCATTATGTACCGAGCAACAATACTCAATAGCTCTGTTTTAAACATTGTGTTTAAAAATGGTATGTTTTGATTTATCAACCAGTCTTGGATATTTTTTTTTGTCCATGCATTGTTGGGCACTTTGTTCAATATCATGCTGTGATAAGGGGCGTTATCCAGTATAATCATAGATGGACTCTCCAATTTTTCTAATAACTGATGTTGAAACCATTTCAAAAAATTGTCCTGGTTCATCTCTCCATGGTAATCGCTCAATTTTGTTTTCGAAGAAAATATCGCGTTACTACCCTCAATAAACCCATTTTCATTTCCAGCATGTAATATAACGTATCTAAAATATATTAGTTTTAAATTTTATAGTGCAAATTGTGTAAAAGTACATACCTTTTACCATCTGTTTTAATAGCTTTCACGCTTTTTTGGTTTCCATTTTGCCAAGAGCGACCTATGGTCCCATTTTGAAATATCCAAGTTTCATCGAGGAAGACAAACTGGTATAAGGCCTCAACCTTGGCTTGATTGTATTGCCTTAGAAATTCCACCCTTTTCAAAGCTATACTTGGTAGTTCCATGAGCCCTCGTCGCGGATTGTCCTTAAGCCACTTAAATCCAAGATCTCTAAGCAACCGCCTTAAAGACGTGGCACTACCATCAAATAATGCCCTATCTCTTAATCGAGACCATAAAGTTTGTATCGTAACTTGTTCTTCTGAAACCATGTGTAATATGACATTATAATTTAGTTAACAAATTAATGCAAATTTCTGATAAGTTATTATAATAAGATCTTACTTTTGTGATACATATTATAGATCACTTCTCGAATGGCACTTGTATCCAATGTCGCTGTGTTGGTTACACGTTTAATATAACTCCGCTTTTTCTTGGGCGAATCTAAATTTGCATCACTTTTCACACCCTCGGAAATACGACTAACTGTCCTTAAACTAATTTTTAAAGCAGCAGCAACACGCTACAAAAAATGAAATAAAATTTCACTATTATTAATATACATTACATATAATTATTAGTAACCTACCTCTTGAACAGCATTTAAAGGCAACAAAGGCCCGTTGCTGTCTCTTTCTTGCTCAAAGTAGTGCATTAACGAGGCCACGAGTTCCTTACACCGACTATTTAACTGTTTGGGCATCTTTATATACCAAAATTGTCTTTATCTACTCGTAAAATGAATAATTTTGTTTTGAAACAAACAGTTGTTGATTTACAGTATGCGGGGCCAAAGGATTTATAAAGATTTGAAATGCCACAAATTGATTCAGTGTCAAAATTAATACAAATGTCAGTTCCCAGTTTAAATAAGTTTCAAGGTGACAATGTGTCAACGCTGCGAAATCGGTTTAGTGCGTTTACATGTCGATAAGTGATTGGAGCGTTTGCAAAACAATTTATTTCGCATAATGCGTCTAAATTTATCAGAAAGCAACTTATGTGATATTTTAATAACAATGTTTATATGACTATTAACCATAATAAGAGAGTAATGACCATTTTACAATTTATATATCACATTAATATGAAACTGCAATAGAGCAATTGTTTGTGATAGAAACCTAGGCATTAGGTCGGGGAATTTTTATCGTGATGACGTGCACGCCACTTTGTTTGGCGTTGACTATAGCAGCGAATAGTTTTCCACTCCAGCTGGCTGGTACGTCTGAAATCTTGCAGGTGGTAGGGCTTGCTGCTGCTGATGATTAGCACTGACGTGAGCAGAATCTTCATTTATATGTTCTATGCTGCTGTCGCGACACTTGTAGTCGTCTACAACTTGCCTCTAGCTCTTCCTGTCTTCTACCTTAAAGTGGGATATAATTGATATAGTTCCAAATGCCGTTGTATGCCAAGGATTAAAAGAATTTTCATCAAGACCGATTGCCAATCTTCTCAAACAGGTAGCAATCTTTAGGCCCTCAGTACACATGAGTTGTTTACTACCCATTGTACAGATTAACTTTGTTACTATTGGAGAGTATAGAAGGTTTTAATGGCATTTGGAAAGATATTACGATTATATAGTACTCCGTTTCCATTTAGGTACATCACAAACAAAATACTTGCCTTAAGGAGTAACACACGTACTGTGTAAAATGAATAAGTGAATGAAACAAATATCTACATATATCTATTTATTTTTTCTCCTAAAGGTCTTAGAAGTCATATTGAAACTAGCTTCAACATAAGATCAAACGGCAGTGTTATTCAAATTCACAAACCACCAAAAAAATTAGGGGCATTCTTTGATGAGAACTTACCTGTAAGTTGAATAAAAGTGTATCTAACAGAGATCTTTGGAGAAAAGCTAGAATTGTTGAGATATTTTAAGTTGATAAAAAGCATGGAACTGGTGCGGGTTTCACTTGGAAAGAGGAATTACTCATTTCTTTAAAACCCCCTTTTGTCCAGTATAAGACTTACTACCCTATTACATTATGAAATTATGAAACAGATGATATCTTGTTCTAACTTATCTCACCATAAATGAATTTATTTGGGTATTTAAAAGACCCACATGTACGTCTCCATGATATTATAACATAACCTACACTACGCAAGAAAATCTTTCAGATAATGGAAAACATTTTCTTCTTTATAATTATAATTTATAATTATATTTGGCCAAAGCATTGAAAAATTGTTATTCTGGAATTAAGCCAACATACTTCCGATATTGAAATCGGGAAAATCCGCATTATCCTATAGACCTATATCTCTTCTCTTAGGCATATTTAAGACATCGAGCGATTGATAAAATATAGACTAGAATGGTTTTTAATCGAAATCAAATCTTTAGAGAAGGCCAATATGGACAAAAGTTTGGGCTTGGTGCTTTGGATGCAGTATCTGCCTTAGTGACTGATATACAGTTGAATTTCTCATACAATAGTTGGGAACAACATTTTTAGACATTGAGCAGCAAAGCAGAGGCAGCAAGCAATATTGTGCATCTATTCTCTGAAAGGGTAGCTTTTCCACGATCTCACAACAATATTCTTTTGGGACTGTAGAATTTTGCAGAGGGCGGTGTAGAGTCCCTTGCTTTTCAACATATATATATAGGTGAAAAATTAAAGCTTCCGCCTTTTGTTGGGTACTTCGACAAAATTTGAGCAAAGAGGACTCTTTATACTTTTTTAATTCTCTCTAGCTTTCAATGGACTTTGCCATCATCATCAGGAGCTGCAATTACAATGATACCAGTAGCAACAATAGTGTAAAATGAATTTAAATTGACTCAACTTACAGTAGTATGTGAGGATGTTGCTAATTGTTGTTTACGTATAGGATGAGGGAAACGTCCAGTAACATGGTGAGAGCTGGATAGATGGTACAATGGTCAAAATTATATAAAATATGACAAGAATAAGTTAAAAACAGATTAAAAATTATTTAAAAACATTAAAGCATTACATCGTGAAGCCACTTGATGATTGCACAAAATGGTGGTCATGGAATAATGAGTGAGATGAACCCTTTGATAGAAGGCCGAAGGTTTTCAATGTCTGTGTAGAAGGATGGAACGAATTGTGGGTTTACACTATTGTTGCTACTGTTATCATTGTAATTGCAGCTCCTGATGATGATGGCAAAGTCCATTGAAAGCTAGAGAGAATTAAAAAAGTATAAAGAGTCCTCTTTGCTTAAATTTTGTCGAAGTACCCAACAAAAGGCGGAAGCTTTAATTTTTCACCTAACTGGTCTAGACGACAATGACCACGTCTCAAGTTATATATATATATATATATTATATATATTCCGCCTTTTGTTGGGTACTTCGACAAAATTTAAGCAAAGAGGACTCTTTATACTTTTTTTAATTCTCTCTAGCTTTCAATGGACTTTGCCATCATCATCAGGAGCTGCAATTACAATGATAACAGTAGCAACAAAAGTGTAAAATGAATTTAAATTGAATCAACTTACAGTAGTATGTGAGGATGTTGCTAATTGTTGTTTTCGTATAGGATGAGGGAAACGTCCAGTAACATGGTGAGAGCTGGATACATGGTACAATGGTTAAAATTATATAAAATATGACAAGACAAGTTAAAGACAGATTAAAAATTATTTAGAAAACATTAGAGCACTACGTCGTGCAATCATCAAGTGGCTTCAGCAGAGCAAGTCTTGATATATATATCTACCATTTTATAAGGCTTAAGTTTTGTCCATTCTAGATTATGGCTGTTTTTTATATGGGTCAGGGAGTTATTCGTTACTTAGCTGGACGTCATGCAGAACAAATCACCAAGACTTTGTTCGGGTGCTATATCGTCTACTTCAATATGTCCTTTGCATGTGGAAGTTGGAATTCCGCAATTGAATCTAAGAATCACCACTTGAATTTAAGTTCCACGTTCTGGAAACACCTTGTACCACTGACAAGTGAGAATACCTAGATAATAATTATCCAAATCGATAGATTGGCAGAGGCGGACCACAGCCATGGCCGCCTAGATCGCCTGACATGAATCCTTTCGTTTTATTTTTATTGGGAAATTTGAAATCATTAGTATACAAGCCTCCTGTTCAAAGCTTGGACGACCTAAGAGTCAGAATTGTCGAGTCATGTCTGACTATACAAAATACTCCGGGTATTTTCAGGAGAGCTCAATGTGTAACAGACTAGACTCCTGTATTGAAGCCAAAGGTGGCCGCCTGAACATTTATTGTAAAAAAAACTATTCGATATTTTCTATTGTTGTGGTTCTATTCGAATGTTCCTGTTCAAAACTATTGACCTTTCCAAAAATCCAGGATAATACTATTTACATCAACGTTCATATTAAGTCTTAGAAACATGCAAAACATGCAAAATTTATCAACGGTTATACCAACTGCCCAATAAACACGTCTCATTATTCATAGAAATATTTGGAACATTACTCGTATTTTTTTAGTGATAGTGCTCTAGCTCGAAAAGAAAGCCGTTACGGACCCATGTTTATATGAACATTTAGACTTCAAACTGACCAAGGATTCGATGGTTAAAGTTTGTCTACATACTTTATCAACACCCTGTATATTTAGGGTAAACCAAACTTGTTCGACAGCTTGAATTCAATGTGTAGGATAGAGAACCGCGAGAAGTGTGTATCGACATATATTAGAAAGATATAGAAGAGCGAAGGTCATCAACACATTGCCTAGAAACAGTGACGAAAAAGATCGTGCAACCTACCGCGTTACCAATAAGTTACACCAGAAAATATTTGCATAGGTTTCTACAATCGGTTAGGTTACAGTCAAACTCAAGAACGACGTCTGTTCGAATATTTAATTTGACATTTTGTTTTCATTTTGATTAGAATTATTTATTTTATTTATTATCCTTGATTTCCACTGATTGTAATAAAATCAGCACATTCTGAGTTATTGTTACATTTTACGATAGCGAGCGATCAGAAAATGTAACAAATACCATTACGCAATACAAATTATCACTGCCTGCATGTATGCAGGTGAAGACTATTTGGAGGCATGACCATACTCCCCAATGAGCGCTATATAGGCACTGACCAAAACTGCTAATCTATGATCATGGAGGTGGAAACCTTGCATTGGAATACACGAAATGAAGTGTTGCCAAGCGAACCACTGATGCAATGCTGCAGAGTTCGTGGCGAACCTGACTTTTCACGTCGACCTGACATGGAATCGATTCTAAGCAGATTCGCCACAATTCATAATTTCAAAATATGCACGCTCAAAGTAAAACCATTATTTGAGCGTAGAGAATATACTAACACATGTTTTCAACATGAATCTTAGTTCAAGGAACTGGTGTAACGTATTGACAACGCAACAGATTGCCGCGTCATATTGCACTCAAGCCGTCAGACAAATTTGGTTGTCAGTGAATATACAAAAATTATACTACTGAAAGTATTTTGCTACGGTAAGTACAACGAATTAATATCTTATCGTTATTTTTTTAATTACATTCGCATTTGGTTTTGTTGCTCTAGTACAGGAGTAAGTACGTTTACTATAACGGTTTGGGTTGGCCCTCAGTAAAGATACGAAAAAAATGTTCAGGCAATAGAATATTTAAAATCCTTTGGAACCGTTTACAGACACTGCGTTTGTAACAAATATAATGCAAGTATTCAGTTATTGAATGTTCGAGCTCAAGCTATTTGGTTCTATTCTGTTAGTAGATATTGAAGAAAGCACCAAACAATATTGATTTCTCAGGATCCTTAGAGGGATCGCGTACCGTAACGGCTAATTCTTCATCATTTAAAAACAAATCTGATGCAACGTATGAGCAAAAATCAAATATGTTTTCAGACAATGGATAAAATACTCCAAGGTATGTTTTAGTTCAGCATCTGTATGCTTGAAGCATATTTACAGTAAATATGATGGCCGCATGCAGTGAATCTGATAACAGATTTTAACCAAACCTACAAAATGTGAGCAGACGTCAAACATATTTTCAAAACATATCAAACTGTTGAGAAAGCAAGAGCCCAGCAATTTTGAATACAGTGTTAGATAGAAAGCTGTATAGATGAAGTAGCTTCCAGTATTCGTTCGGTAGAACCTCAACAGAGAACGCCTACTGTAGCAAGGTACCTCGCATCATATCAAAACCCAAAAAGAGACCTTCATTGGATGCTGCAATCTTGAAATGCCACGAACTCACTCTAAACATTTATCCAAGGAGTCTCAGTTGGAGATATGGTAGCTAGGTGGAGCCGCTGCATCGTCCAATAGACACCAGGACGAGATTTTTGAAAATGATTTTCAACGACATCAGCATGGAGACATCCCACAGCAGCACATCTATATACCCAAATAACTTTGCTCTTACTTGGTGAAACTTTATCATCATGTGGTTCAATTTTACAATTTAGTGTACAAGTTTCACGGTAAATACAAGAGAAGTCTCATCGCTGTATTCCAAAAGCATTGCCAGACTGATACTAAGTAGTTACCCAGATGATATTATGTTCAAACTGGCATGAATTATTTTTATTATCTTTTCTATCTACTCAAAAAGGAGAGAGATTGAATTGCGTGAAAAAATAATAGCAGTTTTGTCCGTATAATCTGTGCCTGGGTCAATGTCAGTGCACGTTACAACTTCAGGATCTGCCTTCTAGACAGATCTCTAATGTCTAATGGCAGTCCACATACCAAATCAATAGCTAGCTGAGATTGTGGGCACTAAGAACCATTTCCAAAGTCCAGCTTCCCATCAATCTTTCCTATAATACTAGAACCTATATCCAAATTTTCTTCCAAACAAATGGGCTACAAATTGATGTCAGAAAATTCTAAGGGTAGTACCGGTTTATGTGATTCAATATCGTGGAACCTTTCAAACCTGCGTGAGCCATTCGCAGGGTAATTCACAAAATAATCTGGGTAAACAGATGATCTTACGAGTTGTTGAACATTTGCTTCTGGAATATGGTCGTCGGGTCTATCAGACCATAAACTACATCCTGCCTCCAAATCTGACAATGGCTCCTGGGGTTTTGCAAATGGTCTAGTATGAATCGTTCTCGAAGCTCTATCCTTAGCCGATTTAGTATAAGGAACACCTTGACCACTGTCATCTATAGAGCTTGCTAATGATGACCTACTAGCAGAAGAGCTGGTAGAATATGATCTGCGTCTGCATACAGAATAGCTAGACTCTTGGTTGACTACCCGCTGCAAAAGTTTAGAAGGAGGCGGATTTAGTTGTGAATAGCTTCCCTCTCCTGCTGCCTGGTAGTCTGAAGTCTTGCAGGTGGTAGGGCCTGCTGCTGATGATAACCATTTTCTTGGGCGGGATCTTCATCCTTATGTTGTATGCAACACTTGTACTCGCATACACTCTGCCTCTTGCTCCTCCTGTTTGCTAGACTCCTCTACCTTTAAAGTAAAATATAATTGATATACAGGAATGAATCCAAATACCGTTGAATGCTAAGGCTTAAAAGAATTTCCATCGAGACCGACCTTCTCAAAAAGATTGCACCTCGGGTACTCGAAAGACCTATTGCACAGACTGACTTTGTTATTTTATGATTTGACTTAAAATTAAATAATTGAGAAAGAAATATGAAAATTTTGTAATTTTTGGGCATTTTTGAGCATGTTAAAGCAGAAAATTTGTCGGGCATGATTAGAAACATATTTTATCTTCAATTTTAGGATAGAAAAATCTAAAATTGGATATGTATTAATTGCAAAACGTTAAAATTTAGGCCGTCAGATTCTAAAAAAGGAGTATGGAATTCTTCGGATACTATGACCGTTTGATTATATGAATAATTACTTAACAATTGTCAAAATATATATTTTGGAAATATTATCTACGTAAATTCATGTTAGAGATGCCGGAAAAGCTCATTGAAGCAGTATTTTTTTTCGAATTCTGGTCATATGAGATTACAAATGCATTAAAATGAAGTATATATTTAGCACATAACTATAAATCATGAATTCGACATGATTCGGAATTTCGAAAAGGCAACAGTTTCGAACAAAAATAGATAAAACGTCTGTCGGACCAAAAAAAGCTATATTCAAAGTTTCAAGTATATATTAATCATTCAGTAACATGGGTTATGTACTGTAGACTATAAGGAATCCTGGCAAGAGGTGGATCTATAAAATATTTTTGGAGGATCCATATGAAGCATTTGAAATTATTCGCTCAAAAAAGTGCTGGAGGATGGTACTCAGGATTCATGTTCAGGAAGATGCTGTCTCGGTGGAAGAAGGTATCGGCGATTTAAATTTGATGAGCGGGGAGTTCGTCCGCAAATTGAAAAGCTTGTTGGAAATTCCAGGATATTCGGGGGACGGATCCTGACCCTCTTTCGTCCTTAAGGAGCATTATGTATTAACCATTTGTTCAGGAACATTTTCGTCTTTATTACTATAAACTACAAAAGGCAAGATTTAGCTCAAAGCTACTCTTACATCTAACCTTCAGTAGCCGTTGTACACTACTAATTCCAAATTTAACATATTTTTACATTATACTAAACTATCTACTTGTATCTCATGCTTTTATATGTATATATCATGTAGATTTATTCAAGTGCTACCCGAAATCTTTGTGTTCGTGATTTCTTAACATCCAAAGGGTGTGCATTCAAATGAACTGAATAATACGTAAAGTTTCTACAGGAAAACTTGCTGTGAGGGAAGACATAGCCAGATATAGGTGATCTCTTATATCTAGATTATGATGATTTGATCTGAAAATTAATTGGTTTTTGAGGTACAAAGAGATGTAGATCCTTTGGGCTTGAAGTACCACAGCAAGTGGCTATAACCGGCCGCGTGGTTGTGGTTAGATGTCTCCTTGAAAATTCGAGGTCTTCTAGCCATTTTATACTACAATGCGTAGATTGGCTCTTGTTATGGACTTCGTGTGGGATGTTTTTCCCTTTCCATATTCGTTTCCTCAGGTTACACCCGTATCCGGATGTATGGGCATGTGTGTCTACTTTTGTAGTTACATATGTGCATTCAGTTCGGGCCTGATGAAGTCAACCAGCAGAAATAGGTATCGCTCGGGTTACCTATCCTATTTTCTGCTCGAATACACTTTCCTTCTCTTTGCGGATTTTGCCCATTATTTTCCTACATATATATATATATAGCCATATCATGTGTTCTTAAGCTGGAAAGCCGCCAGGTAAATGGCCCTTTATTATTAGTACTAGGTGTTAATATTAACTTTTCAGGTACTTATCCAATTGAGCTATTAAGTAGTTGCCACCATAATTATGTTAATATTTATTTTATCAGTGTCATATGACACTTGCTTATTTGAGGGTGAACCTAGGCCCGTTTATTAAAATTTACTCAGTAGGAATTAACGAATTCAAATAGTTCAGAAGGCGCCGAATCTGTATTATCTGTCGCCAAAATTGCGTAATTTTAGTGCTAGTGACTCATTTGTCTATCAGTACCTACAGCGTTGCCTCAAAGTCTGTGAAGCATTAATGTCTTTCGTTTATCCATCATTTGTCCATATTTGTTCATCAATTTATTTGATGTATCCACTCTTTGCCTCGAAATTTTCGGATATAGAGAAAACGTTTTGCTCTCTCGTTTGTCCACCGTAAGTCCACATTTGTCCACCTTTTGAATTTGGTGGAAATGGAAAAAGATCGGTCCACCGTGACAAATTTCTAGTGAAATGCCACAGATCTAAACAAGATAATCATCCTATCCTCTGAAACATTTTATAAAATGTTAGCACGGGGGCCAAATCAACACCCCTGTATAATCGTCAGATGCTCCATCAAGGATGTACCCACCGTAGATGCATGTCCACCCCACAGCTCTAAAAAACACAGTCCTCCGATTATCTCGAACATTGTTTAAAATACCACTACGGGGGCTAACTTTACACCACTGCAAAGTCGTCGGAGACGCTCCATTAAGGAGGAACATCACTGAATTCGTTTGACCACCCACCGAAGATATTTGCCCACCCCACAGATCTAAAAAAAAAATAATCCTCGGACCCTCATGAATATTTTTTTTAAATACTACTATGGGGATTAACTTGACGCCCGCGTAGAATCATTGGACATGATTAGGCAAAGGTGGATGTGGTTGCATTTATTTGCCCCTCCATAGAAGACATTTGTTCACCCGTCCATATGAATAGGTTTTAAAAAACACAACTCTGAATCTCATAATCGTGTATAAAGAAATCTCTTGTAGCTCTAACAAATCAATAGCAATTTCTTTTTACCTATGTATTTAGTAAGGTTATTTTATACTTGATACCGTATAATATGTATTTTTCAATAATTAAATACACAAGAAATAATGAGTTTAGCAGGTAAAATTTAGTTTTGGTTCAATCGACAGGAAATAATTCAATCTTTAGTCAAGGTAGTTAGATCGAAGGTTTAAAAAATGTTTAAAGTCTTTGTCATTCATCTAAGTACAAATAGTTTATCTATGAGCAAGCGAAACATTTCTTTGCTTAAAAGCCCATTCATTATATGTTATTTACAACGGACTCAGTGACATGTTTAAAAAGGTCCAAAATACCAGGTGGATCTCGGACAAAGTGCAAAATGTATATCAAGGGAATATACTTGAATCCTGTATCTCAACAACCAAGCCGTAAAACACATTTATGTTTATACGAATCTTCTTTATTCGTTCTCATAAGATCTACCAGTTTCCAATACAAAAGCCTCAGTAAAAAAAACAATAAGGGCACAAAATTACGACATATAGACACTTTGACTCTATTATATCAAACACATTGCACCAAAAATTACAAGTCTTAAACTTAATGTCACGGTACACTATCAGTTTGACATCCTTTTCATTCAATTTCAGTTTTTTTCTGGGACCATTAGCTTTGCAATGATCTGCTAAAATAATTTCAATGCATCACTCTGCAAGCATTGTGTTGTTAAGAACCAATGGACTAACTCTCTTAATGGAAGGATTTTATACAACTCGCCGGCTGTTTTAATAAATCGTTAAATTCTGTCCAGGTTTCTCGCAGATTGCGACAATATCCTACGAAACTACGCCATTCAGTGATTTCTCGGGAGCAAATACGTTCTTCTGTTGAAGTCTCCACTAATTTCACGTTAATTGATGCGTGCAGACAAAATTGTTTTTGCATTGCATTGAACGCGAACTCAGTGTCTAAAATTAGGTAAGCTCCTGGGCGTTTTTTCATCATAATTTTTACATTGCATTTCTTACAATCCAATCGTTTACAAAAAAATTGTTTCTACGATTTTGTGCTGCACCTGGAAGATGAGTTTTCCAAGTCTCTTGAGCTGAAACCTCTGTCTACCACATCTTCTAAAATAGTGCTTCATGTGGTGCATTGTCCCTCATTTATTGCAGTCACGAAAGGTCACATAAATGCACCCAAATTATCCTCACATTTTAGTATGACCATCGTTTTCACAGAACTGTTCCATTAAGATTGAAGCTCGTAGTTCATAGAGTTTTATTGAACTGCCGAATTGTATATGAATTTATAAAAATCCTAACTCTGGATGAATTTCTCTGCTGTTTTTATATAATCTTCATTTTCAATGTAGGCTTGACCTATAAGTGCAGCAAAAGGGTCAGAGGGTCAGGTATTTTGAATTTGTAGGACTTTGTATCCAAATTTAACTAATGGGCAGTTGTTTCCATTTCTTGAAAAACTGTTTTTGTTTCTGTGAGTCAGCTGACGATGCAAGTGTAGTACATTTGGGCAAGGGTTAATTTAGTTACCCCTTTGCTCATTTCCTTTCATGGATTCTACTTCAAGGATAACTTCTTTGTTGTTATCATGAGAAAAAAATTGTTTAGTGGCCACATTTGACTTTTGGAAAACTCTCAAAGTGGAGGTGGTTGGAAAACTGGTTTCATTCCTAATAAATCATTTTCAGAAGTTATGAAGCTAGAAATTTGAGGTCAGGGTGGACCGACCTTTTTTCCATTTCCAGCAAACTCAAAAGGTGGACAAATGAAACTAAAGGATGGATAAATTTGGACTAACGATGGACAAGTGAGAGAGCAAAACATTTTCTCAGTATTCGAAGATTTTGGGGCTGCAGAAGTTAACCGAATATCTATTTTTTATTTTAGGATAATCCGAAGGGTGAACAAATCAAATAAGTTGGTGGACAAATGATGGACAAACGAATGACATGAATGAATTGCTAGCCACCGGTTTTTTTGGGATGACTTGACAGGCCTATTATACCGACATAACAATAGTACTTAGCGGTGGAAACATCCACCTTCATTAGGCTTTGCAAATTATGTGAAAAGTACAATGTGTTGAGATCGTCTAAAACCTCGGTTACCTTCAAACTTCTAAAAAATAACACTAACAATATGAATTAAATGACAAAACTGTCAAAAACTTGACAGGCCTATTATACCGACATAACAATAGTACTTAGCGGTGGAAACATCCACCTTCATTAGGCTTTGCAAATTATGTGAGAAGTACAATGTGTTGAGATCGTCTAAAACCTCGGTTACCTTCAAACTTCTAAAAAATAACACTAACAATATGAATTAAATGACAAAACTGTCAAAAACTTGACTCAAGTGCTACTATGCTACTATGAAAATTAGGAAGCAAACAAACTATTGAACTGGCTTCTTCTGCCTAGCCTGACTTTGTTAGTGGGAATAGTCTTAGACTATGATGGTTTATCTTACTTCAAGGCAACAGCTCTTAGAGGAATTACATAACTACGGATACAAAAACCATCCTCTCAGATAGCAAATTATGGATTTTTTAAACATATAGATTAGCAGAGTAGAAATACATCCACGGTTCCTTCTGATACGAAAAAACTCATATTGCGTCTACCAAAAAGTACGGAACCGAACTATTTTTTAATACATAGTTTCGAATTTCATACTAGTGATAATAAGTATAAATTTCTATATTGATTAAGCCGCGTACTGACTGAAATCCAACGTCGAGCAAAAGAATGCAAGCACATGTGACGTTGGCGCTTGTTGAACAATATAGAAAGGGTAAATAAATATGTTTTAATCCACAGAAAGACAACGTCTGTACATGGATCAGTTGTATGCTGGAAGATGCGACATACCAAAAACAAAACAAAGATAGAGAAAAATGTATGCTAATGAGGTGTGTATGTAGAAAACGATAAGATCTAGTGAATATTTGATATGATGTCAACAATATGCTATCTTCCTACTGTGCGCATCAATTTTGATTTCTTTTTAAAATCATGTGCATTTCGAAATTGTTTCAAGTCTTTGCGTACGTCTTCATATAATTATCTAGCCAAATACAGAAAAAATCGCTTCAATACGGTCTTGAGGATTAGGGACAGTCTTTGACAGACTTTTCATATGATCATTATCATCATCATGACAATGTGTGATTTTTTGGACTAATGGTTTGGGCCTGTTTGACTGACACGATCTATTTAATCTCTCTGTTATACATGTTCGTAACTATCTTAAGGATTCAAATTGCACTGAACTTAATCCTTTATGAACTGATGATGGCGTTGCAAGGGAAGTGCAGGGTCAACCTACTTGACGCCGTTTTTTGAAGGTAGTACTGGCATTAGCGAATTTTAAGAAAATGCATTATAAGATATCTATTTCTAAACAAGAAGCTTTGCCTTTGCTTCTATATAATGTAGGACTTTTGGTATCGATGGAATTTAGGTGGCTCAATTTTTGTCTTCATGAAGCCTAGTTTTTTCTTCTAATTCCATGATAATAAATACAAATCCGGAATAAGTTTCGGATTTCCTACTACAATACGCCTGAAACAGGCGCTCCAATTACAATTTCCTTTGGTCTTGCTTATATTACCCACCATATTTGTGTAAAAGTACATTACGTGTCCAATATGGCTACGTAATCCATTTAAAAACGTTTTATATGCGCTCATACACCATACTACGCCATATTCTCACGCTGAACAGGTTTGATATTTATCATTTCGACCTGTACTTGGAAAGTGCATCAGTAATGGGACCCCAGAGTGAAACATTTAATTGCCACAGACGGTGACTTCTGTACAGGATGTCCCACGTCGTACTGCAGCGACCGATTACTCCAAAAAGTGACGCAATATAGTTATGAACATTTGAGTTTATAGTACTCGCTGTATGTCCGAATCGAGTAGTGTGGACCATGGAACCTATATACCAGGAGAAACTACGGCCATGATTTTCGTGACGTGAAAACGATACCGAGTTTTGATGCCTGTAGCATCAGTGGCGCTTTGACAGGATTGCCATGTTATAGGATATGCCATCAGATAAGGGAAAATTTTTTGAGAATTAATCTTCTAGAGGGAATCACACGTTTCGCGGATAGAAAGCATGTCTCGGCTTTTTGAACCAAACCTTTACCTTTCCATTAGTTAACTGCGATTTTTTTTTTAAGTGGCAATTGTGATGGGCTTTTATGCTTGTTCTGGGGAAATTCTGTCCGACGCATCTGGCAGCGCTGTGCCATAACATTTTCCTAGTAGCCTAAGATCCGGCCGATTTTCATGGATGATAAATAATAGTAGAATAGATTACAGCAGGGTTGCGTTGCCAGGCAATTGAATAACATGTAGGGTGTTGTCTTTAAAATAAGCAAGCTGGTATCTATTTCCGATACAACTGAAAGTGCAACAAATTTGAAAATATTTTATCCGAATTTCTTCCATCTGTTATACCATAAATCCAAACTTTCATAGCTGCCTTATATCAACTTTTTAAATAATTATGGGACACTCTGTATACTAGGACTGTTTAGACTAATGTATTTTTATGAAGCGGTATGTCGGGAAAATTGCTGATACTGAAGTAAAAGACATGCCTTTTCATGGGTTACCACACTGCCACTGAATATAACCATGCGATATTATTTTGCTTTCATTTTTGTTTCAGTTTGAGTCTGTTTACAACCATTCATAAGCTGACGCAAAGTGGTAGACAAGGACCAGTCGATCGAGGTGATGCTACTTCTTAGCTTTTTTTGGGGTGTTGTAAAAATGTCCGCATATTTCCACATTTAAGCTACGCCATGACCATAATCAACCATATAAAACGTTGTTTCATGCTTGTTAGCATATATTGGTATGGTATAGGTTTAGTCACTGGAGACAGCAGACCGCAAGCAAACTAGGTAAAGTAAAAATGAGACAGGACAAAGTCACTGTGACCCCTAGAGGCTGATGATACTGGAGGTATAGTAGAAGTGGTCTAATCGCCATTTAACATGCAGCATGCTTAGTTGTTTAACTTTAGTTAGTAATCGTCTAGTAGACCACCAGAATTGTCAGCCTTCAGCGGTTACACTGGTGAATGGCTATCAAACGCGAAATTCGGTGACCCGGCTAGCAATGCGAGCTATCATACACCTACAGCAGACAGCTAGCTGCTTTCACTTTCGCAGTAGTCAATTCTGGTAATAGATGGCACTTTGTGCTGTCTTCTTTCAATAGACTTTATTTATACTCTGAATAGAGTAGAGTTGCTCAGCTTTAATTTATTGTCCACCGAGACCAAACCCACAATACGCTGAAGAGTTGCCAAATAGCACGAAACAGCTACAATGGTTGACCGTGTAGAACCTGCAAGCAGTAAATAGTCAGATTATAAAAAAAGACAAGCAGGCAGTCATTATCCAAATTATTTAAATCTTAAATCTTATGAGAGGTAAATAAATGAAGGGCTCAAGGTGGCTGGACCATGGAAGGCCAATTCTTAAAAAGTGGTAGTTATGTCTATACAATGACAGTTTTCCCCTACTGACACTAATGCCCATCAAGGACAAAGACGCGCAGTGAGTCGCTAGCGTCACTATTTTGTCAGCAAAATCGTTTTCTATATTGTACCACCTCATTATTTACTGAATTGTAGACTTCTAACACCGTCTGGAACATTTGACCTCACGAGGAACAAACCCTGGTGAAGGTCATTTTGGTCGGTTTGGAACGTTCTATTCCAATACAAGGGCAGTTTTTATCGATGTTAACAATATTCTCAAAACATTTCCACGAATACATTAGTTTTACGGTAGTGTTAGTGTTTAGGTGCTTATTTAGCTTCTTGCTACATTATTACATTAACATGACTTAGATACCCCATTTTACTAGGATCTAAAACATAAATACCCTAATTTTCTCATAAATATTGTTACATTTTGTGCTATTTTTATTCCTACTTATAAATTATTAAACCTTCAACAAAAAGAGATTTTTCCAATGTCCTAGTTTTGAATATTTGAATACAATAATTGTCTTTTGATCTTATGTCATATCAGAAAATAACAGAACATCATTTAATTTAATAAAATCAAGTTTGCTTCTGCTATGATTTCATGAGCTGTTAAAAGAATTTAATGTTGTCTCGACTTTTTGGCACATTCTTATTGCTATTCAATAGCCTTCTCATATACTTAGTAACAGCTGGAGCTTGAAGGTGCATTTAATTGCACCACAACCGACTCTATCAGACAGGACTTGGTTAGACACGGGGTTGGATCAATCCTGATAGATTGGGTCCTCTCTACTCTGGAGGGTCGGGTAACAACAGCTATGCTGAATAACGTAAGCTGCAGCGTGAACGTAGCTAGAGGCTGCCCTCAGGGCGGAGTTCTGTCACCCCTACTGTGGTGTATCGTGGTGAACGAACTGCTCGTTAGGCTCAGCAGTATGGGTGTCTACGCGCAAGCCTATGCTGATGACGTAAGCATAGTGGTTAGGGGGCGTTTCTGTAGAACAGTCTCGGAAATTATGCAGGGCGCTCTGCGCTCCGTGGAATCGTGGTGTAGGGAAGTCGATCTTTCTGTTAATGCTGAAAAGACCGAGCTGATCCTATTCACTAGGAGAAGAAGGCTTGACGGACTGGTCATGCCTACCTTCTTTGGGACTAGATTAGTTTTATCCCAGTCAGTGAAATATCTGGGAATTATCCTGGACTGCAAACTGAACTGGAGAGAGCATGTGGAACACAAGGTTAGCAAGGCTCGCAATTCGATGTGGGCTTGTAGACGTGTTGTCGGTGTAAGGTGGGGGCTTAAACCCAAAGTGGTATACTGGCTCTACACGACGATAGTACGTCCATCTCTCTTGTACGGCTCCCTGGTCTGGTGGCCTTGCATTAGAACTGAGTCAACTAAGGCCAAACTCAATAAAATTCAGCGTTTGGCCTGTATTAGCATTACAAGCGCAGTGCGAACAACGCCATTGAGTGCAATGGAAGCTCTGTTGGATCTCCCACCGTTGGATCTGGTAATCCGCGGTGAAGCGAGAGTAGTCGCTCATCGACTGTGGAGTCAGGGCAGCTGGGCTGTCTTGAATCCGGTCAAGGGGCATACTGCCATATTAGTCGAATTAGAAAGGGAGGACCCCGTCCTTCTAAGCAGGGGTGATCGTATTACCCCTAAATATCGCTTCAACCGCAAGTTTATTGTGGAGTACCCAACGAGGGAGGAGTGGGACGCCGGTAGCCGAGGACTCTCCGAAGTGAGCGGGCAGGTCTGGTACACGGACGGCTCGGTCACCGAAGAGGGCTCAGGTGCTGGGGTCTCTGGACCTAGAACTAGGCTATCTCTGCCTCTCGGTGAGTACACCACCATTTTCCAGGCGGAAATCTTTGCGATTCTGGCTTGTGTATCTCACATTCTGGAGGAGGGTGGGCCTAGGAGAAGAATAACAATCTTATCCGACAGCCAGGCTGCAATGAAAGCACTAAGTGCATGTAAGATTACTTCGAGTCTTGTATTGCAATGCAGGGAGGCTCTGGATTGCCTCGCAGCGAGGCATCCGGTATCGTTAATATGGGTACCGGGGCACGCTGGGATAAGGGGCAATGAGACGGCGGACACTCTGGCGAAAACAGGATCAGCCAGCAAGCTCGTTGGTCCTGAGCCAGCTCTAGGAGTAACCGCGCATAAAGCTAGGAGGAAAATGGAGACGTGGGTTGCAAGACAACACTCTCAGAAATGGAGAAGTATCTCTAGACATCTCCGCCAGGCACGAGAGCTCATTGAAGGGCCTAGTGCTAAGGATGGACGCTTCTGCCTATCTCTGGGTAGAGCCAACCTAAGGTTGCTGGTGGGACTGTTGTCTGGCCATAACACGTTAAGGCGGCACCTGCACGTGATGGGGGTGGCTGAGGATCCCTTGTGCGAACGCTGCGGAGTAGAGGAAGAGACCTCGGCGCACGTTTTGTGTCGCTGTGAAGCTCTGAGCTACTATAGGCAGACTATACTGGGGTCCATTACTTTGGACCCTCAGGACGTAAAGGAGCTTTGACTCAAGGCGATTCTCAACTTCGCTAAAAGGGCGAGGCTTGTGATTTAAGTATTGTAGAGGTGCATAAGGGCCCGCTTAAGCGGCCTATGCACTGGCTCCTTATGGTGGCCGGGATGCCACTAAAATTCAAGATTCATTCATTCAACAGCTGGAGCCTCTGCTTATCACCCACAAGAAATAAGTAATGATGAGCAGTAACTGAAATGTGGATATATTATTGTATTATAAATTATTTTTTTACAAAACGGAGACAATTTGGATGAAATACTGCCGAAATATCCCATTTTTTCACTAATTTTTATTACACATATGTCACTAAAACTTAAGATTTGGTTTATAATAACTAAGTACTTATTTTGTTTACAAGTATTAAAGCCTCATCATCAATTTCCATCGATATATTGTCCGCTTTCGGCATTTACGTAATGTATGTTTTTTAGGAGAATATATGCCGGTAAATCCGAAAAAATCGTCAATTATAATATTATTTTCAAAGCACAGTAACTTTAGTGATGATGCAGTGACCCTATACCCAAGTGGGGAGGAACTCTGTGTGTAAGAAATGCGATCGCCATCTTGGCGTTTACTTTGGTGAGCACCCTACATTTTATGAACATGTAACTAAGTCTAAGACTGTTAAACCATCATTTGCAACATCAAAAAAAGTAGATTTGAAAAACATTTTCTTATATCAAAAGTATCAGTTGACTTAGATGAGACAAAGATGGACTTGTCACCTCTGATCTGTTTGATTCATTTCACTCCTTTAAGCAGCTGCGGTGGCGGAGTGGTAGACCCTACGGTCTCCTAATCAGTCACCGTGCGCTGCGCGGGTTCGAATCCTATCGCAAGAGAAATTCTTCTCTTGGCTATGGATGTTGTGATTGTCCGTAGGTGGTAGACGGTCTCTGACTGACGTACGCGGGGGTACTACCCGCCGGATCTCGTGGTGGTGCCAGAATACACCCTCACGGTACCCCATGGGTGTTTAGGCCACTTTGGAGGATCCTAAACACAAAACAACAGCTTTTGAAAGCACCTTTTCTTTCCTAGCATCTTATTTGTACAACAGGATTCCTCCCACTCTTAAAACCAAGTGTCTCAGTGCTTTCAAACCTAGAATCAATAATTTGCTACTAGCCACTGATTTTGTTTCATTTTATTTGATTCTAAATGAATGTGACTTGGTAAGTGTTGTGTTTGTGACTCTTATGTTTTGTCTATGTTTGTGTTTTTTCGACGTGTTTACTCTAATTTCACCCCATTTTATCTTACTTCATGTTAAGTACCCTTTCTTTGTTTTTTGTAATACTAAAATAAAATTTTCTGTTGTTGAACATTTTATTTATGCAGATCTGGTTGACATCAAGTGAATATATATATACGTAAACAACAATTAGCAACATCCTCACATACTACTCTCCTGATGATGATGGCAAAGTCCATTGAAAGCTAGAGAGAATTAAAAAAGTATAAAGAGTCCTCTTTGCTTAAATTTTGTCGAAGTACCCAACAAAAAGCGGAAGCTTTAATTTTTCACCTAACTGGTCTAGACGACAATGACCACGTCTCAATATATATATATATATATATATATATATATATTTATAATGGAATTATACCTACTGGCCTTGTACGGAGCCTTCTTGCTTGTAAGGCTATTCGGAGGAGTTTAAAAAAACTTAAATTGAAAAGAACTGTGGAATAAAAAATATGTATGTGTTACATGATAACACAAATTATTACTTGATAATTTATTTCATTTATCCAGTAAATTAAGGAATAATTATTGTTTATTTGTTACGGTGGCCTTCGATGGTTCAACCACCTCATTATATTATCATTTGAGACATTTTGCTATATTGGGGAATATAAACATCACATCAATACAATTCAATTTGATACAGTCTCCTTGACGATACAAAGCCAATCCTAGGGATGCTAGAAGCGTCACTCTTAGCCCTGGTGCTTATTATATCCTTGTTGATAGTTGATGGCACATCCTTTTTCCGTACCTGCCCAGCATCAAATGAGTAAACTGCTCCTGGAAGGAAGTTCATGGCGGCAGCTGTTCCTGTGGTCTGGAGGTCCACAATTCTGACCAAGTTGGGATCCGTGCCTCCTGTTACCACGAAGTCTTTAGTTACGAATTTGCCGCAGTACAACTTGCTATTATACACGTCGGGTTCTAACACACTAATGCATCTACCGGATCCTAAAATAAAAATAATACTTGAGAAACACGTAGTAGCCAAGTCAAGCTGGCCATACTACCAGCGCCCCACTGAAGAGGGAGTGATGAGTGACCATTGAAGCCCTTGATTTGACTGCCGTTCAATTATAAAAGGTGTCTTAGAATGAGATGCTCGGTTCGGTTTTCATGTGATATTATTAAAAAAAAAACAGGGTTGGTAAAAACCTAAGTTTTAACTTGACTACCAGGTTTTCTTGCTGTAAACTACATTTATTTGGTTTAAGCAGTTTGCGTTTAATTGTCATTGAAAAAACAGGTAAGGCAAAGAATCTGGGCTTACTCATTGATCAGGACCTAAGGTTCATAACGAAATGCATACAGAGAGCATACGCAACGCTAAAATTACTATATCCCCATAGATCATATTTATCAACAGACAGTAAGAAAATATTATGCGATACGCTAGTTATTTATCAATTTTTATACTGTGCACCTGTATTTGGTTCATGTTTAGATGAAAAGAGTGTTAATCGTATTCAACGAGTACAGAACTCGTGCATTCGATTCATATACGGGATTAAAAATTATGAGCGCGTTTCCCATAAATTGAAGGAATTGAATTGGCTAAACATGGAGAAAAGATTGTGCTTAGATGCTCTCTGCTTATTTCACAAGATACTGTATTATAAGAACCCCCCTATCACTACCAAAAGGTGATATCAATCGCAGTTCCACTGACAGTAAACATAATCAGAACCAAATACACCAAGGCTGAAAAGTTCCAAAACCTTGCCATTGAAATCAAAAACATTTGGAAACTATCAGAGGTCTGCATAATACCAGTAGTAGTGTCTGTGGAAGGGGCAATATCTGTAAATCTTCACTCTCACTTAGAGAAAATCAAAGTTCCAGCGCATTTTATTGCATTGATGCAGAAAGCCGCAATCTTGCAAACATGTCACATTGTTCGCAAGTTCTTCGCAATAGGCTGAGGTGAATTCCTCCCCTGTTGTGTACATACCCCGTGTGTAACGGTGAAAGACCAACCAAAAACGAATAATAATAATAATAATAATATTCTTTATTTTCCCATCATATACGTACATTTTACACACATACACATGAGAAACATAATCATGGTATTGGGAAAACCTCAACCTAGAGGTGTCCTTCCACTCAACCCTTGCCAGTAGTAGAATACATGTAAGAAAAATATCCTAACCTAACACGAACCAAAAAACACACATAGGGTCACCTGAATTAAACTTGGAAGTTGTAATAATTTAGTTGCTCATAAAGTAATCCGAAACTAGTTCCTTAAATGTATGTGGATTGCATGATTCAAGATAATTAGGAAGAGAATTATAATATTTAGCAATTGTAAATTTGAAGCTTCTTTCAAAAAGAACTGTCCTGTGAGATGGTATATTGATTAGGTGCTTCAGTCTCGTGTCAAGATTATGGAGATCTGCGCGAAATGACACCTTTTGGTAGTGATATTATGTATGCTTTCCGTTTATTTTTATCGATCAGTAGTATGTCTGGCCGGTTATAGTCAACTGTTTTATCGGTTATGACTGGCCTGTCCCAGTACAATAGGGCCGACTGATTCTCGAGCACTGGGAATGGTGTATATTTATAATATGGCGCGGTTGACTGAATGAGATTATAATTTTGAGCTAACGTGGAGTGTATTATTTTGGCTACTTGATTATGCCGGGATAAGTAAGCACTATTGGCCAACATGTTGCAGCTGGAGGTGATGTGTTCTATTGTTTCACCTGGCGTATGGCATTTTCTACATACGTCGTGTGTATTCAGGCCTAGTATATGGCGTTCATAGTTTCTAGTTCGAATAACCTTATCCTGAATAGCACATAGAAAACCCTCCGATTCCGGATGTAGGTAGCCTTTCACAAAAATTGATAGTGAGGACTTTTTATCAATTCCATCTTTTTCAAGTGTTACAGGATATCTCCCGTGAAGGGCTTTCTCTTTCCATCTGTTGAGCAGGTCAGTCGACGTCGGTATTGATCGATCTGAGGATTCATGATTTCTGCCCAAATTCATGGGGGTGATGTTGCTGTCCATAGCTGTAATGCTCCTAATGTTTTGGCAATTGATGTTGCAAAAATATCGACGAAGCTTGGACACTTGCTCTTTGCAAAGACGCTCAACATTAATCAGTCCTCTTCCCCCAAGGGCTCTAAGTATGTATACTCCTTCCGTGGCAGATTTTGGATGTAGCATACAAAATTTGGAGAGCAATTTTCTAGTTTATTATTATTATTATTATTATTATTATTATTATTATTGACTGAAGCAAATAGATATTGAACAAAAATATAATGGTATTTAGTTTGGCCACCAGTCGAAAAACCATCTTTTCACCTATTAAACCTTATAAGTAGCTGGTGGATATCATTATTTGATAGGTGGGAAGCAGGTTCTGTGAAAATTGGGGAAAATTGATTAAGACCAAAGAACGGTGGCAGAGGCTATATCGCAATGTTTTGACGTTGGTATACTTCTACGCTTCCAGCCGCGGTAATTCTACGTACCATTAGACATATTTCACTCACCATAGATTTCCACGTATCAGCCTGTTCGACTAACTTGATCCCTTCATTTTTTGTTATACATATTCGTAACTACCTTTTTTCTCAGAGGTGCCAACATAATAGTCTATGAACGGAAAACAGACTTGCGTAGGAAGTACCGAGTCAACCTACCTGACGCCTTTTTTACTAAGATAATGCGTAAAATGCTACAAACTTGAACAATACTGCTTAATTTAACGGAATTTTGACAGTTTGTCTCACATGATCCTCTTCATATGAATCGATCAACTCATTTAGATCTTTCACGCCCTGCCTGTATTATAGTGATATTATTAATGCCACTTGAAAAAATGTATTTTTGTTAGATTTGTATATCTGGCAATTTATTACCTACTGTATATTTTGAAAGAACTCTGCCTTGTTAATACTGTGTATGACTTTATTGAGAGTAAATTAGATCTTGCTTCTGAAAACGATTAACGCTAACTTTTGAATAGTTAGAGAAGGTACCATTAAGACTGTACAAGGCTTGTCCGGAAAATACGTATGAAAGTGGAATAATAACTTTATCATACAATTGTTCAGGTATTTCATTATGTTTTTTTTTAAAGTAGACCGCCTGATACAAGATGCACTTCTGCCAACGCCGTTTCCACTATTGATAAGATTGCCACCTACCGTAATCCCACAAGGCAAGCTGATTGGCTTTCTGGAAGGCCGCCGTTAGTATTTCCTTTCCCGAGACACTTATATCTATTCCCTCCCCAGCCATGTGGACTCCAGTTATCTTCCTGACAGCGTACGGTTGGCGCAGGTCCCAGAATTGAACGGTGTTATCCCATCCGCCGGTAATCAGCTCATAATTGTTCCTTCAAAGAGGCACATCAGTTGGCCCTAGTAGCACGACTACGTCATAATAAGGTCATTAATTTCAGGCAGTTAACATGACGTTCCAGACACGTAGTACACAAAAAGTCACATTGACTCTGTTTGAGATGCCTTAAAATGACTTTAATATGACGTCATTATGACGTGCCTAGCAACTATAAGTCAACGCCAAACAAAGTGGCGCGCACGTCATCAAGGTGTGTTGAAAAATTTACATTGTTGCCAAACTTTTTGTAAAATAATAAAATTTATTATTTACATATCTAGGTTTATAAGCAATATTAACCTCAAATGAGAACAAAAATAATAGTATAATAAAATTATAGATCTGTACTTGCATAATCATTAAGTATGACAATTATTGATCAGATGACACTATGAAACTACCATATTTAATTGATAGCTTAAAGGTACTGAATAAAAATCCAAATGGGGTCCTCCAAATTTTATGCATGGTATTTATTTTACAGAATTCATACAGAAAAATGCATTCTAAAATTAGGTAAGCTACTGGTGTAAGCTTTTTCTGTACAATAAAGTTAGTCGGAGTTTCTTTCTTCAGCGCTGTCTGAATCTGAATCTTCATCACTCTCAAAGTTGATTATTAAAGGTTCGATGTCTGGTCGATCAAAAATTCGTTCTCTTTCATACCATTTAAAAATTTCTTGCTCAGTATGTCGAACACTATTTTTCCACATCTCTGGGGTAACCGTTTGTAGAGCCTCGTTCCACATATCCAAACAGTCTTTTTCACTGTTACCATCTCTACCAATATGTCTGTTATAGTAACCTTTTGCTATGCCCCAAATTAACTCAATAGGGTTAAATATACAATGGTAAGGAGGCAGACGAAGAACTTTGTGCCCATGTTGTTCCGCCAATTCATCAATCACGTATATTTTAGGTGGTTTGTTTCTAAAAAAGCAGTTATTTTAAGAATAGGAATAAACAAAAGAAATATAAACTGTCGACCAAAATATATATAATTAAGAAGCATTATGTACCGAGCAACAATACTCAATAGCTCTGTTTTAAACATTGTGTTTAAAAATGGTATGTTTTGATTTGTCAACCAGTCTTGGATATTTTTTTTTGTCCATGCATTGTTGGGCACTTTGTTCAATATCATGCTGTGATAAGGGGCGTTATCCAGTATAATCATAGATGAACTCTCCAATTTTTCTAATAACTGATGTTGAAACCATTTCAAAAAATTGTCCTGGTTCATCTCTCCATGGTAATCGCTCAATTTTGTTTTCGAAGAAAATATCGCTTCACTACCCTCAATAAACCCATTTTCATTTCCAGCATGTAATATAATGTATCTAAAATATATTAGTTCTAAATTTTATAGTGCAAATTGTGTAAAAGTACATACCTTTTACCATCTGTTTTAATAGCTTTCACGCTTTTTTGGTTTCCATTTTGCCAAGAGCGACCTATGGTCCCATTTTGAAATATCCAAGTTTCATCGAGGAAGACAAACTGGTATAAGGCCTCAACCTTGGCTTGATTGTATTGCCTTAGAAATTCCACCCTTTTCAAAGCTATACTTGGTAGTTCCATGAGCCCTCGTCGCGGATTGTCCTTAAGCCACTTAAATCCAAGATCTCTAAGCAACCGCCTTAAAGACGTGGCACTACCATCAAATAATGCCCTATCTCTTAATCGAGACCATAAAGTTTGTATCGTAACTTGTTCTTCTGAAACCATGTGTAATATGACATAATTTAGTTAACAAATTAATGCAAATTTCTGATAAGTTATTATAATAAGATCTTACTTTTGTGATACATATTATAGATCACTTCTCGAATGGCACTTGTATCCAATGTCGCTGTGTTGGTTACACGTTTAATATAACTCCGCTTTTTCTTGGGCGATTCTAAATTTGCATCACTTTTCACACCCTCGGAAATACGACTAACTGTCCTTAAACTAATTTTTAAAGCAGCAGCAACACGCTACAAAAAATGAAATAAAATTTCACTATTATTAATATACATTACATATAATTATTAGTAACCTACCTCTTGAACAGCATTTAAAGGCAACAAAGGCCCGTTGTTGTCCCTTTCTTGCTCAAAGTAGTGCATTAACGAGGCCACGAGTTCCTTACACCGACTATTTAACTGTTTGGGCATCTTTATATACCAAAATTGCCTTTATCTACTCGTAAAATGAATAATTTTGTTTTGAAACAAACAGTTGTTAATTTACAGTATGCGGGGCCAAAGGATTTATAAAGATTTGAAATGCCACAAATTGATTCAGTGTCAAAATTAATACAAATGTCAGTTCCCAGTTTAAATAAGTTTCAAGGTGACAATGTGTCAACGCTGCGAAATCGGTTTAGTGCGTTTACATGTCGATAAGTGATTGGAGCGTTTGCAAAACATTTTATTTCGCATAATGCGTCTAAATTTATCAGAAAGCAACTTATGTGATATTTTAATAACAATGTTTATATGACTATTAACCATAATAAGAGAGTAATGACCATTTTACAATTTATATATCACATTAATATGAAACTGCAATAGAGCAATTGTTTGTGATAGAAACCTAGGCATTAGGTCGGGGAATTTTTATCGTGATGACGTGCACGCCACTTTGTTTGGCGTTGACTATAGGTCACTTCGTTCCCAAGCAAATATTCAAATTTAAAGCTTGTCTCAATTTCGTTGACTGTACTGAAAAGAAAATGTACTACGCTAGTCGGGTAAGTAATTTTAAAAGTTGGCCCATTGAGTAAGGATTCAAAAATAGTATGACACTTGCAAGATTATTTCTTGAATTATGGACAATTTTAATGTTCCACCTTTTTTTATTAATTACCTAAAATTCTTCTAGTGTACCCAAGGCTTTCCTCGGAGCCGTCACTTTAAGATACTAGTTCGAGTGAGAGAGAGTTATTCTACAAAGTGTGAGCGAGACAGTAAACGTGTCATTTTCTTCCAAGCTGAGGCATCTGGCGTTCAATTTTAGACAACAGTTTAAAGCAGCATTGTTCAGGACTAATTAATAAAGATAAAATTGAGAAAAAAAATGAAATTTGTAAATAATAACGTGTAAGACTGTTTTCGCAGCTTGCTGTTGCCACTAATCATGTTTCTTGATTTTGTTATAATATTCCGCATGTTGCGTATCCCATAGTATACTTTTAGTATGATATAAATCAATAAAAATATAAAATTTTCTCCTGGGACCACTTCATTAGTAACATGTGTTCAGAGTTCTACCTCAACTAATAAAATAAAACTGCAGAGACTGTGCTTATAGACGAACTAGTCAATCAAAGGGATTCGTCAAAAAACCGACAGTGAAGTGGAGTACGATTTGCTCGACGTGAGCGGCTCTATTCGGCGCTCGCTTTAGCGATTCACATAGCGAATTTTTCTGTTACATGACATTACATTATGATTATGATTTTTTAAGAGGTATAGGATTTGAATTTGAAAAAACGATTAAATCTTTATTTGAGTCGATGGAACGGTCGATATAATTTAATGTTTAAAGATTATTTCATGTAAATGTTGGCCGTGGCTCCGCTTCAGATGGCCCATGCGCAAGGTCCAATTTTGGCACACTCTCTCCAACATATCGGCCGGTATCTCACGAATAAATGCTTCAATACCGGCTTCCAGTGCGTCAATCATTGCTGATTTATCCCTGTAGACATTGGCCTTAACATGGCCCCACAAGAAATAGTCCAACGGAGTTAAATCACACGATCTAGGCGGCCAATTGACGGGCCCCAAACGTGAGATAAACTGTTCACCGAACTCGCCTCTCAATAGGGCCATTGTTTCATGTCCGGTGTGGCATGTGGCACCGTCTTGTTGAAACCACATGTCAGCCAAGTCCAGCTCTTCCATTTTGGGCAAAAAAAGTTTGTTATCATCGCACGGTAGCGCTCGCCATTCTTAGTTGCGTTCCGGCCATTGTCGTCTTTGAAGAAGTACGGCCCGATGATGCCACCGGCCCATAATCCACACCAAACAGTGATTTTTTCGGGATGCATTGGTAGCTCTTGCAATCCTTCTGGCTGGTCTTCACTCCAGATGCGGCAATTTTGCTTGTTAACGTACCCATTCAACCAGAAGTGAGCTTCGTCGCTGAACACAATTTTTCGATAAAAATGTGGATCTTCCTCCAACTTTGCCAGCGCCCATTCACCAAATTGGAAACGTTGTGGCTTCAATTCTTGCACCAACTGTATCTTATAAGGTTTTACACCCAAATCCTGTCGCAAAATTTTCCACGTAGTGGAGTAACAGAGGCCGAATTGCTGCGAACGGCGCCGAATCGACATTTCACGGTCATCACTAACACTGGCGGATACAGCCGCAATATTTTCTTCAGTCCTCACTCTACGTCTGCGTGTTGGTGGTTTAATATCCAATAATGTAAACTGGATTCGAAATTTAGTCACAAGCTTACGAATAGCTCCCTCAGTAGGCCGACCAAATTGCCCACAAATTGGAAGCAGTGCTCGATGCACTCTCTTAACCGAGCATGAATTTTGATAGTAAAATTCAATAATTTGCAAGCGTTGTTCGTTCGTAAGTCGATTCGTGGTTAAATTATAGACCAAACTGAACAAGTTTGACAATGACACAAGACACGATTCACGCGTCATCTGCCAAAAACAGTTTTGAGAAAAAGATACTAGCAAAAAAACACCCATTATTACAGCGCTCGGCTTCAGTCAGTCGCCGCCTTTGATATCGAGCTAGAACGGTATTTTCTTGAATTTTCAATATGCCCTACAGGCCCTTCTTCGCAATAGGCTATAAGGACGCAGATGCGCGACGCCCATGACGCGCTGTGAAGGCGCTTGTTATGGACACGACGACTGGGTAATGAATATCATGTCCGCCGCGTTGATCACTCACACTTAACGCAACTATGGCGACCCTCAGAGACTTTTCTCAGGGGAGGTCGATTAGCCTTACGTCGGCAAAAATAAACTTTTTGGATATTATTAGAAGTGCATCAGCCCGCAAAACTTCTTGAAGAGCGTTGGTAGAATATTTTCTCAAGGGGCCAAACCTTAAAAATCGCCAATAACGCACGCAAAACCTTGCTAAATATAGATTTGACTGAATATTCATCCACAAAAAATTGACCATGTTGTCTCGTTTGGAGCGAGAGTGTATGGTTAAGTTATTGTCAGTTATGAAGTCTAAAAGTCGAAGGTACTCATGGAGGGGAGGTGAAGCCAAAAATATCGACGATGCATTCAGCTGATACACTGCGCAGAAAATGAATTTTAGGTGCTGCGCATTGGGCATTTCTCTTGTGTGTATACTGCACAGAAAACTGATTTCAGGTTCTAGGCATGTTGCATCTCTCTGTTGCTGTCATCATGACAACAGCTCCAATTTTGACTGATCGAATGAGTTTCAAGCAGACATATTGGATAATATTAACAAAACACGAAGTAATAAACCTGCAAAGCATGGCAAAACGTGAGTAAAATCCACACAAAGATTGTGGCAGGTTATGTTGACATTTTTCAGTGCACAGACCCTCTACGCCATGTTCTACGTCCCATAGATTTCGGAGAGCTACACCATCCGTGGCGACAGGGTACACTTCATATGAATACGTGTATCCCTTGCTCAGTTGAACCTCCTTATATCTCCAGTTTTCGTGCTGTCAATAAAGGATAATGACAATTATTTGTGGTTAACAAACATTAATTTCGGGCGGACATTGCATTTTTGGTACTAAGCTGAATTCTGTAACCTCCGGCATGAAAAGCACCCGCGCATAATAGAGGAGTTGAGAGTTGAGGAGGATAGATTTGTAACTATGGAAACAGTTAACCGTTAAGTTATCGAAGTATCGAAAGAGAGTTGTCAGTTCGAAAGTAAAACTTTTCTAACCTGAAATAAGCGTCATGTCCCTGCGACGGATTGACCCTAAGGCCACCGTTATACTCTGAGGTGGCAGACGAGGTGGCGAGTGGTAGGCGACAGACCACAAGTGACGAGTGATGATCCATTTTTTATGCTTTTCACGGTGTCGGGCTTAGGTTGGAGAGAACAAACTGGAAATACCCTACTGCGAATATTGCCGTACAGAGCTGCGAAATAGGTCAGATAAAATTGAGCATATTATTGTATTACACCCTATTCAAATCATACTTATTCAATCCTGGTTCTTTTATATTGTCTTACTATTCCGCACCATGTCGACTGACCAATACTACCGTGATCAGGGTCCCGTGTTTGTTTGTTTTGTCGAGGCTTAAGTGCCATTTAGATGGGGTAAAAATATTTGAAATTGCTCTTTGGCAGTGGCTAGTTGCACATGGTTAAAAATGAAGTAAAATGCGCCCAAAAATACTAAAACATTTTACCAACCAGCCACCCTCAAAAAGATACCCAGAAAAATATTCTCTGAAAGGTGTAAAAATCCTCCTGAATTGAGGAAAAATCATCCAATATGGCAATGCTACTGTCACGTCGTCCGGTAGCATCACCATCTGTCTCATTTCTCAAAACCAATGACACGCAGATATCCGCGGCATCACCCGTCGCCTACCACCCGTCACCTGACACATGCCACCATGAGTATAACCGCGGCTTCACGCTGAAAAATGACTTTTTTAGGAAGCTCCATTATTTTGTCTTAGCTCTCTTGTTTCACTCGGATTTTAATCTACAGAGTTTAGTGTTTGCCCGGTATTATCCAAGAAAAATGTGTTCGCTAGCGACCTGTATCAAGGTAACGAAGGTTTGTCAGATTTTAATAGTCATTTATATTTTTTGTCCTGCATATGAACCAAGGATATCAAATGCAGCCGTTTCGAGCGCTGTTTATTACTTATTAAAATGAAGTTAAAAATATTTACTTTGTATGGAAGCATGCTGCGAAGACCCTAGACATATGCCCATCATGCTTATCAGGATTATCGCTGGCAGCCAGTATCCTTTCTTGTACTTTGCTCTCTTCATCGTAGAAGTACACTTTAAGGTCATCCCCAAAAGTGACGAATTTCGGAAACCTCGGATGGTAGACAATACCGAAGGTCTGCCGTTTCTCTCTGATGGTGTATAGGCATTGGTTGAAGTTGTAGCTCCAGCATTTGACGCACCCATTAGCATAGGTACCGGTGAAGCAGTTCGTTATGGGGTAGGTTTTGGAAACGGGCCGATGCTTGATGCAAGTTACGGGAGCTCTGTTGTCTTTCACGTCACCTAGGTAAATCAAGAAATAGAGTTGGAGCGCAAATGATGCTGATGATTATCACATTAGTTTTTGTTATACTGAAACAGTCGCATTGGCAGAAACCTGAATGCTGGGGCGCTGCGACTGATTTAAGGAACTTGAATATACCTTGTTAATCTGACTTTTGAACTGTCAAAGGTTAGCAGAATAATCCCGACACCCTGAGAATGGAGGAGTGATTGTACCGGCCAGTTCTCGATGTACGAAGTTAGACAGAGTTGGGATGGGAGGCAGAGCTCTGAAGAGCAAAGCTCGTTGATGTAGCGGTATAAGAGAGCAAGATCGATGATTGCCCGTCAGTGCAAAAGGTTCCCAATACTGCCAGTTAGAGAAGTTTCATTGATCAGTCGAATAGCCTTTCTCTGAACAGCATCAAGTATGGACAATGTAGTCGTGGCGGCAGAACCTCAAACATGTGACGAGTACTCAAGGCTACGTGTTATCAGGGTCTTTCACAGAGTGAAGAGATTATGCGGAGAAAAGTACTTCTTAGACTCAAACAAATAACCCATAGCTTTTCATCAGTAGCTGTTGCGACTATGCTTTTAAATTAAGTGCTTGGTGATATGGACTCCAAGCAGTCGAAATGAATGGGGCGCATCTGGTTAATCTAGGTACAGTACTTTGTTTTGGAAGTGTTAAGCTGCACCAAGAGGTGATAAATCGTCAGAGAGTGCTGCCATCGGTAAAACTGTGGATGGGAGTGTAGACTATTTAGGCGTAATAGAATCACGTTATCCCAAATTGCACCATTGGGGCTGACTAGACTCACTTTAGCATGACCCAAGAGATGAATGAAAAAGCTTTATTAGTCCAGAAAGTATCTTCGCGTTCATTCGGAAAAATATTCTGATTGTTTTTTTTCCACAATCTTGCCCCTTTTAACGACCATGTATGCTGCCTGGCTCAAAATTGCGTCAAACATTCTTTAAAAAATTTCTTCAAGATTCTTTCAAGACAAATTTTAAAACTCGTACTTTCTTCTCATCGGAAAAAGTTTTTTTTTTATATATTTGGGATTATTCTGAACTAACAAAAATCTTATGAACAATTATCTAAAATTAGTTTTCGGGATATAAGCGATTTACGGTTTGTTCGGCGACTTGTCGGAGAGTTTCTGGGATCCGGCCTTGTAGATCCTGTCTATATAACGTAGCAGAATGAATGGAATTTGTGCAGCAGGGTCTTGGATAATATCTCTGTCAGATTGGCGACAGCTTTACGAACAGGGCTTTTATGCCCCTTTCGATCCCGAAAAACAATATCAAAAAACAGAAGTTTTAATGATCCCGAAGTTCCAAAATATTTGAAATCACGCAGAACACACAGCGTGTGCTTGAATAGCTATTGACAAACAAAGACTTACAATAACAAAATAACCAAGCCCTCTAAAATGATATGCGATTTTATTTTTCATATATTAAATCGCTTTTATCTCGGAAACTATGAACTTTAGAGAAAATTTCACACAAGCCTTGTTTCTTCAGAATGGCCCAAAAAAACCTAAAAAAGCTTTGCGCGGAGCGAAAAGAAAACGATTTTAGGAACTTGTTTCATCAAAGTTTGGTGTAATTGTGGATATGGCAAGATGCAGATTCGTTAAAAGAATCAGATTTTTCAAAAGACCAAATGAGAGTATTGTCTCGAGTGGATGCCAGGGTGCTTCCTGGACAATATATTAACGCGTAGGTGATACGGAGTCAACCGCAATTTTTTATATAAAAGTTACTAACTGTCGGAAAGAATAAAAGACTCTTCCATTGTGTTGCTGTTATAGACACGTATAACTCCATCTGCTCCTCCAGCTGCCAAGTAATCAAACTCCTCGTTGTACTTGCAACACAGAACTTCTCTGGGAGTTTCGAATTGGGATACTAGAAGGAGTTTTCCTTCTATGGTAGTATTCTCTTTAGCAGTTTTCTTCAATTGTGCTCGAATCCGAGCTTCCAGATCCTGCTCTGTTTCATCTGGATCTTCCAAGTCAGGCAATAGCGATGGCGGCCTATAACCGAGCAAATAAGGCTAATCATCTTATTTTTTTTGGCTTGGCACTTTTAATCCACATTGAAGATCCCAATGACAGAACCGCTTAAGTCAATTACAATATATTTTTTCAGAACTATACACTGCATGTGTATAAAATCGCTGATCTTTGCTATGTGAGAAAATCATTACCGAATGAGCTGCCTACGAAATATATCTATTAGTTCTGCCAGACGGGCTACTTGTGTTGTCCTCTCTGAAGAGAGGTTATGTTCAAAGTTGTATATTACGATTTCCCCATTTTTTGTGTTTTTTTTAAATTTAGGTTGAATAAGAAGATGCAACTAATTTTTGGCTTTGCATACATCTCAAGTAAGTGTGTTTGAGTTCTTTGAGACAAGACACCAATGGAATAATCATCATCACAGATTATTAGCATACAAGTCCTTACTATGCACCTATGCTCTGCCGTGTCCTTCCGGCTATAGTATACAACTTACAGCTAAGACCTCAATAATGCTGCCATCTATGAACAACACGTACAGCTACGGAACGAGTAGATACACAACAAGTGTACAACAGCTAGTGCTATGTTGACATCTTGTAGAAAAACCTACATAATGTCACAAACAATATATATGTTAAAAAAAACCTACATAATGTCATTTTTCAATATATGCAGTACCCCTGCTGGACCGCAAAACCTTGTCTTGGTTCTTTCATCAGTTTAGGGACTAAGTAGGAATAAACTTCTTAATAAAAATATAAATTTGAATTGTATTCAAAACGTCAATACTCCTACCGCCTATTTTACGGAGGGGTCTGTACTTACTATAATTTATCGAAAACTGACTCAGTACTGCACCAACCAAGAGAATTTAAAACTCAAGTCAGTATGTTGATAAAAATGAATAAAATTTGAATATGAATGATGAGATGGTATGTTTAAAACTGAAGCTACATTGTTCTGGTGCGACGCACTAGTTGATCTTTCTGTCAATCGTCTTATATTTATTTGTATATTCTCTATATGTACGTTTGTGATAAATAAATATATTCAATCTTTGATTAACGTATTCTATCTGATGATAAACAACCTCAGACTATATATTCGCCCGAAATATTATCCGTGATGGAATGAGCATAGCGCAATCTATGAGAATTGGCCAGCTGTCCTCTTCTCCGCAATAATCTACTTTGAAAAGGTTACTGTCTAATAAGTGGAGCTGTAGCAAACTATATTAGAGCATATTTCACTCTGGGATGATTTTCCGAATACGTGAATATAGTGTTAGGTTAGCTATCTTCGGGTAGAATACATTCGCAAACAAATAAATAGAGTCACCAAACTCCTACATATTTAGCAACATACTAAATTAGTTTTAAATACTTTTAGTCATCGCTCGCCACCATAGGAATACTGCTTCTCTCTTTTTATAAAACTAACTGACTGGATCGGAATTGTAATAGCCTCACAGTAGTCTATTTTAACTTGATCTTAACAACAAAATGGGATTTCACCAGTGAAAATCCCAAAAATCTCGGGACTCCCGGATCTTTGAAATCCAGTCCTAAAATTCCCGGATTTCTGCAAGGGTATCGGTTATTCATGCCTAGTATTGTCTATACTATAAAAAAGCATCGTCGAATTTTGAATTGGATGGTACCGGTCTTAAATTATTATTAAAAAATTCGATCTAGTTAGTTTTGTTGTATGATGATTTAGGCTAATGGTAAAAGTTATATTGGGAGTCCTGATATTCTAGCAGCAAATGCTATAAAAATAAATGTAGCGCCTGTGGCATTTTACTTCAGCAACTATTTGAAGGACTGGGCATTGATGTTGAGCAGCTCTTTCGTTGCTTGTTCCCTTGGTATGATTATATAAAAATTGCAATAAGAAGTATGAAATAAATTGTTGGGATGCTTAGCAAAATCGTATCTACATTACCGCGACTTTCCCAATGCCTGGGACTTCATGTGTTCAGCTCCTGGTCCTTCTATGGTGGCATCCGATGGTGTACCTCTACTATCATTAAGATTCATCGTCTCATTTTGATATCGTAATACTCTAAAATGGTAATAACAATCATTGCGAGAGATCAGTACCAGTTTAATCCAGAGAAGTGGTCAACTTACGGATATTTTAACCTATTGTGCATACATCTTAAAAGAGCAAATTAACGTTTTTGTAGGCCAGAAAAGTCAAACCGTTCTTGTCAATAGTAGGTAGAAATATACGATATAAAGGGTGATCTTCACTACTGGATCCATGCCACGAAACTGTCTACTTATTAACTAAAGAACAAACGATCCTGGAAAGTAGCGATTATGAGACTTTCGCCGACTTGCGCACAATGTTGTAAAAGATCATACTCATTTTGTTTGCTTTCCGTCCGTCTGTCTCAAGACTACATCTATACCGCACTGGTAAGTTGCTAACCAGCACGAAACAGCGCTGTCTGTATTATAGAAAATGATTCTTGGAGGTTTTTTTTTTTGTGAGGTCAAATGTCTTCATGCTGGCTCAAGTCTATGCCTTCTGGCCAAATCAACACATATAACTGTATGGGTGTGTATAAAAATGTCTTACAAAAAAAACTGTGGACTATATTCAGGGCAAAAATTCAAGTCGTGGATTCTTTTAAGAGAGTTTCGCCATTTTATTATTTTTAAAATACTGTTTCGGAGATACAAATAAAGTATTTACTGTCCAACAGTTGCAATTACAGGACAACTTAAACAATAAAAAATCTGAGATATTTACCTAATTAAAACAGAGTAAGGAAAAAAGAAAGTTGCCAGAGTTTCTAATAAGTAAACATTAGGAAAAAAAGAAAAAATGAACACATTAAATAAAAATATACCCAAAAGTGCAATTCAACGCAGTAAGGAAGTTAAGACATACAACAATAAGTTTCAGTGAGAAATGATAGGATACCATTCAAAGAGTCAGAATGTATGTCACTGTTACTAGCGATAACATTGAAATTATTGACAGCTACATGGAATGGCGAATTGATTCGTACGTTGGTATTCTATTTCTCCAATCTGAAAATAGCAGAAGATCGTAATATAACTTGATAAACATTAAAATCAATTTATTTGGGCAACCTATGAGGCCGCGCAGGAGCTTGTAATAGAGTTGATACCAAATTCTTAATTCTGCTCAAATCGAACCAATCCTTGTTGAACTTACTACGTAAAAGCTGTTCGCTGATGCTTCTGTCAGAATTAGTTCTGCCAACTTTTAAGTACAAATGTTTCAGGAAACCACGTTGCAGCTTCTCTAGCACCTGCTTTTGGTATATAATGATAATACTGTTTATTTGCAGCATATAGTTTAGGTAAAAAGAACAGCGAAATACATAAAAGAAATATGTTACAAAAATGTAATATAGCTTTTAAACAAAAAATGAACAATATTCCATCCTAGAGACAATAAACGCAAATTATAGATAGTATTTTCAAACCTTCAATTCTGGTAAACAAGTTGCAATTTTCCTTACATTCATGTAACTTAATTCTTTTCTGGCTGTGTATGCTCCTTGAAGTTGAGACTTGTGTCAATTCATTTCATTTATTAATGCAAAAAGATAGGGGTGACTATGAAATATGTAAATCGCCATTTTGCAGCCGCCGTCATACTGGATTAAGAATCACCTTGTTTATTGCGTTTCTTTCATAAATAAAAAAAATAAAGCAAATAATAAAAAACTAAAAGCTTGTAAAAATCTGTAAAAACATTTTCGTTTATTACCCATACCGTAGTGGTGAAGATAAATATGTTAATCGCCATTTTACGGCGGCCGCCATATTGAATTTAAAATTTGATTGTTGTGTAATTCTCATCACGTCCTTTCAGTTGATATCCATATCATAGTGGTTACTATGGAAATGATGAATCGCCATTTTGTAGCATTTAAAATGGTGGCAGTTAAACCATTTTGTATTGTCACGTAAGCCAAGCGCGTGTGCCAAATTTACATACATCAAGGTCAACTTGCAAAAAAAATAAAACTGATCGGTTTGGTCCGTCCCTGGATCTAATAAATGAGTTGCTTCGAATCGACACCGTCACGAAAAAACTTTAGTACCTTACCAAAACGTTATTTGACTATGCGCTGCTGTTTAAAAGTTATTTAAGAAGAACCTATTTTGTACAAATTAAATTTTAAATAACTTTTTAACCTTTGCATCAATTTTGTCAATTTTTTTGACAAGTTGTATGTAATTTAATTGTCATCATTATTGACTATCGATCTTGCAAAAAAATTGAAAATATTTGTTGTTATACAGGGCTTAACTAAAAGACGCATTTTGCCCTAAATTTCCGAACACTCTGTGGAAACATTGGAATACTGAATAATGCGCCTTCGTATGAGAATTTTATGCCTCTACTTTTCTCAACAGTTTTTTTTTATTTTTGTCAATATCTCAATTATTGAAGAATTTCTGTTTTGAAGAAAATCGTGCGAATCATAGCCATAAACAATTTAATTTAAAAAATTACGGTGACAACATTGGTAAGAAAACTATGCGAATCATAACCACACGCAATTTAACTTAATAAAATTACAGTGACATCATTGGTAATTAGAAACTGTTATCAAAAACGAGTATTTCTTCTTCATCCTCTATGGCGTAGACTCTACGTTCTCATCTTTCGTCTCTTGCTTAATAATATTCTTCAGTCGCCCATTGATTATTGAAACATCTCAACTTGATACAAACACACTCGCAGAATGTTTACACCAATCTTCTTCCAATTTACTTACCTGCGTTTAACCACAGTAACTTTTTGCGTCGTTTTTAACTGCCGGCACATTGTTATTGAGATTCTTCCATTTTTCCGCATGATTTACCATTTTCGATCAACTTCCGTCTGTTGGTTTAGTAGGTCGATAAAATTTCACATGACCCGCATCTTGTTATTATAATGGTGGCCACCTCTATTGTTTCGTCGGAACCGCTAAAGTTTTATTAAGTCAAGAAGAGAATGTGTGAGCACGTATCCTATAGCCACCGTTTTATAATAAAGGATGTTTTCACATACTAACGTTAATATGATGTTTTATTAACGTGTATGCCTACTTGGTCAGGTGAATGGAAGGCTTTTCCATAAAGCTTGCTTTATCTTATTCATGAGGTTTTAACTATGCATTGGTAATATTTCATGTGAATAACAAACAGAAATCGTTTTAATTCGTGCTTGTGAAAATAACGTTCCTCATGCGATAAAATGGTACCTACCTCTTGTCGAAAATAACGATAATCAAATGCAGCGCTTGAATAAATGTTCCGTATATTTCAAATTACATCTGACCGCGCTATTACTAGTAGCTGCGCCGTCGCTTAGCATCGAATAAATTTAATGAGAGGTCCCGTGATCTCCACAATATGTTCAATATAGGCTAATTTATTCCAGATTTATAATCTACATAGATACAAAGTTCGATAATGGCCAATTTTCGAGCTATCGAAGGATTAAGTTGAAGAATATAGGTAGATACCTATACATTGTCTAAACGGGTCAAGGTACCAAGCTGAAATTTGGAGCACTGAAATATTTGCATTTAGCGTAAAATAAGCAATCGAAATTTTCAAGATCGCGGCTTTCCGCCATGTTGGAGCATTCTTTTAATTTCGTTAATTAAGTGCTTTTTGTAATTGCTTTTATTACCTGGTAGCCAGACTAAGTTAAAGTTGAAATTATGATTATTCTGGAAATGATGAGTTGCCAAAGCTGCTTGTTCCCTATCATTTCAATGAAGTTTGCTGTAAGAGGATTTTTGCGAAGAAAGTCTATTTCTCAAATTTTGTTCTGTTTGAGCGATATACACCATTTGATAGTCACTGCAAGGTATTTAATACACTAAATTAGATTGATTGCCAATGTGCAGTTTATCTATATATTCAAAAAATTATTGTGTGAGACTTAACGCCACAAAAACTAAGGCTTGTTGTACTGGTTCGAGACTAGTTGTACCAAAATTTAAAAAAGCAGTGAATACAAATTTTCTTTTAGATAGTACCACTATTCAAATTGTAGAGGAAACAAAAAGTTTGGAAATACTGTTAAATACAAATTTAAGTTTTGAATGTCATGTTATGAATAAACTCAAATTGTGCTATTATAAATATAAAACGCTTTGGAGATATAAGCACCTACTGACATGTGATATTGAATTATGGCTTGTAAACTTGTTAATTCTTACACATTTGGATTATGGTGTTACGGTCCATTACGACTTCCTTGCATTGGAAATAAAACAAAAAATTTAATTTTACAGAATCGTTACATAAGATTTTGTTATAATGATATATGTAGACAAGAACAAATCACTGGCTACTATGTGAGAGAAGACATTTTAAAATATAATTACCGTTCATTGCTTTTTTATGGTGCTCTATTATACAAAGTCTTAAGATATAAACCTTCTAATTCTGTTCGCCATGTTTTTCTAAGAAACGATAATTGTTATAATATTCCAGGCCATGTAATACCTGAATTCAAAAAAGCTTATACATACACAGCACCTTGTTTGTTGAATGAATATTTGGAACTTTTCCAAATTACTTCCAGTGGTAGTTCCAGAAAGGAATTCAAGAAGGTTCTTCTCCAGTTAAAAGCTTCTGAAACTACAGATTATTAATTTAGGATTCAGTATTGTACTTTATTTACAATGGTACCTCAATTTTATACATTACATTCCCTAAGTATAATTAGAGATAAGATGAATCTCATGACTACATAAAATAGTTTTAACTTACTGAATCTCTATGTAATTACTGTAGGCGACGGTGAAAAATGCCAAACATTAGCCTTTTTGAGTGTTTTTTTTTTTTAATTATTATTATTATTATTATGATTATTATTTATTTTTTTTTTAATCCTATGGCGTCGACTGCAATGGTCATTCGCCGTTTCCCTCCTCCCATTTTTATTCAGGACATCTAATTTTCACCACAGGGGTAGATCTGGGTGATTAATGATACTCATGTGTAAGAGAAGCCATAAAGGTAAGTATTTTATAATTATTATGTTTACATTTTTGTGAAAAGCTGCGTTGGTATAAATAATGCCTCTGCTTTTGCATTTTGTGTTTTTACCGTAATATTTTTAATGTTTTTCATATTTTCCAGAACATGCCTATTGATTTTATATATCCAAGAATATTTTTGATATGGACTTCTCTGAAGCAGTCGTGTAGATTATCAGGGATCTGAAACTGACGCCTTGTAGGTGCGTGTGTTGGACAGTCTAACAAGATGTGGCTAACTGACAGCGGGCTCTCACACGTGGGTCATCTAGTAATCCTGGAGCCTAGCAGAATGTGGCTGTGAGTAATGTTTGTATGACCTATGCGTAGTATGGCTAGTACGGTCTGTTCTCTTCCCGTAAGCCCACCAGGTAATTGCTGAATGTACTGAGCATTGCTACTTTCGTTTTGCCATGATGACAAAAGCGTTCGCATTATATAATCTTTTACGTCATCTAGCCGTGAAGGTATCTCATCAACAATTGTGTTGCTGGTAGCCTGCTTGGCTTGCGAATGCCTCTGCGGTGTCACTAGGGTCCTGGAGTGTTACACCTTCCACCACTAGGATCGGCAGTTCTATAGGAAAGTGTTTGCCTGATATAGCTCTTATTTTATCCCATATCTCTTTGGATGTCGTGTCCGGTGTTATACTTGATACAAAGCTCTCAAAATACATTTTTTTATTAGAAATAATTATCCTTTTTGCTCTTGCACTGGATTTCTTGAAGTTTAGCATATTTTCGACAGTGAGATTTGTTTCTTAGTCGCCTGAGCAAAATTAGAGTTCTACCATGGAACTCTTAGTTTGGTCGAAGTAGCAGATGTAACAGGTATTGTTTGGTCTGCAGCTTGGGTAATTGCATATTTTACTTTGTTTACTGATTCTGTTAAATTTCCATTTAGCTCAATTGATGGTAATAGCTCTGTCTATTGTTCCCAGTTGGCGTCTTTTATCTTCCATCTAACTAGTGGTTTCCGTACTACGTGGATCGAAGCGAATTGTATTTGTATAGGTAGATGGCCAGAGGGTAGTTCGTCGTTGATGGTACGCCATATCAATTGATAGGCTAGCTCTGGGGAGCATATGCATAAGTCTATAGCAGAAAATTTCTGTATGCGTGAATTCAAATACGTACCTTCTCCAGAGTTTAAAAGTTATGCTCATCCATTATATTTTCTACAAGTCTTCCTCTATTGTCGAGTCTTTCTGAGTCCCATATGGGATAATGTGCATTAAAATCACCAACGATCAGAAACGGGATAGGCAATTGTTGAATGACCAGTTATCATTTGGCAGATATATGTTCGCTATGGTCAATCGTATGGGATATGTTACGATCACAGCTATTACTTGCAGTTCTGTTTTGCAGGGGAACTTCCTGCGCGCTGACATTACTTCTAAGCAGAATTGCTACTCCTCCGTGAGCCCTTAAATTTTGCGCCGCTTATTTTCGAAAATTTTTATGCCCTTTTATTGAGAAGGGCTCATCACTCTTAAGGTGCGTCTGCTGAATACATGCACCGAAGGACTGGTGTATCGTTAAAAGAGACCTTAACTCACAATATTTATGTTTAAGGCCATTACAGTTCCATTGTAAAACCTTTGCGGATAACTGGTTGGACATAATTATTTATCTAAAAAAACGTACATTTCCGATTTTGTTCTAGGTCAGAATTTAAACAAAACAAAAGGTTAAAAATTAGTAAAAAAGGACAAGTTCTACTAGTATAAATGCTTAACAAATAGATGTAAAAATATTAAAAATAAAATAAAATAAATAATGACTAAAAATATCACAGATATAATATCACAAAAAACTATTTATCACATTTATTAGGCTGGTTTCTAGGCCTGCCTCTTTTCTTTTCCACCTGACTTTGACTGCCGTCTTCCTTACCTGATGTCGTTTCACTCAAATCTTTTTTTTAATTCTGAGACATTGGTTGGTACAGAGCCCGTACGCTCTCTGGGAAGTAGTAATGGTGCCATTGGCATTGGCTCAGTGCTCCCTTCCACCCTTTGGCACGGTTTCGCATAACTCCTTGGGTTACGGATTTTGTAGGTTGTCTCCCGCATTTTAGGAGACATAGGAATTAAGGAAAAATGGATGGGGTTAGCGGAAAGGGGGTAAAGCCCAGGGTTTGGCAGAATGAATAAGACTGCCAAACCCCGAAGTCCCTGCCTGGGGCCGTGGGGGCGACGCTCCCCATGTATCTTCGTTTGAAACCGGATTAAAACTCCAGCTTCAAAAGTAGATACCCCCTGCGGGGTATTATTATTATTATTATTATTATTATTATTATTTATCCACAGTGGCATCGACAACTATGGTCATTAGCCACTTCTCTCCTGCCTCATGAGGTCATTAAGTCGAACCTAGCTACTCAGGGATAGATCTGAGAGTTGGATAATATACAGAACGCACACAACCACATACAGTATAAATAATTCATTGTTTAGTTATCATCCCATTTACTTAATTCAAGTATAGAGGTGAAACTGAGTGTTTATCATAGGTAAATAACTACAGTATTGAGTTTGTCCTGTTCCTAGTAAAATATTTGGCGTGCCAGACAAAATTCAAAGTTGTGTTAATAATGCATTCTTATATCGGATTCATTGTTTTCTATATACACATATACCCACATATACATATTTCTCCAGATATTTATGTTGGACCTAATTTTCATATTGGAAGATTTTTTTTAGATTTAGTGTGGCATATTTGTCGATTTCAAGAAGTTCAGTAAGTTGTTTATGTTTCTGTCGTTTAGGAAGCATTCTTGGTATCTTGGTATAAAACATTCTAGGCGCTTAAAGTTATATTTTGGACACTCCAGGATGATGTGTTCTACGGTCAGAGTGCAGTGGCATTCATCGTATAGTATTGGGCTTCGCCCTAGGAGAAGATGTGATGAAGTTAGGTGAGTATGTCCAATCCTTATTCTTGTAAGACAAACTTGTTCTCGTCTAGTTAGGCCTGTCGGATATTTCGATTTCTCGACTGTAGGTTCTAGTATCCCTTATACTTTGGCTCCACTGATTTTGCCAAAGTTGATGTAGCTGGAGCTTGAAATGGGATTTAGGTCTTCAGAAGATCGCATATACGTACCTTAGAAGTCATCCATCGTGAAGGATTAAGACTGTGCTTAGGTGCGTTTCGTACTAGTCCATCCAGCTCGATATACTGCGATGCGAATACTCCACCGCTTGATTTAGGCATATCGCAGTTAATGCTTAACTATGGAATTAACATATGGGCTCAACCCTCTCACCCAAACCGCGATATCATTTTCAACAATGATAGCAGTGAAGAATACGACAATCGACCTACTATTACAAGACCATTCGGAGTCAGACTATCAGAGATTATAAACGACCTTGGCGCTGTTCTTCCTGACACATACAATAAGAAACCAAGTGAAACTCCTCCAGGGATCGACACCAGGACGTATATTATACTAGACTGCGCTATTTTTCCAAAAAACATAACATCGGGATATGTTTATCTACATAAGTTCAATGAAATAATAAGTAGATATAATACACCTGAAGTCATCGACACAGACGGAGCGAAAAATGAAAATGTCGTAGGATCAGCTTTCATAACCCTAACAGAAACCTTTAAATATAGTATAAATCATATTACCTCCGTATATACAGCTGAATTGTATGTCATCTCGGCAATGTCCGCCCTTCAATCTATACGAAATCAACAAGCTAAGAACCCTCTCGTCCAACAGGTGATTAGTCGGTACCATAAACTAGCGCAGAATTCGAAAACATTTTCCATTTTTGACATTACCAGCTATTTGTACAGCGTCAGTAGGACATCTCTGTCCGCGCCCCATTTTATGTTGGAGACGCATTTTATTACGTTAAGGGCTTTCTTGCACTAACAGCTAATGACTCGATTTGTGGTTTCCACATCAGTTTACGATCAAAGATTACTCCTAGGATCCGGTGAGTTTCTTTGACTTGGATTAAGTTTCCTTCCAAGTTTAATGCAGGTTCCCTATGTGCTGTTCTTAGCCGACAAAAATGGATTACTGTAGTTTTTGATCTAGAAAAGTTAAGACCATTTCTTTTAGCAGTTTCAACCAGGTTGTTGATGGTCTCTTGAATTTTACTTCACCATCGTGACCGCTTCTTTTGCCGAGTAATATATGGTTAAATCATCCACATACATACATTTGCCAATGGATTCATCGATGCACTGGAGTAAGTTGTTGGCAATTATTACGAACAAGATTACGCTGAGGGTGGAGAACTGAGGTATCCTGTTTTCTTGGAGATACTTTGTCCCCCAGCCTTACCTTGAATGACCGGCTTGCAAGGAAGCTTGCAATGAATGTGGGCAGCCGTCCCCTAATTCCCCATTGATGGAGAGTTGATAGGACTCCATATCCCCAGGCGGTATCGTATGCCTTTTCTAGGTCAAAAGAGATAGCAATCAGATGGCTCCTGTTTGGCAAAACTGTTCTGTATGGCTGTTTCTAAGTGGATAAGGTGGTCTCCGGATGATCTGTGCTGCCTGAAACCTGTCTGAGAATTTATTAGCTGGTTTCGTGTCTCCAGTAACCACATTAATCTTCGACTTATCATTTTTTCTAGGATTTTGCTCAGACAACAGGTCAGGGATATTGGTCTGTAGCTCTCAGGCTTTGTTGAATCTTTGTCCGCTTTAGGAATAGGTATAACTATTGATTCTCTCCACTGATCTGGGTTTGCCATATTTTATTAAACATTTATAATATTGCTTGTTTTTCTGTTAAGGTAGGTTGCGTATCATGCAATAGTGGACAGAGTCCGGGCCAGCGGAGCCGTCGTTAGTGTCTTGAAAAGCATTTTCGAATTCGGTAAGTGTGAAATTGTTATACTCCGATATCTTAGATTCACTAAAGTCAAGTGCATTGCTTCAATTTCTAGCTTCCTTTGATAGGCCCCAAGGTTTAGATTTTCGTTGAAACATATCTCCTCAAAGTGCATGCCTAGCGTGTTGGCTATCTCTGTAATGCCCGTAACTTCTCTTCCTCCTGCTTGCAACATTGGGGAAAGTGTGGCAAACCGATTGCCAGATATGCTTCTGATTTTCTTCCATACCTCTGAGCTTGGAGTCTCTGAAATGATGTCAGATACATATTTTTGCCAAGAATTTCTTTGGCCTGCTAACATCAATCTCCGTGCTCTACCTCTGGCTTGTTTGAATTTCATCATATTTGCCAGAGTTGGGTTTCTTTTGAAGACATTGTAGTTATGCTTTTTGCCTTTAATGGCTTCTTCAATTTGTTGATCCCACCAGGGTACTATGGGTTTACCAGGTTGTATGTTTGCTTTAGGGATGCTTTCGGAAGCAGCATTCAATATACTATCAGTAACGTTGCTGACGGTTTTAGATATTGAATCACCTATTCGCATTGGAGTCAAATGTTCTCGAAATTTCTCCCAATTTGCTTTTTTAACATTCCACCTTTCTGCAAATGGAACACTTGTATTTTGTACGGCACAGTTAAGTAGTATTGGGAGATGGTCAGATGAAAGATCGTCTGAAACTTCCCAATCAAAGAGATATGACGCACTTGGGCTATCGCACTGTAGTTGCACGACCTAAATTTAAGAAATGTACCTTCGCCTTTATTCAGCACCACTAAATTTGCTTCGTTAATTATATTTTCCACTATCCTCCCTCTGGTGTCCAGTTTTGTGAGCCCCAAAGAGGGTTATGCGAGTTGAAATCTCCTACTAAGAGAAAGGGTTTGGGAAGCTGTTCACATATGCTTTTCAATTACATTCCCAGTTTTGATTGGGTTGGTATATGTTGCATATGGTCAATTTTATAGGTACTATTAGTTGAACAGCAACAACCTGGAGCTCGGATGTGATGTTGACTTCTGTAAAGGGGAGGTTTATATCCAGAAATATTGCCACGCCACGGATTTTCGGCGTATCATCCTTTCTTACACATTTGAACCCACGTAGCTGGAATTTTGTGGTTGGAGAGAAATGGGTCTCTTGAAGACAGAGACAAAACGGTTTTTCTCCTGTATGAGTAATTTCAGTTCTGGATAGTGATTAACACTCCCATAAATATTCCACTGGACGATGGATTGCATGAGTAGAGTAGATTCATTTCATACATGCAAGGTTCAGGAGAAGATAAATAAGCAAATAGGTGAGTGACTAAATAAATAAATAAATAAATATATATACGTATATATGAATAAATAAATAGACGAATAAATAAGTGAATAAATAAATGATTAAACGGATAAATAAATTGAAAAGTACATTATAATTTTATTAAAATATTAGTACCACAGTCTCCGACAACTGCTCAGTTTCGGAGTTCTGATGATTGGGACGCTCTGTATCATCACTCCGAGCGGGTTGTTTCGACTGAAACAGTGCGGTATTATTTGTTTTACGAGGTCTGCCTTTTTTCCAGCCTCGTGTAGCCTTTTTTGCTTCTGGGTCGTGAGTCTGAGAAGAGGTGAGTCTTTCATCAGAAAGTTCCGATCCATCTACAGGAGAGGAAGCTTCTCTTTTAGACGAGTTAGAAGCATCTGATTGACTTGTAGTTCTAGACGCAATGCCATGACTTATCTCTGGCAATGGAGTGACAAATTGCTGTGGTGTGCTGCTGCATACTGCTTTGTTTTCTAGGGCTTGCGAGATCGACGTTCTAATTATAGCTGTTAGACGTGGTATAATCATCTCTATTATTTCATCGTCTGGGCGTTTCTGAGATACTTGTGCATATGATAAATTTGCTTGCTTGGTAGGGATTACTACCTTCCTTCTAGCTTCAGCATAACTCATTTTTTCGATAGTAATAACTTTCTGTATAGCTGATTCTGTCTTATACCTTGGACATAATTTGGAAAATGCTGCGTGAGGGCCATCGCAGTTCACACACTTTATGGGCTGATCACAAGATTTTCCAGTGTGTATTTTCTTACCGCAAATGCAGATTTGTTCCTCTTGGCATGGCATCGAGGTATGACCATACCGTTGACATTTGAAACAGCGTACAGGGGGTGGGATATATTGACGCACAGGTTGTACATCGCGCAACTAAGTCTTTGTGGTATGTTCGATGAACTGAATGTAATTATGTGGCATGGAGTATCTTGTAGTTCATTATCCTTCTTTACTTTTATACGTTGTACCTTTATTACCGCTTCAGATTTTAGCTCATCCATAATTTAAGCTTCGGAACAGTTTAATAAATCCCTGCAGTAGATTACGCCTCTGCTAGAATTCAGAGAGGCATGTGGTTCAACGGTAACAGGAAAAATAGCAAAACTTTCTACCTTCAACAATCGATATGTTTGACCATCTGTTCTTGTTTCAACTAGCAGCCCAGCTTTAATTTTCTTCACAGAGTTGGATTCTCCAATCAAGCCGCATAACGTCTTTGATATCAGAAATGGACATACTCTCATGCAATTATCGCCATCTTTTCTCCTTTTTACCAGGAATCGGAGGGTAGGAACAGCCGACCTCTTGGTAATATTACTGTGTCCAGTGGTAGCTCTGCATGTAGCTCCACCTTCGCTGTTTTTGCCTACATTTGAGAAGGTAGGCACACCTTTTGTTTTGTCTCCCATACTATTGTTGAGTTCTTCGCCTCCCCGGCTCCCCACCCTCCACGGAGCGTCAATGGGGGGTTGTGCCCATTATCGCATTCCGCTAGGACACAACCTCAGGGATACCGCTAATCCTGAGAAGAGGAGGTCTAGTCCCCACAATTAGCTGCACCATACGTCGAGGATAGTAAGCTATCCCCGTCTGGTTTCTGCTACCTGTGGAGGCTCGCCCAGCCAGCCCTCTGACGGGATGGCACAGCCGATTGACCGACGCTGGGCTAGGCGCGGCCGCCCTTCTACACCGATCGCCGGACCAAAGTGGCGTGTTGTCCCCCTGACTGGTAGGGCTCAACCATCATTATTCCATTGGCCCGCTTACGGGTCGCCGGGCACGGCACAAGCACCCGGGAGGCTAAGAGGAAGCCCCACACGCCGGGGTAAGGATAGGAGAAGGAAAGTCGGGAGGGCAGCGGACAGCGGCACAGGATATAATAAAAGGAGAAAGGATGGGAGAAAGGGGGAAGGAAAAGTCCAGGATTTGGCAGAATTAGTAATTAAAAACCATAACTTTTGGCCATTCCGTTTTGAGCAGGGTTTGTATATTGGAAGACATCTGTAGCTCCCTGCGGAGATCACTGTAGAGTCGACATTCCACCAAATATGTTGAACAGTGAGATCTGTTTGACACAAGTCATCGTTGGTTGTCAGAGCGGTCCGTGGGACCTTAGCTCTTGAGTCACAGTGTCAGTTTGTAAGTCTGTCAGGTCTGGTAACCCAGAAACCAGACAATTTTAAGGAAAAAAGGGGAAGGAAAGGAGAGAAGGAAGAACGAGAGCAAAGGGGAAGAAGAGAATCTTTTAGGATATGCAGCGTTTAGGCATTGTTAAAATCGCTTCACAGATTTTGATATGGTCTAAAAATATTTGATTTTTTCTAAAGATTGTGTAAAAATGCTCAAATTTTGGTTGTTCTAAGTTCACGAGTTAATTTTGATTACAGTGCGAGCCGCGGCCTTTTGTGCTTGCGAACTTGCTCGACTGTGTAGTCCACTGAATCACGCAACAGAGGGTTGCTGTGCGATTCCGCTAGGCTATAGCGCCGCTGCGCCTGTTGCTTAATGTAGTCCTTTAGGTAAGGGACATCGAGGTCTCTATGTAGAGTTTCGTTAGAGACATACCATGGGGCATCAGCAATAGTGCGCAACGTCCTGCTTTGCAGAACCTGCAGACTTCGCATGTGTGTTTTAGCAATAAAACACCAAGCCGCACATGCGTATGTCATTGCTGGTCTTATGACCACCTTATAGAGTCGAATCTTGTTAATCAAACTTAATTTTGACCGTTTACATAATAATGGGTAAAGCTGCCGAAACGTAATTTGGAATTTAGTTTTTAGCGCTTCCATATGGTTCCGCCAAGTCATCCCTTTGTCCAGAATGACACCGAGATACTTAGCGGAGGATTCCCATGGTATACGAAGTCCATTCATTGAAACTTCAGACGGAACGCCGCGACGTCTTTTTGTACAGTAGATTGCCTGCGTTTTCGAATGGTTTATTTTAATTAGCCACCGATCCGCCCAATCTAATACTTCTTCCACCGCACTTTGCAGCCTGTCATGGACTAGGTCACCAGACCACGACTGAGCCACCAATGCAGTATCGTCAGCATAGAGATAGACTTCACAGTTGCTGGGACTAGGGACGTCATGGATGTACAGTGAGTAAAGGATAGGTCCAAGGACCGAACCCTGAGGGACGCCGGCTGTAATCAGCCGTGTTGTCGACAGCACATTGTCAATTTTGATCCGGAATTTCCTACCTTCAAGGAAGGATTTCAGTAGTTTTAGAAGCCAAAAAGGGAAGCCCTTTTGGATTAGTTTATACAAGAGGCCCGCGTGCCACACCTTGTCAAATGCTTTTGAGACATCCAAAAGCAAGATGCCAGTACTTTCGTTAAGGGTGAATCCTCTGGTTACACGTTCCACCAGCCTAACCGCCTGTAGCTCCGTACTATGTTCAGACCGAAAACCGAATTGCACGTCAGGAATCACATGGTGATCTGACGAGAAATTCTCAAGGTGACGTAGAATCACCTTTTCAGCGAGCTTAGACGCAGCTGACAGCAGGCTAATGGGACGATAATCCTGGGGAAATATCGAACCCACCTTCTTTGGAATCATTATAACTTCAGCGGTCTTCCACGCGGATGGGAAGTACTGGATCCTGAGCATGGCATTGACTATTGCCACGAGATAAGTTAAGGACTTCCGCGAAAGCAGCTTCAGCGCCTTATTAGTGATTTGATCCTCCCCAGGTGCTTTACGCACTTTAAGGTCTTTAATATGACCTTGAATCTCTGCTGGTGTGCAATGCGGGATCTCAGGAGATACCGCTGATGTGCTAAGCAAATCTTCGGTTGAAGAAGCTTCTGAAGAAGAATCTTCTGATGAAGAAAAATCACCAACGAATGCGCGACTGTCACTGACGCCGTTGGCCCTAAAATATCTCCTGACAGATCTTACGATGTGTTGCTCCTCGTCGAGGTCATTATCAAGATCATAGTTGGGAGAGAACTGTCTTTCCATGGCATCGGCGAAAACCTCAACCTTCTCCTCTGTCCTGAAGACAATGCCTCCAGGACCGTGAATGTGTGGGATTTGTTCACGCTTTCCGTTTTTGAGCGACTTCGCCACCTTCCAGAGAGGAATGCTTGAGTCAAGCATCCCCGCCAGAAAGTCGTTCCATTGCTCATTGCGGAATTCATGAAGAGCATTTCTTACTTCATGAACAAGATTCGTCGCTCTGCGAATGTCATCAGGATGACAAGACCTTTTCGCTTGCTTAATTGCAGCTCTTTTATCAGAAATTTTCTGACGAATGTCTGCTGGCAGAAAAGGTCTGCCGTGTCGCTGCACGGGAAGTACAGCTGCACGCTGCAGAGTTTGCTGAACAAAACTTGTCCACTCTGCTTGAGCCGCATCTATACCGTTCTCATCATCTATGATCGGTATATTGGGGAACTCTTTGAGGAGCGACTTGTATAGCTCCCAATCAATGCGTTTCCTTGGAGGGATTTCATCCCCCAAGATCTGCTCATTAGCCACTTCCAAAACGACGGGAAGATGATCGCTTGAGATGTCATACATGATTCGAGAAGTGATGCTGTAGCTACAGTTTTTGGATAATGCCAAATCAAGAACATCAGGTGCCTGAAGGTGATTAAATGGGTGGTGCGTCGGCTCCTCAGTACTATGTATGAGGTAGCCATTTCGTATCACATGGTTGTACAGTCGGATCCCACTGGTGGAATTCAACCTGGAATGCCATGCTCGATGTTTGCAGTTGAAGTCCCCTGCCACAATAAGTGGACCCGAGTAGTCTAAAAGGACTTCCAGATCCGCCTCTTGTAGCCTGTTACCACACCTGACATACACCGATGTGATTTTTAACGGCACACCTCCCGTCATATTGACCACCACGGAAGCCGCTTCGATGCTCTGCATGTCAGCGTTTGTGCTTCTGTGGTAGTCAATACCGCGTTTCACTAGCACTGCCAAGCCTCCACCCCGTCCAGTCAATCTATCAGCCCGGATAACATCGTAATTCGGGAAAGCTAGACGATCTCCCGGATTAAGTAATGTTTCCTGCAGCAAGGCTACATCTATACTTTCGTCCACAAGAGCTTGATGAAATTCCCGTCTTTTGGGAATGTCCCTTAGACCCAAACAATTCCAAAAAAGAATTTTGATAAATGCAGGCTGTCGTCGATTGTACCTAGCCATTTGCAGGAAAGATCGCCTGCAAAGTCTGTGTTGCGCTAATCAGAGGACCTATGATCTGCTGTAAGGACCTTAGCGCGGTTGCCAGGTCCACATTTTGCGTGTTCGCAGAAGATCCCACAGAGGGGGCAGGCCGGGTTGCATCCCTAGCTGCATCCGCGTAACTTACATTGCGCCTTTGCGCTATCACTTGCAGATTTTTCTTAGGGGCAAATCTGCAAGTTCGGCTATTCGCTGGATGCCCCCCTCCACAGTTCGCGCACTTTCGTTCCTCTTGTTCTGTTTGAGGGCATAAGTGGGTCATGTGGTCAGAGGCACATTTTAGACATTTAGGTGGTGCAGTGCAGTAAGATTGCGCATGCCCATATTTTTGGCAGCGGTGACACTGCCCGATGAGTCTTGAGTTCTTTTGAACTTCGACTCGGATAGCCAAACCTAGCAGCTCGTGTTCGTTGAACAGCTGCTGAGATTTTTCTATCTTGGGCAGTATGACTACCACCAAAGGCATGGGCACGCCGCCACCGCGTTTCAGGCGAATTATGTGCAGGGGGGAATATCCCCTCTGTTGCAACTCTTCCTTGATCTCAATTTCCGAAAGTGTCGCATGTACTCCTCTGATTACAGCATGAATGTTCCTCTCGGAGGGTAGAGGGAAAGTGTGATGGGGCACCTCTTCCTCCCTGAAGAGACGAATAATCCTGCGGTAATCATCCTCGGACTTGGGAATTATCCTGATTCCTGCATCGACGGCAACCGCGCGTTCGAATTTGATGCCCAAGGAAATAAACTTGTGATTTACGCCTCGCCATCTCGAAGCATCACGAAGAACGATGGGGGTAACACGTACCTTGCGTGGGGGCTGTGCAGTCGTGTCTTCTGGTACCTGAGATGTCGAAGGCGTGGAAGTAACCGATAGATTAGGCACAGGCTGTTTATTCGAGTCGCTTGCAGTTGAATGAGATGTTTCAGACTGCGATTTTGGTGAAGGGAGAGGAGGAAAGCCTGTCGTGTCGGTCTTGTTTCGTCGCGTTTTACGGGGCTTAACCTTGGTAAAACCGTCAGGGAGTGTATCGTCGTCTGTGGAAAGATCGCTTGAATTATTTAACGGTCTCTTAAGATTGACAGCTTTGTCTTTACTGGGATTTTTGGGAAGTGTTTGGGAAGAATTTGTAATATTTAGATGGGAAGGTACCTGGGTTTTCAGTAGGAGGTCTAATTTAACTGTTAGGTCGGTAATTGTCCGCTGCTGGGCTTCGATGATCATCATCAATCTTTCATTGGTCTTCTTATCATCGTCCTTTTTTGACAGCTCCTGTCGAACCATCTCCAATTCGGCTCTCAGCTCCTCTATGGTCTGCTCCTTCGACTCCATCTCCATAGCCATGGTGGAAGCGCCATTTCCTGACCCCCCTGGGTCAGTTTCCATATTAAACACCTCGGTTATCTCGCTTTTCGTCTAAAAAATTTTCCGGATCGAAATTACGGGACAGCTGCTATCAGTGCCCTATACAGGGCGATCATCTGTTTGACATGCTAGACATTGAGGTCTGTGATCGCCAGCCAACAACGTCACAGAGAACGGCATTTAAAGGACTCGTACGAAAAGCCCCTGTAGCCGCTCTTAGGGTTGCAAATTGAATCCTTCCAAGTGGAAGGTCTTGCAGAATTGTAAACAACCCTGGCATAGTCAAATCGAGACTCGATTAGGCTCTTATAAACCTTTATGAGAGCTCCGCGGTCTGAACCCCATCGGTTATTTCCAATGCATTTGATTCGGTTGAGAGATATTCTACAACGAGCTGTGAGATATTCAATTTAGTCCTTCCAGTAGAGCTTGTGGTCGAAAATAATGCCCAGGAACTTAACAGAGTTTTCAGCTTTTATAGTTTGTCCCCTCAGTATGAGAGTGACTTGGGGATCTGCTGTGCGAAGTCTGCAAAGATGGATGCACGTCGATTTTGTTGCTGAAAACGAATACCCTCTATTCCTTGCTATAGAGTCTAGCCTGTTTATTTCATCCTGCAGATGGTCAAAGTTCCCATCAAGTGTGGCGGTGGAGAATATGCAGAGATCGTCTACATATAAGAGGGGTTGAATGTTCGGAGGAGTGCTATCAACCAGGAAGTTAATGGCTTAGAACGGATCCTTGTGGAACGCCATTTTCCAACCTCTTAGTCGAGGACCTGGAGTCTCCAACCTGGACTCGGAATGAGCGATGAGACAAGAAATTTTGGATAAGTTTTGGGAGATTGCCACGAAGTCCCCATTCGTGGAGCTGTTTCAGAATACCGAAGCGCCAGGTCATGTCGAATGCTTTTTCCGGGTCAAACATGACTGCCGTTAGGTGTTGTCTTTTAATGAATGCATCCTGGACTGCAATTTCAAGCTTTACGGGTGCATCCGCCGTGGAGTGGTGCTGCCTGTAGCCGTCCTGATTGTTTGAGATCAGGTGGTTATGTTCTAGGTACCATACTGGCCTAAGACTTATCATTCTTTCAAAGAGTTTTCCCAGGCAGCAGGTTAGCGACACAGGTCGATAGCTGTTAGGTGAAGTAGGGTATTTACCGTCTTTGAGAATGTGTACTATAATGGCAACCTTCCAGGCATCGCACCAACGCATTATTGAATATCTGTATTAACTGAGTTTTCACATACTGGAAGGTTTCGAATTATGCAGTAAGGTATCATATCTATACCCGGTGCGGAGTCTTTACAGTTCTCTAAGGCATACTCGAGTTCTTCATATGAGAATGGTGCATTGTATAGATGTAGTTCTGATGTATTAAAATTGATTCCCTGTGCTTCGGAATTTAGCTTGAGCTGCTGAAAGTTGGGATCATAATTTGCATTGCTGCTAGCGTGTTCAAACTGGTCTGTCAACGTGTCGCATATGCAAGAAACATCGTCGATTACCAAATTAGCTACCTTCAAAGCGCTCGGGGGTCTAAACGGATTCCTGCCTGCAATAACATTGATCTTTTGTCACATCTGTTTGATAGGTGTTTCAGAAGTTATGGACGAGACATAAATTTCCCATGATTTCTTTTGGCTCTCATTTATGAGTCTTCGTGCTTTAGCACGTAGTTTTTTTAAAGAGATCATGTTGGCCATGGTTGGACTGCGCTTGAATCTATTCAGGGCGGTTTTCTTCTCGTTGATTGCATTCCGGATGTTTTCATTCCACCATGGCACAGCTTTATTAGATAAGGTCCCGGATGTCATGGGAATGCTAATCTTTGCTGCATCTGTTATAGCGTGTGTGATATCGTCCACTGCTGTATTATTGTCGTCAGTTACAGGAGGGAAACGAAGGTGCTCAGAAAATGTATTCCAATCAGCTTTCGCAGTCAACGATATTTTATGTGACGGATAGAAAAGTTTGGGGATATCCGTTGTTATGATGATTGGAAAGTGATCACTAAGATTGAGATCATCCAAGTCCTTCCAGAATAATCTAGTAACCAGTTGTAGTGAGCATAGTGAGAGATCTATAGCAGAGGATCCAGCTGTTCTGATGTCGAAGTGAGTAGGAGATCCTGAGTTCAATAGAACTAAGTTCGATGAGTCAATGTATTCCTCTATAGTTCGTCCTCGAATATCTCTGCGCATAGATCCCCAAAAAGGTGAGAGCGAATAAAATCGTCCATCAAAATAATTGGTCTTGGAAGCTCTGATAGAAGCCTGTACAACTGATCAATATGCCAATCGCCATCAGGTTAGTATAAGCTATACAATGTAGCAGCAAATGGCGTTGTGATGCGAACTGCGACAGCTTGAAGTTCCGTATCCAGTCTCTGTTCCTGCGCTATGGTATTCTGCTTTACGAGTAATGCCACACCACCTCGCGCTCTGCGGTCTGGTATGACATCTTTGCGGTAAGTATTGTAGTTTCTAAGATAGAAAGATGTCTCTGGACGCAAGTGGGTTTCTGTAATGCAATTCAGAAAGGATCGTTCTCCCTAACCATCACACGAAGTTCGTTCCGATGAGACACACAACCATTGCAATTCCATTGCATTATGTTATGCTTATTGTACTAAAAAGTTTAACTCCTACAATTGAAATACGCAGAAACTATTCCAAATACGGGATGTGAAATTAGAAAATAATGTAAAAGTAAATATTAAATAAATATATAAATAAATGGACAAGTAAACAAATATCAGATTAAAGTGAATAAATAGACATAGAATTACACAAATATTAAAATTTAACTATCTATTATCACAGGTTCATCACAGTTAGGTTCGCTTACAATCTGATTGTCTCCAGATTGTGGGTTTGAAGCATCAGGTTGACTACAAGACACAGTATTAGTATTGCGTTGATTTGATCTGGCTTGGTTTTAGCTGGAGCAGCCCTCTTTCGGGGTCTACCCTTCGGCCAGCCACGCTTGCCTGTTTTGGATTCTGGGTCGTCGGTCAAGATGACTTGCATCAGAGATATCTGACCCATCAACAGCTGAGGATGCCTTTCTTTTTGATTGATTAGAGGCCTCTGATTGACTGCGGTTTCTAAGAGACAAGCTATGTAATACTTTTGGCTGAGGTGTAACGAATTGTGGTTGCCCAATTTCATGGAAGTCTTTGCCTTTCAGTGCTTGAGAAATCGAAGATTGGATGATATTAGTCAGACATGGGTTTGATCTTTTCGATAATATCATCCTGGCGCTTTTGCGTGGCTTGTGCATACGACACGTTTGGTTGTGGAGTATGCACCACTACCTTTTTCTTGGCCTCAATAGAACTTATTTTGCCAGTAACGATCAGTTTCTGAACAGCCAATTCTGTTTTGTATCTTGGGCATTCCTTCGATGAAGCCACGTGAGGCCCGCGACAGTTTAGGCACTGTACCGGGCGATCACATGGTCTTCTTCTTCTTTCCATACCTGTTCATTTTGGCAAGACATTGACGTATGGCCGTACCGTTGGCATCTAAAGCAGCGTATTGGTGGGGAAATATACTGCCGAACATCAAGTTTATACATAACGCATTTAAGTTTCGATGGTAACCTAGGGGAGTTGAATGTGATTATGTGATTTGGAGTATCACGCAGTTCATTGTCCCTCTTGACTCTAATTCTCTGTACATGTATTACTCCTTCGAGAATTTCACTTTCAGGGCAATTTAAGAGGTCTTTGCAGTACACCCCTTTGCTAGAATTGAGCGTTGGGTGGGCTTCTACTGTGACAGAAATATTTGTATAATGCTGTATTCTTGTGAGTCTGTGAGATTGGGCATCTGTTTTTGTTTCCACCAATATCTCAGCTTTAATCTTTTTAACAGAGTTAGGGTCTCCTATTATACCATTTATGGTATTAGAAATAAGGGATGGACTAACTGTTGCTAAATTATCATTATCAATTCTCTTAATGACAAGGAACCGGGGGACGGGCCCATCCGTCTCCTTGACATTATTATCCGGTCCAGTGGAAGCTCGGCATGTAGCTCCATATTCGCCATCGTTGCCTACATTTAGGGGAGCAGGCGCACCCTTGGTTTTTGTTTTGTTTGCCACGCGAAATTCTGATCTTCACTTCCTCGGCTCCCCACCCTCCATGGAGCCACAACGGGAGATTGTGCTCATTGTCGCCTTCCGCTAGAAGACAACCTCAGGGATACCGTGAATGTCGAAACAAAGGAAGTATAGTCCCCACAGATAGCTCCACCATAAATCGAGGATAGCAAACTATCCCCGTCTGGCTTCTACTCCCTGTGGAGGCTCGCCCAGCCAGCCCTCTGACGGGATGGCACAGCCGACTGACCGACGCTGGGCTAGGCGCGGCCGCCTTCTACACTGACTGGTAGGGCTCAACCTCCAGGATTCCGTTGGCCAGCTTACGGGTCGCCGGGCACGGCACAAACACCCGGGAGGCTAAGAGGAAGCCCCACACGCCGCCTCAACGCATGGGGTAAGGATAGGAGAAGGAAAGTCGAGAGGGCAGCGGACAGCTGCACAGGATATAATAAAAGGAGAAAGAATGGGAGAAAGGGGGGAGGAAAAGTCCAGGGTTTGGCAGAATTAGTAAGACTACCAGACCCCGAACTCCCTGCCTGGGGCCGTGGGGGCGACGCTCTCCATGTAGCTACCCTTGAAACCGGATCAAAGATCCAGCTTCAAAAGTAGATACCCCCTGCGCGGTATTATTATTATTATTATTATTATTTATGCCCACAGCGGCATCGGCTGCTAAGGCCATTAGCCGCTTGCCTCGCGCCCATATGGTCAATTGCCACTTTCACCACAGGGGTAAATCTGGGTGATACCGATGTTATGTGACGTAGCTCAGATTTTAATACATAAAAAAAGAACAAACATGTATAAAATTAACTTAGTACAGACAAAGGCAGAAAAAATTGTAAATAAGAATACCTACATACGCGTGGGTATCTTGCATTTACTTACTTATCCGACACTAGTGCTTCTTTATCTATCATAGACCAACAGCTATCTAATATATCTTTAGTAGTAACTTATTTAATAACACTATAATATGGGCACTCGATCAGTATATGCTTCCAAGTAAGCAATTCATTACACGTCCCACATCTTGGTGGTGGATTACCTAAAAGTATGTGCGAATGTGTAAGAATTGTGTGACCTATTCTCATTCGCGTAATTACGACCTGCTCTCTACGAGTCAGATGGGGAAGATTCCATTTTGTTACGTTCGGCTTGATCGTCTTCAAAAAATGATTTGTTGAGTTCCATTCTTGCTGCCATTCATTAAGTAGCAGCAACCTCAGGAATTTTTTCATGTCTTCAGGCACGACTGGTAAGTTGAGGTATTCTTCCATTGTGGCTTCCTTGGCAGCTGTATCTGCTATTTCATTTCCATGGATTCCTACGTGTGCTGTCGTCCACACTTATATGACCTGTGATTTTTTTTGTTGGAGCTGGTAGGTGGTCAAGAGAAGCTCTTGAACTAAGAGCTTTTTACTGAATTTGTCAGAAATGGTTTGCAGTGAGCTCAAAGAGTCACTGCAGATTATGTATAAGCCCTGTTTCTCATCAGCAATCAGTTTTAAGGATTGAAGTATTGCGTATAATTCCGCTGAGAAAATTGAGGCCATTGGACTTAGGCGCCATTTGCGGGTTATCTACGTAGTTGTTAATGCACATCCTATGCCCCATTCGGTTTTAGACCCATCCGTATAGATTATTCTCCTTATGTTTTGATATTTACCAATTATATCGAGATATGTTTGTTTATAAAGTGTAGGATTGGTGCGGCCTTTTTTGTATTTGGCGCATTCGAAGTTAATTTCTGGGAGTGACAGCCTCCATATAGGGCAAGCTATGTACTTAAGGCTATAGGTTGGGGGCATCTGAGTTTCTATATCCTTGAGTAGCTTATGGATGCGGGCACCTGCAGGCTTTGTGATGGATGGTCTAGACCGATAAGTTGAAATTTCTTCTTCCTCAAATAATATATTGTGGTTAGGGTGCTGGGGTTGTGCCCATATTTTTACGCTATAGTTCAGTAGCAGCTGCTGTATTCTGTAGCTTAAGGGAGGTATGCCTGATTCACAAAAAACGGACGCATTCGGTGATGTTCGGAAGGCACCAATGAATAACCGTATACTCTCCTTATGTATCATCTCTAGTCTATTTAGATAGGATTGTCTTGCTCCATACTCAAATTTGGACATGACTATTGATCTATAAAATGAGAGCAACATATCCCTGTTTGCTCCACAACTAATGCTTGAGAGACATTTAATAATGTTTAAGGCCTTTTTACTTTTGATTAGGAGTTCCAATATATGATTCTTCCAGTATAATTTATCATCCAAGGTGATGCCTAATATGTTTATATGGTGTTTGTTAGCAATTGGTGTGCCTTTCAAAGTCAGAGCTGGTTGGTCATGATGTCTCCTTAGCCTGCAAAAATGTATGCATACTGACTTCTGTGGAGAGAAGGAGAAACCCATTTTTTCAGCCTCGTAAGCTAATGTATTTATGGATATCTGCATAGTACTTACTATATCTTCCATATTGTCTGCAGTAAAAAATATTGTTAAGTCATCAACGTATATACAGTTTCGGACTTCTATTGGCACTTTTTCGATTAGCTTATTTATAGCCACAAGAAAAAGGGTCACACTTAGAGTTGAACCTTGGGGAATACGGGTTTCTTGTCTCTATGATGCTGAAAGTTCTTTTCCAATACGTACTTTAAAATACCTGTGTTCTACGGAGCCTGCAATGAAACGTAGTATGTATCCTCTTATCCCCCATTGATGCAGTGTTGTCAGTACGCCAAAGCGCCATGTAGTGTCATATGCTTTTTCAATGTCAAATGATACTGCTACCGTATGTTGCCTTTTGGCAAAGCTTTTTTGAATGGCTGCTTCGAGATAGATTAGCTGATCTGTTGTCGATCTATACCTACAAAAATCCATTCGATATTTTGACAGTAATCCATGTTCTTCTAGGTACCACATCAGCCTTAAGCTTAAAATTCTTTATACACTTCTTGTAGTTATTTGTCGCAACAACTTGATCTTGGATGGCAACCAAGAAGCCCTCTGTCTCCCCGAATAGTGCCCCATTTCTGAGCCATTGCACTGATGTACTTTTATCGGCATTTTCAAGGGAATGGGGGAATCTACCGTGGAACGCTTTGGACTTCCAGTTTTGCTGTCTCTCCTGTATCGTTGTGATTGGTGTACTATAGGCGGTGTCTGCGAGTTTGAGAGGCGAATAGGTATCTGCATGCGCGATGAATCTATGCAGGCTCGATGTTTCTAATTTTTTATGAAATGATTCCTCAGATGGATTACTTGTTTGTTGTACAGATTGCCTAGATCTAACAACCCTCTCCCTCCTAGTTTTCGGGGTAGATATAATCTTTCTGTTGCAGCTTTTGGGTGATGAAGTCTGTATGATGTCTATGTAGTACGGATCTTTCTGTTGAGTTGTTCTAGTTCTGTATGCGACCAGCTTACTATACCGAATGAATAGGACATTGATGGTATTACCCAGGTGTTTATCCCTTGAAATTTATTCTTCGCATTCAGTTCGGTATCAAGTATTTTCTTTAGCCTGTCCATCAGTTTGTTTGTCAATTTCGTTTTTATTTCTTTATTATTATTATTATTATTTAAAGCCCACAGCGGCATTGACAGCGAAGGTCATTATCCGCTTTCCTTCTTCCCATATGGTCACTTGCTACTTTCACCACAGGGGTAGATTTGGGTGATTTATGGTGTAAATTCAGTAGCTGAGATTTACCATTGATAAAAAATAGAAAAAAAACAAAATAGAAAAAACATACAAAATACTTTGGTAAGACAAAAGCACAAACGTGGAGGTATACAGGACGAAGACAGGTAGGTACATAAACATTTTCTACTATTTTTTCTTTCTTCTCTTCAGAGATGTCGCTATCGTTTATTAATTTTACTTTTGCTGGGTCAGATTATACTTTAGATGTGTGGTACTAGGAGGAAGGCAGATGTAAGTAGATTGTGTCACTATTTTTGTTATGTAAAGTATTAAAATTGTTTGAAGAGCCCTGATAGTTTTGTGAATTGAAGTAATTTTTGACATGAGTCGGTATTCACGAAACAATCACTGATGTTGAGTGGTAATTCACAGCGCGACGGGCATCATGAAACTGTGGATATTCAATTAGGACATGCCTTAGTGTTAATTGCGTTTAGCATAAGTTACAATTTGGTGGGTCACGTTTAATAATAAGTGTAAGGACGTTAGACGAGTATAACCAATCCTAATTCGTGAGAGACACGCCTGCTCCCTACATGACAACGTATTAGGGTAAACAAACTTGCCTACATTGGATTGTAAAAGGCGCAAACGCGTTGCACTTTGCTCCCATCGTAGATCCCATAAGTAGTTTATTTTTCTTTAAAAATATGTTTTAAGATCTTCGAATTTTATGGGGGAGCTTTCAGAGGGTGCACTGTGCAAGGCAGCTCGAGCAGCTGCATCGGCACTCTCATTGCCTGAAATTCCTATGTGGCCTGGACACTAATACTACCGTTTTGCCTTGCCTTTCCAGTTGGGAATAAAGATCAAGAATTTTTTGAACCACCGGATCTCTACTAAAAATATCTCTGATAGCCATTACAGCACTTTGAGAGTCACTACAAATAATAAACGTATCAGGCTCAGGACTCATGAGGAACTCCATTGCCTTTTGAATGGCAAATAGTTATGCTGTGTATATTGAGCATCTCGAATCAAGCGAGAATCGAAATGATTCGCCAAGTAGTATAAAGGCAGCTCCTACTGCCGTTTCGGTTTTTGAACCATCTGTGTAGATGACCAATTTTGGTCTAACCTGATCTTTAATAGTGCTTAATACCTGCGTATAAATTGTAGGGTTTGTGACAGCTTTGGAATAACTTGCACAATCTAGTCGTATTAAGGGTGTCTTCAGAGTCCAAGGAGGGGTATCGTAGTTATGTATTGGGTATAGCGGACGCATTTCTACTTCAAGATTTTCTAGGTACTCATGTATTAGCACGCCAGTGGGCCTTGTCATTGTAGAGCTGGCCATAAATGACTCATTCACTTGATCGTTAAAGACTATACTGTGGTTTGGGTTAGTTGGCTGAGCCCACAGCTTAACAGCATAGTTCATCATCAACTGTTGTATGCGGTATTCCAGAGGAGAGACGCCAGCTTCATAATTTAAAGATAGAGATGGGCTTGTTATAAATGCTCCAATACATAGCCTAAGGCCCTCTCGATGAACTCTTTCGAGGCGAAGCAGGTGCGATTTTCTGGCTGCTACATATACGTATGATCATTCCATAGTCCATCTTAGACATTACTAGGGCTTTGTATATCCGAATTAGAACTTCCTTATTTGCTCCCCAAGATATGCTTGATAGGCATCTATCTAATAATGTTGAGAGATTTCTTGCAATCCAAAACAAGATTATCTATATGGGATTTCCAGTAGAGTTTCGAATTAAAGGTTAATCCAAGAATTTTCATATTATCTCTGACATGAATACTTGCTCCTTTAATGATGATATTGGGCTGGTTGTGAGGGGTTCGAAGTCTGCAAAAGTGAACGCAACAAGATTTTGTGGGTGAAAATTTGAAACCCTTATTTTCAGCAGCTTGCACCAACCTATCAAGAATTGGTTGCAATGTGCCCTCTATCTCCTCCATAGTTTTGGCAGCACGGTAGACCACGAGATCGTCTATATACATTGATTTACCAACATCACTACCAAGAGTTTCTATTAAGCTATTAACTGCGATTATGAACAGGGTCACACTGAGAGTCGACCCTTGGGGAATTCCATTTCCTAACATGTGGACTTCGGATAATTTACTTTCTACCTAGACCTGGAACGTTCTTATTTCGAGAAAACTTAAATAAACTGTGGTAGGTTTCCACAAATTCCCCATTGCTTAAGTTGTTCCAGTATATAAGCCTCCAGGTAGTGTCATAGGCTTTTTCGATATCTAGAGCAATAGCTACCATATGCTTTCTAGAGGCAAAACAGTTTGTATAGCGGACTCGAGCATTACAAGCTGATCGATAGTCCACCTGTTTTTGCGATAGCCTATTTGGTAGCTTGATAACAAGTTGTTCGATTCGAGTAGCCATACCAGCCGCTTGTTAACCATCCGTTCAAGAACCTTGCTTCGATAGCAAGTGAGAGAGATGGGTCTGTAACTCGAAGTATTTAGTAGGTCTTTCCCGTCTTTTACTATAGGTATGATGATGGAATTACGCCATTCTGTGGGATATTTTGCTTCTCGCCATATTTGGTTGTAGATGTATAAAAGGGTCTGCTTTTCTGTTTCAGGTAGATTACAAAGCATCTGGTAGTGAATTTGATCTTGTCGTGGTGTCGAGTCACCACATTGACTTAATGCTTGCTCTAATTCTGTTACGGAGAAGGGAAAATTGTAGGTCAGGTCAGAGCCTCCTTTGAAATGGACGCCTGTTGTTTCCGCCTCATTTTTGAGCTCCATGAAACGTTGGCTGTAATTTACCGATGAACTTGAGAGTTCAAATACGGGATGCGAATGCTTCAGCTTTGCCTTTAGGGTCAGAGATGGGTTCGAGATATATTTGAGTGTTTTTTTCCCAAATATGCTCATTATTTTTTTCCACGCCTCCGATGCCGTAGTATCACTGGTAATTGTTTTTATATAGTTTTCTCAGGAGGATTTTTTTCCAGACACTAGAAGTTGCCGAGCCTTTGCTCAATCTTTTTTATATCTTATTAAGATTTCCTGGGTCTTTTGAAGATGTTGAAGGATTGTTTCTTTTTTACTGGTGTTTTAAAATGTCCAGTGTTTTTGGGGATACTACTTGCGGCGGCAGCACATATACGTTCTTGGCTTCTTCTACTGACGAGTCTATTTAGTCTTTCATTTCGATGGGTTGGAATACTTCCTGGTATTTTATCCAATTTGCCTTCTTCAGGGACCATTTCTCCATGCTGTATGGAGACGGTCTTCTCCACGCAATTTCTATAGAAATTGGTAGGTGGTCGGTTGTAAAGACATCTAGCACACACCACTGGAGGAGATTTGCTAGTCCAGAACTGCATAAAGATAAGTCAATTGCACTGATGGTCTCTGATCTCAAATTCAAGTAAGTACCTGACCCAGTGTTCAGTAGTACCAGATTATGTTCATCAATGATTTCCTCGATGATTCCTCCGCGAGCATCTAATCTAGCAGAGCCCCACAATGGGTTATAAGTAGTCGCCCAGACGTATGAATGGTTGTGGAAGCTGATTGACACGGTTTACAATTTCCACGTTGTTCCAATTTGCATCAGGTAGGTAAATTGTATCCTTTCCGGGATGTAGCAATTGTATCGCTACTGCTTGCAAAGGTGTTGTTTGGAGGATTTCTGTGTAATGGAGGTCATCCTTCAGATATATGGCGACCCCTCCTCTACCCCTAAGATTAGGTGTGACATCTTTTCTGGTTCAGTTGAAGCCACGCAATTTGAAATTTTCGTTAGGCTTAAGATGTGTCTCTTGGGTACATACACAGAATGGAGTCTTATCAAGCAAAAGTATTTTCAGTTCAGGATAATGTGATTTAATACCATTAATGTTCCATTGTATTATGTTTTCCATTATGGAAATGTTTGGGAGTTCAAAAATATTTATGTATGGACAGATAAGACACAGACATTGCAAAGCAAAAAAAGCAATAAAATCAATGAAAAAAGAAAAAACAATAATAATAAAAGAAATACTATTTAAGTTTTGAAAAGTTATTAAAATCACATTTCAAACACGGTTGCTTAGCTAAGTTAGATCGACGGATTCTTGCAATGAGATAGCTCCGGGATCTGGAGGATCTCCAGAGCTAGGACAGATTATGTCTTGAGACTGTGAAGTAGTCGTCTGAGTCTCGTCGATATTCTGCAGGATCGGAAGTGCAGAGCTAAGACTACGCTGGTCTTTTGCAGCTTTTCTTGGTCGGCCTCTTTTTCTACGACCTTCTGTTTGAGAAGAAGCTTGCTTGACTGTCGTCTGAAAAGTCAGTACCTTCTGCTGGTGAGGAAGCCTTTTTGATATATTTGACGCGTCCGATCCAGTTCTTGAGCGAGTGACCACTTATTATGGGGCTTGTGAATCACATAGACGCTGCTGAAAAACTCACTGAATGCGTTTACTATATCCTGAGGCTGATCTATAGAATTATTTTGAAATTTCATTATCCATGGGATTCGTGATGTGTTGTTTTTGGAGTGAATGTATGACCAAAAAGCATTGGGGTTAATTGTTAAAGAATTCTGGATATTTGCAATATATTGATCATACGCTGATTTAATCTGGTTTTTTATCAAGCGGCGCAAACGTTTGAATTCTTGTAGATCATCAACAAAAGCAGACCTGTTGATTTTTTTCCTAACTTTAGCTTTAAGTTTAATGTTCTTAATAATAGCTGAGTGAAACCAAGGCGGGTATCGGTGACTGTAATTCTTATATATAGGTATGTGCCTGTCAAAAATTTGGAAAATGTTGCCATAAAATACATCAACAATATAATTAACATCAGAAGAGCAGAATACCGGCCTTGCACTTACACTCGTTGGGGATTGGAAGCGGATGTAAGTGCGTAGAACCTCCGGTACGGGACGTGATGAAAGGAAAGGATTCGGGTTAGGGAGGAAGAGGAAAGGTAAAGCCCAGGGTTTGGCAGAATAAATAAGACTACCAAACCCCGAACCCCCTGCCTGGGGCCGTAGGGGCGACGCTCCCCATGTATCTTCAACTGAAACCGTTTCAAAGATCCAGCTTCAAAAGTAGATACCCCCTGCTGGGTATTATTATTATTATTATTATTATTATTATTATTATCCCACGGCTTCGACTGATGATGTCATTTGTCATCACCCAGGGGTAGATCTGAGTGCATTTTATCACAGGTAATCATCAATCATCAATAATATATTTAAACTCTGGATGTATTTAATAGGTGCGTTCTTTTCTCACTTTTCAAGTATCACTCAGTGTGTGTCTTGGATAATATAATAATATGTAAAGTACTCATCGAAGTAGAGAAGGAAAGGTAACTGGCATGTACGTTTATTATGCATTATGTCACGTTTTAGTTATTGATTTATTTGTATAAGCTATTTTATAATAATAATAATAATAATAGCTTTATTGTCCAACGGTTTCCCATTTATAGCACAATTTATAAACATAATACAAAAGCAAAAAAAAAGCGAAAAGAAAACATCAAATGCAACACAGGTATAAATTTGTAACATGAGCTATTGGTCCGAATAAGCCTTAGCTGTCTGTAGCGTGTAATTAATATTTGTCGTAAATATATCACAGTAACATCCAATTCTGTTTAAGTTAGAGCACATTACATATAACGGTGACTTGAGAAGAATGTTTGTCCTTGCTGTAGGAAGCCCGAATATTTTATGATTGCGAGATGCAAACGTTGGAGTACGAAACTTGATCTGTTCCAGGATCATGGGGCAATCAATTAAATTGTTGATCATTTTGTAGCCAAATATTATTGAGGCACAGTACCTACGTTTTTTCAAAGTCAACATGTCTAAGCGACTACATTGTTCCTCATTACTTGTACCTCTCTCTGGATATGTCCCATCAATCCTAAACAGAACAAACTTCATAAACTTCCGTTGTACTTTTTCAATAGCTGTGCTATAGCATTATTAGTAAGGGCTCCAAATAATACTACAGTATTCGACTTTGGATCTAACATAAGCATAATATAATAGCTTAATAGACTTTATGTTATGAAAATTCCTGCAATTCCTTACTATGAAACCATAAGCCGCCAATGCTTCTGATGCTTTTTTATTTATATGCTGACTGAAAGTTAACTTTTGATCATAGATTATACCTAAATCACGTACATCAGAGCATCTTTCTAACACAGACCCATCAATAGAGTACGGATATTCGCAAACATTAATTTTCATGGTATAGCTGACTATTTTACACTTCCTCACATTAAGCTCCAACTTGTTTTCTACAAACCAAGACAGCACAAAATTTAATTGGTGTTGTAGCTTGATACAATCATCAGGAGTATTTATCTGCGAATAAATGTTTAGGACGTCAGCAAAGCATAGGCGTTCATATTCAACTGAGTCACAGAGGTCATTAATAAATATCAAAAACAGTAATGGTCCCAGGTTGGACCCCTGAGGAACTCCAGAAGGTGCCAAGTAGGTCTCAGATTGGAAGCCATTATAGCTAACAAATTGTCTACGATCGGATAAGTAAGATTTCATCAACTCCCTAGCATCATCTGTGAAACTAAGTGCACCTAACTTATTTAATAAAGTTTTGTGGTTAATTTTATCGAAATCCTTCGAAAAGTCAGTATAAAAAATAACGTCAACTTGCTTATTACTATCAATGGCTTCCGAGAGGTACTGCGTTATTATAAATAGATTTGTGGTTGTTGGGCGATTAGCGACAAGTCCGTGTTGAGGACGGGATGCCATCTAGACCAGATGTTATCTTATCCTTTAGTGATTTAATGGCCTTCCTGACTTCATTTTCCTCATTTGGATGAAAATGGACAAATAAATGACTATGATTTAGTGAGGCATTATTATAGGGCTTGTGAGTGACATAGACGCTGATGAAAAACTCATTGAATGCGTCCTGAGGCTGGTCTATAGAATTATTTTGAAATTTCATTATCCCTGGGATTCGTGATGTGTTGTTTCTGGAGTGAACGTATGACCAAAAAGCATTGGGGTTAATTGTTAAAGAATTCTGGATATTTTCAATATGTTGATCATACGCTGATTTAATCTGGTTTTTATCAAGCGGCGCAAACGTTTGAATTCTTGTAGATCATCAACAAAAGCAGGCCTGTTGATTTTTTTCCTAACTTTAGCTTTAAGTTTAATGTTCTTAATAATAGCTGAGTGAAACCAAGGCGGGTATCGGTGACTGTAATTCTTATATATAGGTATGTGCCTGTCAAAAATTTGGAAAATGTTGCCATAAAATACATCAACAATATAATTAACATCAGAAGAGCAGAATAAAACATTCCATTCAAATTGAATTAATTCTTGATACAGGTTGACAAAGTCAGCCTTTCTGTAGTTATAAGTTATTTTACTATGATTGAATGTAGACTTAGGCTCTTTAATGAATATGGCAGTCAAATCAACAGCTAGTGCCGGGTGGTGACTATCTTCTGGCACTAGAGGTAGTTCATCACGCTTAACAGTACAGGGTAATTTAGAAATTACCAGATCTTGCGACTGACCAAGTTGATTTAAGACATTATTTGACTGCTTATAATTAAAAATGTTCAAAAAATTATGGATAATGCATGTCTTAGGGTCTAGAAGATTGCCATTTACAAGTTGAGGCACATTAAAATCTCCTAGAAACAGGGAATTACAGTCGTGCAAATAATCCAGTTGCTCAACAGCATCAAAGAACGATTCAAATTGATCAACAGCAATTTTGTCAGGAATGTAAACAACAGCCACAAAAAATGTCTTATATGCCACATGGCACCTCACTATTAAAAGATCAATTGATGGAAATTGTGCATCAAATACAGCAACATCTATAACCTCAGATTTAATGCATTCCTTAACAGCTAGAAGCACTCCACCGCCACATTCCTTATCAACTAATGTAAACTTACGGTCCTTCCTATGAACAATATAAGAGTCAGGAATTAGTTCAGCACTCAAAACATTCTCATTCAACCACGTTTCACTTAATGAAACTAAGTCATATTCACTATCATTAATAGCCGGACTGATTATATGTAACTTACTATTCAACCCACGAACATTTTGATAGTAACACAACAAACAGCGCGAGCTCGAACTAGCGAAACTGCTGGAACACTTCAGTTTAAAGACTTCACAATTTTTGGATTCCCATTAATATATCTAACCCTGAACTTCTGCGTGCCTTCAGCATTTCTTGCATTCACATCCTCTTGCCACTTTTTGTAGTGGTCAATCTGCCTACGAGTACGATCAAATGAAAGCGATATCTTCTTGTAAGCGCTATTTTTCAAATTACTTGCCTTTTTAATCAGATTAATGACTTCTCGTCTCGTTCTGTAAGACCACCTTGACTGGTCTGTTTTTCCCGGCGCCAAATTGTCCCAGTCTAACTACTGATGCATTTAGTAGCTGGAAATGAGGATCCACCACTCTAAAAATTTTCCCTACATCAACTTTATCCTTGTCTGCCCTGGCTTGGGACTGGTCACTCTGATTTTATGGTATATGCTATTCTGGTTTTAATAAGTGTATCATCATACATGTTTATATTTTCAGGAAAACATTTATTTCTCTTAAGAAGTTAAGGATGTTTCTCATGCTACCGGCGTCAGTGCCACAGAGCCGACGTTGTAGGCTGTTAATAATGTCAAACGATTGGCGAACTCTAGAATATGTTGGGCATTCCAAGAATATGTGGTCAATTAGTTTGGCACTTTTCGCATTGCGGTGGATCCAGGCCATTCCATCTCTCTAGCCACACAGACATCAACTTATTCTACAGAAAAATTTTCAGGTCTTCTGGGTGGACCAGGTTGTTGGCGTTGACAGTATTGGTTGCTGCTTCTCGGGCCAATTCGTCTGCCCTTTCATTACCTGGAATCCCTACATGACCTAGAGATCATATAAAGATAACGTATCTCCCATCTGATTCCAGTAAGACAAGCCAATGAAGTATTTGGGTCAAAGGAATTTGTGGCAGATATAGATTGAAGGGCACTAAAGGAATCGCTACAGATTAGGTAAGTACCTGCTTCATTGTGGTTATTTATATATTCCTTTAAGGAATGCAAGTTGCTCGGCTCTGAAAACCGAGGTCATGGGATGTAGTTTAAATTTTGCTCGTGTCCCGTTGATGTACATCCTACGCTATCCGCTAACTTTGATCCATCAGTATAGATAATATTTTTAACGTTAGTGTAACTATTTACAGTGTCATTAAATAATGCAAGAAATAAGGAGCTATTGGTTTCATCCTTCTTGCACCGTGTACACTGCAAGTCCAACACAGGTTTATTTATTGTCCATGGTTGCGCTGAACTATGTTTTAGATTATAAACGTCAGGAAGTTCGAGGTCGATGCTATTCAAAATTTCTTGAATCCTTACACCTGAAGGTCGTGTTATGGTAGGTCTGTCTAGGAAGGTTTGGTTGATTGCTTGGTTGTATAGGATGTTGTAGTTGGGATGGGTGTGACCAAATCTTTACACTATAATTAATAGTCAACTGCTGGAGCCTTATATCAAGAGGAGGAATACCTGAATGGCAGTATACCGCTGACGAGGGACTTGTTCGGAAAGCTCCGATACATAATCGCAGACATTGGTTATGAATCTGTTCCATGTGTCGTAGATGAGATTTCCTTGCGGCCCCATAGTTGATTAATCCATACTCGATTTTAGACAAAACAAGTGACCGATATAACGTGAGAAGGCTATCTCTGGCAGCACCCCAGTTTATGTTCGATATGCATTTCAAGATGTTCATAGATTTCTTGCATTTCACCATCAGATTATTGACGTGTTCTTTCCAATACAGCTTTCTGTCGAAAGTTAGCCCCAAAAGCTTAACAGTATCATTGATCTGTATTGGGGTGTTTCTCAATAGCAGGTGAGTATGATTCTGACTAGTTCGAAGCCTTCAAAAATAAATGGCGGTGGTTTTTGATGCTGAGAAGTGGAAACCAATACTTTGAGTTTCTGTAACTAGGCTGTTTATTGCTGCTTGGAGTTTAATCTCGATGTTCGACATATCTTTGTTCGAGTAGAAGATCGTGAGGTCGTCTACGTATAAACATTTTCCAATGTCTGGATCTATTGTGCCTATAAGACGGTTTATGGCTATCAGGAATAACGTTACGCTGATGGTGGAACCCTGGGGTATACCGTTCTCGAAAGTATGCGACTGGGAGAAGTGTTTGCCGAGCCGGACTTTGAATGTTCGGTTCTACGAACTTGGAAATGAATTTGAGCATATTACTTCGTAGTCGTAGTCTAAGTCAAAGCAAGCAGATACCAAATGTTTTCTTTCGGCAAAGGATTGTTGAATAGCTGTGTCTGTATAGGCCAATTTATCTAAAGTGTATCTAAACTTTCGGAGACCCATCTGGTAATCCGAAAGTAGACCGTTCGTTTCTAAAAACCAGATCAGTCTTCTATTAATCATCTTTTCGAGGAGTTTACTAATGCAACTAGTGAGTGATATGGGTCGGTAGTTGCTAGGGTTTTTAGTGTCCTTTCCAATATTTGGAATAGCGACTATGATGGCTTCATGCCATTGCTCAGGGTATATGCCTTCACACCAAATACGGTTGAATAGTTCCAAGAATGTATGCTTTCAGGAAGATGCTTAAGCATGTCGTAGTGGATGTTGTCTGAACCAATTGATGAAGAATTAACCTCGTTAAGAGTGTTTTGCAGTTCTAGCAATGTAAAAGGTACGTTGTATACTAATAACGGGTCATCAACTATTTCCAATAAATTTTTTTCAGCCTTAGTCTTTTTAGCTACGAAGGCAAGATTATAGCTATCCGAACTGCTTGTCTCTTGGAATTGTGTAGCTAATATATTACAAATGTCTTCATAGTTTGTAATTTCTATGTTGTTGACTAGCAGTATGGGGGATGGAGCTTGAAAATGCTTTCCTTGAATACTTCTGATTTTGTGCCAGACTTCCGATGGTGGTGTTTCTTTAGGTATGTGTGAGACGTATTCTTGCCCATGATGATTTTTTACTTTTTAAAATTATGCGACGGACTTCCGCTTTTCTTTTCTTGAATTCAATTAAGTTGTCAGTAGAGGAGTTGCGTTTGAATTCTCTTAAGACCTTATTTTTTTCTTTGATTGCTTTTTCAATCTTATCCTTCCACCATGGCACTTGCACATTTTTGATGTTACTACTTTTTTTGGGAATACTGACGTTCGCTGCACTAACTATGGCAGATGTTATAGATTGCACGGAGTCGTGTATGTTATCCTTTAAAAGGAACTCACCAATATTATTTTTATAGGTCTCCCAATTGGCTTTATTCATGTCCCAGGTTGGATGGAATGTTCTTTCTGGACATTTTGAAGTAAAAGTGATATTTATTGGCACACGGTCGGAGTACAGATGGTCAGGCATAGTTTTCCATTCCAAGGATGATGCCAGACTTGGTGAGCAGATGTACAGATCGATACTACTGAAGCAGTTAGACCTGGAGTTTAGGTAAGTTCTATCTCCTGTATTCAAAATAATCAAATTTGATTCATCGCAGATTCTTTCGATTATACGACCTCGAACATCAAGTTGTGATCCCCATAGAGGGTTTTGTGCATTAAAGTCGCCCACTATGATATATGGAGTAGGCAGTTGAGTAATTATGTGATTAATCTGCTCTTCATTCCAATTGAAACCTGGTAAGTATATATTGCATATTGTTATTTTAAATGAAAATAGCGATTGTGCTGCTACCGCCTGTAGTGGGGTTTGAATGTATACCTCAGTTGCCTGTAATTCACTTTTTATGAAAATTGCCATGCCTCCTTTAGATCGGTTTGTCGGGATTACGTCTTTCCTGAAACAGTTGAAGCCCCGCAGGTTGAAGTTGGTTTCAGGAGAAAAATGAGTTTCCTGGATACATATGCAAAAGGGTGCCACTTCCGAGACTATCAATTTTAGTTCAGGGTAGTGTGCACAGCATCCGTTCATGTTCCATTGTATTAGTGAAGACATTATGACTAGTTTGTTAAAAGAAACAGTTCGTTAGTTTGTTGTGGAGCTCAAAAGGGGCATATATATATACTCGTAGAATAGATAAATAAATAAGCTAATTAATAAATGAATAAATAAATAAATAGCTAAATAAGTAGTAGTTCTTGCGATTATGCAGCATCGACTACTGGGTCATTAGCTGCGTGTCGTTATGTGATTCAATTTTGATTGAGTATAATTAGAGTTTCCAGTAAAAGCCCGTGCATTTCAGAAACGATATCGTGTTTTTTATTAGATCAGGCTTTTTCAGATTTTCTGCGAAATCTCTTGACAGACCAAAACTGTTTCTAAGGTTGCTTAACGCTGGACATTCTATCATAATATGCATTGCAGTTAATCGTGCCTCGCATGACGGACAATTTGGATGGCCTTGGCCAGAGAGTAAGTAGGAATGTGTCAATGCTGTGTGGCCCAAACGCAGTCTATGTATCCGGACGGCTTCTTCTCTACTCATCTTGACGTTAGGTGTCCATTTTGTTACATCAGGTTTTATTGTTCTTAGCTGAGTAAGTTCATTGTTCCACTGTCTTTGCCATGCTTCTGTTATGCATTGTCTAATTTTCATTTTCAAGTCTGGTGCTTTCACTATTGTACAGTCAATTCCAGTTGCGGCAGCAGCCTGCCTTGCAGATTGATCTGCCAGTTCATTTCCTAGTATACCTACGTGTCCTGGTACCCATATAAAGACTACCCTCTTGTCGCCATCCATCAACACCTTTAATGTCTGAAGGCATGCTAAGATTAACGGATCACGGGAATAACGATTTGACATAGCGTGTAGGGTGCTCAAAGAATCGCTGACTATAAGAGTAAGGTTGCTTTTTGACTCTATCTGGCAGTATTTAAGCGCCTGTAAAATTGCATACTGTTCGGCTGTGAAAATCGATGTCATTGATGGGAGAGTCCATAAATGGGCCACCCCGTTTATGATAATCGAGCAACCAACTCCTGAGGCAGTTTTCGAACCGTCTGTGTAGATGGTTTCGGCACATGTGTACTGTTCCAGGATACCTTGAAAATGAGACCTCAGTTGTACTGTTGGTGTTTCCTTTTTGTGAAATTTAGTTAGCTCCGTGTTAACTTGTGCAGATGGGATCTGCCAAGGTGGGGCTTCATTTTTGAGTGGATATACTGGCATTTTAGTCAAATTTAGCTCTCGGGATATTTCACAAATTCTCACACTGAGGGGTCTTGTGATAGTAGGCCTTCTATTATAGGTTTCATCATACGTACTTAACAGAGAGAAATTCCGATGATGTGGCGTAGCAGATGTACTGACTTCGTATGAGAGTATGAGTCTTTTTCTCCTTAGAGTTAATGGCTCGACGGCTGCTTCAGCGCAAAGGCTAGCTGCTCTCGTTGTACGGAATGCTCCAAGGCAGTACCGCAGTCCTAGGTTTTGGATAGTATTTAACTTATTGAGTGCAGTACGTCGAGCGGATGAGTACACAATGCATCCGTAGTCGATTTTTGATAGAACCAAGGACTTGTATATTTTTATCAGAACCTCTGTATCAGCTCCCCACCGGGTAGAACTCAGACACTTAATAACATTCAACGTTGACTTACACCTATAGATTAATTCTGCAATATGACATTTCCACGTTAACTTTGAGTCAAATATCAATCCCAAAAATCTCATAGATGTTTCGTTGGGGATTAATTGGCCTTGTAGATAAAGTAGTGGCCCATCATGCTGACGTTGGAGTCTGCAGAAATGTACGCACTTTGTTTTGGTATTTGACAATGTGAAACCACTGTTTATGGCATTTTGGCTTATTTTGTTTATTGCTGTCTGCAAGTTACCCGAAATCTCTTCAATGGAAGGGCCTGATGATAGTATACACAAATCATCAACGTATAGACATCTGTCCACCACCGGATTTATGGACTCGGCAAGTTTATTAATAGCAATCGCAAAAAGCGTACAGCTAAGTGTCGATCCCTGTGGTATTCCATTTTCCAAGGTGTGGACTGTTGAAAGAGTGTTTCCTACACGTACTTGAAAACGCCTGTCTATAAGGAAGGATTTCAAAAATTTTGGGAGATTTCCTCTAAAGCCCCAGTTGTGCAGTTGGTATAGAACATCATATCTCCAGACCATATCAAAAGCTTTTTCTATGTCAAAACACACAGCTACTGTGTGGTGACGGTTTTTAAACCCATTTTGGATGACATTCTCTACATAGACAAGTTGATCCACTGTAGACATATTTTTTCTAAATCCTGCCTGGTAATCAACAAGTAAGCCATTTTTTTCAAGAAACCACGACAGGCGCTCATTTACCATTCTCTCTAATATTTTTCCGAGACAGCAAGTAAGACTTATGGGCCTATAACTTTCAGGCAAGAGTGGATCCTTTCCGTGTTTAAGAATGGGAATGACGATTGCAAGTTTCCAGTCTTTTGGGTATATTCCTGCAAGCCATATCCTGTTGTATATGTTGAGGAGAGTAAGCTTGAGATGGAGAGGGAGATGACGGATCATCTCATAATTTACCATATCCGGACCAGGAGCTGATCGATTTGTCTTTTTTAAGGCTTCTTCTAGCTCAAACAGTTGGAATGGCTCATTATACGCTAAAGATACGTCTGTTGAAAAGTCTAATGGTAATTCCCTTGCATTTTTGGTGGACCTGAACTCGCGACTATAGTTTTCCGAGCTGCTGACGGTAGCAAATTTATCTGCTAGTAAATTACAGACCTCATTTGTGCTGTTAATGATGTTGCTGTTACAGGTCCGCAGATGTGTGATTTGCCTAACTGATTGTCTACCATACACGGCTCTGACTTTATTCCATACTTCACTTGCTGTCGTTTCAGTAGTAATAGTGGAGACATATTCTCTCCATGACTTTCTCTGGCTTTCTAGAATAAGACGTCGCGCTTTAGCTCTAGCTTTCTTAAAAGATATCATGTTTGATACCGTGCAGTTCCTCTTAAAAATATTGAGTGCACGCTTTTTTGATCTCACGGCATCGGATATGTCAGAGTTCCACCATGGTAACCGACGGCCTCTTGGAGATCCACCACCAAGCGGAATGCTGTTCACCGCAGCCTGATGTATCAGCTGAGTAAAACTATGAATACCAATGTTATTATCTTGTACAGGACTCACAATTGATAAGTAGGCTTCGAATTGCTGCCAGTTTGCCTTTGACATCAACCAGTATTGTGGTACTTGGGGACTACTTCTAGATATGTCAAAGGACGTGATACAAGGAAAATGATCACTATGATACATATCATCTAGAGCTCTCCATTGGAGGCGATCGGCTATGGATGTTGAACTGATCGCTAGATCAATCGCAGAGAAAGATCCGGAACGAGCAGCCAGATGGGTGGACATTCCTGTATTTAGCAACATCAGATCTTCTCTGTCTAGTAAGTTTCCTATCAATTCTCCTGGGTGATCTAAACGTCCTGATCCCCACAGGGGATTATGCGCATTGAAATCTCCAATGAGCAAGAATGGTGCTGGGAGCTGAGATATAACGTTTCCGATGTCACCAATTTGCCAATTTCCATCAGGTAGGTATATATTACAGACAGTTACCTTTACAGGAACTGTTAGCTAAATAAGTAAAATATATAAATAGTCTATAGAAAAAAATATATAGTATATGTATAAATAAGAACAGATGTACTCACATATACACACATACATACACACACGAACGTAAATATATAATAAAATATAGATTTATGTAGAAAATATCACAGGTGACTATATCTCAATGGTAAGGTAAGTAGTTTGACTGGCTTCAGTTTCTTGATCACTTCTTGCGGAGTTGGGAGGCCTCCTAGGTTTCCCCTTTGGCCAGCCTATTTTCTTTTTGGTAGAAGTTGATGCTGCACTGATATATGATGATACACTTTCATCGGTATCATCGTGCCTTGTTCGGGTTCTGGTACCCTTCCTTTTTTCGGCTACAGAAGGTTGCGTTGATGTATCAGAAAAATATTGACCGGGAGGTAAGAAGGAATTAGTATTAAATTTATGCTTCTTGGTACTGATTATGTTATCCAGGGTTTCTTTTATTTTACTCTCAATAGACTTAGTTAATTGCGGTAATAACTCTTGTATTATATTATCAATTAACGTTCTTGATAGCTCAGTTTTTCCATAGTCCTAATTTTTTGAATCGCTATTTCCTCCTTCATCTTAGGGCAAGCTCTTGAATTGGCTGCGTGTTGACCTTCACAATTAACGCAATGCATAGGTGTGTCGCAAGGTGTTGTATCATGTTTGGGTCGTCCGCATATACATATCTCAGAATTTGAGCATCTTTGTGAAGTGTGCCCGAACCTCTGGCATTTAAAACATCTTAGGGGGTTTGGGAAATAAGGACGCACTTCGAGAGAGTAAAAGGCAGCTTTAACTTTTGAGGGTAGTTTATTTTTGTCGAAAGTCAATGATAAGTTTGGTGTTTAGACAAGTGAGTCACCTTGTTTACGCATCAAACGTTTAACTTCGACCACACCTGGTTCTAAGCCCTCCAATATTTCTTCGGTAGAACTGTTAAGAAAATCTGCACATGTGATTATACCCTTTGAGAAATTGAGTGTACTATGTGGTTTTATTTCAACAATGAATTCGCCTATTTTAGTCACTGTAAGGAGTCTAAAAATTTCACCTTCCCTTCTCCCCACCCTCCACGGAGCCTCATTGGGAGGTTATGCCCATAATAGCATCCCGCTAAGGCACAACCCCAGGGAGACCGCTAATCCGAAGGAAAGGAAGGTATAGTCCCCACAGGTAGTTCCACCATACATCGAGCATAGCGAACTATTCCCGTCTTCTGGCTTCTACTACCTGTGGAGGCTCGCCCAACCAGCCCTGTGACGGGATGGCACTGCCGATTGACCGACGCTGGGCTAGGCGCGGCCGCCCTTCTACACTGACCGCCGGACCAAAGTGGCGTGTTGCCCCCTGACTGGTAGGGCTCAACCACCAGGACTCCATTGGCCAGCTTACAGGTCGCCGGGCACGGCACAAACACGCGGGAGGCTAAGAGGAAGCCCCACACGTCGCCTCAACGCATGGGGTAAGGATAGGAGAAGGAAAGTCAGGAGGGCAACGGACAGCTGCACAGGATATAGTAAAAGGAGAAAGGGGGAAGGAAAAGTCCAGGGTTTGGCAGAATTAGTAAGACTACTGCCTGGGGCCGTGGGGGCGATGCTCCCCATGTATCTTCCCTTGAAACCGGATCAAAGATCCAGCTTCAAAAGTAGATACCCCCTGCGGGGTATTATTGTTATTATTATTATTATTATTATTATTATTATTATTATCTTTAAGAGAAGGCATTCAAATTGTCAGCTCAATAGGTCAAGGGAGAGTATCGACATTGATTTTAATATCTGATCAATGAATTATCATAGCTGCTTTCCAGTGACCCAGTTGAGTTACTTGGAGTGACTCAGTGGTGCTTAGCGACAATACCGTTCCACTGCACGTTGTATTTCCATGCATTAATTTGAGAGCAGTGCAGGAGCATATCATGCACAAACCGAACACCATTGGATGTCAGCTCTGATATCAATTTGGAGGTCATTTTTGAGTTTATTGAACAATTTTATTTTGGAATAGTAATCTATTATGGCAATTGATACTTTCCATGGACAGGAGTAGCGACAAAATGGAAAAGCTGTCAGAACGTTAGAATTCACATTTTTCTGTAACTTGAAAATTTGAACCGTTTGATCTTGAGTCCGGGAGCTTTGCAGAGGTTCATGGCACCACAGGTACTCTCCAGAAAGAAAAATAGAGCCCGATCTAAGATATATGACCCGTCACGCTAGCACGTATTTTGAAAAGTGGTATTATGTTGGTTCTTTTACATTATATAACTTTTCGGTGACATTGTGTAGGATTTCGTATAAGATGTAACTAGAAACTAGTTGTTGTTCACTTGATGTGCACTCGTTGTATAGTTGTACGTGTGATGAGATGTAATATCTGCTTCAGAGGTGCTATTATTGGAGATCTAAGCTGTAAGTTGTATGATATAGCTGGTGCATAGGTGCATATCTGTGGTCCATAGTGAGGATCTGTGTGCTAATAATCTGTGTTGATAATAGTTCTATTGGTTTTTTATCTCAAATACACTCACTTGAGATGTAGGCAAACCTAGAAATTAGTTGCGAATACAGTTTTTCTCATTTATCCTGGAAATTACATAAGTATGCAAATTTGTTGAATTTCAAAAGTGAGAGAGGTAGAAAAAGAAAATACCTGGTCGGTTAAGTATACTACAACTCACAGATAAGAAAATAGGCTGCAAACAGGAATATTTATGAAACGGGAACAGGTTAATACATTTTAAATTGTTTTTTATTTCTAATTACATATTTAAGTTTTATAGAAATTTGTTTTGCGATGTCTAGTAGAAAATACAAATCAGCGTCTAGATGTGCGGCACTGAGAAAATGGTTCGTGGGGTGCGTCATTATTATTTCTTCTGTGACCAAGTTTACTTCTGACATATCTTCTCAGAGATATACTCTACTTACTATTTCGGCATTCTACCATCAACAAAGCATGTTGGCGAACAGACTTGCAGCATTGTCGTTGAGCATGTAGTTCAGTCATTTCTCCATAGGTGACACTGACGGCGCCACAGCGAGCAATAGCAGAATGAACTATTTGCACACTAAGAGCTATCTAGTCAGCAAGTAGGCATTTCGTCGTTTCTTTGTTGCCTTACATGGGTTTTTTACTTAATAATTCTGCAGGTCATGGGACTTCAGCTTTGACCCATCTGTCCTGTCAGTACCAACTCTCAAGGCGAAAGAGGCTCCTCAAAATATTGATGCACCAAGTCGAGTGCTGCTATGCATACAGCCCTAAGAAAATGTTGAAAATTGCTTAAACTTTGGAGCCTGTCCTTACTGTATCACTTTGCATTCAAATTCTTTCAGAAAAACAGAATCAAACATGTGATTGACCGATCCATAATAATAAATTGCTCTGTATAGGTTCCATATCCCACATGCTGTTCGCGTTCATGCATTGCAAATTTATTCTCACTATGCAAGTATCGTGACTTATGCATGTTCGTATTTTTTACCATAAGATAACCTACTATGGAACGTATGTGAATGAACTGGATTCATAAATCATTATCGAATATGATTAACGAGATATAGCGTTTACAGGCATGAATTATTCCCATTTAATTCCATGATTTGGATTATTAATTACCCACATCTCTCGTTTCAGCCTGTTTGGTCACCCGTGGCATTTCTGCAAGTTTGACGAATGACGAAGATTCATTTAAGCCAAAATTTAGAAAATTTCCTGGTCTAGTAATAGTAATATTTATTTGACTCCAAAATACACATAAAAATTTTATAGGATACCAATAAATGAAAAGTGGTAGCCCTTGTGTGCGGATAAAAAAATATAAAATACTTATATAATAACGATGACGTATCACAATAAAAAAATTTTTATCTTTAATTAACATATAAATGATGTATATATGAATTTGGGTGAGATTTCGATATATGTAGGTGAATAGAATATGGTATGTCAGAGGAAGTACTAACCACTAAAGGATAATCTGTGCGTAGCCATTACATCCAACTGAACCAAAGCTAAACGTAAGTATTTTAAAATACAATACTACAGATAATTTAGAGTGGTCCGCTGTGGTTTAATGACTTAGCTGAATTAGCAACTTACAATGAATAGCTCGTGCCTTCTATATACATATGGATTTTAACTCTCGGTACCCCGTGCAGCCAGGCTTTTATTTGTTTTTTGAATGAATTCAAATTATTTACTTTTTTGTAAGACACTGGGATGGTATTGAAAATTCTTGGACAGAGAAAATTCCAGGATATTTGCATGAGTGTAATAATTTAAGTTGGACGCTCATTGACACATCAATGCTTGATGACGCGAAGAGAACCGCGGCAATATTTATCACAAGTGACAAATACGATATCCACTCCGAACAGTCGGTCTGCGTCACTGAGTGTACTCAAACTCGCTCAGCTATACGCTGCCAGCATACATCCGCTCAGCTCTGCCCTGCTGCGATTAAGCTGCTCAGCTACAGCCTGTCTACATGTATGCATTCTGCAGCGAGCTTTCAACAGCAGAAACCACGAATTGTACTGGTTCGACGTGGTCATTCGTGACAAGCTATAGCTGAGTCGTTTAATTACAGCTGGCCAGAGGTGAGCGAAGCACCCTGGCAGCGCGTGACTGAAAGAATCTGGGTCCTCTAGTTAGAGCAGACCGTCTGTTACGCGGAGCTATGTGCTTGTTTCGCTTCTCTCTTCGCTCTCATTCCTCTGAATTCCTGATAGTACCCAATTAAAAGAAACGTTCGGGAGGAGCTAGAAAGAGATTTAACATCGTCGCGCCAACAATAAGACAATAGCAGGACTAAGTACTGAATATTTTCAAAGTAGATTTTTAAATTCATTCGTGTTCAGCTACTGTCTCCCAGATGGCGCTTGTATCTCTCAAATCTGTTTTTGAGCGCCAGACTACAGTACATGATTGGATAGAATATGTATATCAATGTCCTAAAGAATTTGTTCAAATATCTGGTAACTACTTTCCTAGTCAATTGTCATTTAATTTGTATTTCCAAACAAGCTTTTTGGGCTCAAGATATTTCGAGAGAAATTCTGTTACCATTGAGCTTACTGAGCATTTAAACGAGCAATACTTTTGTAGTAATATTAGGCTGTAAAAAAGCAAAAAAGCTTTGTAGTTTTTCGAAATCGATTCAGTGGCCGTTATGCTACTGGACAAAAAACAAGAAAAAAATAGAAGTCGCTCAAACCTAGTTTCTTGACAGTTCAGAAGATCCTGATTACTTTCAAAAATATTTTTGTAGGGATTTAAATTGGGGGTGATAGGTATTGTGGGAGGGTATTTCTCAATTATTTGATGTTAGTATGCTTATGCGCTCTAAGCTCCGGTCATATTTCACACATTATAGATTTCCCCGTACATTTGACCTCTGCTCTGTGTTACGGTCTCTCCTACGTCTGTCATCTAACTGACGGGCTGCCGCTGACGCGACTGACTGACTGGCTGCGGACAACGGCAGGGTGAGTCAACGTGCCTCAATGTTGACGAACTGTCGGTAGAGTACATGTCTATGTATCAATTATTGTATGACGTGTTTGACTTGCTTGACTGATCCCCTTAGTTTCTTTGTTATATGTGTTCGTAGCTCAGAGGGGCTCACTTGCGCCTGATTCAATCCTTTCTGAAGTGATGACAGCGATACGTAGGAAGTGCAAAGTCAGCCTACTTGACTCCATTTTTTTTTTGTCTGTGGTGCTTATTCTTCGGCCCATTGTGAAGCCCACTTTGGCCACACACTGGCTCCATCATGAGAAATATCTTGTACTTATATGGAACGAATCACGATACAACGATAAATTTCCAACCTGAAGACCTGAAGATAACAAGGTTTTCCGCACATGGTATGATGTCATGTACGGTGAGGTCTGCACATATAGACACATATAATTATTTGAAATTCGAATGATCGTCATGGAGTTAGTGTGCACATAAAAAAGCAAGCATATAAATCTGGTAACACGATACGATAAAACTCTTCTGCGTCAACAATAAAATATTTTGCTAGCATAGGCGCACCACAAATAAGATTTGGTTTTATTATACGACAGAAAGCCTAGCAGACATACGTTGAAGGCAGTTAAGGAAAGGATTTTTCTTCCATCTGTCAAATAACAAGTAAGTTGTAAATACATTTTTGGGCCTCTTCGTTAAGGTGTATTATGGATGGGAACTGAATATATTTCTGGATATGTCAGTATGCCAATATTCCTGAAGTATAGCAATGTTCATTTCTCTTTCAAATGTATTCCACTTTTAAAGAAACTGCTAAATCATTAGAATGCAAAATTATGTCAGTAGGTCGACAATACACGCTCTAAGTTAATGTCGGGCTTAAGATGTACGGCAAAGAAAATTTGCATATTTAGCATAGTTTTATGTATGTAATTCTTTTAAGATTTCGCTCCCCCTGGGAAACTTTGTTAACCCCCGCTATTCAAAAAATTTTAGGGGTACATAATCATAGTAGGTGTATTAAAAGTTTCTTATTGCCAATGACAAATATTTCCCTGAGAAAAGTTTCTGCGGGCGACTACGCTCTAAACGCCAGCCTTTGATCCGTTGCGCATCGGTCTATCCAGACCCATCCTCCGTTGTGACGAAATTATCTTCCCTCTTCGTTCCTTCGATTTGTCTTAAGTGCCAACATGCGGGCAAATATGTGGAATATGTAGATAGGAGTGTAGATTTACCGGAGTAAAAAGCGTAACATTTGAGATACACCCTCCGTCACCCTCTACAACCCCTCACCCCTCAATGTTTGGATTCTAAAAATTTCTCAAAAATGTGCAGGTATCTTTAAAACGTACAAAAATGAAGTTTGAGCTATTTTTAATTGTTAGGTCATTATCAACTTTATTAAAATCATTTTATAGAATATTTTCTCACAATTCTGTTCCTTCCATTGAGACAACCATGTGCTTGGGTTTGCATTGTAAACTAAACCACAGCCACTTTGCCGCAGACTGAATGGGACAACGGCACCGGTTCCGTGAGGAATTTTTACCGAAAAAGTAGAAGGTAGGTATGTAGGTTACAACTCGCGTACTCTCGTACGATCAATTCGCTCAAGTAGACAATCAATCGCAAAACAAGCAAAGAAAGAGGGCCATGCATAACTTACGCTATTTAAGCGCAATATTGCTTTCTTCATCCTGTGTATAGACTAAGCCGTAAAATACTTATTTACTACAAGCAGAAATCTCTGCTTTTACAGTTTTCTGTATTGAGTACCCGACATTGAAGGAAATGTTATCAGTACTAAAGCTCTATTAGACCCCATGGGAAAAGTTAAAAAGCTCCTATTACAAAATGGGAACAGCCAAAAATACTATTTCTATATACAGGGTGGTGTATCGAAAACGAAACAGACGCATTTACTGGCAGCTCAGTTTTTTTTGAAAAACGCTTAGACCTGTCGATTTTGTTTTCGAGGGGGACACAAGTTTGGTAAAAAATCACGTTAGCACGTGCAGCCCCCTAAGCGGGGGTGACACCACCCCCAAAATCTTAAATGGAAATGGGGGTCGAGTGATACCTTATTATAATATATTATATAATGATATAAAATTAATGAACTTCAGTTCAGTAGTTTTGTAGATTTATTGATTCAAAGCTTGAATAAAACTAATACATCATCATTAGTGGAGATCAATACATTTGGCAGGAAAGTAATTTAAAAATGACCCTAACTGACCCGTTAGGCAAGTAAATGTTGAAAATGGCCACCATGACTCTCCATGCAATAATAAAGATTTTGATCAAAATGTTGCCGCACATTTTGCAATATTTGAGGAGTAATTTGAAGGCACTCATTCACAATTCGCAGGTCTTCTAATGATGTTGGCTGAGTAGCATAGATTTTGCTTTTTAAATGACCCCACATAAAGACATCCAAAGCTGATAAATCTGGCGATCTTGGGGGCCATTCAATGGCACCTTTTCTACCAATCCATCGTCCTGGAAACGTCTGTCGAACACGTAATAAGTAATGTGGTGGGGCACCATCCTGTTGGAACATCAACCTATTCGCAATGTACCGCCGATCATTCTGATTTTCAATTATGGCTGTTAATGCAGGATCTATGGCATCTTCCAGTAATTCCAAATACATTTCACCGGTCACATTTCCGTGTAAGAAAAAAGGACCAACTAAATGATCGGCAAAAATACCAGCCCAAACATTTAATGTTTGTGGCTGCTGTGTATGAACCTGATGATAAATTCTGGGATCAGAATCGGACCAATATCGGCAGTTATGACGATTTACTACGCCATTTAAGAAAAAGGAACAACAACAAAAGGAAATTTCAGAAATTCACGCGTAAATCCATGTGAGGTCATAGTGGGTAATTCTACTAATTTTGAAACTAATTTAAATGTCAGCGATGTTATTAGTAAGAATTAAAATAGTTTTCAGATCGTCTCAAGGTTTGTTTTGGTATGCTTTATAACTATTTGAACATTTAAAGGATAACAAAACATCTTCGTGTAGATGTTAGAGCATATTCAAAAACATTGTGGAGCTCAAACATTCTGTTTCTTTAGCAAAACGCTTATCTTGACTGATACGTAATTTGAAAATAGGCATATGTGAAAGCTTGGAAGTTCCGAGTCAATCTGCTTGCCATTATTTTTTCCGAAATTTGTTTTATCAAACCATCTATGGTGGAAGATGATTTAAGTGTTTCGAAATATTTTAATTTCGAAATGCTTCTTTCAGATGTTGCAGTTTTATTCTAGAAGGTTAAAAATGGCAGCATGCTACCTGGTGTCACCTAGCCGCACAATCTAAGGTCAAGCGCTTCATAATTTTTAAGCTGGGTGTCCCATATTATTGACATGGTTGATACGGCGGTAGCTACGCCCCTGAATATATTATTGAATAAAGTCATCTGAAAGCTCACTGGCAAAAACAATTATTAGAAGACAAATCTAAGTTCCTAAGGCCTGTTGTATTTTGTAGCTTACTTTTATTAATTTACATTACTTGGGCCCCAATTGGATCCCTGTATAAATCCTACTTATGTGTTGCTCAGCATAGACTTCAGAGGGGATTCTCATATTGGTATGATAGCTGGACTGTCGTCTTCAAAACACTTAATCTTTGTTATCTCCTAACTCAAGAATCTTCTAGCAAATCAGGCGGCCATCAGTCGTATCAATGCGTATACTTCCTAAAACTTTGTGAGTCCTCTACATAGTAACATGAGCCCGACCTGGCGCATGCAGAGATGCTCTGAACCCGAAGTGTCGATCCACAGTCATCATTCAAGCTTATAATAAAACGTTTCTATAATAAATTACTATTTGTCAGTAACCCAGCTATCGAAATAAAATTCCGTTAAGCATAATGTGGTAAGTATGACAAAGTATCTTCGCCCAAACGAAGTCGAATAAGATAGATTATGTTTAGTATATTTTGTTAAGTTTGAATCTGCAATGGATCATTACTCATATTCATTCAAATGTCGATTAGATATATTATTGATTGAAGGCAAATGACTTCTATTTATTTTCGAACCAATCAGTTTTTCTGCCCACAACAATGTCATACAATAAATAAAATGTACAGTCCTCAAATTGCAAATCTTTTGATGAACCAAAAATGTCTGACTAAACAGCACCTTATACATGCGTATACATTCCCTCAAAAATGTGGTTTATTTCATTAGGTACATATGTATACAGGGCGTCCAATAAGTACCACGACAAACTTGAGGAGACGATAGGCTTTGGACTGGCCTCCCAAATAACAAAAGCTTGCCTATATAAAAGTGTCACCGTTTTTGAGATATTGAATTTTTCTTAAATTTAAAAAAAACCTTTTCATCTGTGGTCTTTAGCTGCATGTACAAATAAGGTTATACTTTGTTCATTTTTTCTATGAAATACTTCTAGATATTTGAAGGAACTATGATAAAATAAGGACTGTTTTGGGATTTATAACCTTCCAATATTGTTTCCTACAATATATACGATACGTCTCGATATTCACGTATTCAATGTATACTATGTATATAATAGTGGCGTCCCTTTCCCTCTTAGATTTCCATGTGTACGAGGGAGGGTGAGAGAGAGAGGGGGAGAAGCGGGCACCACTTGTGTAGAAAAAGTGCGCCACACACCAGTTGACAGTTCAGGATCGCTACGAATTCTGCAACACTGCATTATTGGTTTGACTGTGAATGCAGTTTATAAATAATGAGAAAGGGTATAAATACATAGTCATGCCATAAGTTCTGTCCCTCGTTTTCAAACAAGTGTAGACCTGTTAATACTTGTCCGATTGTTTACATTGTGGTGTCAGTTGATTAAGCGCTTTTCGGGTAATTACATATACCTCAGTTTGTATTGATCTCTCGAAGCATAACGATGGAGTGGGGCAAGGCAGAGAACCGTATTGCAGTGATAGCTTTACATAAGTGTAATCACAGTGCTAGTCAGATTTTTGAACTCTTACGCGGCCTTCAAATATCGCGTAAATTTGTGTCTAGGACCATTCAGCGGTACAATGAGACGTCCTCTGTTGATGACAGGCCAAGAAGCGGAAGACCTCGTCAAGTAAGGACTCCAGCAGCCATCAAAGCCGTAAAAGCCAGAATTCAAAGGAATCCACTCCGGAAGCAGAAGATCCTATCCAGGGAAATGAAGATTCCTGTCCGGACGATGTCGCGCATCATTAAACAAGACCTAGGGCTAGGGGCTTACCGGAGACGTACGGGCCAGCGACTTACGGCCACCTTGCGACACATCAGGGCGACAAGATCCAAGAAGCTCTTGGAGAGGTACGCAGCTGGGGGATTCCGAAAGATTTTGTTCACGGATGAGAAAATCTTCACCATAGAAGAAAAATTCAACCGACAAAATGACAAAGTGTATGCAAGGAGTTCACAGGAAGCTTCGGAGATCATTCCGAGAGTTGAGAGAGGCCACCACCCTGCGTCAGTCATGGTTTGGTGGGGGGTGTCCTACGAAGGGGTCACTCAGCTCCATTTCTGTAAACAGGGCGTGAAAACAAAAGCGGCAAACTATCAGAGCGACATACTGGATCCTATCGTCAAGCCTTTAAGTGGTACATTGTTTGCCAACCAACACTGGGTCTACCAGCAGGATTCCGCCCCCGCTCACAAGGCTAAGAGTACGCAGCGCTGGCTGGAAAGCAATGTGCCAGAGTTCATTGCTGCGGAAGATTGGCCCTCAGGGAGTCCGGACCTCAATCCTTTAGACTACAAGTTGTGGGACCTGCTAGAGCAGTTGGCCTGCTCCAAAGCCCACCGTAATATCGAGTCCCTGAAAGCGGATTTGATCCGATCAGCGGCAGCTATTCCTTTGGAAGCTGTGCGTGCAGTGATAGATGAGTGGCCCGCGAGATTGAAGCAGTGTGTGAAGGCCAAGGGGGGACATTTTGAATAAAACTGTTTGATTATGAATTCTAAAAATGTTGTCGAATAAATAATATCTTTCATATAAATATATCTTATCTTGTTTCATTTTTATCATGAGATTATCATGGGACAGAACTTATGGCACGACTACGTATATAATATTTATTCATATACGTGTACAAAGATACCGTTTTAAATAATTTAGGAACATTTCTTACGTAAAATAAAACGAAATACTTTCTGGAAACAAAATCCACCCTGAGTGGCGTCAGTCAAAGGACTGATTTCACTCATCGTCGTTGGCATCGTCAATATTTTGATCGACGAGGCCGTTATCTGTTAATCTTAGTAAGTAATATACATGCATTAGGTTTTTAAACCTTTCAAATGCTAACCGGTTTCGAATCGGCGTATTAATTAACGTCCAGCTCGAAAATATATAGGTACTCTTTCTAGATGCGCAGATAAAGCCAGGTAGTCTATTTCGGCAGCATTCCAAAAAACAAGCGGTTTTCCTACATTTTTTGTGGGAATATTTCTTTCCATTTTTAAACAAAATGAACCCTACTTTATCGATTTCTTTTGTTCTTGAGGCGTCCAACCATATTTTTTTAAAGTTGTCGTTTCTTTGTTCACCAACTGTCTGACGTTTGCGAATAATTTTATTGTATACATTGCATACGGATTGTATACATCGAGATTTAGACAATTAATGTATTCGCGTAAGCGCCCATCACTGTCTGCAACCAACAATGCATGCTTGAGCGCTTCGTGTCGTTGAGTCATTCCTGCATGCTTTTGATGACGCTCACAGCGGTCATAGTGAGCAAACGTGGAATGAACTATTTTCACATTAAAAACTACCTAGTCTACAATATGAAATTTTGTTGGTTTTTGAAGTTTTCCAGGTTTTTTACATAATATCCCTGCCGGTCGAATTTCAATGAAAGCTTTCTACTTTTTGAACATCGATGCTGTGACGGTGGAGCTACAGGCAAAGGCAAAAAAACTCGCTTAAACTCCGTTCTTCGAAGTTTCAGAGCCACCTGACCACTCCCAAAATAATTTTAATAGGAGTTAAAAGTTGATGATTGTAAGGTGGTAGTTCTATGCATACAGTATCACATACAGTAGATTTCCCCATACATTTGCACTTGAAAATTAGAATCACAGATAAATACAGGGTCCGTCAGAAAGAACGCATGTTTTTCGAATGGGTACTACATCGAGTGGGCTGGTCCCGTGTCGGTGCTGAAGGGCGTGTTGGATAGTGGGAGAAGTGCCGTTTCAGTTGGTAAGATAGTTTGGAACGTTGAGCATCGCGTGTTCACTGTACGTCGGTGCTTTCAAAATGTCGAGTCTGTCGTTCGATGGACACGGAAAAATTCTCAATATTGGTCTCCAGTGAATTCCCAACAGTTGCATGAGCCCCCCCTGCATACCCCAGAAGTGACAGTTTGGTGTGCAGTTGGCCCTTATTTTTTTGAAGATGATGGAGGGGCAACTACTGTGAATCCAGAGCGTGACATCCACATGCTGAACATTTCTTTTCAGGAACTTCGATGTCGACGTGTCCGTCTCAGAACAGTGTGGTTTCAACAAGACGGGGCAACATCTCACACAGCTCGCACATCGATGGAACTTCTCCGGCAAAAATTCCCAGGACGTCTCATTTCACGTCATGCCGATATTCCATGGCCCCTCGCTCCCCGGACCTGTCAACTTGTGGTTTTTTTAATTCGGCTACCTGAAATCGAAAGTTTACCAAAGCAAGCCTCCGACCCGCTTCGATTTGAAGGATAAGAAGGGAGGCTTGATTCCTGCATTTCGGCACATTATGGCCGACATAATTTTTAGAACGTAAATTTTGTTTTACTCAAAAAAATGGCATGTATTTCTGAGTATTTTGATATAATAAGATATTTTTTCCCAAACTCACTTTGACTGCACCACATATTTAAGACGCATGCGTTCTTTCTGACGGACCCTGTAGATATTTTTAACACAGCAGAGCAACGAATGTACAAACATGCTAGATCGAAACGTCGCATGATTTTCAGCGATCACTATATGTCACACTTTGGACTACTGTCTAGGGCAATTGACAATACAATAAACAAATTAACATAGAGACGATAATATTAAAAAAAGTTACGGCATCTCATCAACATCAGATGTATTTTGATTAAAGTTATATTATCATAATCGTAGCTCTTTCTACACATGATGCTTTTATATAAGAAACGTAGACTTACGATCTTATTTGAGTAAAAAGTTGACAAAAAACGTACACGATAATACTTTACTTCAGAAAATATTCACTTTGGAATAGCTCTCAGATAGATACTTTGTGTAACTCATTTTCGCCAAATTTTGTGTCTTCTCAGATGGGTCGCCAGTGAATATAAATAAACAAATAATATCTTTCCATGAGACTCTACAAAAGAGTGTTGGAATTGTTAAAAATCACAAGCTAGTAAAAATGGTACAATTAGCTTTGAAAATACAGCACTAGAGGAAAAATCTAATAAGTATCAAATACTTAAGTACTCATTCAATGAATATATAGGATTGTACACAAGGAATTCTCTGACCTTTGTTTCCAAAAGTGTTACCGATTGGATACTCCTTATACATTCTGGTAATTTGTTATACACCCTGGGTAACATAATCGTGGGACATTTTGAAGTCAACGACAACCTGTGAGTTACAGTGGTTAGTTGGAATGAAGGCCTTAAATGCTGGGTAGCAGCAGATCCTCTTTGAAGGCTATAGATCTTAACATTTTAACATAGACGGCACAGTTATAGACATATAATGAATTTACAGTCACTATTCTTAATTTTTTAAATAGCTCAACACACGATGCACGTCTGTTATTAAATAAAATGGTTCTACAAATACCTCCTTCACTAAACAACTGTTGCCCCCACATATGTTTCCATAGTTAAGAGCAGAGTGTATATACGTAAAATAATATGTGCTTGCCAATATCACATCAACGTAATTGCGAAGCTGCAATAATACATAATAGTTTGCCTAAGCTTACGTCAATATGCTCGTTCCATGATAAATTTTCATCTAAATAAATACCAAGAAACTTGACAGAAGTTGTCTGTTTTATGATTTGACCATCACATCTTACTAAAGTACTCTGATCGTTTTTATGCGTATTAAATATGACCAGATTCGTTTTGCTGCTATTAAGTACAAGACTGTTAACAGAACAGTAAGAGCATTTTGTTGCAATCTCCGGTAGTTGTGTGGCTTAAATTGGAGATATTATGGAACTTTAGTGTTAATGTCGTATCATCTGCAAATAATGTTATTTTCGCGTTGCAATGATTTAAAAATATGTCATTGATATATAAAATAAATAAGGCAGGGCCCTGGGGTACCGCTGAGAGTATTTCAATTGGAGATGAAACTAGAGACTTAGACTCGGTCTTAATCCTAACGGTTTGCGTCCTTTGATCTAAGAACCGCGAATTCCGTAACTGAATAGCTCGTATAACGAAGTACCGTGAATTACTGTGTCAAGGACACGTCTAAAATCGAAAAATATGGAGAAAGTGTTTTACTTACGATCAAGGTTTTGTATAATCTCATTGTAGACTGAAATTAACGCATGCTGTATAGTAAGCCCTCCACGGAATCCAAATTGATTGGTATTGATGATACTCAACCGGATAATAAATTTAGTGAGGCGGGAACAGTATGCATTTCAATATAATTTTGAAAAAGCTGAAAGTAACGATTATACCTCGGTAATTAAATGCCTGACACACTTTTTGTGGATAGGGATAACCTTCCTCGAATAACGCATTGACTAAATGCGTTAAAGGTGAGGCCATCATTTCGTCTTCTGTTATAGCTGTTAAAAATAGTGAGTTTGTCGGATATCGTATTGAATTGGATTTAAAATGACATACCTTGCTTTTAGTCAAATCATTAACTGATTGAACAAAAAAATCATTGAATGCTGTTCTCAAATCAGATTTAGGAATCGTATGGCACTCGGGGCTTATCATTTATTTTGCGTTGGATGCAATTTTGTGTCTCACAAATTATTAGAACTTGAGAGTTTATTGTTATAATAAATTCTTTTTGCTTTCTTCACATTATGTGCATGGTTTTCCTTTAGAGTAAAGACCATGATCGTTTGTAATATTACACATGAACAAGACTCCCTCTTCTACAATTTCTTTGGTTAACCACTCATTTTTTATACTACTTGTAGCTTTGCTCTTGAATAGTTCTACAGGTAAGGCTTTATCCATATTTTCTGAAAATGAACCATACGAAATCTTAAATTTTAACTCACAGTAGTCGCCGGAGTTCAGAAAGCCCCACTCAGAAAGCGATATGGTTTAAATGCACAAATAGCATATTGTGTCTTACTGCAATCTTTGTAATCAAGCTTGTTTTAAACAGTCTAAACATGGACAGCAATAAGCATAAGCTATCTAGCCTTAAGCCCGTTTATCTTCAGGTTAATGATGTACTCATTGGCATGTAGGATTCGCAGTTTCAAAAGTACCGAACGCATACTTCGCAAATGTTCAAAAAGTAACGCGTATGTACCGCTGTTATAACTTCATAAAAGAAAATTATGGCCATATTCGATAATATTAAAACAGGATTTTTACCGTAAACCTACACATCGCGATTATCTCAGCAGCTAGCACGTACGTGTGTTTTATAATAATTATCGACTTGCTGTGATTAACTGATTGAATCGCATGGGAAAATGAAATAATTAGTGCCCATAGACGGCGTTACAAGTTAATGCTGGAATCTGGTGAGAATTGGAAAGACAGCGTATCATAAAGGTACGCATTCATACATCCGCACATTGTTTTTAGGTGGTTTGTCCACTGCTATCTACAGCTATCGTATTGCTGACGCACAGTGGTTCAAAAGCCCAATAACATGGTCAAAACTATACATCCATTTGTCAAATATCAAAATGGCGGATTCAATATGGCGATGCAAAAAAATGTTTAGATTATGCTCAAACTCATTTTTTTTTTGTTCTTGTAACGCATTGCATATCGATTTTTTCAAAACCAAAATGGCGAATCCATTATTACGTACATATAATATGTTTAAGGTCGCTTATAACTAATTTAGAATCGATTCCGCAAATGACGGATTCAATATTATTGATATATACACAAGAAAATGTTTTAATTCTGCTCACTTTTTAGCTCAACTACCAAAAACTGTGAAAAGAGCTGAATTCCATTCTGCTCAGTATTAAAGTAGCGTTTTATAAATATTTATAGCAGTTTGGCAACACCGACTGGGTAGTAGCTTTTAATTGTACGAACCGAGTTTGCTCTTTAGCATCAAAATACGTGACTAGTTTCTATCATATTAGTAGGCGATGGTTTAATAAAAAAATTACGATTGGCTTCCCTACTAGATCATGACTCCCAATATCAATGAGGCCGACCGGCACGGCGGATTGTAAAGGCAATCCACGGAGTGTCTTCTCTTGATATAACTGCCTGTTGGCCATACCATAATTATATCAATCCATTTTGCCACCTTTTTGATATAGTTGCAACGTAGCGCTATTCAAATGTACAGTTCTTTTGCCACGAGCTTCTTGCAATTTTAGCTAAATGTGTGATGTGACAGACTTTCAATTAACTATAATTCCGCTTGCAGAACTATCTAAGTGGAACTAATATTATCAAAAGATGAACTATGCATTTTTGTACAAGTGTAAAATCTGGACTCAACGCAAATACATTTATTTTTTATTTTTGTCTGTATCACAACTACAAGTATCATAGTTTTTCTTTTCGATAAATCCTATCCGGATTGCCGATGAAACAATGCATACCATCCGTTTAGCGAAAATCAGTGTGTGCAATGGTTAACACTAAACATGTCTACCATAACCGGCCATTTGATCCATAATATGCCATATTTTTTCTAGAACTCGGATCTTTCTGTAGGTGCCTCACTGGAAGAGGTCCGCACTTTTTTAATGCTTCATAAGGGTAGAGCTGTTGTGCTTTGACACACGTACAGTCATGTCATTATTATTTTTATGGTGTAGACCTGTATACAATAGATGATAAATATTGCGACCTGAAACATAGTTTTCAGTTTCTACGTCACTGATTGGCAATTTTCCACCTGTTGTTCTTTTTCATTGCATAATATCAGTAACCACTGCCGATTTTGCCAAAAACTCGGAATATACCGTATAATTGTTTACTGGGGTGCCTATGAGGGCAAACAAATTTTTGTTCGAATTGAAATACGCCTACAACCTATTTTTCAACAACTCAAAAATATATAATTGCGGTCGGGGAACGACAACCCGTGCTGACTTTCGGTCAAAATTTGAATTTGAGAGTTAATAGAAAAACCATGTATGTACTTCAAAACCTAATTCTTATTCGACAAATAAAACACTGCTATATTTGTATTTTATATTTCTTAGATATTTATCATTAAATGGACATTCTTTACTAAATTTTCTTTTTAAAGCTTTCTTTTTACAGTCAGGGTATACCTGCCTGTGTTCCTATACATCAGGTAATAAAAATTATTTTTGTTCCTCATCAGCAATGATTCAGTCACGGAATTCTTACATTAACTTTACTGCTCTTTCTCCTGTATCCTCAGTATTTGCACCTTATTTTTAGCGTGTTGAAAAGAATCATTATGTGGTCAAATTTTAGTGGACTGAACAAGGACTTGCTTTTGATTAAAACAAAGTCATCTATATTTTTCTCTGAAATGAAAAAACGATAAATAGCTACCATCCAAACATAGTGGTTTTGTAGCGTTCACCGTGGGCTGATGGAGTTTCTTTGGCAAAATTAGCAACAATTTTTACTTTAGTTTCCTCATCTACGTCGTCATCAAAGAGAGATAAGACAGAGACATCATCTGTCAAATACCATAAATGATGGCAGAACTTGTGTAAAGCTGCTTTTGAAATGGTTTTGTCAATTCTTTCGTGAGCCTTAATTAGCTTTGAAAAGCATAAATCCTGGTTAGGTGCTTTTACCGCTAAAGTGCATTGCAACCACGGTTTCACGTATGTTGTCACGATGAGCAGGCAGATATCTAACAGAGCTGCCTTATCCTTATTAGAAAGTTTGAGCTGGGAAGCTAATGACGCTATTTTTAATGAGTATATTGCTCTGACCATCCATCGAGCTTCATGCGTGGCAATTGATTTTATTTTTTTCTCTGTATTATTGAAAGTTCTTTTAATTCTCGATAGTCGTCTCTAGCAACTTCTTTGGTCAATTAATGTCGATGAAATTCTAGCAGCTTGACAGTCGCTGAAATATTCAGGAATGATAGTTTTTCAGTTGAAATCTATATTTTCTCGGTATCCACACCTTTCCAGCTCTGGCGAAACTTTTTAAACATTGAAACGTCAGGGCTTGTAGTCACTTGATCGTTCTTAAATTCAAACACGCCTTTTAACACCAATTCGTAGACCAGATGGCGGCAAACAAAAGTAAGCATTTCTTTATAAATTTTCTGTGCATGCAGCCATCCTTAATGCGACCTGTATTTGAAGCTGTAGTATCACAACAGAGAATTTGAACTTTATCTTCAAGATTCCAGTCAATAATAGCATCAAAAACTTCCTGAGCCTGCTCGCTACCTGAATAGTTTTCCAATTTGAACACAGCGATAAGTTGCTATTCGGTAGGCCCTTCATACTTGCGTGCATTCAAAGTTGGCAACAATTTGTCTTTCCCGTGGACAGTTACAGTATCCGCTACACCGCTACCTCGCTTTGGAAATCAAGCTTCATAGCTTCTGCGCGCTTCTTTCGCTTTTCGGTACGAATTCTTTGAATGGAGGACTTGCTTATAGGAAACTCGTTAATGTTATGTACAAGTGTTTCAATGGTGGTTTTAGTAATAAAAACAGCATTTCTCTTGCTTAACTGACACCTATCTAATGCTGCCACTAATTTTGGAGTTATGAAACTTTTCCACATTTGTGATTTAGATCAGTACCAGGCTATGTGCTCTTAGTTTGGATGGGCTATGCTTCTTATCAATCTGTCTCAAAATCTGAAGATAAATTGTCTTGCACTGGTTTGTAAGATGATGTCGAAGAAGTTAAGGAAGCAACGTATTTAGTTCGCCGCTTTTATCTTCGGTGTTCTTCGGAGGCGCTCTTTCTTCTTTTATGCCTTATTTCTTGTCTACCCCAGCTAAATGACCAAGTTGATCTGGCTCTCTTTGCCGCTGCAAGAAGATCCTATCTTCATTTATTTCCATCACTTGAAGGGCACGGCATGTGCAATATCAAACAGATTGTCCAAGTTCGTAACAAACTCTTGTCGACGTTGCTCAAACACTTCTTATACAGGGTATTCATTTGAAAACCTCCCACCACGGATTCATCGAAAACCACTGATTAAAAGAAAAAACACCAAGACACGCCAACAGATCTGTCAATGGGGACAACTATTAAACCAAAAACTACTTCACCCCCTTTCACCCTCTGCCCCCCAGGGTCATCCCCTTGAACATTTTGAATGACAAGGGGTGTCGCGTAATAGCTTGTTTGAAAGGTATTTCAAAGTTCTTTATTTTGACGTTTGTTTTTTTAAATCGGTCGATTCACTTTTAAGAAAATTAAAATATCATTATTTATCTAAATTTATTCAGATAGATTACAAAAAAACACGAAAATATCACTTTTTATTTCAATAAGTGTTCAAAATGTTATTGGCCAAACAATGATATAGGTGATGTTCAAATTCGTGACGGACATTTTCAAAAACATGTAGCTCTCGATGATGCGTTGACGAAGTGCATCCAAACTTTCAGATTGGGCAGTAAACACAATAGACTTCAAATAGCCCCATAATGGCGTCAAATCAGGAGCAGGCCGTTCTATAGGCCCTCTTCTCCCTATCCATTTATCCGAAAACTCGTCATCTAGCTATTGCGGATCCGGAACAGCAAAGTAAGGAGGAGCGCCATCTCAGTTCAGCCTCATCACGTATAGGGTTTCCATCCTCTTCGATTTGGTTTCAGTGATAAGCGGATTGATGGTATTTTCCAACATATCCAAATATATGTCTCGATTCAAATTTCTATTAATAAACAAACGCCCAATCACTTTGTTTCCGAAAATGCCTGCCCATGCATTACTTTTTTTCCAATACCTGCAGTTATGCTTATCAACAAATCCATTTAGATAAAATGTGCATTCATCACTGTATCAATTATTCTTTGCATGAATGGTATTATTAATCGCTGCAGTCACTTGTTCATAAAACACAACTCGCCTATCGAAATCGTCTTCGGTTAACTCTTGCAATATTTTTATTTTGAATGGATAAAATTTATGGAGTTTAGTAACTGTGTATACAGAGCCTAATGAAATACCAGTCGCAGCAACAATTTTGCGTATTGAAGTATTTCAAGGTCAAGATCATATTTTCAATTGGAACTCCCACATTGTTACCCTGCAATTGGAAAGAGGATCAAATTTCACGTCCAAGTATGGTCTTGACTATAACCAACACATTAACCTTCAAAGCCATCTCAAGGTGAAATTAAAACAACGCAAATAATTTGCTCTAGAAAAAATATTCGACGGCATAGTTGTGAGCTTTGTAGGGATCATCAAAAGGTAATTTTGTCTATGACCAAGGTCATATCAAAATGTTCCACACTTAATTGTAAACTTAAAAATCTGCAATTTCGGTATAGAAATTAAAGTTCTCCAATAAATAACATTTAGTATTGGCATGACTCTGATTTCCAGGTCGAGGTCACAGTGCCACGCAACATTTTCTGCTCTTTCCAATTTCGGGATAAAAATGAGGGCAAACATAGAGGATTATAAAAATGAGGAGCTTCCCTTGAAAATTTACTTGACCTTGAATGTCATGATCAAAGGTCATAGTCACCTTTAAGATACCCTCACAAATTTTACAACCAGCCTGTCGAGTATCTCTGCTAAAGCAAATTGTTTTCAATGTCTTTACCTGAGCGTTAAATGTCCTTGAGGGTCATGTTGATAGTCAAGGTCAGATTTAGAGGTGAAATTCCCTCCTCATTAAAATTCCGGTATTCCGGAGTTCCATTTGAAAACATTCGCTTGACCTTGATATGACTGGGTTGCGTAGTTTTCGAAGAATTTAGATGGAGAGATTAAAAGTAGATTAAGTGGCAGTGAAGATGGGTCACGATTAGCTATGAAGCGTGGGCTAGGAGGCTGATTCCAGATATTGAGGTCTGGATTGATATGGGATCAGTGCAGATAGCTTACTATACTTCACAGTTTCTCAAGTGGCATGACTTCTTTGGAAGCTACCTAGTGCGGGTAGGTAAAATAGAATACGTGGACTGCACGTGTCAAGGAGGATTACACCTAGCCGAATGCAATAGATGGATTGACTGCCAGCGATAACTGGAACTCGCGAGACGAATAATTAAATATAAAACAACATAGTAATCAAATTAATAAAGTTTTAAGTCTGATGCAAGTTTCATGTAAAACTGGTGATTCTACTACGTCTATGTAGCCTGTTATTGAATCTGCCACTTCTAGGTGAAATAAATATGTCAGTAATTCCATGTGGCGTGTCATGAATATTACAAAATAGATGAAATGGATACGAATGTTGTGAAGTTTATGTAAAATTTTAATTTCTGGGTAAGTGGGCAGCGTAATGTAGGATAAAAGTGCAATCATTCTTGTAAATCTAGGATATCTACTGCTTCACAAGTCGACTAGAAAAATTACACGCTCCAACACGACACATCATGATGATCAAATTACACATAACTAATGAGGTGAGAATCATCAATTACTCATGATTTAGTTACATTAGATTACATCAAGGTTTAATCTAACTTTACACAAACGTTCCAAAAAATCTATCAGCAAGATAGGTTCTTTTTCGAAATGACTTCGACAGAATATCAATACTTTGTTTCCAACAAGCCATTTACAAGGCAAGTCAAATCACACACCCGACCATCGTGCAAGCCTCATCACATCACATTTCTCCCTCTGCATTGGCTCTCAAAACTGAGAAATATAGAGAAATGTTTTGGACACGTGTGGCTGCGTCTGCTCTCTGGCTTCACCAGCCAGCGTGTTGACTTCTGCAAATTTCCTCGCCTGGCTGGCGCTGTGTCCCGCCCCGCTGCACGCTGCCTTGTTCGATGCATCCTGTAATCTGGTATTGGGTAGATGCGACGTTGCCAGATGATACGGTACTATGGGTCTTGACCCGTTTAATTTCTCTGTTATACATATTCAAAACCAACTTTTTTCTCAGAGGGTCTAACTTAAACATGTTGCCTTCGTCCGTCCGACCAAAGACAGCCAACCGTGGACAGCTGATTCGTACTTCACTGACACCTCATCAGCATGATCTAGGCTTGGCCTCTGGGACAATGAACGAAAGCATAGCAAATATCCTCTATTCGGGGTAAAAGGCATATGCCTATGTCTTGTTTTCATAGGGTCTAACTTGTGCTGAACATAATCCTTTATGAAATGATGACGGCGTTGCGTAGAAAATGGCAGGGTTAACCTACTTGACGCCATTTTTTCGAGGACAAATCAAATTTTTTTTTCTATGAACGAGAAATGGCAGGAGTTACACTGCACAAGATCAAACGTAAGGTTTTTGCCAAGATTGTAACCTTCATTTCTAACATCGTAATAAGATTTTACATGCTCTGTACCTAGAATGTGCCTTTTGCCAAGTTTATGTTTTCGTATTGAAAATATAGGTACATAAAATAATATAAAGATAGGGTTTTTTATTCCAGGGTCATAAAGTACGGAGCTTCAAAGTGAGATATCTCAAGACACTTCATTCTATTTAAAAAAATGTTCCCAGACGCCATCTTGTTACTCTCAACTGTCACGTTTACGTTAAAATGCATCAATTTCGTCGCCCCAAATTTCAGCTTATCAAGTTGACTCGTTCAAAAAAGAAGCGAGGGGGCCTTTTTGAAATACATTGTACGTATATTGACCAATGATACGCTGGTACGCAGCTCCATTTTCTTGTCTTTCAAAACTTTTACTATAGAGTAAATACTACAAATCTCGGAATGTTTTGAATTTCAACTTCACCATAAAACAGATGGATCTGATATTAAGTTGTCTATCAATGACATGTGGTTCGTTACTCGATCTCAAATAACGACATAGCGAAATGCAGGTCTGCAGTCCATAAAAATAAACAAATGCCACCGACCTGCTTAATAAAATATATCCAACTAAAATTAACTGTGGATTGATCTACATATCTGATCTGGTTTCAAGTAAGCTGCAGCAGCAGGCAGCAGAGAGTGAACAGAGACCTACAGGGGGGCTCAAAATGTGTCTTTTTAATATCACAAGTTCTTATGAAAAAGTGTTCTATGGGGCACTTAAGGAGATACAGGCCCCTGCCCCTGAAGCGTGTCACTGCAAATTGTTTTACTTCTGTATCTTCTGAGCCATCATGTATAATTTAATGAAAATATTTACATGGTGATTGATGGCAGTAACGCTACGGGCTCCACGGATCAAGACAAGAAAATTCTGAAATGAGGGTACCTCTCTGATTTCTAGTTTGTGCCACAGTGTGACTGCTTCTATGAGCTGACTGATGTTTGCCATTGTTAATGCGCATTTCTGGCCAGGTGCATTGTCCTGATGGAAGATCATTATTCCCCAAATATCTAAGGCCAGCTAATCGAGGTTGCATTAATACTCTGTCTCATCCAAAATTGTAAATCGATGCATAAAATCAATTTTATCATTTACAAATCTGCCATATTTTGGAAAATATAATACCTGAATCTTATCATATGGTTTCCATGCTGGTAATCCTCCACGTTTGTCTGGCGGTTAAATGAAACCACATATGTGTGAATTACTGTTTACTGACAGAATGTTTCGTCCACAACTGTCGCCTTTTTTAAATACAAATGATAATTCTGATGACAATAGATTTTGTTTATCTGACTTCCTAGTGACAGTTTGTTTTTCCTTTCCACATTCCTGTACGGTGTGTGACTACATCAGTCTGAACGGTCCGGTTACATGCTAAAACTGTGCTAAGTCATCATGGCAACTTCAAGATGGCACCACGCAAAGACCAGCAAACCCCAGGACCGTCCGGGGTGGCCATTTTGCTCATATCTGGCCTTCCAAAGTGAGAAGCAAGCAAAACGTCAAAAGTGCTCCGAAAACGTGAACACCTACCACCAGAACTGTTGCAACGCACCGGTTAGTTGTTATGCAATATCCGACTACAAATGCTGCATGTGCATTGTTCTTGGATCTGAAATCCGAGAGATAGTACTACGGTATCTAAAGGGAACCATGTTGTTGGTCTTGTTTTAGCCTTGAGTTGGCGAAGTAGAACACCTGCGCATTTGTGATCCAATAAACCTGGAAGTAAAAAGCTCCATTAGTTGGATTGGAGAATATCAATCAGCTCATTCCTCCATGGATACTCTACCAAAATTTGATCTCAGTCCATCACAAAAGAACTATGTTTGATCTAAGAGTTCTCACTGGAGCTCATAGGGGTATTATGTGGTTTTTGGGGTCGCTGATTTCAGATCAGCTTCAAAATCATGTCAAAAATCACCTGAATATGTATGAAAAAATTATATTGATGTTTTTCAAGTCACGGAATCCAAATCTGGCGGCATCCGATTTGCTCAGCGAGGACATTCCGAGGATATCTCAAGGTCAACTTTATCCAAGGTCAAAGTTTGTAAAGACATTTGACTCCATTTGAAAATCTTCACCTGGAGGTTTTTTGGGTCTCTCGGTGACATTTGTTTTACCCGCGGAGGTCATCCAGAGGTTATTTCATGGTTACATTACGGTCGTTGCGTGGAAGTGGCTGAATTCATTTGAAAACCTACTCAAACACGTTGTCGAGGTCGCTGAATCTTTATATGCTATTTATTTACTAGATGGGGTCATCCAGAAGTTATTTCAGTGTCAAATTAAGGTCGATCTAGGGTCGACTTCTGGGGTAACTGAATCCAAATTTGCCGTATATTCCAACGTCAAGGATGACCTTACCGAGCCAGAAAAAACACCGGATTCGGATTCAGCCACTCAAAAAAGGGAATATACCTCTTTCAAAAATGTTCAGGTATGTTTTCTGAATTTGACTTTGAAATGACCTTGAAATTGTCTGTGGTAATTGCTTTCTGTGGAGACCATCACGTATGACACTGATTAGGTATTAAAATTTTGTTAAATTATACATTGTCATATCATCAATGCCATACGAAATAAGCAAGCAAATTGACTAACTGAACCATGGACGGAGCTGAAGCTAGAAGCTCAATAGGAAAATTGCACGATTTCTCAAATTTCTCCAATATATCTTGCAAAAACTATTGTACGTTAGTTGTACTTTCAGATGTCTCTACATATCTTTTATATCACGAAGATCAATAAAAGGTAAACTCAAAATGGTACGCCCACAACGAGTCGGTTGTCTCACTGACAGTGACAAGCATAGACTAGGTATACTCATAGGTTTGTAAGAAAATTTTCGAGGTGCCGAAACGAGACTAAGGCCCGTATCGTCCCCTACAATTGTAGGGCGCGTTTATGGCCTCCTTGATTGTCATACTCCTTTCTCTCCTTCAAAAATTTCTAGATTACACTTGTCCCGTGTCAGCGTCAGCGCTCTCCTATTGTAAAGATATGTTTTCTTTTCAAACTGTAGGAAATTTCAGGCTGATAAAACATGATATAACTCAAAAGCAAGCACAATTTGATGCAAATAGATGTTTGTGACATAACCTCAAAATAGAGCGCTGACACGGAGAAGTAGAAAACTATGACAATCAAGGAGGCCATAAAGGCGCCCTACAATTGTAGGGATGACTGACGATACGGGCCTAAAAACGTAAGTCTGAGCTTGCAGGCTGCATTTGTATGTGTGAAAGAGATGGATGTATAAAAGTGATGCTGGTATTTTGTGTGACCCACCATACATACGTTCATCGTGTAAATTTACATAATGGTAGCGATTGTAACGGATGCACTCAATGGAGAATGTATGAAAGGGTACGGTAATGAGCACTTTTGTCAACTGAACAATACTAAATGCTTAAGTGTACTCGCACGAAATGAGTTGCGGTTATCGGAGAAATTCTCGTTCTGTATTACATTGCCGGAGATTACACACTGACATTAAACAGAGCTTATTGTCTGACAAAAATATTAATTGCTACTCTGGTAATTCACCGTATTCCTTCCTTTGACCATGTATGCCAGGACGTAAGTGTATGAGTGGATCAACGGAAGTCATATGATAGAGGGCCTCAGTAACCGTGGATTGAGCTCCTATATATATACGTATATATATATATATAATGCGAGCAGTATCATTGCCATTGCCAACGACCAGTTGGAACAAAAAAATATACAATTAGTTGTTAATTGGGAAATTGGCAAAATTTTTTTTAGGCTTTAGTAAACTCTTTTAAGGTAACCTCGAGCTTTCGGTATTCTCTATGGAGCCATCTTCAGGAGCTGAAAACACATTAAAAATTTATCGAAAAGCAATGTTGGGGGAAAAAAACCGGCAAAGTCCCTTCTAACCTCCTACATCCGTTTCACGTGGAGAAAATGAGCGGACCGAAAGAGTGATGCGTCGACAGATGACAGGTGATTGTCGCGAAGGAATGTGGAAATGTAAACATCATTGCCAAACTTCGGTATAAGTGTATACGAGGGACGATCGGTAAAACCTCATCCTGATTCCCAAAATGCTGGATTAAATTTGTTCTGGAAAAAGTGTTATTCATATGAGTGTACGAGTGTAAAATGGTGATACACGCTTGATAAGATGGGTTGTATGAAAATATATTGAAATTTATTTATTATTACCGTGAGGGCAATGTTTCAAATAACAGGATAAATAATTGGAATTGTGTTTTAATTTTGGGAAGGCGATAGACCAACTTGGATATGTAGACGTTCTAAATTTTCGCAATTCCACAAGTAAGAATAAATGACACTAAGCTCCCGAACATTAGCCTTTTTATTCATTTCTAAAAATAGACGTTTTGAGAGTTGTTGTTCCTTGTCAAGAACCTGCAGTATTCTGCAATAACTCATAGAATGACCTATGGTGTTAACATATGATGCCAAAGCACATCTCTCTGGATGTTATCTGGCGTCAATCTTATGTGAGGTTATCCTGCCTTTCAGTGATCTCGATGTTTGGCCTATGTAAACTAAATTACAGTTGCTACAATTAATCCGATAGACACTGTTGGTTGAATCAAGCAACTGAACCCTATCCTTCATTTTGGAAAACACGCTGTTGACTGTCAGAACTGATTTACAAGCAAAACGACAATTTGAGGAATTATACAGCCATATTTGGTGTTAGTTCTTTGATGTATGGCAAGACTACATAATCAACTTTGGAAATAGAAGCATCCACCGTAGTGTTCTCATTCTCATTAATTGAAGAATTAATGGGCGTCGGATTGGACAGGACAGTGTTGTCATTGTAAGCTTCCTTAAATTTGAAAGATGGAAAGTATTGTCAGAGATTTTTATTTCCCTGTTCTTCATTTGTTTCACCAGGTTTATCTTTATTTTAAGTTCGTGGTACGACCTGAACTTCAGGAACCTTCCAGAGGAAATTGGGTTCATGTACCAGTCTACCAGTAATATATTATCGTTGGTGCGAATCAACCTTGAATCCAAAAAGGATACTGATTGATTATCATCTTCTTTTTCGATGGTGAACTGATTGTAGGGATCATCCACCCCTTCATAAGGAAGACAAACGATAATATCGTCCACATATTTTTTCATAAAGATTAGCTTATATGGTAATATCTGAATAACAATATCAAGCAGGTCATCCATCACATATTCTGCCAAAATTGGAGATAACACTGAGCCCTTGGGGCAACCATGTGCTTGTGAGAACACTTTGTTATTAAAAGTAAAATAATTGTTCTGGAAAAGGTACTCTAAGAATATAAATGAAAGAATCCAGAGTTAGATTGCTGTGTTGGCATATTTGATCCCAATGTTTGTCAATGGATCTAATGCAAGCTTCCAAATAAACATTACTGAAAAGTGAGACTACATCTAGACTAGCAATAACATGATCAGGAGGTATTTGAAACCTATTAAATTGTTGACAAACATCAAAACAGTCTTTTATATAGTATTTTCCTTTCATGTGAGCTGACTTTTAAAGTATCTGCAATTAATGAGGATAAGGCTAGTGTGGCTGATACAACAGATACCACAATGGGTCTTACTGACAGAACCGGTTGATGTATTTTGGGACAAGCACAAAATGTAGGAGAGACTTATAAGTGATTGAGGACTGGTCCTGGTTGATTTGGCCAGTGCTGAGTTGCCTGTTAATAATGTCATTGCATCCTTTCTCTACTTTAGATGTCTGGTCTTTATTGATAACTTTATAAGAGGGATAATTCGCAATCAAGTTATTACATAAGTCCACATATTGTTGATACCACTGCATGTTTGTTAGTACATTATTGGAAATTGAGCGTCATGTGTTCTGCGATTAAGGTTGTTAATTGAAAATTCAGACGTTCGGACAGAAATATATGAAAAAGCCTTTACGCGCGCGCCTGTATCGCTGTGAGCAAATTTGATAAAGATACTTTTTGACAGACAAAATCAGAGAAAACCTTTCTCACTTGATTGAAAGGAGATGGATGTTAAGTAATAAGCGTCATAGTTATCTAAAGTAAGAGTGTTCAAATCTTGCTCTCTTCATCTATCAGCTCATAAACATACATGCTACTTCATATGTTTGACACTTTTTATTTGTAACTTAGCATGGTGGTATTGCCTTAGCTTAGTCTGTACTGGGTGTTTCCCAAACATGGGGCAAGAATTCAATGGGCGACTCTTGGGACTATTCTGGAACAATTGTATTTCCTCCTCTCGATTTGCGAAATACCTATTGATTACGGGAAAAGAAACCCCTGACGAAGGAGACGTCGTTGGAAATAGATTTTTCTTGAATGATTGACACATATCGTCGCTTGATTTTTAACATCGTGTAACTCGAGAAATTTCGCCATCCAGACATGTATAACATTCGATAGCGAATATAAAGATCGACAGTTTTTTGCTCTTTTAAGAATTCGTAAGATTTGAGTTAGGCTGTGTTAGAACTTAGGTGGCGGTATACTGCTACGAAAACTATTAACGCATTCAGTTCGCCAGACAGAATAGCCGTAAACCGCAATATATTTTTATTTATCACACCTTTGGTATAATAATGACATAAAAATAGTATTTTTGGAAATTGGAACATGCCTCGATAGTGTGCTCCATACCCTCTCCCCCGGAGACGAATATCCTCCCGAACATGAATCCTGTGACCTCTCCTAACACAAATGCTGGTTCCGCCCTTGTGATAGGGCGATATTGCTTTATACGGTTTTGTAGATTTGCTATTACAGCATACCAAAAGCATTATCATTTATTATCTAGTTGACCAACTTTCTACGTCTTTCGAGTTAAACCCCATAACCTGAGCATCGATCACCCTTGAGCGTATGGAGGCCTCCACTGCAACTAATGCGCGTGTATTAAACAAGATTTTTGAAAAAACGATACATTCATTTGAAATACTAGTAATTTGTACACTCCAGGTACCTATTAGCTAAACACAGTATTGCTCTAAGGGAAACTGAAAATAAAAACTAGTGTATTTTTCGGAATTGCTGTTAATTTATATTTATAAACTACGCAAATTTGTTGAATTGTCACGCATTTTCTTCATCGTTTTTTTCATAATTTAGACTCAAACGCCCGACTGACAATGCTAACTGGCATTCAGTTCCAACAGACAGTTTACCGTTTTCACTTCCGCAGTAATCGATCCTGCCCAAATACTGTGACTAGAGTAGATTTGCTCAGTTTTCATTCTTAATCCCCCGAGACCAAGCCTAAACGATGCTGAAGAGCACGAAACAAGTGTCCATAGTTGGCCATCTGTGGTCGGGCAAAAAAAAAGCTATATTACTAGTTTCTTCAACTGCCATATTGGTATTGATAAAAATCTCAAAAATTGAAAAAACTATCCATACAAATATAGGATGAAATTTATTGCATTTTAGGTCCCCTATCCATATCACATCCTGGAAGGCATGCCGCATTACCTGCAACCTTGAAAAACCTACTTATATGAAGTGACATAGAAATGTAGATGAATCTAAGTACTCATATACCACAAAGTCTACATGTTAATGATGCAAATTTTGTATGATATATATATATATATATATAACTTGAGACGTGGTCATTGTCGTCTAGACCAGTTAGGTGAAAAATTAAAGCTTCCGCCTTTTGTTGGGTACTTCGACAAAATTTAAGCAAAGAGGACTCTTTATACTTTTTTTAATTCTCTCTAGCTTTCAATGGACTTTGCAATCATCATCAGGAGCTTACAATGATAACAGTACCAACAAAAGTGTAAAATGAATTTAAATTGAATCAACTTATAGTAGTATGTGAGGATGTTGCTAATTGTTGTTTTCGTATAGGATGAGGGAAACATCCAGTAAAATGGTGAGAGCTGGATACATGGTACAATAGTTAAAATTATATAAAATATGACAAAACAAGTTAAAGACAGATTAAAAATTATTTAGAAAACATTAGAGCATTACGTCGTGAAGCCACTTGATGATTGCACAAAATGGTGGTCATGGAATAATGAGTGAGATGAACCTTTGACAGAAGGCCGAAGGTTGTCAATGTCTGTGTTGAAAGATGGAACGAATTGTGGGCGTGTGCCAAAACGTTGCCAAATCACTTCAGATGATGTGATTTTCAGATTGTTATGTAAGAAATTGTTAAACCGACCAGAGGCAGTTGAATAAACTATATTTTAATTAATGGGAATTTTAAATTAATAATTATTAATAAATCGTGAGAAGATAATTATTAGATTTTGAGTGGAATGAAATTTGTTGGTGGAATCGGCCAAAACACAGATTATATTTATGGTTGTGAAAAGTCGAAATTCGGGGAGGATTACATCACACAAAAGTGATGCTAGGCTTCATCCTGAAAGATGCGCTCTAGCATCTCATGTTAACACAACAGGGGATTCTATGAATTACACAAGTATCAAAGTTCTTGATAAAGAAAAACACCTTTCCAAACGTTTATTCCTGGAAATGTCCCACATCTTCATGAATAACAACTGTATCAACAAAAAGACAGATATTAAACAACTGAGTGTCATTTACTCATATTTGCTAAACTGCGAAAAATTGGAGAACTTACATATCTCCCCAAATTTCGACTTTTCACAACCATAAATACGTACGTATAATCTGTGTTTTGGCCGATTCCACCAACAAATTTCATTCCACTCAAAATCTAATAATTCTCTTCTCACGATTTATTAATAATTATTAATTTAAAATTCTCATTAATTAAAATATAGTTTATTCAACTGCCTCTGGTCGGTTTAACAATTTCTTACATAACATTCTGAAAATCACATCATCTGAAGTGATTTGGCAACGTTTTGGCACATGCCCACAATTCGTTCCATCTTTCAACACAGACATTGACAACCTTCGGCCTACTGTCAAAGGTTCATCTCACTCATTATTCCATGACCACCATTTTATGCAATCATCAAGTGGCTTCACGACGTAATGCTCTAATGTTTTCTAAATAATTTTTAATCTGTCTTTAACTTGTTTTGTCATATTTTATATAATTTTAACCATTGTACCATGTATCCAGCTCTCACCATTTTACTGGACGTTTCCCTCATCCTATACGAAAACAACAATTAGCAACATCCTCATATACTACTGTAAGTTGATTCAATTTAAATTCATTTTGCACTTTTGTTGCTACTGTTATCATTGTAATTGCAGCTCCTGATGATGATGGCAAAGTCCATTGAAAGCTAGAGAGAATTAAAAAAAGTATTTTGTATCTTTGTAAGTATCTTTGCTTAAATTTTGTCGAAGTACCCAACAAAAGGCGGAAGCTTTAATTTTTCACCTATATATATATATATATATATATATATATACAGGGTTATCCAAATTAAGTGTCCACCATTAGTAACTTTTTTATTAGTGAAAATACAAAGTTGTTTGAATTAGCAAACTAGTAGCATTTTTAACGCTGGTAAAAATGAGAAATAAAAAAAAACAATTGAGAGTCGTTATTTTGATTTTTTTCAGTAAAATAACATTTTTTTAAATGGAAACCCCTGTATATTATATTTTTTTCTGTTAAAGCATCAAATTTTAAACAAAAAAGTTCATAATGACTTTTCCGCTAAAGTCAAAAATAAAGTCAAAATAACGATAAATATTTTTAATTATTTGCAGTATTATAATATTAAGACGGCTATGATAACAACATGGCGTTCGCGATTTGACAGCATTAAGATAAGCGACAAATTGTTAAACTGGACATACTCGCAACTAGAAGGCTTTGGAAAACAATGATAAAATCAAATAATGTCAAACATTAGTGTAAATACTTGTTTATAAGCTTTATTGTGTCATTAATTTAAAGAAAAATGTTCTCCCATGAAGAAAAGTGTGATATGTTAGAATGCTATTTAGTGTGCAGAAAATCCTCCTTGAGAGCAAGAGAATACTACAGTGAATTATATCCCGCTCGCATTCAACCGTATGAACGATATTTTCTGAGACTTTATCGAAAATTTAGGGGCAACGAAAATGTTTTTGCTAAAACAAGGGCAAAAAAAGAATTCATAATAAGCGAGGCCACGGAAATTGCAGTTATTGGATATTTTGAAGCTTATCGTGAGAATTCAATAGCAGATATTCTCAAGGACTCTAATTTTTGGCACGCCCGAATACCTGTTCATATTCAGGTAGAATACCTAGAATACTTAATCAGTGACTATACATACAACTTTCTATACATCCACTGGTCCAAAGCTGTCTATAAGTTCTTCATTGTTGTTAAAAGTATTGCGATTTATTGTCACCTTGACGGCTCGAGGTATATTACAGAATAGCCTTCAACCAATGTCCAGACGTATGACGCTCAAACTAGATTAAAAAAGAATAGCAAGAAGCCATAAAAATCGCTATTGAGCGGATTCGTTCGTGAAAAAAATATAAAGAACGTCGATACTGATTAGTGGAGTTTCTGAGCGAGTAATCACCGAACATTTTCATTACGAAATTTGTTTTTTTTTTCATCTGATTGTCGAATTCCATTCGCCTATTGATCTAGTAGTTAAAACTTCACAATAAAAAAATGTCTCCATCGCTTTATAAATGCAATGAGTGTGTTTCATAGCCGCCATTAATGTTATAAATATACTTTTACTACCAACAGTAGCTGGAAGAACGGTATTTTGCATATACTGTTAAAATTTATAGAGCAAAAACTTTCGTTCTGTATCCACAGGATGATACAACGCTCCATACTCCGTGAAATATTATATTATTTGGCAAAATTAACATTCGAGAAATAACCCAGTTTTACCCCATTACAACGACCATCGTAAGAAGAACGAGAAAAGTTAGTCCGTTAGGCGTAGTGCTACTGATATAAATCTACATCTAGTCCAAACTGCTGTCCAGTCTTGGATCAAACATTCTTCCACTCTTGCTCGGGTTTTCTTTGAGTGCCATGGGAATATGCATGGTAATCGTATATTAGGTCAGGTAGTCCAGATGCTCAAGAAATGCACTTGTCATGTTGGGCGGTAATCTCTCAATCAAAGGCGTCGCTATATAAGGAGGCCGAGGGAGACAAATTTTCTACGAGCATGAATTCCTGTTATTGGCGTAGGTAAATTTGTAACCGTGTTTCAAATCCGTTATTATCAGAACAGTATAGGTCTAGTCATTGGAGACCAACGAACTTGGACTAAGAAGGATCAAGCTTTCGATTTTTTGTAACCGAAGTTACTTAGTCAGAAGTCAGGTTACGATTTCATACTACAAGTCGACTGGTGAAGGATTATGTGGATTGCAAAATTCAGATTACCCGGGATAAGATTAAATCTTTTTATTGATAAGTGCTATACAGGGTGTTCCTTAATGATATGCGAATATTTAAGGGTGTAAATCTACACAAGAAATTAATGTTAGTTTGCTTTATAAACTTTGGTCCTAAAATGTTTCCTTACAAAAACTCGGGGTGTTGAAGTTTTAGGAAAAAAATGGAAATTAATTAATATTTTCAGAACCGCTTCAGATATTTCACTGATATTTAGTACGTAGTGAAAGTTAATAAAGTTACATATTTATCAATGCAAAAATAATGTTTAGCTTTAGCAGTGGCGTGCGTAAGGTATTGACTTTATATTTTTTAAGAAAAAATGGTACGCCAATGGTTTTTTGCCAAATAAAAATTACTTTTCAATTCCTTGTTCAATTTAAAACAAATAATGACTCGTAAATTGTTTTCTTTCGATGCGCCCTTTTTGAATAAAAACATAAAAACCGTTCTATTGTCTAACTTGCAAAACTATTATTAATTTTGTTGGAAAAATTAAACAGATTAGGGGTAATGAACAGCAACAACTGACAACATAAACATAACATTAAAACCAACGAAATGATTACAAAAATTGTTGGAAATGGCCCCTTTCACTTAGTATGCATGCTTCCGCCCTCCTTCTCTTGGAATTGCGCACTCGTTGAAATATCCCTGGAGTGTTCTTTATTCTATCACTAGCTGCAAATATTTTTTCTCTTAATTCCGCTACAGTGTTAATGGGAGTTGCGTACACTAGTATCTTGAGATAGCGCTGCAAAAAGAAATCTAAACTGTTGAGGTCTGGGACCTTGGTGGCCATTCTTGGGGCCCAATTCATCGATTTGGATAAACATTTTGTAAATAATTACGAACTGCTGCACTGAAATGCATTGGTGCACCATCATGCATATACCACATATTGTTTCTTATTACTAACCGAACATCATCAAGCAGCAAAGGCAACTGTTGTTGAAGAAAATTGAGGTAAGTCTGTCCGTCAAGTCGTCCCGGCAAGAAAAATGGGCCAATAAAGTGGTTGCCAATAATTCCTGCCCATACGTTAACCGAAAACTGGTGTTAGAAATGGGTTTCGGTTACGGCATAGGGATTTTCTTCTGCCCACAAATGATTATTGTGGAAATTCTGAATGGCATTTCGAGACAAATTAGCTTCGTCCGTGAACAGAATCACTGATTCAAATTTTGGATTTTGTGTAATTTTTTGAAGATGCCACTGACAAAAGATCACACGCCTTGGAAAATCGATGGGAAGTATTGCATATACTCTTAAAATATGGTAAGGATATAACAAAAAATCCACTAAAATTCTTCAAACAATTTGATGGCAAATATTTCAATGTCTAGCGATCTTCCTCGTTCTCGTTTCAGGATGTTCTTCGACTTCGTGCAGCACTGCTTCATCAATTTCAGGTGTTATCACACTTAGAGGTCTACCTTCAGATGTTTCTTTTCGGATAGAACCAGTTTCAACAAGACGATGATGAATATTAGAAAAGGTTCGACTATCTGGCAAAGCACGATCGGGATATTTCTGGTAATAAATCCGTCTGGCTTGCTCACCATTACCGTCGGCCAGGCCATATACGTAATGTGTTTCCGCCATTTCTGCATTTGAATAATTCACCATTATTTACAAGATTGTAAAAACTAAATAATGAAAAAGATGTCACAGCGAACAGATTTGAATAACAGAGACTTGTCAGATGTCAGAAGCCAGTGACATATTCCAGAGCAACTAGATGTTTATTGCTAAATTGCATTCTTCAATTATTACATTAATTTTCTCGGACAATAGAACGGTTTTTATTTTTTTACTCAAAAATGGCGCATCAAAGGAAAACAATTCAAGAGAGATAATTTGTTTCAAATTGAACGCGGAATTAAAAAATACTTTTAATTTGGCAAAAAACCAATGACGTACCGTTTTTTTAAATATCGAAATCAATATCCGTACGCACGTCACTGTTAAAGCTAAAAATTATCTTTGCATTGAAAAATATGCAACGTTATCAACTTTCACTATATACTTAATATCAGTGAAATATCTGAAGCGGTTCTGAAAATATTAATTAATTTCAATTTTTTTTACTAAAACTTCAACCTCGAGTTTTTGTAAGGAAACATTTTTGGACCATAGTTTATAAAGCAAACTAACATTAATTTTTCATGTAGATTTACACCCTTAAATATTCGCATATCATTAAGGAACATCCTGTATATATCATAGTCAACGGCGTTGTGAGGTGATTTTGATTCGTTTTATGCAACTTCTTGTTCTATTGGGCACTCGCGTTTGTAAAGAGACTTGTATACCTAACAACGACAATTGAAAGTTCAAAATATTGGAGACAAAGCAAGTGCGGATTTAAAGGAATCTCACATGTTTTTCAAGAAAATGGTATAATATTGCTGTGTCTTGGTGTGAAGTTATCTTGCTAGACCTGGATCGTGAAATTTGCATACCCTGGACATATGTCATCACTCGTTCTTCAATTGTCACAAGGGCATTTGCTCTGATGCTTAGGTAAGTGCTGAAGCGCTATAATTTTTAATTGCTGATAAATCCCCCCCTCGCGGGCTCTAAGCTCTGCCTAGTACTCGTATGTCCAATGCCATGTCATGGATGTTCAGTTGTCTATAACACGCACGTGTGTAATATTCATAGGTTCATCTTATCGCCCCCAGAGATGAACATCTTTGTGAACATGAATGCTGTGAAAAACACTGCGCTCCCATGAACAGATTCCTGAATCTGCTCTTGACTAAACTAAAATTTAACTTTACATTATTTTTGAATTTAAGAGTTCTTAGGAAAGGTACTTTCGCATACCATATATTCAGTATTTTGAATCCTATTCAGAATACCTACATTTGGCTGGTATTCGGATACATTTGTGTGTTTGGTATTCGAGTGAATACTTTTTTGGTCAGTACTCGGTAGATGGCTCGGGGAGTAGTACAATAATAGTAAGTACTTCGGAGACGGCAAAAAGGGGTCAAAATTGGCCTAGTTGCCAGGTTTCGCCTCCCCACCACCAATATTACTAATGCCCCTTTTAGGAAGTAAGAAACCACCTTGAATTACCCCAGACTTGGATCGACTCAGGATCAGGGTGAGTGCTCTTCAAATGATTTCCCAAAACGATATAAAATATAAAGATGTTTTTAAAAGTTATAATCAGACATATGAGAAACTCTTAGAAGATTCAAAATCGCAATACTATTTAAACAAAGTAAATAATCATGGCAATGATAGTAAAGGAATTTGGAATACAGTACGAGAATTAACTAACACACCCAAAACGTCGTCAGATCAGTTTGTTTTACCAGTACATAATGATGTAAAGGCTTTAGCCAACCATTTCAATAAAAGCTTTGTCGAAGCTGCTCCAAAACTCCTCTCAAAACTACCAAATTTGAATCATGACTGCAACCAGAACTGAAAAATAAAACAATATTTTTAACCCCAATAGATGATGACGAATTGCTCAGAATTGTATGCAACCTAAAAAACATAAAAAGTTGTGGTGATGACAACGTTCCAATTTTCATCATTAAAAAAATGATAACCATAATATCTGACCCTCTTCTTAATATCCGAAATACATCTGTTAGTGAAGGAAAATTCCCAGAAGCATTAAAAATGGCACTTGTATTACCAATCTATAAAAAAGGCGATCCTGATGATATGGTCAGCTTACTGATAAATTTTTCAAAAATCTTTGAAATTGCTTATAACAACCGTCTTATTAATTTTTTCCACTCAAAATAAATACTTCAGGAATAAGCAACAGGGGCTCATGAAAGGTAGAGGTGTGAACACGGCACTGTTCGATTTCACCACAGCAATCCATGAATATCGAGAGAATCAAGGAGCAGCATGTGGTTTATTTGTGGACCTATCAAAAGCATTTGATTGCATTGATCACGAAATATTGCTAAACAAATTATATAAATATGGTATACACGGAAATGCGTACTACTGGCTTAAATCTTATCTCTGTAATAGAAGACAGAAAGTAATTTTGAACAAACCCGGAAAACGAATAACATCTAGTCCTCGGACATATAGTACTGCTGTTCCTCAAGGCAGTACACTGGGCCCAACATTGTTCACTATTTATATTAATGATATACCCACCACCACGAAAAACACGCAAAATCTAAGTTGCATCTATGCAGATGATATAACTATTCTGATACCATATAAAGGAACGTCTGATATCCGAATCTTGATAGAGACCCAAATAAACCATATTCAAAACTGGCTGCAGATGAATGAGTTAGCATTCAACATACAAAAAACGTGTTGTGTCCTATTTCAGTCAAGCCAAGGCACCAAAGAACTACCCTTAATTAATGAACCTCTATGTATCAAAAGCGATACAAACCTCCTGGGCGTTACCTACGATAGCTGCCTTAAGTTTGATAAGCACATTGAGAGTATGGCTTCAAAACTCAATCAAGCATGCTATGCATGTCTTATCAAATAACAATTTGGGGTAATAGTCTCGCAGCCAGTAGAATTTTTATCATACCAAAGAGGATAATAAGAACAATGTTCAAAATGAAACCTAGAGAGTCATGTAGAAGTATATTTATAGTCAACCACTTATTAACATTACCGAGAATTTATATCTATAACACTCTACTATTTATCTTTAGCCATAAAGAAAAGTTTGGAAAAAACGTTACAATACTCGCAAAAGTCAGAAATACTTCTACCCATCACATAAGCTAAATTCTACCAAAAAATGTCCACATTACTCTGTAATGAAACTTTACAATGCTTTACCTCAACATCTTCAATCCATTTCAGCATTCACTATATTCAAAAAAAGCATTCATAAATATATATGCGATATGGAACCATATAGTATTAAAGAGTTCTGAGCTCTAGTGAAACCGTAAGCATTAATATCGCTGTTGTTATATGTTGTCTATGTATGTTTGTTTATGTATGTAAAAAAAATTGTGTGTTATTTACACTGTATCACAATGACGTGTTATCTCTGTTATAAATTTATTTGTTTTTTGTTTATAACTGAGAAACCAATAAATTTCTATTCTATTCTATCCTATTTGAATGAATCCAGTTATTCAAAACAGCGGTATTCGAATAATTTTTCCTTTGTATTCGAATCTTGAGTATTCGAATAACATTTAGAATACAGTATCCAGGATCTGTATTCGAATAACGGATTTCAGTATTTGACCCAAGTCTAGAATTGATTTTACCTGATAATTTTTGTAATATAGATTCTAGTAGTTTATAAATAATAATAATAATAATAATAATAATAATAATAATAATTTATTCATCCTGTGGATCACAAAGTGATATAGGATAAGTCAATTGAATATTAGTATAAACAGAATTGCCTACATACATAAATAACATCAAATAAAAACACGAAGTGTATAAACATGAAAACGAATTAAAATAACAAATTAACAAATTAAAATTGAACAATACATTAAAACAATTAAAAAATACTATCACTCATTAAAAACTCTTCTATAGAGTAGAAAGCTTTATCAAGTAAAATTTGCCAGATTCTTTTTTTAAATAATATCAGCGGTAGTGATTTACAATCAATGGGTAGTTTGTTGAAGAGTTTTATTCTCATGTATTTGGCATTCTCCTCCGTTCTAGACAACCTATGTACCGGCACCTCCAATACTTCTCTGTTTCTGGTATTATAAATTCCAGAATTTATAGAACTAAAATTTTTCAGGTGACTTTTGACGTAAATTAATATATTCAATATATATACTGAAGGCAGCGTCAAAATCTGCACCTCCAATACTTCTCTGTTTCTGGTATTATAAATTCCAGAATTTATAGAACTAAAATTTTTCAGGTGACTTTTGACGTAAATCAATATATTCAATATATATATACTGAAGGCAGCGTCAAAATCTTCAAAGCTGTGAATAGTTCCCTGCAACTAAAGCGCCTTCCCACCTTTGCAATAGTTCTAATAGCTCTTTTTTGTGATATAAGAAGCCTTTGTAACTTGGAGGATGCTCCCCACGCTTCTATTCCATAAGTCAGAGTAGAATGGATATGTGCATGGTAAAACATTAGCAATATCCACTTATCAACGATAAAACTCAGCTGATACATGCAATAGCAAAGAGAGGTAATCTTTTGACTAACTTTCTCTATATGCGTATCCCATTTGCAGTTTTGCGATATATGTATTCCTAAAAATTTTATAGTTTCTGAATGGATATGTGCATGGTAAAACATTAACAATATCCACTTATCAACGATAAAACTCAGCTGATACATGCAATAGCAAAGAGAGGTAATCTATTGACTAACTTTCTCTATATGCGTATCCCATTTGCAGTTTTGCGATATGTGTATTCCTAAAAATTGTATAGTTTCTGCTTCTTCCATGGATCTACCGCTTGATTTTATAAGGAGGCTACGATTCATGTGCATATTAGAGTAGTTAAATCTCAGGAACACTGTCTTTTTGTGGTTTAAGACCAGGGCGTTATTAATGAACCATTGCTCTGCACCAGCTAAGCTTGTGTTGGCATTTCTTATCACTGACTCCAGGTTTTTGCCATTAATAAGTAATGAGGTATCATCAGCATACATTACCGAGGATTTGGCGGGAAAGTCATTGACATAAATTATGTATAGAAGGGGGCCAAGTATGGAACCCTGTGGAACCCCTGTATGATATAGGTGCTGGTCAGACTGTGCAGTCAGTACTTCAACATAATGTTTTCTGTTGCTTAGATAACTGTGAAACCAGTCAAATGGCTTACCTCTGATTCCATATCTATCCAATTTATCCAAAAGTATTACGTGGTCAACTAAGTCAAAAGCTTTACTCAAGTCAAGAAATATTCCTACACACTTTTCGCCATTGTCCATTTTCAAATACAGTTTATCAAGAAAATGAAGCACAGCGTTTTTGGTTAACAAACCTTTTCTGAATCCAAACTGTATGCTATTGAATAATTTGAAACTGTCAAAAAAATTGACAACGCAACGGAAAGATTTTGTCACAAGTTACAGAGCAAATACATATTGAACCAAATTATTTGTTCATAGTTTAACAAATAATAGAACGATAAAACTGTAAGCTTGAATAGAAAACACAAGATTTCTTCATCAACTGATACAAAAAATTAAAAACTCTGAATTAGCTAACGAGTCAAGACACATGAGGGTCCTAAGGGACTTATTGATTCTGTTGTGAGGTTTCGTAATGGTCTGTGCATCCCTAGAAAATTTCTTTTCAATGGGTGCTGATGTTGCAGGTGTCCAGAAAAAATCTCTTACTATATTGGGGAATACATTTCCGTTCTTTTTACACCACTCGTGATTATTTGCAGTAAAATAAAAATGCGGCTCATCGGTTGTATAAATAAATATCACTGAAGTATCATGTAGTTTGAAAATGCTGACTGTGGGGCGTCATTGTCACATTTTTAATTTTTCTGGAGCATTTGGATACACCGCGGGATTATTTTTGCGAGCGACTGCCGGTCATATCGACGACTCATAGACATCATATCGACCTCAGATAGAGGTCATATCCACGCCATATGACGCCATATCGACTTAAGGTCTATTCACCTTCAGCCGTGACCTGACAGTGCCGTGACGTGCCAGTGATTCTCGCTGACGTGAGCTCACAGTGTTTTCAATTCACACCGATCAGTATTTTTCTCCGTGCTCTGACAGTGCATTTGTGTTCACGTGAGGTCGAGATGGCAAAATTTTCAGAGAATGAACTTGCAATTATTGCATTAATTGTGGATTTTTTTATACTACCAGGCCTAAGGCCTAAACATCCATGGGGTACCGTGGTGCTATAGGGGGAAACACAGGGGAAAGGGGGGACGCCACAGGGACTCTCGCGAGGGAACACGTGTGCATGCAACATGCACACTTTCTGGCCACGCCTAGAAGATCCGCTGGGTGGTACCTCCGCGTTCGACAGTCAGAGACCGTCTACCACCTACGAAAGATGAAGAAGAAGAAACGAGAAATCGAAAGTACATGTATTTTGAATTTGACTGATTCTACAGCACGGGATGTACGCGTAAAAATTAAATTAGTTTTTCATTATTCATGTTTTTGACCAATTATACCAAAATATTCACGAAATTACATAAAAACTCGGCCATAAAAATCGAAAAACATCGTTCCAAAACGATGCCATGATCACGGTACGGCGTCGTAGAGGGCACTGAGAACACGGCCACTTCCACGTGCCGGTCTAGTGTGAATCAGTTCATCCAAATTCAAGGAAGAATGTTTTCAGTTTCGCCGGGCGGATCACGTGCCGGTCACAGCACTGACACGTCACGGCTGAGTATGAATAGGCCTTTAGTATTTGGTATTTTATACCACATACTATGACGTCATATAATGACGTCAATTGGGTGTGACATTAGAAAGTTATAATGACGTTATTTCTACGTCACTTTTGTTGGTCGGGGTACGTTAGTAGTGCCCTAAAATGCCTATATGATGACGTCACTATGTCCATTCACTGGGTATTAACAATAACAATGAGCGATTCACATCACAACATACATAGCAGAACACAACATACACTTTCCGGTATCTCAGAATGACAGTCCGCTTCTATAAAAGATAAGGGATAAGAGTGTCGTCAGTCACGTATGGATTGGTAGTACCGCACGAACGTCTCGAGATATTTTGCCTCAAACGTAACTCAGAGGGTCGACGTCGAAGCGTTGCGAAACGTTATTTCGACAAGTGTGTGGTACCAAGATTACGCTTTCCGAAAATGTCATCCGAGCTACTGTTACACAAAGTGTAAAAAATTATCGTAGTGCGGAATCCACAGTGTTTTACTATGCTATCAAAATTTCGTTAAATTATTATACATTTTCGTTTAAGCCCTATTTAAGAACAACGGATTAACAGTAGTATCTATAATCGCCGTACTCCGTAGGGAAGCTCCGTGTGGAACATTTTTATAGAAACTTATTATTGCGTTTTCAATGTTTTTATTTACTAGGAATTCCCAACTTTCTTTCAACAGAAATGAGACATTATATGTATACATGTCTATCTAAGAAATGGTTTGAAAAATGTATCTTATTCTGAAAGATTCAATCCCAGCTAGTGAGTAGTTTTTTTTAGTGGTCCTAGGGGACCGGGAGGTGGAATCCATTTTACGGATCCCATACGCCGTGGTTTCAGCGCATGGGAGTGTGGGACTCTAGTTACATTCTAGTAGACTATCATCCCACTAAACCACCTCCTCTAGCTCACGACTACGTGGTAACACCACTTTTGTGGCATGTCCTCATGTAAATCGCAGCGTCTAATCCGTTTTGCTTTCTTATACCAGATTTCCCTCTAGTCTTTTGGTTGTCATCACGTTGCTGATGAACTTTTGTGCGACATTCCAGTTTTGCCTATTCCCCATCATAAGGCGTATGATGTTTATTATTAACTTATTAATCTTTTCGCCAAATTGCCTGTCGACAGCACTTCTCCATACCTGCCATCTCTCGCAATTTAGCACTGTACCTATGTTCAGTCAAGTCTTCATTGCCGCAATATCCGCAGGTGCTTTCCTCTGTTATTTTCAATCTCTTGGTGTATGAATCAAAGTAGCCATGCCCAGTTAAGAACTGCGTCAGGTAGTAATCCAAATTTCGATGCTTGCAATTCACCCACTGTACTACATTCGGGATTAATTGTTTAGTCCAGGTCGCTGTTTCGCTATGTGCATGCTTCCCACTCGCGTTGCCACTTCTCTAGGGTTACCTTCCTTTTTAACGTTCTAGCGTGCATCAGGTCGGTGTCGCTGTTGTACAGGCGAAGCCTCTCGTTAATCAGCAAAGGTATAGGAGGTACAGCGGCAATCACCTGTGCAGCCGCTGTCGACACTGTACAGTCGGTTTTAAAAGGGCCTTTCTTTGACCTCCTAGCAACATCTTCTTATATTTCTTTATTTGCATGACTTGGTGCCTTACTGGCACAGCATATAGGATAATTTGGTGGATGACTTCACCTATAGCTGCTCTTTTTGAGCTGGATGGGCCCCCCGCATTCGGTAAGATTCTAGTGAGCACCGGCACCCTCTTACTCGCGACCCGCCTAACGTGCTCCCCAAAGGTCATCCTGTCATCTAGCGTCACTCCGAGGTAATTTAAGTGTCTCTTTGGAGATATTATGGTGCCTCTAATTTGAAAATTAGGTGCATGCCTTTTACGCTTGCCTCTCAGTATAATCGCTTCCGTTTTGTGAGGAGCCAGATCCTTTGCTGTCATCCACTCATCTATTCTCGCTAGTGGTTCGTCAACTACGATTTGTAGCTCTCTTGCATGATTCGCCTGCGCCATTATTGCCATGTCATCAGCATAGGCAATACATTTTACCCTCTCCGGTAGTGAAAGATTTAATACGCCGTCGTAAAGGATATTCCCCCAACACTGATCCCTGGGGTACGTCTGCACACATGTACCCTTGTACTCTGTCTGGATACCTGTAGGGCCCGATCAAGTACCTGGAGATGTCTTTAGCGTACATTTATTTGATAACTAGGCACCATGTTGGTGAGTTGAAGGCATTTTCTGCATCTAACGCAATCTGCGGACACCATTTCATATGGATAGCTTTTATCGTGCCCACGACCACCTTTATCGCTTCTACGGTCGACCACCCTTTTCTGAAACCATGCTGCTCGTCCGACAAGTCGGTTTTGGTTTTTAATTCACCCTCAGTACTTGCTTTTATTAGCCGCTCGAAGAGTTTTCCAGGAACGCTCAGCATGCAGATAGGCCTGAAAGATAAAGGAAAACCCATAGTTTCCTTTCCATATCAGCGTAATAGTTGCTTTTTCCAGAAGTCCTGCGAGAACAGTAAGCTGTTAAGCAACTTCAATATGGTTTCAGGTATAACCTCTACCGCTATTGCTTCCGGAGGTGTGCCGTCCGGACCTGGAGCCTTTCCCACTTTAATTTGAGCTGCTGATTCCTGTAGTTCCTCCATCGTGAAGGGCTGGATATCTTCGGTTATCTTTGTTCCCGTCTGCCAGTTATCGTCTCTGGGTTGAAAATGGCGTTCAATTATTTTCATTCTTTTCGTCGCTGAAAGCTCAAAAGGAAGTGAAAAGCCTTTTATCTGTTTGATTACAATCTGGTATGCGGATCCCCAGATATTGTCTTCGAGCTCCTTACATAGGTTTTTCCAATATAGTCTTTTTGGAACGGCTGGTGAGTAATGCGACCACTGAATGCATGATGATGCGTACAATGGGATTGGATCTTCCGAAACCTAGCGTGTGTGCCTAGTTTAATACTTAATAACATAATGACTTCGGCATACTGGTGGGCAAAAAGTATCTATCGATACAAAAGATCCGATACTTTCCGAAGTCAGAAGTATCCGATACTTTTTGATAAATGTATCGAATACTGTAATAAATACTGACAATCTGACTATTTATACAAACTGTAGTGTAGACAGAGAGTGACAGAAAAATAATGTACGGTTATGGCTAAATAATTTTCAACAGCTGTGGATGTCCAAGTATCTGACGTGATCGTCAAATACTCCGAATTTTTTAGTAAATTGTTTACTTTCTGAACAACTTCATCATATGTTTGGGGCAACAAACTGTTGCTTGAAGTTTTTCTTGAAGGAAGTTTATAAGCAGGATCAAACTCTTCTCACAATTCTCTCAACCCTTCATTTTCAACAATTGTAAATGGCTGCATGTCTTTAATAATCATGTTTAAAACTTTTATATGCAGGTTCTTAGTACGTGGAATAGACATTGGTCGCGTAGCAAAAGTCGATATTTTAGATCGTTTTGATGAGGGAAAAGACATTCGTCTTTTGTCCTGATCAATTTTTTTTTGGGCGTCATAAGCCGAACTTCCTGGGGTGACTTCCAAAGGTGTAGAAGAAGTTGATGGTCCGGGTATTTCCTCCAACTCCTCAGATGTTCTTAAAGACCAAGGAGATGGAAGATCTTGCGTTATTACCGCAAAATGCTTCGCCTTCAAATGTTTCCTCAAATTGCAAGTTGCACCACCTCTATAGGATAAGAGCAACCGCGAGTTCTCCTAGTCTCCTAGTCAAGGTTCCAGTTAGCGGGTGCCATCTGGGACCTTGGTCTGGGGTACCTGGTTCTGCGGTTGCGAGGCCTCTCGTCCGGATCGTAGTCCATGAGGAATCGTAGCTGCTCGTTCGGGTGGTCCTGAGCTTTCTCGAAGGTCTTCTCCGCTTTTTTCCTCATGTAGGGGAGACTGTTGTACCTTGGGCATAGTGTACCTTGGAACACATACCATTTTTTCATAGTTCTGACATCTAGCGGCCGGAAAATAAATTTCCTAAATTAGATTACCGTTACAGATCCCTTACAATAATTTGAGCTTTCTACTGATCACCCCGTGGTTTTTGTGAGTAAATATTATTTTTCAAAGACAGAAGTAAAAATTTTTAATTTCAAATTCGTTTTCTTTAATCGAAGGTGCTAGTCGGATTGTGGACTTTATTAGAATAATAGAAGTCCTTGTAATGTGGTGAGTAGATTCATCCTCTTAAACAATCAGTTTACGACAGTTTGTAGGTTAGGAAGCGATTTTGTTTCGGCAAGGTCCCTTCCTGTACCTTGGAACATAAAACAGCTTGTACCTTGGAACACGTTTCATGGTACATGACGATACTTTTTATCGAGTTTTTCTCTTGTTTTAGGTAAAATGCCTCGCAGCAAATTGAACGTCAAAAGGCCTCCTGTTAATTCTACTGCATTAGAAAATGCTGTTAAGGCAGTTTTGGATCCAGAAAATATATCTTTAAGAGAAGCATGTAAAATATTTGGTGTTAAGTTAACAACTTTGTCAAGACATCTTTCTCGGTTTCGAAAATCAGAGAGTCAAACTTTCGAATATAAACCAAGACTGGATAACAAAAAAGTATTCACTGATTATGAAGAGAATTGTTTGCTCCTTTATATAAAAAAGGTGGCAAAAATGAATTATGGCTTGACGAAAAAAGTGTAAGAGAACTCGCTTTCAAGTTTGCTGCAGCAAATAATAAAGCTTCTCCAGATACATGGCACCAGAATCAAATTGCAGGTGAGGAATGGATGAGGACTTTTATGAAACGTCACCCAGACTTATCTATAAGGACACCTGAGGCTACTAGCTTAAGTAGGGCAAGTAGTTTCAATAAAACCAATGTCAGTGCTTTCTTTGATAATATTGAAAGTGTGCATAACCGCTTTGGACCTATTCCAGCTGAGCGGATTTGGAACATTGATGAGACTGGCATGAGCACTGTCCAAACCCCTGGAAAAATTGTGGCACCAAAAGGAATAAGACAGGTTGGTAGTGTGACTTCTGCTGAACGTGGCAATTTAGTTACATTGATAACAGCAGTCAGTGCAAGTGGAAATCACATAAGTCCTATGTTGATTTTTCCCCGTGTACACTTCAAAGAGAGGATGTTATTTGGCGCTCCACCGGGATCGGTTGGGGCTGCTACACAGACAGGGTGGTCAAATGAAGATACTTTCTTACAATTCATGAATCATTTCATAAAAAGTGTAAGGCCATCCAAGTCAGATCGTGTACTTTTAGTTATGGACAATCATGAAACCCACTTAAACTTAAAAACTCTTAATTTGGCTTCAGACAATGGCGTTGTCATTGTGACATTCCCCCCACACACTTCTCGTAAATTGCAACCCCTAGACTTGTCAGTCTACGGATCTTTTAAATGCCATTACAACCAGTTAGTGACGGAATGGTTGTTTAACAACCCTGGACAGACTTTTGACATTTATGCTGTTGGACAAGTAGTTGGCAAGGCATATCCACGTGCGTTCTGTCCAATAAACATTTGCAATGGATTCCGGAAAGCCGGTATTTTCCCTCTTGACAGAAACATTTTTTCTGAAGAAGACTTTTTACCAGCATATGCTACTGATAGGCCAGATCCAAAATTTATTGGCCCAAATGATGCAAAGGAAGGCTCAATCACTCTTCATAATTTCGAAAAGGAATCTGAGAATAGGCCTAAAGCAGTGTTTCCTGGAACCAGTGTGGACTTTAATTTACAAGGACCATATCAACCAAATTTGAACATATCAAAAGAGACACTTAGTAAACCAGGTCCTTCCGAAATCAAAATAAATACTGACTCAAATCAGTTTCCCATACTAACAGAAAGAAAATCATCAACGGACATTGTAAACTTACTACCTGAAGACGTTGTACCTTACCCAAAAGCAAAACCAAGAAAAGCTACCAATAAAGGAAGAAAGCGTGGCAAAACCATGATTGCAACAGACACTCCGGAAGAAGAACGGTTAAAAAATGAAAAGAAAGTCTCCTTTAAACGTCGTATAAATATAGAAGAAACAAATGAACAAAATAAAGACAAATCAAAAAAATTAAAAGTAAGGAGGCAGAAGAAGAATCAGCAAAGGAAACAAGTTCAATATTCATCTTCTGAAGAGGAGGACGATATAGTTCATCTTGTAGAAACTGATGATGAGGACAGCAATGACGAGGAGTGCCTTTTTTGCAATGAATCGTTCAAAAATGACATTCATGGAGAGCAATGGATCCAATGCATGTCCTGCTTAGGATGGGCCCACGAACTCTGTGCTGCAACTAAAGAAGGGCGCAAAATATATATTTGTGATTTTTGTGTTAAACGCTGAAACAAATCTTTTCTTATATTTTTTTTTCACTAATGTTTGTTGTTTTAGTTATTTGTAAGGTTTTATTATTTGTGAGTCATTTGGAACATGATTTATTAAAAATAATACTCTGGACATCTCTCTTTTTGCATTCCATTTACCAAAGTACCTGGGATTTATTATGTTCCAAGGTACAAGAGTACATGTTCCATGGTACATTACGGTTGTGTACCATGGAGCATTTGACATGCCAGTAAAAATATCCATTTTATTACTATTTTAAATTCTAATAATTGATAACTCTTACAAAAATATAAAGCCAACACCTAAACGAACACATTGGCATACATTTTTTGTTAAATAAAGAGTTACAAAAAATTAAAAAAATTAAAACATAAAAAATGTTCCATGGTACAACAGTCTCCCCTACTCGTGGATGGTGTCCCAATGCAGGTCTCTACGAAAGGTTGAGTTTCTTACGTAGGATGGTGCACTGGTGGCGATCCGGAGTAGCTTCATCTCTTGAACAGCAAGTCGCTTGCGGTAGCTGGGGGCAGCGTACCCCCAGACCGCGGAGGCGTAAGCGAGCTGAGGTCTGGCGATGGCCTTGATCAGCCGTAGCTTTGTCGCTAGCGGCATCCGGCTGTGTCTACCCAGTAATGGGTAGAGTTGAGCCATGGCTGCTTTGGTCTTTGCGATGACAGCTTCTATGTGGGCTTTCCAGGTGAGGGACTTGTCAAATACGATCCCCAGATATTTGACTTTGTCGCTCCACTGGATATCTTCGTCGACACTCAATTCACTGGCACGTTAGACTATTTGAAGCATTGCCAGCTGTTGAGGCAAATTATAGAATTTCAGAATTTATAGGTGGCTTTTATTCAATATTAGATGTGTTATTGTACTAAAAAATAGCAGATCGCAGATGGATCGCCGATTTGAGTGCCTATAAAACATGATTTTTGCGATATATTGTCCCTTAATTTAGTTTCTAATAAAAGCGTGTTAAAACATCAATATACAATTCATGCGATTTTTAACGACAGGCAACATCGGAATGTGTTAAAATGTTTATAACCTCAAAACCAAACCCAAACAACTTTCGTCTAAAAAGGAAATAAGCAATAACTTTTAATTTTTTTTAATTTTTGGACTGATTTTTGACTCTAGTTTGTGAAAAGCTTTTTAGGTGAGTTATTAGGTCAACAGAAATTTACCGTATTTATTGTCGTTTTTGTCTTATTATATCTATATAGCTTCAAATCAAGCTGTATTGCTAAGGGAATCAGTGATAAATTGACTGAGCAGCTGAGGTCACTCTCAAAGCTCATCTATTTTTCTTTCACTGCCTCACAGAAGTAGCAATAAGTTGGGGACACCTGAGCGAAGTGAATATCCTTAATGACGTAGGTACAAAGCATGAATTGGAGATTGTAACCAAGTACATAATAATACAAATTAATTTGTCTTTAATGATTGTTAAGTATATGTAGGTCAATATATATATATATATATATATATATATATATATATAGCAATGATTTTGATAAATAAATTTGCTGCTTATACTTCCATTTCCATGATCTCTTTTCATCATATTTTATGAATAAATAGTTTTGATAGGAAACAAGATTGATCCAAAGTAGATGGCAGCTGGAAGAAGCAACAACAATTCAATAAATTTATTCACATCTGCAATTTGCTGAATATAACTGCTGAAACATATTTCAGGATTCTATCATAAATGTTCACAATTTTTGGGCGCTGATGGTTGTTTTATAGTCTGTGTTTGTATTGAATTAAACTCTTAATCATTTATGTTGTATTTACTTTGCACAATGTCTTTATGTGATTTATCCAGTTACTACCTACAAAGAATTACAGTTTATTTTTCAAAGATTAATAAATATAGACTCAGTTCACCAGCTTCTATATTCATCAACATGCCAGTATTAATAACTGGATGCTGAACATGTTCGTTTTGCCTGGGTCTCCCATAAAGAGTTTTACTGAATGTATGCTTCAACCTGTAAACATCCTGAAAAAAGCTGTGGCAATAATGTTTTTAGTCAGACTCACAGAGTGAAAACAATGTCCCATATATCTGAGTTTCTATTTGTGAGGAGTTGACCTCTATTTCAATTTCTTATTACATATAATGTTTCGTTGTTCACAGACATATAAAGTCAAGATAAGGCAGATCATGTCATTGATATATAATAATGAAGATGATCAAATAATAATTGATGAAGCCTTGGATGAAGCAGAGACTGCTTCACCTACCCAAGCAAATGATAATACATCACCAGACAAACCAGAAAAGATGATTCTTCCAGTCATTTCTAGTGTTTATTCAGAAAATCCAGCAGAACAACATACTGACAATAGAAAAGAAGCATTTGGATGCAACAATGTAGCTACAGATGGCTGTCAACAGGACAATGATTCCCATTATTCAGATAGCGATGTTGAACTAGTTTCTGTGGATTACACAAATGACACATTATCTGATTCATCTCAGAATAACGAGATCTCCAATATAGCACAGCCTATTAAGAAAGTGAGGAGAAAGAAAAGAAGTACCCAGAAGACAGAGAAGGCACCAAAGGCACCGAAGCAAAACCCTTGTCAAGACAAAACATGTAGGAATGAATGTAACTCTTTTACAGAGGATGAGAGGCAGGCAAGTTTCCATTTGCATGAGATCTTCTCAAACAGCTATAATCTGAGTGTTACTTTTTTGTATGTCAAGAGTAAATTTATTTATTCAATACCAAAGCTTATATTAAGTGCCATTGATTTGTAATAAACTATCACATGATTAGTCCTTAGAATGTAACTATACCTCCACCATGAGGATCGATTCTTGAGTGCAGTAAAATAGAATAGTTTCTGGAAAATGCTGCCTAGGAAGCAATTCCAACAGTTGTTGGAGTTTATCAAACACACTTGGGAAGTCATTGATTTTTTTGTTTGTATCAATAAACATTGCATCACAAAGTTAAATTTGTGTTGTGCAGTGAGAGTGATGGATGACAGTGAGACTTGTGCTCAAGATTACAGTTCCCCAAAAGAAAAGAGAATCATGCACACTCCTCGCTGATCCTACTTCCTCTGTTAAAAACATATACCCATTGGAGGGTAGGTTTTTGTCAGATGTGAGGAAAATAATCCTTAGGCTGGAGAGCACCAATCAAGAAAACTTAAAACTGAATAAGTATGTTGCTGAAAATATGTGTAACTTGTGGCCTCAGTATTAAACATAATATCTCACTATTCATATACAGAACTCCTATGGTCGCCACTTTTATGCATATTTAGTAACATAATAATTTAGTTCTGCATTGTCTTGGCTAGTGCTCATCACCCTTATTCTGGGATATTGACAATTTGACATGAGGTGACCACACTTTATCAGTATTCTGGATAAAATTTAAATCGTATTGGCTGATTCCTTCAGAGGATTAAGTGACCATTATATTATTGAATTTTAAATAGGTTTTCTTCTAGATGTAAAGAAGTTAAAACAAACTAAAAATGTATAAACAATCTGATTTCAGCTATTAAAAATGCATTTTTGTCTGTTGTTTTTCTAATAACTGTCACCATCTGATGCTTCCCCAGTTTTCCAGCTTAGCACCTTGTGTTGTAGATAAGTCCAACATAATCCAAAGCACTAGATGATATTCTTACCCTGACCTCATTTATGTTTCTACAGGTTATGTTTGAGGAATTTAAGTCATTAAATGAAGGAGAAAAGAGGGCGTATATTCAGAAATGGGTAAATGTAAAGCTGCCTAACCATTCATTAGTTAATGGCAATATTATACCAGGCAAAATGTTAAGAGAATATTACCTCTTGAAGCAAGATCAGGCCATACCTATTAAGGTGTGTTGCCAGTTTTTTTGTGCTACATTAGGAGTCAGCCCTGGGACACTACGCAAAGCTTTACAAGGAGTATTTAATGACGTAAACAGAAGCATGGATGTTACTGAAGAAAGTGAGTAAGTTTTTACACAATAACTAGTAGTCCTGTAAGATGAGGTGCTTTTATTACACTCCTATATGGAAACCTGGAAATACTAACAAAGGACAAATGAAAGTTTTCATGGTTGTCAAATGTACACTACAACTTTAATTACTGAGACTAGAATCAAATTCAAGTGAATAACCAAATGAAAATGGTATTTACCATTTTGGATTGGTATTTACCGAACTGTTCAAACGAGTGTGGTTATCAGTTTCGTTATAAGGTCTGTGACGTCATCAATCAGCTCTTATGTCATAGTTATCACCATAAAATTGCGGTACTTACCCAACTCCAGTGTAGTTTTATATTTGTGGTTATTATTTAAAATGTGACAAGAAGAGAATTTTGGCGAGTATTGGATATTTTTGTTGTACTTCAGCTTCATGTTTGGGAAAATTGATATAGGCATACTTCAGTTTTAGCATAAAGTAGAGCACCTTATTAGTTATACTGATTATGTTATTGGAGTCACTTTACTTCTAGTTCCTATGGTTGACAAAGTATCCTGTGTAGCCATATACCACAAGAATATTAAAATATATACTCACTGGATAGTGTCCTCCTGTATGCAGTTTTGATAATACCTTTTTTCACTGCTTTTTCCTGTCATTATTTCTGCTAAGTCATTAAATGTTTTCTTACACATGTGGAAAAGTTTAAAGAATTGGAAGTTATCATAGCTACAGGGCCCTGGTCCACCATTAAAATTTTGGGCGACAACTTTTATTTTCACCACAAACTTTTTTAAAAATAAGAGAGATTTTCTCAAGGGACTTACAACTTGCAAAATATCTTCCGTAAAAAAGAAACATTTCTCCCATCAATAATATGAAAGTTTTCTTTGTTAAACTGTCAATTCACTGCTGTAGATGAAAAAGTACCGGTTATTAAGTAATAATAGAAATAATCAGAAATTATATACGCACTTTTCTAAAATAAACAACTTGCAACAAAACGGCGGTTAAAATCGACGCGTTTAAGCGATTCGAAAAACTGACGTCATCAACTCGTGTGTCATCTTACGTAAACAACACGAAAATTATGATTATTCACTTGGATTTGATTTAGCTGAGTATTGGGCAGCCTAGTATAGACACTTGTCATATGTGAACAAAAATATGCTATGACTGTTAACATATTGTCACTAAAATCAATTCTGATTCACTTTTTTTGCTGAATTTTATTCAGAAAGGACCCTTTTTAACGAACCTGCATGTTGCCAGCCTCAAAATTGCGTCAAAAATTGTTTGGACATTTTTTACGTAAATTTTAAAAGTCGTTTTTTCACGTCAGACAGTTTTTTCAGTTTTTTGGGTCATACTTCTTACAAACACTTAATAGTTTTCGAGATATAAACGATTTGACATTTGAAAAAGTATGAAATGTGCAATTTTCGACCCCGAAAAACAATATGAAAAAATTCAACATTCAATGCTGCTAACATTAGATATTCCTCTAACGAACATGAACAACATCCCAAGGCATTTTAGAGGGCATTTGCGTTGCTTTTCAATTGTTAAGCACGCGCAAGCTCAATGTATATTCAGTTTGAGCGACAGAGAGAGAGAGAGATGCAGCATAGAGCGGCCGACCCTAACTCAAAATGCTGGATCCGCGCTTGCTGTTATATTACTATTGTAAAAACAAAAAAATCTGGAGTAGTTCCATGCCTTTTCCAGATATAGCCTTGGGCAACAAGACTATTCGGATCAATGTAATAGATTTGATTAAGCAAATACAAAGGAAAGAAGAGATATGGAATCCAGATATGCCAATTGAAGATAGGCTAGGTGTTGATGAATCATGGAATGAAATCTGCATTGCCTTAGTTGAAGACTATTCAAAGCATTTTTTCCAGGAACAGGAGTATTTGAGTAAGTTTAGTTTCTTGTTGTACCTCAGCCACCTATCTGCAAAGTCTTATTAATATCATGGGCAGTGTGAGCCTTACCAAATGCCTGAATGGGCCTGTTTCACAAATGTGTGAAACAAGTAAGGCCTTACTAGCTGCTCTTTGCAAGACATTTGGTAAGCTCCTTATTGATACATTATATTCTTCTGTGTATTTGACATTGTAGTCACAGTTTTCAAAAAAATATTTAATACCTGCCCAACCACTTTAAGCATACACAAGAACCAGAGGACTCATATTTTAAATTGGCATTTTTCTTTTCCAGAAAAGAGGATAGTGGCCAAATGGTGTGATATAAAAAGCACATATTTCCAATATAGTATGAGGAAAAGGTTCATTGCGAGAATCAATCCAGGTGCAACACCACCTTTTATGGCATACTCGCACCTTTTATCATTTCTAGACCAAACTAAAGATTTTTGCTTAGGCGCCAGTACTGAAGATTGTAGCTCAGATAAACCTGACGGCTTTGCCTCAGTATTCATAGTGGGAAACAATATTGAAACTGAACCTCCTGAAGCCCCTGAGCTTGAAGTGTGTTTCGCAATAGGAGATGATGCTCAACTTGCTAAAAAGCGAAGACTTGAAACTGAAAGTAATTCATATGGTGTTTTGTCAGAGCATCACACTGTGCAGATGAGTACTTCTTCAGATGAATTGACAGTTAATAGAGTAGGGGTGTTGAATGAAACCCAAGAAACAGTAAAGGTTATCAGTACCAGTATTAATAGTGGTGTAGTTGAAAATGAAGAAAGTGACCTTATCTTTTTCAAATCTCTATTACCGATTATAAAAACTTTGAATCATCAGCAGAAGTTGCAGTTTCGTTTAAACGTAATCACAACCTTGCAAAACTTAACCCAGACAGGGCAAGTCAGTGCTTCTCCTAGCTCCCAACAAAACGAGTTTCGGCAAACTGAAGCTTCACCAGTAGCACCTCAAAATCCTGCTGTTACCTCAACTTCAATAATCGCCAGTAAATTATCTACATCAAACGTTTCTGAAAATCCCAGTATAACTGAAACTGGAAGTCAGGATTATTCAGTTCTTATAACGTCATCAGATGAATCTGACGGCTGATAGTTTATATAGTTTTATAAATAAAATGTTTCAAAACATTAAATATATCGTTTTTTTTTTCGTTTCGTTTATTGTGGCACATCTTATAACTGCGCAAAAAATTCAACCATTACTTTAGGCGGAATTACAGGAATTGGCATATTATGCATAGTTAAAATCCTTCACTCGGGCAATGCTCTTAATCCGGCGCTGTTTAAAAATTAACTTAAGCCGGCTCTGTCTATATTATGCTTGAGCTCCTCGGGATCATTCCTCCTTTTTGGCGGGAGGTGCTGACCATGGTTGCGATTCTGTAGATCCTGACTTCAACGAAAGTTTGTAGCTTTAGCTGGAATCTTCAACCAGCAAAGGGTACGCTAGTCAAGCAGCATTATATTTGAAATAAAAATCCGACAAAAATTAGTAGAGGATTTGATTTTACAGTTATATCTTTGTGTTGCAGATAAGTAGCCGAGGGTGAAACGTCGGGTAAGAGTGAGAAAAAATAAACGTCGTCTATGACTAGGCTTACATTTGACATATCATTGACGCTTACATAACCTTCAAAATCAAAACTCAAGGCTAAGAAGCGCGGGAGAATATTTGTAAACATATTGAATTTTGAGGAATATCACAGTTCAAGTTTGATCTAAGTTGGAACATTAATCTGCAGTGATAAATCATGGACACTGAAACCGAAGAACTGTACTTCCAAAAACTCCAAGAATTTGTCATCGACAATGATCAAATTGTATGGTCTCCATATATGCAATTTTACACCTAAACATATACTTATTTCAGGTCACTGTGCCTTTCTTAGCTCGTAGTTTGGGTATACCACTGCAAGAATCTCAAAGACTAATCAGCAAATATGTAGAAGATCGAAGAAAACTTGATTCTAAACAGCAGCTATCTGTGACCTACACTGTAATGGGTACCCTAAAAAATGGTAAAGGAGACAGCATTATGATGTTTGATAACTCTAACATCAAAGAAAAAGAATCACTATTTGACAAGATACATAGTGATATTATTTTCAGTGTGCAGAAAAACAATGATGTTGATTTTAATATAATAGCTCTTGTGGATAAGTTTGATGCTAGTGAAATCTCAGATGAACCATTGTAAGTGAATATTTGTCCAATTTGTCAGAATAATAATAAAAATAGGAAGTTCAGCACAAGCTTACAGGATAAGCTTCCAGTGGGTGGGGTCTTCATTGCTCGGTTATCTCAAACTGTAGCAAACTTCAAATATCATTTACTCATAGTCAAAGTCTCCATTGCTTAATTTAGTGAACTCATGTTGGCGGGACATAAATGACATAGAGTGAATGGGGTTCAGACTTTAGTTAAATAGTCTTAAAAAAAAATCTATAAATGATTTGATTTCAGACCTGGTTGCATTATTGGAAAGGAATGTGTGAAGCGAAATTTAAAAATTAAGAAACTACCTTCACCTCCTCCAACTACAATAAAGGGAAAATCAGCAATGTTTATGCCTAAGACCAATAGCCCCAAGTCATCTGAAGATTTCCCATCCAAGGTATTATTACTCAATGAAAATATTAAGCTTGTTCAAAGATCTCAATCGATTTTAAGTGACATCAATACTATTTAAAGATGCACCAAGTACTCTCTCTCTCGCTCTCTTGCTCTCTCGCTCTCTGCTCATTTTACTGAGTATGGCTTTGCCAAGGGTAATTACTCAGTCTTAATGCAATATACATAATGTGTGTAAATACAAAAAAACATGTTTCCCAAAACTACTTATGTTCTCCAAGAATTTAATTCATCAATGAAATGGCCAAGGTTTCAACATATTTTTGTCAAAATGAGCTGCCTGATTTGGATGTAAATCTTAACCATCTTCTCCTAAGCTGGTGCATTTATAGTATTTGCATATCTAATTTTTTATATACAAGGTGTAACTACCTTTTTAAATTGAAGCCACATTATAGTATTGCCTATTTGCACATTTTGTTCACTCTTCTTTTTCCAAATGAACACTCAAAAAACAACAAAAGCTGAAAACAAAGTGAAGCAAGTCCAAGGTAATGTGAATAACAAATATTCTGTGCTTCTGCAAAGAAATCCTTTACTTATAAGTAAGGGTAATTTAGGTTTTTGTTGTTTCATAATGAGAATTGGTTCCACCACAATAGCCAGAGGTTGTGAACTTCCTTTGTAACCATATCCCAAAGGCAGCTCAAAAACCTATGATTGAAATTAAATCTTTGTACTGGCCTTGGTATGGCAGGAGTACTATTGGGTAGTTTTACAAAATTTGAATTCAAAATTTGGGGTCTCACATTGCATACCTTCAACAAAAATATAAGATGTTGAATATATATACCTTTAATTGAATGTTTCACAAAAGTGTTCCTGTAATAGGAAGGATTGAAAAGTATATCAAATATAAATGTTCCAAGGATGTAGTGTTAAAATATAGTTTCAATATTCTGTTCAGTAATATAGCTGGTGAGTTCCACAGTAAAAAACATACTCCTAGACCCTGGTACCAAAACAGATGGATATATCATAACACACTTCCCGTTAACAGTGGCGTATGATGTGTTTTGCTGCTTTTTTACATAAAAAACATTTCTATACCACAATATAGCTGTTGCAAGATTTTTTAATATTCGAATAAGAAAACTTCAGAAAAAACCATAAATACGACGCTGCACTCTCAAAAAGTTATCTAGCTACACAACTGTTTTTTGGTGGTGCGTTAGTTTACCGGGTACTCGGCGTTTTGAAAAAAGTAGTAGATACTCGGTGCATCTCTAATCTTTTCAGTTTTCCTAGGCATAAAACAGCAGCATATGAAGGATTTGTATTTTACAACTGCATGCACCTATTCAACAACTTCCCAAAATATCTATCTAAGAGATATCACAAATTATAGCGAGCTTAAGCACAAAGATATTCCTATGCCAGCACTGCTTTGATACTGTACAAGAGTTTTTATCTTACAACATTGAAATTGTGATTATCATGTGTATGACCTTTTTTTAATTGTAATTTTTAATGTCTAATATATCAATAATTTTTCCTTCTTTGACGTGTCGCATGTATTTACAAAATGTGAGCAATAAATTATCTATCTACTATTGCTTTCAGAAACCTGAGTCTAAAGGGTCAACAGCTATATCTGACATGTTCAGCAAGGCACCTGTTTCAAAAGCTACAGAAAAAGATGATAAGAAAACATCTGCAAAAGATACAAAACCAACTAACAAGGGCAAAGGAACATTGTCTAATTTCTTCTCTCAAGGTTCAACAAAGTCTAGTTTTGGTAGTAAGGCAAAGTCAGAATCTAAATCTAGTCTAACAAATGGTACTGGTTCTACAGAATGTTCCCAAGATGATATTGATGTTACTGAATTTATGGAAGTAGATTTTCAAGAGGATTTGAAGAAAGTTGAGAATGAGAAAGAAAATGAAGTTGAGAAGGAAACTAAAATGGAAATAAAGGAGAAAAAGGAAATCAAAAAATCAAATGCTAAGAAGAAAAGAGGCAGGAGCCAAGGTGGTAGTGAGGAGAAAAATACAAAGAGAAGAAAGAGGATAATAGAAAGAAATGATTCTGATAGTGATGGTAAGTTTGAGCAACATCTTAATGAATATCTAGATATAAATAAGTATTTGACACAAGATATTCAAAGTAGTCATCTTAAATACTCTTTTACTCTAGTACATCGATTTGGTCCCTTTAAGATTATTTCTGTGGTGAGAAGATACTGCCTTTTAAACATCAAATCTTTTCTTAGGGCTGCATGGCACAATATGACATTTGATTTTAATTTGCTTATGACAACTGGCAACTTGGCAAAAGTCAGTAATGTTAATGTAACAGAAATACCTTTTTATTGTTCAAAGTATAATTTATTACTGTCACGCTAACTTATAACATTTGCAACTAATTTACAAGAAATTTATTATGTACTGTGTCGTCTGGACTATTATTCCATCTTAATTCCTCGCTCGATATCTACGGACTCGACTGAGTCTCGACTGTGACTAACTGCTTCCGTCATCTGGCCGGGTATTTATCCACCAATCGACGCGTCGAGATATTTCCTAGCATTTTCGGGGACTTCCATGGAAGTGGTCTAGATGGCAGCAAGTGCTTCCAGACGGTTATGGAATACTCGCGATTATGTCGCGAACGCTCCAGGATGCAAGCACGCTTCATACGTGGTCAGGTAACTCTGGCTCCCTTAGCGACGCCTCTGCCAATCAATTCCTCGCCGATCAAGGTCCCAGCGATACATTATGTTGAATGTCAATGAAGGTTGTCATATTTACCTTATACCCTATTTCACGAGCATCCATCATGCTTTGACGTTTACTGAGGTGAACAGCTGATCAGCAAATGATATTTTTGTGTTAGTCTGCAACGTTGGCAATAATGAATCAGGTGTAAATCTAGTAAAATCTGTTTATATCGTTTTGTTTTTTGTATGCAAATCAACTTTGACTGGTACGTCAGAACTATGTAGGTGATATGGGGAATTTTTGAGATATTACTAGATAATCAGCTGTCATATAATACCCTATTTTAGGAGTATCCATCACGCTTTGACGTCTGCTGATCAGCAAGTGATATTTTTGTGTCAGTCTGCGACATTGGCTATAATGAATCGGGTGCAAATATTGTAAAACTGGTTTGTTCTTTGTATTCAAATAAACTTTTCTAAATAAGCGAGCTTCAAGTAAGTACAAAATGAATCTGTAGCGGACAAAAACCGAAACAAAATATAGCTCTGTCTACCTGGAAATGATAGATCCGTCAGAATTATGTTTTCTTTGCCGATATGGGGAATTGTGAAATATTACTAGATAATCAGCTGTCATTCTACCGTGATGGATACTTGTGAAATAGGGTATACTGTTTCCATTCAGATGTGATCATTTATAGGCTATGACCGTGACCATTCATTTTGCCAAGATTCCAGTTGTCATATACAAATTTCGTTACAAATTCCATATGTATCATGTGCCCTTTAAACATGAACAGATGATATCCCAGCTAAGGGTTCTATTTATCATTCAGATTTATTTGGCAATGAGTCAGACGAAGAGGATGTCATAGAAAAGTCTGATGAAGAAATTGAGAAAGCGCCTCCACCTGTCACTGTCACAGAAAAACAAGAATCAGTCAAAGGCAAAGTTCGTAAAGCTGTTGATAAGACCTACATGGATAAGGATGGATTCCTTGTAACAACAACAGATTATGAGTATGTTTCTGCAGCAGAAGATGAAGTTGCTGAACCTGTCAAAGACGTTGAAGAAGAAAAACCTATACCTAAACCCATAGAAAAGAAAAACAGTGCCTCATCGAATGAAAGTTCACCAAGGACAACAAGCAAGACAAAGAAGGGCAAGAAGAATGCGATTACTCAGAATCAGCCCACATTGATGAATTTTTTCAAGAAAAAGTAATGCTCTGCATATTTGTATATCATGTTAATAAATGTATAATTATATTTAATGTTGGAGATTTTTTTTGGATCATAGTGGCAGCGGTGTCCAATTTTGCTCCCGCTAGGCGGCGCTTGTCTGAGTAAGCCGTCGACTTTGATTAAGCAGTCATAAACAGATGGCAAAAAAGGCAACCTATAACGACTTGATCACTTGAGGCGTATTTTTTAATTAACCGGTTGAGCCATCGGTGCAACCTATTAACCAATTTTACTTCCTTTAATTTCCGTCTGAGCGACCGGTTGTACAGCAAACTTGTCTATAGTTTATATGAATTAAGAAAATACGCCTTTGTTGACGACTAATGACGTGAACAGCTCATCGGCAATATAAATCAAATTCAAGCGGATAACCAAATGGAAATGGTATTTACCATTTTGGGTTGGTATTTACCGATCCGTTCATGCGAGTGTAGTTATCAGTTTGGTTATAAGATCCGTGACGTCACGAATCAGCTGTTATATGTCATAGTTATCACCGCAAAATTGTGGTATTTACCCAACTCAAGAGTAGTTTTATATTTCTGGTTATTATTTGAAATGTGACAAGTTAGAATTTTGCCGGGTATTGGATATTGTTATTGCACTTCAGCTTCATTTTTGAGAAAAATGATACAGGCTGACTTCAGTTTTACCATAAAGTGGAGCACCTTATTAGTTATACTCATTACGGTTGTTGGGGACACTTTAAATGTAGTTCCTATGCTTAACAAAGTATCCTGTGTAGCCATATACCACAAGAATATTAAACTATGGCCATATAAAGTCACTAGATGATATCCACCTGTATACGGTTTTGCTAATTTCTTTTTTCCTCATTTCTGCTGAATCAATAAATGTTTTCTTTGACATGCGGAAAAATTTAGAGAATTGAAAGTTATCATAGCTACAAAGCCATGGTTTCATCATTAAAAAAAAATCTGAAAGAAACATTTCTCCCATGAATATTATGAAAGGTTTCTTATTTAAACCTTCCATACACAGTTGTAGACGAAAAAGCCCCGATTATTAAGTGATAATAAAAATAATCAGAGAGATATACGCGCTTTTCTAAAATAAACAACTTGCAACAAAACCGCGGTTAAAACCAACGCGTTCAAGCGATTCGTGTAACTGACGTCATCAACCCGTGTGTCATCTTGAACCATATTATAACCGCGGCACATAACACAGAAATTTTGGTTATTCGCTTGGATTTGATTATAGACACGACGTCCAACCTAACTAGCGTCATCTACTTTTAGCATTTCAAATTACCCCCATTCCCTGAGACAGGTCTTCGGCATAACAATTAGAGATTTTTGGTAATAATGTGAAGAGAGACACAAATTCACCTAAACCAATCCAAGATTCGTCACCAGGACTACTTCATTCAAAATCAATTCCGTTGAGGGCCTGTACTATTTTATGTAAATAGGATAATTTTCTGTCACATTACGATAATGCGATGTTGGGTAGTTGGCAGCACTGAAAACTGACATATTTGACAGCATTTATCATAAACATAACCTAACTTTTGAACCCATTTGAGGTCTATGGTTTTGATATTAAAATCATTCTAAATCAAAAATGCCTTATAAATATATAGGCCGCACAACTGACTTTAAGGGCAAAACGTTATGGGAAATTTTGGGTAATTTGAAAAACTATGGCGTTGGAAGAATCGTGGCTAGAAGTAGATTCGAATGCCAGCAAGAGCCATCATACTACAAAATTTTGAAAGTGGAGACACTTGCGAACCCCCAAGAACCTTCTATGGATGTAGGTCTTCGTGCGTCTTCCATATTTAGCTATAAACATTCAGCTTGAAGTATCTTTTACAGTAAACAAATAATTAAATTGGTTCAGAGCCCAACAATAAAATTCTTAATTCTGTTGTAGGATGTAAGGAAAGTCCGAGCATTAGTTGAAAAAACCTTCAGAGGCAAAACCATGTCACAACCAATTCTGATAGAATCCAGCAGTTATAAAGCAGATTATAAGTTAATCCCTAGAGATGAAGAGGCAGAGTACTGTAAGAAGTCCATGCAGAAAACTGAATCAAAACCTGAACATATCTTACCAAGAACAATGGAGTTTCCACCACTTCTTAAGGAACTGCTCATTAGGGAAGCTGAAGCTAAGGGTGAAAAGATTGAAGAACCTAAATTAAGAATTGTATATAATAAGAGAAGTATAAGAACTAACTATAGGATTGCAAAAGAGGGTGAAACACCTACAGTAGAGTTTGCCATTGGATTGGGTGAACCTAGGTCTCCTGGGTTATATGATATAAAGTGAGTTCTGTATATATTTTGTTATAGTTATTAATAAAGGTGATTTCTCTAGAAAGACTACTTTATTTTACAAATTCCAGCCTTCAATGGCAGACAGTTCAAATATTTTTGTGATGGGAAACTGGAATTGGGTACCCTGATGTGGTGTTGCTCAAGTCCAATAAATTGACCACCACTAATTAGATTCTGAGATTGTCAACACTATCATATGTCAGTATGACATACCTTTGAACCTGGGTTTCAAACTCGGATGTTCAAGTATGGATGGATCAGTTCAAGAATCTGTAGCAACTCGCACCTCCCATAGCATACACAAGCATAATGGTACAGAAATAACTGAGGCTGATAAAATAATATGGGGTGAAATCTGCTGTAACTATGAAAAGAATGTAGCAAAAATAGAGGAGTACTTGAAATCAAAGAGCTGTGTGAGTGAAATTGAGCCAAGTAAGTTAATGGTTATGTCTAAGCGTATTCATATTGCACATAATGAGGAAACATGATGTGTTGTAGATCCAGCAGTTGGATTTTTAACAAATCATCATGTTCAACCAGTACTTAAAACTGGTTTATATGAGATGCTCTTTAAGGTAGCAGACAATGATAGTTATTATGTGAGTATCATAACAAGTATTTCTTCTGTTCATTTTAGACAAGAAAAATAGGAGATATCATTGGAAACATATTACAGCTAGAATTTTCCTTACCAGTCTTTTAGTGGCTATAGAATAAGAACAAAACTTATTTTTGGCCAAGCATTTTAAAAGTCTCTTTTCTTAGTGTTGGAATTACCTACTTGTAAGATTGAATATTCTGTAGGTGCTGAAAACTGCATTTGATGGGATTGATTTCCTTAGTGAATACTTGTACAACATGAATCCGAAATACCCGGAAAGGAGATTAAAATGGACCAATATATTTGACATGAATTGGGTGAAAGAATCCTTGGCAGAACAGTATGTTCATAAAGTAGCACCTAAGACTTAAACAGTGATTTTCATAGCAATAATCCTCATTGTTTGTCTGACTGCTAACTGAAACCACATTTGTTTGTATAACTGGTTACTAAAACGACGTTTCAGCCCCACTGTAGCTTTTTCAAGTACAAATTACCATTATGATAATACGAGTGTATCATTTCAATTTTAAGATGGCACCGCGTAAAATGAGCAAAGCTCAGGGCTGCCTCGGGAAGGCATTGCTGCTCCGAAAAGGACGTACAGTCTCCTAAAGTGACAAGCTAGCTAGAGGTTATCTCTCGTTTTTTTTAATGTACCCGATAACGTCACCCTCGCCCATAGTCCTGAAAACGACAAAAGTCCGAAAACGCGAAATCCCACCCAGAACTGTGGTCACAATACACATCGGTTAATTGTTATGCAATCTTCGACTACAAATGCTGCATTTGCATTGTTTATGGATCTTAAATGTGAGAAATAGTACTTCGTCGTCTGAAGGGAACCATGTGTTTGTCTTGTGGGCTTTTACGTTTTCGGAGGACCAGACGTTTTCCTGACGTTGGCAGGGGTGACTGCTTGTCTGGTACATAGAAAAAATGTTAGATATCTTCATGCTCGCTTGTCGCTTTGGGAGGCTGGGCGTGTTTCTGGAAGCGGGTATGACTACCCCAGGTGATCCGGGGCTTTGCTGTTTTTTCGCAGTGCCATCTTAAAATTGCAATAATGGCTGTGCGCATTCTCAGCATGTTACAGGACCGTTCACTGTTATAGTATCACACTGTAGACGAATGAGAAAAAAGATAAAACAAACGAACCGTCACGTGGGTACAGATACACTAATTATACTGTCAGCAAAATTGTCATTTGTACTTGAAAAAGGCCACAGATTATTAGTATTTAGATATTCGTCCGCATAATTCATCTAAGAGCACTCCCTCAATGAGAATGCCACAGCGACCACATGGCGACGTCGCCAGCATCCGTAGCTAAACTTAACCCAATGACACATAATGACAGATCCTTGATGTAGTTGGGGAGAGAAGCTGGCAACGTCACCATTGCGTCGCGGTGCGGAAGGCCCTTAAGGTGTAAACAAGTCCACAATGGCAATCTAAATAGGATTTTTCGAAGGAGCAACAATTTAGAGTCGTACCGATGACGTTAGGGATTCATCAAGCCAAGTAGCTTAAAATTTTTAGAAACTACTTGACTTGACAATAAAACTACTTGAAACATTTTTTTTGTTCTACATGGCTTGAGGTCAATCATTTTCGAACCACTTGATACTCGATGGCAAATTATATTTTTGTTCTACTTCAGTGCTATTTATTTGTTCAACGGATGAACCGCATTTTGGAATTTAATGCGAATAATCACGAGTGACGGAATAGGCATTAAATTGTATTCCCAAATCCAGTTTTAATGACAAGAGATTTTTTATCGACAGCGTTAATTTAAAGACGATTTTCTAGGACCGCACGAACCACAGTATATGAAACCGTGCAACAGATTATAAGCGATAAATCCGTTAGGAGGCGTCATGTGTATTGACTCGTGGTTAGCGAATAATTCGGAATTTTTTATTTTTTTGTATCGGCTGATGCAAAAATGTTGGTTTTCTATTTGAGTTTACAAATTTATCGTTCTTTTATCTCTTATACGGTGAACAAAATATTTTGTTCAATACGTATTGTATTCTCTGAAACTTTGCACAAACTCGTTCCGATGTGTATTTGTAATCTACTCGTATTTATACTACAAAAATTATCAAGTAATATTAGGCAGCAGTGGTGGAGTACTAGGAGACGTTATGGGTACAGTAATCTAGTCGCCGTGCGCTGCGCTGGTTCGAATCCCATCCCAAGAGAATTTTTCCCTTAGTTATGGATGTTGTGATTGTCCGTTGGTGGCAAACGGTCTATGACTGTCGAACGCGGAGGTACCACCCAGCGGATGTCTAAGGCGGAGCCAGAATGTGAGCATGTTGCATGCACACGTGTTCCCTCGCTATGGTCCGTGTGGCATCCCTCCTTTTTGCTGTATCCGCTTATAGCCACACTCATCGGTGTTTAGGCCTTCATGGTAGTTCAAGTGTAAAAACGACAAGCTCAAGACAAGTATCTTGAAAATCAAGTAAAGTAGAGAATCCCTAGATGACGTCATATGGATTGCCGATTAGTGGACGCACCGCCATTAATGTCAAAGGCAACGTATACCGTGTAAATCATTATCTGTTGAGGTCGGTCGAGTTCCAGCGTGTACGAGAGAGAACCGTGCAACACGTATTTTCGAAAGAGGAGAGAGTGCTCTGTCCTTCCTTTACTTGCAGGCGACTGTTTCTAACATACGTGTCGCACGCAGTGGGTGCACTACTATTAACTAATCCGTTTGGTGTAAACATTCCGATAATAATTTGTTAAACGTTTGATAATGATTTTTTGAACGATCTCATGATGATGAATTATTTACCTCAGCTCCATCAGCAAAACACTATTTTTAGTCCGAGACCTTTCTTTCCTTTCCAACGAATTTGGAGTAGAGAAACTGCAGCAAAGAAAATTCAGGCCTTCATGAGAGCGTATTGGGACAGAAAAAAGCCAGATATACAAGAGGTTAGACTATTTTGGAAGGTATACACAACTCGACAGAAGGGCTTGAATGTGGTTGTAATATTATGTTCCACTAATTTTCAGGATATAGATGGAAAGGCGCCATAACGTTTTTCCAGATTTATTTTATGTATTATATGATACGAGTACAAAATGTCCAATTAGAAAATCGCACAATAAATGTTATATTATGCCCTTCGCAAACCTCACTTAATCCGCGTCAAAATAAGCATGACCACTCAATCATTGTTTCTATTTGCTTTTCATTGCATGTAAAGTAAATGAGATTTGAATACACAATAGTTAATTTGTTTTGAATCCTGCTTTTCGTGCACTGTCAGAATTCGTGAACCTGTTCCTCATGTAGAAGGGAACATGGGTGTTTAGCGAAGTTTATTCACTTCTCGCCACACTCGGAGACTAATTGCCCCCGAACCCCATGCCATCCAGGGTCCTTTATCTGCATCTTACATCTATACAGGGATATGCATACTGTACTACTGTTACATCTGTTCTTTGGGAATCCCGTGAATTGAATAACATTATAAAAGCTAGATGAAATTGCGCTGATCGATAGTGCTATGGACTGATTCAATTTTTTTTATTAAACTGCAAAACCTTCGCATGAAAGTGAAAGCAAGACGTTGATGTATTATGAATTAAACTTGGGAATTCCCGTTTTACAAAATCCATTATAGGCTTATTCAACCACGAAACAAATTTTTGATCAATTAATCTCAGCCTTTGCGGTTTCCTTATTATTTGTACTACAAATCAAGCTGGATTATTGTTTTAAAGTGCCCCATCATACGATACCATAAATGTAGCTTGATATAATACCCACAAAGTGTTCGTCTCGTAAGAAATAGAAGTGCAATTTTCAGTTCAAAGCTGAGGTTTTAAAATAACGTTTTTCCTGCCTCTATAGCTGGCTTTACTGTGAGGTACCTGTACCAGGTCCTTTACACAAAGATATTTTGTGCTGGAACACTTCATTTAGCAAGAGCATTATCGTGAATGGGCACGTAAGATATAGGTTAGCATATAATTTTGCTTTTAATTTTACTAGAATACTAGTGCGTGGGATATAATTTAACGGCTTGCTTTTCCTTTTACAGAGTATTGTTCGGACACTTTCTTTATTTAATGTTGCACACAAATCTTGAATAATAATTAACAAAATATGAAAACTGACGTTACTCCTTTGTTCAGGTGGACCGAACTATTCAGATTAATAGAGACCATCAGCTATCTGAAATTTCAAAACAGAAATATTTACTTTTCTTATTGTCTATACGTTAACAGTAAACACAATACGTACATGATCATGAATAATAAGACTTACAAATATTGCGTAAGAAGTTTCAAATTGTTTCATCCTATAAGTATAGGGACTTATATGAAGGCACGCAATTCAAAATAAAAAATGACGTTGACCCTGTACTTTCCACGCAACGCTGTCATCAATTTTTGGAAATATGGCTCTTCACTCACAAAAAATTGTCTAGGCTCCTTTTTTGGTGTTTTAATTGTAAAAGTAAAGAAATTTTGTGAATAAACGGACCTTTCGGAAATGCAAATTCAACCTGACTGTCACTAACCAAGGGTGGAATAACCCAGAACATAACACTTCACTGAGGACCCGGCCAACTACTTCACCGAATATCTAGTACTCGGTATTCGAATTTGGCCGAATACCCCGTACTCGGTTCTTGAAAAAAAACAGTGGTTATTATTGTCATGCGATGACATATTGCTCCTACCCACACTTACACCCATCGAACTCAAGGCCACAGACGTGGCGGCGAGTCGCTTCCGCCGTTATTTTGTCAATAGAGTCCCTCGCTTGACATCGGTTGTCGATGTTAAAACTATAATCGTAGCTTACAGCTAAACGTAAGCTTTCAAGTAAATAAACAATCATTGTCTTTAATTTCCTTCATTGCAGATTTATCAAGCCATCTGGAATACTTAAGCCTTACATAAAAAGGCCATTTTGGTCGGCTCAAATTGTTAAAAGTTATAGGCAACTTATTTGACATCGATATGACTCATCCAAGGATCGGTCTTGGCTCTGACCATGTTCCTTTACATATCAACGACCCTCTTTGCTGTAGTAAAGCCGATCTCTGCCGGTGAGGTGGAAAAAGAAAGACTAACACCTACTTCCTCTCTGACGAGAGACCTGGACACTGCTTGGGGACGCAAAAATCTGGTACAGTTTAATGCTTCCAAAACAGTACCTTGATGAACAAGAAGCGTTCCTTGCCCTCATCCCGTTTCGATGGATGGCCGAGTTTTACCAAAGAGCTGCTCATTTGGGCTGGTCGGAGTCCAGATCACCGAGAACTTGATCTGGCACGAACAAATCTCATCAAGCAGCTGCTGGGACTATTTGTTCAGGGCTGATAAGTACTTTTCTTCACATGACCTAATCACTCTGTACAAGCCTAGATAAGAGGTGGCCCCGAGTACTGCTCACATGTTTGGGATGGTGCCGCCCCGACTACAATATCCATTCTAGGTGCTGTTCATCGCAGGGCTGTCCGATTGATCGATGACTCTTCTCTAACGGATATTAGTCTTGGGACATTCTCACAACGGCGGGCTTTCGGCGATCTAGCTCTCGCCTACCTCTACGCCAATTTGCTTTGCTCCTCGGCGTTAATAATAATAATAATAAATGGGCTTTATTTCACCTGTCGGGTTACATTAGCAAAAGCTGTTTTTCAGAACCAACCAGGGCTGACAAAATATTCAAGTACTCGCATATAAAAAAATACAAAGATAGTAAGGAAATTTAAAGCAGAAAATTTTTTTTTACAGCATCGTAGCCTATGCATGGTATAATGACGAAAAGAGAAGCGTGCATCAACAGAGTGAGTAGCAGAATCAAAAACCATGCTTAGAAATAACTTTAAAAAATATTATATGGCGGAACATATACAAATTAAAAGTAAACAGCAAAAAGATTCTTAAACAAAACACAAACAAATGAAAAGAGGCAAGTGGGGAAACATGCACAAATAAACAGATATAAAAATAAAATTACATAAAAATACATGTTACATGTCATCAAAGACACAGAGCTTAATTTTTCTTTTAAAGCAGGACACAGATAGAGTTTTCAAATCTTGAGCTTTATTGTAGAAATCGGGTGCCACATATGGGGAGCTCTTTCTGAATTGGGTTGTTCGGTGCCGGGGCCAGTAAGGAGTATATCCTAAAAAACGCAGATTCGCTGAGTGATGATCACACCTCATGGTAAGCTTGTTCTTCGAATAAATGCAGTATCCACCTTTGTCGCATAATAAGCCATTGAATATTTTTAATATGATCAAATACCCTCTCCCGTCTTTGAATACCTAAACTGAATCTTATGCAGCTTTTTTGCACTTTTGGGAGTCTGTATGCCTCGCACTGTATTAGATATGGACCATAGACAAGGTCCCCGTATTCAAGTTTACTGAGGATAAGGGAGTCACACAACTTAACCTTAGACTGCCTGGACAATACATTTTTATAGCTATAAATTGATTTAAACTCAGCATAGGAACCCTGCACAGCTTTGGTGACATGGTCATGGAAGCACAGGTTCTCATCAAATGTGATGCCCAAGTTGCGAACCGATGTCTTGTGGCAAAGTTCATCACCTCATATTGATCACCAGTAAATTTTCTGAATTCAGATTAAATAGTTCATAGTCATCACGAAGAAGGTACTTTGCAGAGAAGGCAGTTGTCAAATACAGAACCTATAACGAATACTTGCTTAGTAAGATATTACAATTAGTAACTGCAGATTTGACTAACAAGTACTTTCGAAAAAAATTTTCACCACTGCTGAAGCTTTCGTAGAGACCAGTCATATCGCTAATTTAATTCATCCTATGGATAATCACCCGTTATATGTTGGCCCTTATGAAGTACTGCTTAATGAAACAACCATCACAGTCCCTACATATACCGAAAACTGTTATTACAATATCTGCCGTATTGGAAGATCTCAATTGCCACACTGTTGTCTATACCGACGGCTCCAAAAGTGAGATGGGTATTGGGTGCCCCCGATTTGAGATCAGTCTTAGAAGTAGTTAAACAAAATCCTCATATGATTATATGAATCAGAAACTTACTCGTCACTTGTCAAGCCAAAAGAGCAAAGATAAACTTTGTTTGGATAAAAGGGCATGCTGGCATCAGAGGCAACGATATAGTTGATAAAGCTGCAAAAAATGCAATTAACTCCAGTACTATTACTGATGTGCCACTTTTTTCTGATTTATTCATAGAGATCAGAGGTAACATCAAGAAAAGATTGGATTTGATCTGGTCCAACTTTGTAGCAAACTCCCAAAATCAATATGCCCTTATTCACCCGACCCTTCCCAATATAATTCCTCACATAGATCTCTTCTATATGAATAGAAGATTCTCCACAATTATAACGAGATTGAGATTGGGTCTTGGTTGCTATCCTGTTCATCTTCATCGAATAGGTGTAGTAGAGTCTCCAAATTGTTCTTGTGATGAATTTTCTATATCCGATCTAAATCACATATTTTTTGCTTGTAATCTTTACAACAATATCTCCGACCAATTCATCGCTTAGATGATTAAACTTGGCTTCCAACTACCTTTAAGTTTGACTACCATTTTATCCTTTCCGGATATAAAAATTTATTTAGCGCTAATTCAATTTCTTAAAAAAGCAAATATTACCATATAACATAAACCTTGTCTGGAATTCGTCACTATTCAGTTATATCCCCCCTTTTTCTTTCTTTCTTACCGTCACACACACACACACACACACACACACGCACGCACGCACGCACGCACGCACGCACGCACGCACGCACGCACGCACGCACGCACGCACGCACAGATTTCATAGTTATGATTGCCGACTTTCTATGGTTAATACACCAGCCATGTTTGTTATACCAAACACATATACTATTTAAATCCTCAGACAGCATCTCATTCCCTTCGGTGCACATAGCAGGGTTGTAAGATAGATAAATCTGTGTATCATCGGCGTAGGTATGTTATTTTGCAGTATTTAGTGACTTGATCTAAGTCCGCTACATAAAGAGAAAACACAATAGGTCCAAGAATAGACCCCTGAGGTACACCTTTAGAGATAGTACCTTCCTGTGATGCCACCGATTTTTAACTTCTAAATGCGTTCATGAAAATAGCTGTGAAACCAATTAATCGAGCTATAGGAGAGACCAAAATAATGAATTTTTCAAAAAGTAGTTCATGGTTGAGGCAATCAAAGGCCGTATCAAGATCATGACAGCAGTAGTAATTTTAGAATTATCTATTGTCCTTACGAAGCCGTCATAAACATCGAGCAGAGTTGTTACGGTGCTGCGGTTTTTTCTAAACCCCGACTGCGTAAATGGAATTATCTTGGAGGTAGTAACGTGTTGCATTAATTGCTCATATACATTTTTTTCTAATACTTTTGGTAACACTGGAAGGATACTAATTGGTTGGTTCTCCTACATGATGCGGCTGTGCGATGAGCCTGCCAGACAGACCCGCCTGATTTCAGCCTCCCATTCTAACCGTGTAATGAAAACATATTGTAAGTATTTAATACTTCATTTTAATGAAATACCTTTATATATAGTTTAAGTAAGCACATATTTTGATTACAAAGTTAGTTTTAATTTTTTTATATTGGAATTATAAGGAGCCTTGTTCCTTGAAACGCCGTTGGGAGTTTAAACCTAAACTAAATAATGGCAAACTCTGCAATAAAGCAAAATAGTAAATAGTTACATAATAGAAGAAAGTATTACTTAATAATTTATTTCTTTCATTTATTCAGTAAGTGAAGGAATAACTGTTTGTTAGCGTGATATCCATAGTAGAAGCCAGATAAAATAAAGATATCTGTTATTCAAAAGAAAACACTCTTAATTGTCATTTCCACAATATCCGTGTGATTAACGGAGCAAATCGTTGCGGACAGTGGCGTTTGAGCTTCATGGTTAATGCGTTGCAGAGTGCACCGGAGTTCATTCTTAGATCCGGCTCCAGGTGAAAGTAGCACGTCGTGCGCCATGACACTGGACGAATTACCAGCCGAATTATACGGTGACCGCCTCTTCGTTATTACGATATTATTACATTACATGCGAACCAAAGGCGTGTAGATTATGATAGGAACAGTGATTCATGAATAATCTATTGCTGGTTTATTGAACTTTGATTTTATAAACAGTGATATATTTTTTTAGCACGATGCATTTTTCTATATCTAATGTATAATATTATGCTGATGCGTATAATGTGATGCGGTTTGATAGTACATGCGTACCTTACCTGAGACGTAACAAAAATACTATAACCACCTACATCGTATGCCACCACCACGTGCTCTAGATCAGTGCTTCTCAAATTTCTTTCTCATGGACCACTTTAAATATTTTGCGGGTTCGGTGGACCCTCCCCCTGTTACATTCCTACCATACTACAAAAGCTTGTCAAGTGTGAAGGTCAGATCCAACGATGTTTCACTGTGGTTAAAGTAAAAACAAAAATATGTTCTTATATTTGTATTTTATTTATTAAAATAACGTGATTACAAATTTAATAGGAATAAAGTTAAACATTAATAACTTAAAGCGTAACTCCTCCCGCAATACAAATTAATAGTGCCAAATATAGAATAAATCAGAATCTTATCTTAATTGGAGGGTTGCACTTGATGGACTGACGGCAAATTGTCAATATGTCGCTTCAGTTTTGAAACGAATAAGCACAAATCTCCCGCACGGGTATTACGTATCTTGAAAAGTGACATTTGTCGTTTTTTTGACATAATATAGGTTTTTGTGACATAACGCAGGTTTTTCTACAAGATGTCAACTTAGCACTACCAGTTGTATACTAGTTGTGAACTCGTTTTGTAGCTGTACGTGTTGCCTAAACGTCATGGTGCTTCAGCTATCAATGTATGGCTGTGATGTTATGTAACATCTGCTTCAAAGATGGCATTATTGGAGGTATAAGTTGTAAGTTGTATTCCATACCTGGAAGGAAACGGCAGTGCATAGGTCATAGTAAGGATTTGTGTGCTAATAATCTGTGTTGATGATAATTCCATTGGTCTCTTGTCTCAAATATAATTACTTGAGATGTATTCAAAACTAGAAATTAGTTGCGCATCCACTTTTTTTTATGCAAGCTGGAAATTACATATGCAAATTTGCCAAATTTCAAAAATGAGAGGGATAAGAAAAGGAAATCCCTGGTTGGTGAAGTAATTAACTTTATGTGGAAGCTTATATTTTATACTTACTGCCACAAATTGCTATTATATTCACAGTACACTGTCCAATTATAAGTCATATATGTACATGCTAACAGTAATTACTCATAACGCGGGCGCGGTGGTGACTTCCCGCAATTTGAAGTTTTTGAAAACAAAAAAATAACGGAAAGGATCGTAATCTATAACTTTAAACATAAACTGTCTTCAGAAAGGACAACATATAAATAATACGTCGGGCACAGCTAATATAAATATACTTCATTTTCAGCATATTAAGTAATAATTTTCTTACATAGGAAATATCACAGATTTTGTACACAAGCAGACCAATACACATAATCATCCAGATGCGATCCTGCTACTAAACCAACTTTCCTTCTTTCACGTCTTCTCAGAGATAAATACGAGTACTACTTGGCGTTCTGCAACCAACAATGCATGCTTGAGCATATAGTATTGTGAGTCATTCCTCCATAGATGGACTCTTTTGATGACGCTCACAGCGATCATAGGGAGCAAACGAAGAACGAAATATTTGCACCATAAAAACTACCTAGGCTGCAAGGTGACATTTCGTCGGATTTTTTGGCGATTTTTGGATTTTTTACATAATACCCGTGCATTGAAAAAAACAACGAAATGTCATCTTGCACACTAGGTAGTTTTTATGGTGCAACTAGTTCATTCCACGTTTGCTCACTATGATCGCTGTGAGCGCTATCAAAAGCGTCCTTCTATGGAGGAATGACTGAACCATACGGCACTCTCGTCTCCTTCCAAGCATGCATTGCTGGTTGCAGAAAGGCACTTAGTCTGTAGTGTCTATCTCACGATGTGAAAGGAAGAAAGTTTGGTTGAGTAACAAGATGGCATCTAGATTATTGAATTGGCTGCATGTGCATAAAATTAGTGATATTTGCTATATGAGAAAATTATTACTGAATATGCTGCCAATGAAGTATATCTGTTAGCTGTGCCCGACGGGTTATTTATGTATTGTTCTTTCTGAAGACAGGTTATGCTCAAACTTATGAATTGCGATTTTTCCCGTTTTTTTGGTGTTTTTAAAAACTTTGAGGAGCATTACGGAACATCGCCGCCGCGCTCGCGTTGTGTGCAATTAAGCCACATCGCAGGACAATTAGGAATGACGCATCACACTTCAAACATTTTCGCAATGCCTCATATCTAGGCGCTGATTTGTATTTTCTATTGACATCGCACTGACAAATCCTCACTATGCACCTATGCACTGCCGTTTACTTCCAGCTATAGGTAGTATACAACTTACAGCTCAGACCTCCAATAATGCCATCTCTGAAGCAGATGATCACACCAGAGTTAAACATTGATAACTGAAACATCATGATGTTTAGGAAGCACGTACAACTACCAAACGAGTTCACAACAAGTGTCTATCAACTAGTGCTAAGTTAACATCTTGTATAAAACCTACCTTATGTAAAAAAAACGACCTAATATCACTTTTCAAGATACGCAATACCCGTGCAGGTTTGCAAAGTTCATCTGTCGCTTTTATCTGTTAATGGATTTGTAATAACATTAAAGTCTTTTTCGAACAGGTAGGAGGAGGAAAATGCTATCAATAATTTTCTTGCAATACCCTAGTGCTCAGGAGATTGTTCGGGTATTTTTGCAAAAATGGTTAATAACATTTTTGAATTTCACATTCATCTCCTTATCAGTACTATGTTACAGTATTTGGACCACACATTTTTGTTACTTACTACTGAACTAGATAAATTTTCGCGAATCGCCACTGAAAACTTGGGAACCTAAATTTTTTTCACAGCATCGTAGACGCCCGTTGAGTCTTCCGCGGACACCTAGGAGTCCACCTCGACCACCTTGGGAATCATAGCGCTAAATCATGTTGACCTCATTGCCTGTATATGACCACTTCAGTGGCCTCAGCAAGTAAGGCTATGATATGATGAACGCGACCAATAAGTATAACTGAAAGTTACAATACGGAAATACATGCAGTCAGGCTGGTAGAGCACGTAACCAGGGATTCACCATTAACCAAAATAATGGCATTTTGCTTCTGAATGTCTCAAAGGTATGTGGCAAGGTGAGGCACCAAGACCTCTTCCATAAACTAATTTAAAAGGTCTTACCATTCTGGCTTCAAACACTTTTAAAGATCCTTATTTACACGGCCTGTGCGGGCCGGTGTTCCTCAGGGTTCGGTCCTCGGGTCAATCCCTTACTCGTTATCCATTCACGATGTCCCGATCCCTAGCGACTGTGAAGTCTTTCTTAGTCTAGTCTAAGCCAGTCCACGACATATTGCAAATTGCGGTGTTTGAGATACTGGACTGAGCAGATAGGTGGCTGATAAAAATTCAACATTCTAAAACTCAGGCTATTTATTGTACCAAGAAGCTTCGTGGGACCCCACCAGAGATCTGTGTTAATGGGACCTAAGTACCATGGGAAAATTCTTCCAGATTCTTTGGCCGCACCTTAGCCAAGGGTATGACCTGGCAGAAACATACTAAAGCATCGAAACCAAAATTTCAAGTTACGTTGCGGCATCTTTATTCCTTATTGTGTAGAAAGTCAAAAGTTTGGTCAACAAAATTCTGCTTATGAGACCTGCTTTTACCTACGTATCTTCATGAAACATCGCTGTCTGACTTACTTTTGAATCTGCTGAAAATTTACTTCAGTCTTTTTACACAAAAGCAAAGGTCCTTCGCCTTGATAAAAATCGACGAATAAAAATTTACAAAGTATTTTAAACGCACACCACTGGTGTTAAAGCTACATGAGATGCTGCTGGTCGTAAACGTAATCGAACACGTCATAGTGTGAGCGTGACTGGCTTACTACATCGCCAACGAAAGTGAATCTTGTTTGGGGTATTGTCCGCTCAGCATCTGCTAATTGGTTGATGGCCTGCATAATGTCGTTCAGAGAAAATCCTGTCTCATGATTATTTTTTAAGAACGATGGGCTACATCGGAATACTGGGATGCGTTTGAAAACTCTGAAACACTAACGTTCCGGCTACTTTTCTTTTTTGGAGTGTGGTACATGAGTTTCCTCGAAAACTCAAAAGGCGCGTACTTACATACTTTTATAGGAGCGGGGTGTAAGCAAAAAATAAAAAACATAAGAAACTTGTCTCATAAGTTTTCTTATTAAGTGATGTTTAAAACTTGTGGACTACGTAGTTGTTGCAAAAGTTTTAATTCGGGCTTTCATTCTGTATAATTTTTGAGATCACAACGTTGATAAGTCATCTTGAATCGTCTTCAGGTGAACTGGCCTAATGCTCCTTCCAAAGCTTTTGATACTGTTGTCTCTAACGTCTCCGATGTGATAACGTGGGTGATGTTCTCACGTGCTAAAATCACATAACCTTTCTTTTTACTATTTTGCTCACTTATAAGTAATTTGAATTTCTCTTCATTGATTATAGAGTGCCCATTCCTAGACCAAACCCTTTTTAATGATTTTCTTTTGTCAAATTCCATAGTTTATTGATTGTAGAATTTCTCACGTATTATATCTGTCATTCTCAGCGATTCAATATTGTATTGAAATATTTCTTCTATCTGAGAAATTTCCTCTACGGCGTACACAGAATGGCATACTTTATAAATTTGTTAAACCATCAATCCCTAATCTTTCTTCTCCTTCAGATGATTGGAAGGTAGTGGTCCCAAAGGACAAAAGAAAGATCATTCTTCAGCGCTGACATGATGTTCCAACGTCTGGTCATACGGGTGTCTTTAAAATTTTCGGTAATGTTGTAATGTTGTAAATTATGTAGAACATTGTACTTGTTGTGCCCAGAATAAAGTAGAGCAGAAGTCACCAGCTGGTTGAATGCGCGAACGTCCTGACATAACAAAACCATTTGAGGCTTTAAGTCTTGACTATAATGGACCACGTTCAAGGAAAGATTTTTGCTATATCCTTGTTATTTCAGACTACTTCAGTAAATCAGTTTACTTATTCCCTTGTCGATCGGCTAAAGCTAAATCCTTAGTTGAAATTGTTGAGAGTTTCTTCCTTCTTTATGGAGCACCCATGTTTCTAACTTGCGATAATGGAGTTCAGATGAAATCTAAGGAATTCCAAGCGTGTAAAAAGTATAGTACCCGAATATTTTATATTTCCAATTGCAATCCTCGTGCTAGTCCCACTGAGCATCATAATCGAGTAATCAAGACCATGTTACGTACTTACGTCTGCCAGGAAAATCGTAGGACCTGGGATGAACATCTTAATGAGATTGTATGAGATGTACCAAGTATAGTCCATATTTTATTTTGTTTTGTAGAGAACATATATTATATGGAAGTGGATTCTTATGTTAGAAAGCGTCAGGAGGGTTTCTTGAAAATGTACCAACAAGTTCAGGCCAGGATAAAATCTACGAGAACGCGGGATACTAATAGGTACAATTTGCGTCATCGTCCCGTTTCTTGTGGAGATAAGGTCTGGCGTAAAAATAAAGTCCTTTCTGATTTTTCTAATTATTTTAGCGCCAAGTTAGCACCAAAATACCTTGGACCATTTATAATAAGACGAAAGTGTGGCTCTTGGTCGTATGAACTTCAAGATCAGCAGGGTAATCCTAAAGGTGTATGGCATGTTCAGGATTTGAAACTTTATTGCGATCCTTCTTTCACAGACATTACTGACGCCGAATAGCCAACATTGTTATTTACTTGCCTTACCTTAATCTGTTCAACTCGCTATAATCTCTGTATACAGTTGATTAGGTTTCATCATTACTGTTAGATTCTTGTCTTTGTGTGGTGGTCATGCAAAACTAGTTCCGACTAACATCTCGGAGATTTGTGGCTTAATCCGTCGTGAGTCGCTGGCGCTCTTAATACACCCCCTACTCTCCGCTTTATGGAGCTAGGGCCTAAATTTGCACGCTACTTGACAGCTGTTTTGCTTTGACTGATCCTTAGATTTCATTTATAGTAATTTACTAATTTATTAATTCATTAATCAATTTAAAACAAGGAAAGAGAAATCACCCCACCATTTCCTCGTATTTATAAAAAAAGGCGTGGCAATGTGACTGATCGGGAAGGGGCGGCATCAACAACAGGATGCTGAAGAACCTTCCCACCAAAGGCATTGCTGCGCTCATCAACATCGACAATGCCACTCTGAGACTTAACCACTTCCCGCGGCGGTGGCGGGAAGCCCAGGTTATAATGCTCACCAAGCCAGGCAAGGACCGGAAGTTGCCCCAGAACTACCGGCCCATCAGCCTGGTTTCCTCGATGGGCAAAGTAATCGAAAAGGCTATCGCCGTTCGACTAGAGAAGCAGGCAGAAGAACTGCAACTTCTTCCCCCAGAGCAATTCGGCTTCAGATCCTCCCACAACACGGAACTCCAAGCGCTACGACTGAAAGAAAACATCACCAGCGGCTTCAATCTCCAGGAGGCAACCGGTCTCGTCCTGCTGGACGTGGAACGAGCCTTCGATCGAGTTTGGCACGATGGACTCATCGCCAAAATGGAAGCCGCCGGAATCGATGCGAACATGTGCCAACTGATCCAGAGCTATCTAACACAAAGTTGGTTCACGGTGAAGATTGGTACATGCCATTCAACAAGACGACAGCTGGAAGCAGGCGTGCCCCAGGGGTCAGCCTTAGCCCCCCTGCTCTACAACATCTATACTCACGATGTGCCGAAGACAGCTGACACAATGCTGGCACTATATGCAGACGACACTGCTATAGCCGCCAAGCATAGACGACCCGAGATCATCCGTAGGAGACTACAGGATGAACTGGACCACATCCAGGACTGGTGCGTGAAATGGAAAATCCGCATCAACGTCCAGAAGACGCAGGCAATCTTCATTCAACGAAGAAGGATTGCAAGACCTCTCGAAGCATCCATCTTCGACGAAGATATCCAGTGGAGCGACAAAGTCAAATATCTGGGGATCGTATTTGACAAGTCCCTCACCTGGAAAGCCCACATAGAAGCTGTCATCGCAAAGACCAGAGCAGCCATGGCTCAACTCTACCCATTACTGGGTAGACACAGCCGGATGCCGCTAGCGACCAAGCTACGGCTGATCAAGGCCATCGCCAGGCCTCAGCTCGCTTACGCCTCCGAGGTCTGGGGGTACGCTGCCCCCAGCTACCGCAAGCGACTTGCTGCTCTAGAGATGAAGCTACTCCGGATCGCCACCAGTGCACCATCCTACGTAAGAAACTCAACCTTGCGTAGAGACCTGCATTGGGACACCATTCACGAGTACATGAGGAAAAAAGCGGAGAAGACCTTCGAGAAAGCTCAGGACCACCCGAACGAGCAGCTACGATTCCTCATGGACTACGATCCGGACGAGAGGCCTCGCAACCGCAGAACCAGGTACCCTAGACCAAGGTCCCAGTTGGCACCCGCTAACTGGAACCTTGACTAGAAGACTAGGAGAACCCGCGGTTGCTCCCCCCCCACGGCTTGGATGCAGAGGACCAGGAACCACCGGGACCAGGACCCACCGGGACCAGGACCCACCGGGACCAGGACCCACCGGGACCAGGACCCACCGGGACCAGGACCCACCGGGACCAGGACCCACCGGGACCAGGACCCACCAGGACCAGGACCCGACAGGACCAGGACCCGCCACGACCAGGACCCACCAGGACCAGGACCCTTCAGGACCAGGACCAGGAACAACATATTGGTAAGAGGACTTGAACCTCTTGATTTTTCGAAAACAAGAGTTTCAAGAGAAACTAGCAGACCCTCTATCGATGATGGCTTAACGACATCGATAGAATGTGCGAGGTAAAGGGAACCAACCCGGCGTTCCCAGAGACTGAAACTCATGAGGAGACGTTGTAGCAGACCGCAGGTCACGCACAACACATGGTCTACCGAGACGCTGATGAGTCGGGCCACGCGGAGGTTTAGGGCTTAGTGGGTATTAGGTGGTCTCCTCAAGACAACCTGGAGTCCCACACACGCCGTAGCTTGGGCTAAGGTATGGTGCGTAAACGCATTCCCCCCTCACCATAAATAAAAACAAAGATCGGTGGTCATCATGACATCATCTGCCCTGGTTGTTCCAACCGTAGCGTCTTGATGCCGCTGATGGTAGGCTCGCATATTGGCTTGACAGCTATGCTGGCATAACTATACACGTTGTTGCTGCTGGATATGTAAGCTGCCTCCTTGAATTTTCGACGATACCAGTGTGCTTCTTTATGTATGATCTTGGTGTCTTCCCAGTTTATTTCGTTATGTTCCATGACCTTGTGTATTCTGCTTTCTCTGAAATCTCTGTTTCGGGTCGTCGAGTGTGAAGTCGGTGTTCATTTATCCTCACAGCCAGTTGGTATCCTGATTTTCATTCCTGGGATTGATTTTTGTGAGAATGCTCCGTAGTGTTCTATTCCCTAAGAATCTGATATTCCTTAATCTAGTGGGTTTCCTCTTCTAAATTTGTGTGCTGCAGATGTCCTTAGCTCTACCAACGAGAGTTTGAGTCACCCCTTCCTCTGTTGTTACAGGATCGCTTGAAGAATAATGTAGGTTTTGCCCTATGTGTGATGGTCCCGGTATACTGATGTTTTTATCTAGCCGATGGTCTTCACTCTGACATCTAGGAATGGAAAGCTGTTGTCTACTTCCTCTTCTATCGTAAACTGTATCGATGGTCTAAGGCTGTGTAGGTGTTCAAAGCATTTTCGCAGCTGGACGTTTCCATGGTTCCAGATAATGGAGGTGCTGTACACACATCGCAGCTATAACGGTTTTATTTCTGCGCTCTCCATGGCCATTGACTCGAACCATGCCATGTACATTGTAGAAGTTAGCCACGACTGGAGACAATGATGATCTGGTTGGCAGTCCTTCTTCTTGTACGTAGAATTTTTCTTTTACTTGGAGGCAGTTGTTATTCAAACTCTAGCTCCAGGCCTTCTCTGAGTTTATTTTTGATTATGCGTAAGGCCTCTGCCAAGTGAACTTTCGTTCCATTAATGTGCTTAGAGTCCTTGACGTAGGATGTATTATCTGTAATAGATTTAAGGCGGGAAATCAGATTTTTCGGAGGTGTTCGCTTTGCGTGGGTTTTCCAAATGAACCTTAAATATATATCAAGCACGATTAATGTTTATAAGTCGATATTTGAATTGTAATCAATAACAAGCAATAAAAGGTATGATTAATGTAATTCTTTTGCTTAAGTTATGTATCATTAATCTTACTTCATCCTAAAACGATATAAATACAGTTTTTTGGGCTAATTATTCGATATTTCAATTTAAAAAAGAACTCAAATACTACATTAGCTCAAAAAGGCTCATCAAAACTGATTTATTTGTTAATGTCTCGGTTTCTATTGCCTCCTGAAAAAATCAAATTGTTGAGCGACTATCGGGTTTTTGAAATGATCAATCCAATTCTTCAGTCTTTGACCTAGGAATGTAATTTATGATTTCGAAAAGATCAATGCTTTTATTGGCTTTGCCATGGAAACCTATTGGCAACTTCAACTGGACCGAATCGTGACTAATATTATGCTACACTGACACAAATCGAACTGGGATTCCCCATTGTATTCTCGTAATTCAGCACCCGACTCACGGCGTTAATAAAATTGCATAACCGAAAAACCCGAAGTATGTTTGTTTATAATTCTTGTAGCATGTCTTTGACCTACATTGCGATTCTTAGTAAGCTGATATCAAGTCATGATAAATAGCCAGATATTAATATGAATATGAATTAAACTGCTCAACTTAGTCAGCGGGTCATACACTTTCTTTGATCTGATAGCACCACCACTTGTCTAAAGAAGTCATCGCTGGTTGTCAGAGGAGTCCTGAGACCTTAGCTCTTGTATCATCATGTCAGTTTGTAAGTCTGTCATGTTCGATAACCCAGAAACTGGACAAGTTTAACGAAAAAATGATAGAAAAGGAGAGGAGGAAGGAAGAGAGCAGGAAGGAAGAAGACACTCTTTTAGGGCAGAAAACGTTTAGACATTGTTAAAACCACTTGACCGATTTCGATATGGCCTAAAAATATGTGATCCTTGTATGTTCTAATTTTGGTGGTTCTAAATTCGCCAATTATTTTTGATTATTACATACTGTGCGATTCGTGGTATTTGGTGTTAGCGAACTTGCTCGACTGTATAGTCCACTGACTCGCACAACAGAGGGTTGCTGTGCAAGTCCGCTTGGCTGTAGTGCTCGTTGCATAATGCTGTCTCCTAGGTAATGGTTGTCTAATTTCTTTGAGGTTTTGAGTTGAATGAATTCTCAACCTTCCTCTATACGATGATTTAAAGCGTACTACGATCCAACAAATGCGTTAAGTCACTTAGGGTGGCCAGCACTAAACAAGATAATTCAATACTAAATGTGTTACTGAAAATATCTCAAATTAGTGACTTCAGTAACTCTGTATATGAATCTAGTAGAACTATGTAGCCTCAGTAGTCAAAGTATCATCTGATCGAAAGTCCCGAGAACGTCACTTTATAAATTCTCAAAAACATACTAATTTAGTTTTGAATTCTCTTAGAGCGACTGCATGTCCCAAGTTCCAAAATAAGAGTTGCAGGTACCTATCTTGAACTTGCCAATGCAACTCAAGGTGCTACGAAAAGCTCTTATCGTTTTATGATATTCTTTTGTTAAAATTTTTCCTCTAAGAGACGCTTAGGCAACTAGTTACGCAAACGTTTGTGAGCGCCTACGGCGCTGTCTAAAGAGGCTTTCGCCGAGATTCAAGAAGAAGAGATTCGTCTGGAGGCACCTGCTGCCAACAAGACAGCTTCCATGAAAGTTCACGACTTGGAAAACGCTGGAACAGTTCTTGACGCGCCGATCAGGAGAAAATATCCAACAAGATGGCGGAAGCAGTTAGTCCCACTCAAGACAGTCAAACAACGCGGAATGTATAAGGGTTATAAGTGTTATAAATTACACTGACAGTAAAAACGGTGTTTTCGTTACATTATCGTCAGAACGATATAGCTAATGTCCGCGGAGCAGCTCATTTTGACATTCTCAAAGCCATACAGAGATTCACAAATAACTAAAAAGACTTTCTGGGAGACCATATATGCGTCAAGGTAGAAAAAAAGTAATTAGCTTACATTTTCCTCAAAACCGCAATGAAATTAGACGAGTGTATTAGCACTTTTTCTGCACGTATCCATATTCGATAAAAAAGATTGAAATAGAATAATCTAGATAAATAATTTCGATGCATCCCTTATTGACTATCATTGGAAGATTGAATTGAATTCGTAGATTTTTTGGACTCAACCACTTTAAAAAAGGAAGAGGTTAAACATCGGTATGAACAACTACAGACTAATAATAAAAAATAGTCTCTTAAGTAATGAATAAGAGCAGGAAAATGTTTCAATATGCCGCCCAGATGAAGTTTCTTCAAATGTTAAATCTTATCTTTCACTTGATGCTCACACAACTTATAAATGTTTCTCTTAGCACAGCTGTTTACCCATGAATTTTAAAAACATCAAAGGTTATAGCTATTTATAAAGGAGGTTCAAGCATTTAAGCAGTAAACTATAGACCCATAAGCCTAATTACCCTTATAGCAAAAATAATCCAATAAATAATTAAATGATGATAAGACAAAATTTATGTTTTAAATGCTCCCTCGATTTTATAAATTTAAATAATAAATTGATAGTTAAAACAAAGACCTTCTAATTTTTGGAACCGACTATTGATCATAAATTAGATTTTACCTATCATGTAGGCAAATTGCTCACTCAACTAGCAAATATTTCCTATATTATAAAAACAATCAGTTACAACGTAGGGAAAAGCACAGCTCTAAGCAATTACTTTACCTTATTTGGATCTAAATCAAGATATGATATTCCCTTTTGGTGTGTCTGCTCCTAAAATTGTTTAAAAATAATGCTTATTCTACAAAAACGAACTATTAGATACATAATTAAAAGCAATCCTAGAGCTACATGCAAGCCTTTATTTGTGAATCTTGAAATAATGACTGTCGTATTATTGTTTATTTTGGAAATGGCAACTCTTATTTTTAAAAATAAACCTAAATGTGAAAAATTACATAAAAGCTACAGTTTTAGACGAAAACAACATCTTACATTTTTAGTACCTACATTAACACCTGTAGAAGAATCAACAATTTTTAATGGCCTGAAAATTTACATGGGTCTTCCTAATGTTATCAAAAGGACGGAAGCGACTGTATGAAAAAGTAAGATTAAAATACGGTGATTCAAATGCAATCAAATGCAACAGCTAATGTTTTGCGCTTTTCCAAGGTAATGGTCAAAGATACTCAAAAATAGTTTTTTGCTAGCTGAAAGTTTTACATGACACCGTTTTTAGTTAAGTTGTGTAGTTTTTTATTACAAACCTGCCAAGGCAAAGCTAACGACAAAAAATTAAGAAATATCACAAAAAGTGGTGGAATATAGATCAGTTTGAAGTTACTTATAGTTACTCCAAATACAAACAGGTTTCAATTAAAACCTGCAATAATACATATGTCTGTCCTCCCGGTATGTTCAAGATCACATGCAAGTCATTTAGGGCCGTATCGTCAGTCGTTCCTACAATTGTAGGACGCCTTCATGGCCTCCTTGATTTTCATAGTCTTTCCCCTCCTTCAGAAAGGCCAGGTATGTCTATATTTCTATTGTTCCGTGTCAGCTTCAGCACACTCCTATTGTCAGGCTATGTTTTCTCTTTGAATTATAGGAAACTTCAGGCTATATAACAGATGATATAAATGAAAAGTATGAACAGTTTGATGCAAATAGATATTTGTAAGTTAACCTCAAAATAGAGTGATGACGGAAGCGTAAAAAACTATGAAAATCAAGGAGGCCATAAAGGCATTCTACAATTGTAGGAACGACTGACGATACGGCCCTAAGTAGAAATGATGTTAACGTATGTTAAAAGGCGGAAACACGTTGCTATCTCGTCACTTAATATCACACAAACTCACGTTACCTCACGAATATAAATATAAATATAAAAAAATATAAATCGCACACTACAGCTAACGCGTAATGAAAGTTACACCGCACTAACAGTGGCGTACGATGCGTTACGCTAGTATTTTCTATTTTCGTACTAGATTATGTCATATTGAATTCCGTCAGTTTATGTTTTGAGGTTCGACGAGTTATCATGTCTTGTGTATGGTATTATTCACGGGTTTATATTTTATGATATTATTCTTCATATAATTTTATGAAAATAAGATTATACTTTTACTAGAGTGTATTGAATTTTTAGGAAAAAATATTTGTATTTATCTTCGAAAGTACTTTAAACAGTATTTTTAAATTTAGCATAAGATGATGTAAATAGTGCAGTATAAGAAGTTGATATCTTCTACAAACAAAAAATGATAGACCAGTTATATTTTTCAATATGAATATTTTTTTAGGTTAGCGGTTACATTATCTTTCATTCTGAGGATAAAATATGATTTTTATGTAGAAATAATCAAGCTAACTAGCAAAAATATTAACTTTGAAAAATAATAGTGATGAATCTATAGAATAACTTTTTTCACTAAAATATACCATTCCATATCCCCTTATAGCAATGCCAAAATTAAAAATACTTTATAAAGTACTTGGGAAGATATAAAATAATATTTTTCCACCCAACACACTTATTTATTATCATATAAACTTGACTTCATAAAATTATTTGAGGAATCATATCTTGGAGTATTAGCACATCATTGAGGAAGCCGCCTGTATAGCACTTGGAAAGAAAAACATGAGGACGCTTTTATAGATGAAAGTATTGATGGTAATAAGGCATTTTCTTAAGTCGTGTTTTGATCATATTCCAGAATAATTTCAGAAGTGATTTATGACACAGAATATTTCTAAATATACGTAGTTGAGGGTGGTTATATTGACTATATCATTGGCGGATTACAAGGTCAGAAGTTGGAAAGAGAACATCAACATTATGTTTGCGATTAGAATAGGGTCCTTTGACCATACTTGGGGTAAACAACTGTTGTACGTATTTTAGTGCATTTGAGTCGCGGTATTTTTATATGCCGCCTCTTAATTTCACAATATGAGATATTTGGCGTTCTTTTCTATTTGGTACTTACTTTTGTTACTCATAGGCTACAAAAACGAATCTAACAAAGAAACCCTTAGTTAAGTTACCCAACAATCTCAAGATCCATATTTCCGCCCATCCACTGGATAAGGTTCTCCCAATCGTTCAAAAGACTTCTTGCTCTATTTTTCAAATTTCGCTTGGTAACCACTTCTATTACGCTTAGGCAACAGAAACGGATAAAACAAAATTAACAAATAGTAATTACAGTGTCCAGTACATTAAACAGCAACAAAAAACCCTCAGTTAGGTTACCCAACACATCTCAAGATCCGTATTCCCACCTATCCACCGGGAATTTCCCAAAATCCTCTTGTACAAGCTCCCCCAAAGCACCGGCCATCTCGGGAGCCATATAAAAGCGAGAGTTAGGAAAGCAGACACAGTGCGAACATCTCCACCTTGTCCACTGATCTTGTAGAAAGCGATACTGAACGTCGGTTGCCGTGGAGGGACTTTGTATATAAGCTTAACCGACGATTTGAGTGCTTGTTGTCTGTGGTTAGGTGACCAATCGTCAGGGATTCCAGGGAAAGTGGTTGGAGAGCTTAAGGTGCGTTATATTGTGCTTGTAATATTTATTCTTTACTTTTCAAACAATCCAGCCGTTATAAAACACATTCATGAAACTACAGTACTTTAATCGACTAATGTCAATATGAAGGGCTAGAGCTAGATTATTTTCTGAGTGCATCTAATGAGTCCAGGAAGTATATTTTCATTCGCATGCAACCAGGTCCAAAATTGTGTCAAAAATCGTTTGAACAATTTTTATAACACATTTTAAAGATTCTTTTTTTGTCGCTTCATACAAATGTTTTTGGATTTTCGAGTCATTATGAACAAAAACGGTTCTCGTAAAGTTTTTTTTAAAGCTTATGAGATATAGGTGACTTAATATTTGAAAAAGTGCAAAATATGCAATTTTTGCTCGCCCCTATGCTGCTCGTGCAGAATATGAATTGAGCTCGCATTTGATTAACAATTATAGAATATAGGTTTACATTAACAATACTATCAAAAATGCTTTGGAATTTCGGCACCATTAAAAATTTCGAACTTTGGTATTGGTTTTGAGGTCAAATATGACATTTTGCACTTTTTCGAGTATTATATTGGGGTGATATGCCAAACACTATCAACTTTAAAGAAAAGTTCATATCACTTTTTGTTCATAATAACCAAAGATTTTGAAAAAAAATCATCGGAGCAAAAAAAAGCATTTCTGGAAGTTTTTTAAAAAAGTTGCTCAAAAAAATTTGCATCTGACAACATGCAGGTTTATTAAAGGAGGTCCTTTTTGCATTAGCAAAAACAGATACAAATGGAAATATACTGAACTATATTTTCAAGAGCAAAGCGTGGAACAAAATTTCAAATACCTACCTAGTTATCTTCTATGAATAGTTTGTTGTCAGGTGTTTTTAAAAAGATTTGTTTTTAAGAATAGGGCAAAGGATGTTTTGTCAATATGACTAGTGAACATGACAACCTGCAGCTCATTGAATGTCGAACTATTTTAAAAGCTCCAGGATCGTTTGTATAAATTAGACGATTTCTCAAATATTTTTGTTGCTTTCCCGTTTTAAATAAATCAAACGTAATTGATATTTAGACTGTTTCTACTGTTTGTGTAAAATCAAGCTGCTTTTAGAAAATCAGAAAAGAACAAAATATTATCAGAATAATCAACCACTTGAACTTTATTCCCATATTTCGTAAATTCTCAGAGCTTCTGGACTTTAGATGTTGAACAAAACTGTCGAATAGCACATGTAGCTTAACGGAAAACTAAAAGCTTAAACTATGTCGTATAAAGTGAACGAATATATGACTATTGTAATTGAGAGAACTCAATGACCATAGAGATGCTAAAATTGATGATAGTATGCTGCAGAGTTAAGAGAAGCTTTTTTCGAAATTTCATACAAACTTATGCTGAGATGACTTAACAAGAAATTGATTTGTAAATGATGTTTCGGGCATTCCTACGTATGTCGAGTCGTACTATAGGTTCAATCTTTATGTCTTCCTTGAAAACCTTATTTTCTCTCTAAGGGACAACAGTAACTCGATGATCGTAAAAATTTTTAAAACGTTAAATATTTCAATTGAATGTCATCAAAAAAGTCTATAAACTCAACTCAAACATTATATTTTGTTAACACAAAACTTTATCCTGTCACTAAAAGAACTTTACACGGATCAACTTTCTAAAGAAGCATTAAAAACAAATCCGATAAATTTCATACTATTTACTTGTTTCTGGCGCGATATTGTGTTTCTTAAACCATGCAATGTTAATGAACTACCGACCATGACCGTGTATTTTGGACCACAACGTCGTGAAAGTGATCTCTACAAATGTAAAAGATGTTTGCTTTTTAATCTCACTCACTTTCACTTGTTCCTCGGTTACTAAATACTATTGTTTTGCATACAAAGGCTGTTTAGCGCTGTGAGATGTCGCACCTACGGCTATTGTTTTGTCTCAACGGGTATTACCGATTGAGTGGTTAGGTAATCGGTGAAATAGACGCGTGGGTGCAACAGTTTGTACTTTATTGCAACTTTCTGAGGCTCATTCTGTAGTCATCGTCATTTCAAATACCATTCTATAATCAATGTCAGTATACAATTCCGTAAAATTATAAACACTATTTTACCTATGGTTTGTAGTTCGACAAAATTGCTGAAACAATGTGGTAACATTTTATCATAATTTTTAGTTGGTCTCAACAGTGAATTTTGGTGCACTTACATACCGAATGCTGCTTAAAGTAGAACTCACGTGGTACATTAAGTCAATAAATAATTACTGGAAAGAACAGAGTGCTAAAGATATAGTATAGTAATAGATTCACGGTACAAGTTACAAGGCGTTGTAAATAATAAAATGCAAATAATAGTCTAACCATATTTGACGAAAATACGTCTGGTTTGCGAAATAATTGTAAAGTCTGGTTTTATTGCTCCAAGTTGTTCAAGGGGGTATTCAAAACATGGACGCATAAAATGGGTACATCAATTTTTTTGGGAAAACTTTTTATTCGACAACAAAGAATGAGAAAACGTGTTTTTCGGCATTCAATCGAAAGTGTTGACAGGAACGAAAAAACTCTTCATATAATATTTTTAGGTATTTATGAGGCCTACAAAATGAGACCACACAGAAAAAGATGCGCAGATACTTGAAATTCGTAGGACTCATACTTCTTAATAACCACAACAAAATTGGAGTAGATTGGTGAAGTAGCTTTTGAGAATTTCTAATTGTTTGTCCCAAGACACCTGTTTTCCAGCCATCACTACCAGCTTATTGAGCAATTTACAGGGTTAGTTCAAAGATCATTTTATAACAAAATACACTAGTTTACCCTGCCGATATGAATCGAAAACCCGTCCGGAAGATAAATGTTATTTTTATGCAAAAAAGGGTGGGTTACGTTTTTTTTTTCTAAACAAAATTAAAACATTTCGTATTTGTGAGTCATTCGCAACAAACACATCCACTTTGTTTCAAAATGTGTATAGTAACGTATGTTTTTCGAATATTGTAGCGCATTTGTTCAATTACTCACAAATATAATTTGCTTAGAAGAAAAAACGTAACCTTTGTTTTTCGCATAAAAATAACATGTATAGTATCTTTCGGAATGTTTGTGATTTATATCGGAAAGGTAAACACGTGCATTTTGCTATTAAATGCTCTTTGAACGAATTATCGTCGCATTAACAACAAGTGTCAAAACCTGGATTTTGTGGTCTATTTTTGTAAATCTCATGAACGTCTAAAAATCTTATTTGAAAAGTTTTTTCATTCTACTTTTGATTGAATCCCAAAAAACGCGTTTTCTCATTCTTTATTGTCGAATAAAAAGTTTTCCCATAAACATTTTTGTACCCATTTTATACGTTCATGTTGTAAATACCTCCTTGAACAACTTGCACCAATAAGACTTTACAATTATTTCGGGTAAATTTGCTAATATGATTAGACTCTAAATGAAAAAACCGATTGTGGACATTATTCTGAAAAATGTAGCTGAAATAAGGTTAGTAACGTTTGAAATTATGAGTTTTGTGTCACATAAGCTGGCAGAAATAAGATTTTGAATAACTATTTAACTAAGAAATAATAGGAGGCGCAATCAATCTATTTAACATAAGCTCCATACATTGGCATTTTTCAGTTAAATTATGTCAAAATTGATCAAGTGGCTGATTTATGTGGTATTAATGATTTGATGTGTTTAGGTAGGCCCATCAAAATTAATTTAGAACTTTTTCATCTTCAGATATGAAGAGGTATCGGTCCATATCACCTACCGTTTCACTATGTCTATTTTCTATGACATAATAATAAACTTGTTTGGAAAAATACTGTAAAATTTTGTATCGTTGAAGTTGCCACATTCCTGAATCGCATAATTGGCAGTAATGTCGTTCAACAATACTCCCATTTCCCAAAAAATTCGTAGGTTTCGCGTCTATGGTATCGTTGAATTCTCTCAGCTTGTTTTGATAATGATAATTATTTCCGCGACTTAACTATCTTATTAGAAACGCATATTTGGTGGGAAGTGTTTTAAATGCGTTAATGTTTCTTCTGTTAAATGTAAAAAATGTTAAAAAATCAAATTTGCTTTTCAGCATACTAATCGAAGAGAAAATCTCATTATCATAATAAATTTGTAGTGAGAAAGCTATTTCACCAGCTAAACAACGGTATTCTTTTCAATAGCGATTAGAACAAGTTAATTACATGAATACTTAGTAAACTTCCTTTTTATAACACATTATTTCAATTAAAGGGCATCAATTGTAAATATAAGTGGATAATGAAAAAGGGATCCATGATTTTAACATGTCCGGCACATATGAAACTCAAACGTTTTGGGCTAAGTATGCTTTACAAATAAAAGAGTTTTGATCATCTATGTAATTGTCTGTTTCAATGTCAAATTTGTCCATGACTATGCTGAGAATTGTTCGTATCTGCAAGGTATTGTCTGTGGTTCGCCGATTTAAAGCCAATTATCAACACATCTTGAAAACTAATGGATATAGTGTTCATCCACCATGTACAAGTACCAAATCCTCTATTAAATCGAGCGCCTTGGCCACTGTTCTCTAAACCAAAATGATAAAATTTAGTTGGACATAAAAGTATTATTCTGAGAGATCTCCGAGTGTGCCCGCATGCTTATTACATTTGCGAAAAGTTATTTTCTAACATACAACATACAAGTCCATACTATCATCAGAAAATAGATATCACTTAAATTATAATGATCGTGTAAAACGCGAAGAACTACCTTAACCATACGTGAGATACCATAGAAAGCAATGCAGTTAGTACCATATTGGACTTATACACACAACACCTATATTATAAAACCAATATTTCTCTTAAAAAAAAAAATAAAAAATATCCGTCAAGATGTGTTTGCTTATTATTGAAAATATCGAATACGACACGAATACGGCACAAAAAAATATCACAACTAGTTGTCCCAACTCTTACAAAAAACATTGTTGATCCTGAATACAAAAATACAGTCATGTAGCATATAATTCGACCAAATATTGTAGAGAGATTATCAAAATCGAAGACTGTTGAGAATTTTCGAAACTATGGCCGAAGGCTGTCCTATAGCATCATACTAGTACAAACAAGTCCATACCATGTTATAATGACATAAAACGTGCCGTACCACCTTCACGATAGAAAGATTTAAGCTGTCTTTTCATAAATTTTGCATACAGATACGCACGATTACTGAATTATATACCTCTCTCAAGTAGCGATAGATTAAAGGTCCACCCACTGCTTTGCAAGAAAGCAGTTTTTTCCAATATTATGTGAAATTTTGCTGTTTCAAATGTCATACATTAACATGCGTGAGTAGGAGTCAAATTGCAAAGTAGAACAGACGCTTTTACTTTCTACAATGCTTTCTTCCAGTATATTACGATCACTATGTGACTCATGTGAACACATGTATAATTTCTTAAGCTGAAAAATTACCATTCATTTGCATATAGCTTATATAATACTGCCAAAATATCAAGGTTGATGATTCAAAAACAAAACAATCCGCTTTCGTTTTGAATATCGATGGTTCGTCTGGTAATTACACCTTTGACGAAAGAGAAATTTTAATTTGCTACACAAATTTTGAAAAGCTGCAACGTAGTTATAAAGTTGCAAACCCCATAACACAAACGGGTGGATGAGAAAACGTTATCCCTTCCATGATTAAAAATTTTGCCTTCTAGTTTGAATTGAAACAGATGAATAAGATTCAACTAAAAAAGTCCTATGCTTGTGTGTTCTTTCAAGTGAACTTTTTCATTTGAGCTCTGTGGTGATCGCGAGTATTATTCATCAATTGGGATATTTGTAGAAAGTTATTTGGTATTTGTTTAATTTTAGAAATGCACCTTTCCACACTGCTAGCAGCAGTGTTGCTGGTGCAATGTACATCTGCTCAGGAAAATGGCTGGTCATGGAACAACCAAAAATCTGAATCAAATCCTGCTCCCAGCTCATCTCAACTCACAGAAAACCAACAATTTGATCTGTTTCAAGCGCTACCCAGTGACAACCTTGAGACTGCCGTACAACTGAACTCCACAGAGGCTGAAAAGGTAATCTATAATTTCAAACTCTTGAGTGATTACCTAATTTTGATGTTTCCCAAATTTTTTTCTTAGAATTTCTGAAGCAATATATTAATTGATAATCAACATTAACAGTGGTACATAAACTATACGCCACGTTACTATTTTAGATGCTGAAAAGGTCGGCTGAAGTTGTTGACAAGTTGAAATGGCTCTCTTGAAAGTTTCACCCTTGTCACTTACAATGTTATTAGGCGCATATATCAGTATATATGCATTTTTGTCAGAGAATGCGTAAGGCATGATAAAAGTATTGCGTTCGAAGTTTCATATCTTTAGTAAAGTACAAATTCGGAAAACTGGCATAAATGCTTGAATCTGTTGATAAAGTTTGGGCTTTATAAAATGATATGTATCCTTAATAATATATTATTGATTAACCATATGTAGGTATTTCATCATTCATTATCTCAAGTCTCTAGTCTTCAGAATACGAGAGCTCCTTGAATCAATCAGTAGTCAAATTTCTGAAAACTAATACAAAACATTAATAAACTATAATTAGTGTTTGGTCGTTTTACAGGTAGTGGATGATATTTTAACATCCACTAGAGAAGGAAGAGCCCTGGATGGACTGGATGAATTATATGCTGATCCTAATGTTCAGGAAGCTTTGCAAAACGGAGACGATGGTCAAGCAAGGAATGTAATCAAGGACAGATTATGTTATCTGGGACTAGTGCAAGTGAGTAATGGTAACAGTTTCAAATAATTTACTTTTCATTCAAAAAGAGCGACTCAGTGCTAAAAATACTTTAGAAGGCGCCACTATATTATTATGGGGTGACAAAAATTACTTTTTAGTGAAGACAGATCAACTACATTACATCTGCAATGTCACTAAAACTTCTGCCAGTAAATTTAAAACATCCTTTTCGTTCCTCTAGTGCGATGGTGGTGAAAACATAGAAGGCAAACGTCCCTTCATCGGCCCTGAAGAGCTGGTGTACGCCCAACCAGTGGCTATTAACCCAGTTGGCAGACCAATCCCAACCATTCCCATAAAGGGCGTGCGCGGGGGAGCTGGATACGGACCTGCTAAGCCAGTCCACATTCCTGGACCTCCAAACAAGTTCGGGCCTCCTCCACCAAACAAGTTTATGCCTCCTCCACCACCTGGTTACCATGGAAAACCTCCACGTAGGCATTACGGTCCACCACCCAGTAAACCGTTCTATGGAAAACCCGGGCTTAGTGGAGAGCTCTATGAAGGTAAGTTCGTGAGTATTATTCTTTAATAGAAGATTTGAGCTGAAGATTCAGATAAGAAAGGTTTCTGTTTATTTTTTATGTTGAGAATGAAGCATGAAGGGTAACTCAAGACTTAACTAAGGTACTTTCATTTTGCCGGAGTACATATTCATTGTCACATCCAGCACGTTGGAATATTCGTCATGTCGGCAAGTCTGGAGAAGAAACAGAAAAATAGTACGTCACAGCAGAAAATTAGAATTAGTATTTTAGAGTCAGATTGATTTTACTCGAAAAGTTTTTCTTTTAGATGTACCGTTTTCGAAATTAAAACTATATTACATATACCATCAATATGTTGATCTTTATCAAAAACACTAATCAAACTAGAATTGTTAACGAACGTATCAAAATCAATCAACAAGTCAGTGACAAGAAAGCATGAAATCATACGTTTTTTTATTCACTAGGTGCTAACTGTTCATAGATCTGAAATGCGAGAAATACTCCTTTGACTGTTAAAGTGAACCATGTTGTTTGTCTTGAGAAAAAATAAAGTAATACTCAACAGTTTGGTCTTGAGATTGCGAAGTAAAACATCTGTGCATTTGAGAATGAATAACAAACCATAAGGAAAAACTTGTAAAGCACTTATGATCCATCTGTCGGTTTGGAAAATATATAGATCCTTGCCTCAAGGATACTCAACTAAATTGTGTCACAGTCCACAGAAGACCTAGAGAGACAATTGTTTAACTTTAGATACGATGATTGTTATCCTCTTTGTGCATTATGGAGACTTCATGCCCTGTTTTCCATACATGCTGACTTGGAGCTGATTTTGATGTTTCTTCCATTGTTATGTAGTCTTTATCTTCTTTAATTATACATTTAACATAAACAGGAATAAAAACATTCGGTCAGACAATGAACATGAATTCCATAGAACAAGTTTCCTTAGAATTTCAGAGAAAACATCGTTGTTCTCACCAAGATGTTCCAACAAAAAGCCAGAGGACACTTGTGCGTCCAAGTGCTGAATCTTCTACAGCTCTTTTTTAACAATGATAATAGGTTGTATCCAATTTGTTCTGTTGTAGGAGGAGATTACCTCTCCAAACCACCAGGAGCATATGGTGGATTCTCTGTAACTTCCGAGAGTCCCTACAAATTCGATACTGCTGCCCATAAGGACAAGCGAGTTGAAATAACCGTTAATGCTCAAGGTGGAGCTGTGACAGCACCTGGAGCCGCAACAACTGCAAACGGAGCAGCTGTAGAGCACGTCCATCATCATTTCCACCACAACGTAGATGGAAAGCCTACAGTTGGTAGGTAGAGCAATCTTGACTTTTGGGGATACTGAAAAGTTACATGTTTGTACATTATTAGAATAGAAGTATGGGAAATATGTTTTATTAATAATATTCTCAAAATGCCCGAATCAGGTGTTCCTACAGATGGTTTTGCGACTGAAGTTGTCAGGAACCCTTGGGTACAATTGCAGCTGAATTTAAAAAAATAGGCTATGCTTCGGGAATCCCCGCAGAAAATGACAAGGGGGGTTAAATTTCGCAATTTCGCAAGTTACGTATATTGGCATACTTATTTCGATAAATTGAAACTTGTCATTCAACTAAATGGTGTGTGCACTTACATTCTTTTCGTAACTGAACCATTGTTATTGCATATTAGGTATCAACCCCATTCCAATTGCATCAGCCGCCGTCACTGCTAGTCTCTCACCCCTAGGATCACCTGCAACATTCGGTAAGCCTGTGTCTTCAGGATTCAGCCCACTAGTACCTGAAACAATTATTGGACCCATATCAGGAACATTTGGAGGCTCTTATGGTGGCCAGCAAATCGCTAACTATGGATCTTCTTTAGGAGGTAACTCCTTTGGAGTTATAAAGCCAGTGACGGAGAACTTTGATAGTTTTGGAACATCAGTTGGATCCTATGGATCGACTTCAGGCATGTAAAGCTAGTTTAAATGAAATGCACACTTGTGATTTAATATAGCATTAGATCTTAGACTACAGGATTATCAAGATATTCTAATAAAGTTGTTAAATAACTATATTGATTTTAACATTCTTTACAGATTTATACAAAAAGGAATTGAATCTTAACCCTCTGAACAACAACTTCATCCAATCCAGTTACGCTGACAAATACCAAGGTCTCGAGTCTTCCAGGTTAGTGTTTAAAGAAAATGTCTTTCGGATGATTCCAAAACTCCTATTAAATGTAAAACATAAAAAAAGGCAGAAAGTGCATGTATCTGTTTATACTTTGATATAGGCACGAAAATACATATTAATTAACGCAACTAAGTATGAACAATTCTGGCATGAATCGTGATTTTGGAAGATGTAAAATACAATCTTCATCAAAAAGCAGTAACCTGTTACTCGGTTTTTCTAAACATATAGAAGGTAAAAGCAAATACCTAGCTTATCCTAGTAACAAAATTGCTGCTGTTAAATCATTGTCACTATGTTGGTCCATAAAAAGATCTGGAAGTGATTTAATTAATTCGATTTTCATAGAACTTTTCAGGCATGCTATCTCAACAGAATCTAAAATGACTAAACTCGGTAAACGTGTAATTACTATATGTAACGCGAAAGTTAAAACCTTACCTAAGAACTTTTTGATTTGAAAATGATAGTAGAGTTTCGGCTGAACCTTCTCAGTATCCATCAAATATTTTGATCTGTTTCCAATATTTTGCATTTTCAATGTTTTCGGTCTATTTTTTTAAACGACTGAGCACTCAAAGAGACAAGAAAGGGGATGAAATGAATCAAAATTACCTTTCAACTGACCAGGTAAAAGCCCAATGTTGAGGTATATGTGCTTTCGAAACGTCGATGGCTATAATGTATTAACATTCGGTAAAAAGATTTTATTCAGCTTAAAAGTTTTTTGCAATCCACAAAAACCATCACCAGTTTTGGCAGTTGTCTGGAACGCTATAACTGTATGGGAAACTTAATTAGTTCTATATATGTTTGCCGAAAAGTACGAATTTAATTCGAAATGTCAACAACTGTCAAACTAGCGGCTTTAGTCTGATAGCCTTGCATCCTGACCACTGACTACGCAATTTTGGATCAAAAGAACTCCCATGCTAGCTCTTTTTACCTGTTCCGAATTCCAAAGTCGGAGATTTTTTTTGTAACATTATCTAACATAAAGAAGCTTATGACAGCTTAAGACTCCAAGAAAATATTGATATTTTGTTCAAAAATTGTTTAGGTGGCAGTAAAAAAAGCTGGGTATATGTACAAAAAGGAAAATTGGAAACATAATAAGTAAATCAGAAATATTGAATAAATTAGTCATAATCCTAAGGTACTCCTTCAGGTACGAGAATTTCGACTGCGTATGTGTTCCATACAACCAATGTCCAACCCATGACGTCATCGGCCGTAAGGATGACCTCTATCTGGCAATTGATCCGAGAAATCTGAAGAGTGACATTGAAGCCGAAGAAGAAAGGGTCATTACTGATGAAAATGGTAACATGACTGTGGTACGTATTCCTAAAGGAGCCAGTCTCAATGCTACTGAGGGAAGTGACAAGAAGGAAAAAGAAGGGAAAAAGGTTAGCAAGCGTGAAGCTCCTGTAGAGAAGAAGAGTGGGGATGAAGAAGAAAAACCAGAAGGGGTAAGTAATTCCTTTTTACTGATTGTTGAATAGGCATCTCTTTGTATAACCTGAACTAGTGGTGTTTAACTGTTTAACTTTAAATGGTTGACTCAAGCTTATGGTGACTTTTGGTATGATAGTAACTGTTAACTAAACATTGTTCTACCATGACCGCCTTTTTGGACGTTTGATATCTAGCTTCTGACGGCTCTGGCAGCGTGCATTTCAAAGACGGGAAGGGATAATAAATGATTCTTAGTTTTCAATTCCAAGGTTATGCTCGCTTGAACCTTTGAGCGAAAATAAACTATGGATTCGGGAATTTGTAGTAATATTCTATAAAAGAAAATTTTCTAACCCACAAAACTGTGATAGTATGTTAGAAGAAATCTACATGGGGAACAATGAGAGAAATGTAACACATTTCGAGATATTTGAGTACCAAAACATATTTTACTAGTTTAAAAGTGTTCGAAAGCTTGGAAAATATCCAGAACAAAACTTCTTCGCATGGAAAGATGTATAGGAATATTATCAAATTCTATACCACCTACCAAGTTTTCTCAAAATTCTTCAGAGACTGTGCATCAGCTACTAATACTACGCGGCAATGGAAACGTCAACAGACGAACTGACAAACAGAACGATGGAAGGCAACGTTGAAGAACGTACATTCTGGATCAGAATTAAAACATTTATGTTCTTATGGATTGGTTATCATTATGTATTTTGAGCTTTGTTGAGGAATGCGTTTTTTGTACACTTAACAACCAATTGAATGAATAAAGAGTAGTGGAATAAGGAAGCCTTGAAAATAACGACTATACAAAATCATAGTTTTGAAAATGGTCGCCTTCTTCGTTAAGAACGATTTTCAACCACTGACATGTCACTCCCAAGTGTCAAAAGGTACATGCCTAATATCTGTATGTCTAGAAAATCTATTCTATAGGGCTTTGCACTAAAATAAAGCCTACAAACGCAAAAATAACATCTATGCTCGTTTTTCCTTCCTGTCACTAAACCACCGCCTCCAACTAAAAACCTAACTCATTTGGATTACTAAAACGATCATGAACAACACAGTAAGCTTGGCTGAACTGTTTCAGCGCCAATTCTCCAATTTTGACATGAAGAAAATCAAACCAACATTCGGCGTATCATTCGGTCTACCACAACAAGGAGGCGGTGGATATCCCATCAACCCATATGGTCCTAACCCCCACCACAATCCTTATGGTCACGCCATTGGAGCTACAGGGATAAATCTGGGCTTGGTATCTGTCAATCCTTTGATTTCTGTTCAAGTCTCCAAGGATGATTATGGAAATAAGGAAGTCAAACCTTTTGTGAATTTGCATGTTACTCCGAATAATTTTTTGGTGCACAAGCTTGAAGATTGGCTCTCATACAAAAAAGCTATTGTCTATAATAAGCATAAACATTATCATATACACAAGGCTCCTCCATATGTTGCTTCGCACCATTCACACGAAATCTATGACCATCATGATAGTAAGCCAGAATATGTGAGTCATGATCCTCATATACATTACAAACCACACTATGAACCAGAACACATAGTTCACGGGTCGCCATATCACGAACATCGTCCATATCTGGATCACAAACCATCACCCCACTACGAACCAGAGTATCCACACTTTGAACCACAAGGTCCTTACGACGAGACCGACTACGAACCTAGTCATGACAATTACTATCACAACCCCTTGAACTATGGAGGAGGCGACCACTACGACACTCCTTATGGTCGAGCTTACCATAACAGTACAGACTATGTGGGCGGTAACAGTTTATTAGAGCAATATCAAGAACAGTATGACAATGGACTGAGAACCTATGGAAATGACAGAAACTCTGACGACACAGCGAACCACCGTGGTGGTAAAAGCCTTAACTTGCAATCCGCTGCACCGTCCTCCTTAAATCCTGTCAAGTTTCCATCATCCAGAAAAAGACGAGACGTGTCAGACGACGTGACTATTCGGGAACTCACCAAGGTACGTTGATATGCCAAAATCATAAATTTATTTGACTAGTTCTCTTCTTTTTAAGCAGAAGCACACGCATTGAAATACACTCTCACTTATCTTTATCACACCAAATAATTAGAAAACCATCTGAACCCTACATGAAAAAAGTTGATTTAACATCTCAAAATTGTCCTGTGATTTTTATTTCGATGATCCCCATGTTTGTCTTCTCCACTTGTACTTTTTACATGAAAACAAATAGGTTTTAAGGCATTTGAAGCATATTTACCAATGTTTGCCATTGCTAGGTGTCTTGTTTGAGCAGGTGCATAGTCCCGATGGTACATGATTCTATGAGCCTGATCTTTTCTCCCGATTTTCTATTGATGTGTAAGGTTACGTAGAAATCCACTGATACTGACGAAATGATTAGTTGATACTGATGGTAACCACAATAATTATTTATCGTGTGACATTCGCCATCAGATGGCTCTTTCTGGTGTAGTATTCCACATTATAGACGCTAATAAATGGTGAAAGTGCATTTATGCAACTATGTGGTGGATGTGTCGTGTATTCAGTATCGTGCACATCCACCATAATAAAAAAATGTTAAGACTTGAAGCATAAAAACCTAAGTTACAGGTCATAATGATCATCTTTCAGATTGTGATCTGCACAGAGTGATTGAAGAAACAGTGATAATATTTGAAGAGCAGAAAGTATGTCCAAAAATGAACAAAAAGTTCATGTAAACATGGGTTTTAAAATACCTCTTTACGGAGATACAGGACGTTGAAGTTATAACTTCGAAATTTATTAAAAACTATATCCAGAGTAAATGGAGTTTTAGACTATCCTGTAAATGGCAGCCTAACCAATAAAATCAATCTGTGGCTCAACCTACAGGAGTGGCGTAGAAACTACAGTAAAAGCATTAATATTGTCTACACCACTGACTTTATGAATTGTCTACCACATTTTTGGGTAATATTTGTCAGACATTTCTTTCTCTAGTGAAATTAGTATGGATATTTGAAGTAGAACCCGCTTAGAAAACCTAAATCAGTGCTAATTTGATAATCCGCTGGAGTTGACGAAGTTTGACAATGAAAACTGTACATAATATATAAGCGTTATTTGACGAATATTTATGCCCTGTCCTCAATTAAGCTCAGTGGTACATAAGTTTACAACACCCTGCATCTTGGTAACGACATATTTTTGTGCCTATATGTTTATGGGAATATTTTGGATGATTATATTTTCTGCTTTAGAAATGTTGCCATTGTTTTCCAATCATCCCATATAAAAACATTTCCATTCCTGGAACTCATTTCGTAATAGCGGACATCATAGTGACTTCATTTTGTGAAGTTTCAAGCAAAAATTAAGAAAAAGCCAACAATCATTTCTCTGCTTTCAGCGTCAGTTCTACGGAGGGAATGGATTTAGCAGTGGCCGACCACAGACCTGCGGACCAAGGCATGTATGTTGCAAACGACCCACAAGACCTGCAGTACCTCAACAAGTCAACCGTCAATGCGGTACCAGACATTCGCAAGGCATCAACGGCCGTATTAAGAACCCAGTGTACGTAGATGGAGACAGCGAGTTCGGAGAGTACCCATGGCAAGTAGCCATATTGAAGAAAGATCCTAAGGAGAGTGTCTACGTGTGTGGTGGTACCCTTATTGACTCCTTGCACATTATCACTGCCGCACATTGCGTCAAAACGTGAGTACCATTTCGATTTTTAGACTTTTTAGCAATACGATTTTTGCGTTTTAGGTAAATTCAAAATTTTGATTGTATACTCTAAAATGTGTCCCAAAGCACGGAGGAAAATTCAAGGGGTTGTTGGATGCATTTCAGTAAGAAATGACCTTGGTGTTTCTCAAATAATTAGAAAAAATCCTGTTCGTTATACAGGGTATTGCAAAGTTAAATGGACATAGTTAGGTAGTATATATCGAGAGCTTTTCACATCTGAAAATAAAAAAGTTCTAAATTCAGTTTTTATCTAAACATGCCAAATCTTCAATATCACATATCTTAGGCACTATTGAATCGATATTATTGTATGTTTTATTAATTGTATCAACTGATGTTATACAACAAGAGTCCTGCTTTAAGGGGAAACAGCATTTAGTATGAAAATGCACTAAATTTGCCTCTCGAGACTAATTCAAGATTATGATGGAAATATAGAAACACCTAACATACTGGTCCGGACTCAGCATTTTTAGTGTATTTGCAGTTACGTGCTCTCATCACAACCATATGTTAGGTTCATTTGCATAATACACATATGGTACATACACTACAAACATAAATGTCAACTGTCAACCTGCATACCATGTTTTTGTAAATGTTTGACTGAAATTCAAGTTGGTCTAGAATCTAGAAGGTCGAGTTCAGTTGAAATACATATTAAATGCCGTTACCCTTTTTAGCAAGAACTCACGTTTACAGTATCAGATGATAAATCCCGAAAACAAGTAAATAGGGAGCATAACATTGATTTTTCCTTTTATTTATATCATGTCTACTTTTTCTGCAAAATAATGATAAGTTCTGTATAACTTACAGGGTGTTACACTTAGTAAAATACAAGGAAATAAGAGTCCGACCATGGTATTTTGAGTTATCAAAGTATCTTCAGTCCAACTTTAAGCATTATCTTTTAAGATCTTGATTGAAACCAAGTTGACTTTTGAGTTTTGTGTCACATAAACTTATAAAAATAAGATATTTGAATAAACAAAAATGCTTAACCAAAAAACCAAAAGAGGCGTAATCAATATATTTTGTTAATCAGTTAGCATCACTCATTGGATATCTTTGTACATCATTAAAAATTTCAACATCCAGCTGCAGAGGTGTTGGTTCTCATAAAAAAACAAAAAGTAGAAATCGGCCCTGAATCATTCAACGGCCTGTCTAGTTTCACGTTACTCCTAGGTAACTTTTGTTATTGAGCTTCATTTCAACAAAATCGATTCAATTGTGCCTGAGTTATCAGATGCTAAAAATTTGACGCGCTTAGGTAAATCCGTAACAACTGGATACAGAACTATTTTATTTTTAGATAAAGTCTTTGTCATGGACCATTTCGCTTTATCTATTTAAGAATGGAACATTCTGCATACATCTGTAACTAAGCGTTACCTAAACCATCAAAGAACTAAAGAGAGCTGGAAATTGTCCAAAGACCTGCTCTAGATTTTTTTCTCCATGCTTAGGGAACTCCTTGTACAGTTCATATTTGTCGTAGAAGTTCCAAAGTATTTCGAATATCATCAGGCCAGTCTTTTCGATATCTCAGATGCATAACAATATTTAAGAGCAAACATTTCAAGTATATTTTAAATTTTTTTGTCTATTAGGCATTGAAACTTTTGAGCGATTATTTCGTTGTCAACATTGTATCTTGCTAAGGGTATAAGAAATGCTGTGTAACTTTATTATTAACTGTAACTGGAGTTAAATAAATAACTTCTCCTTGATATTTCAAAAACCACCAAGTATTGGTAAAACTGCTCCAGAAGAAAATTGTAGATCATTCAAAATGAGACTTTTATATTCGATTTGCTGCAGCGATAGTTTTTGCTTAAATCGACAATTTTCAAAATTATTTCTTACTAAATGGCTCATAACAGAAGATATAAAATAATAACCAAAATTATAGTCATATAAGAATCACCAAAAATAAACATTTAACAAAATGTATAACTGCCAAAAAGTTTTTTCAAGTTAATGGCAGCCGCTGCAGTAAGTCTTTTCATCCTCTGGGATATATTTATAGACCACCTGCAACAATATTTCATAGTTTTTCTATACATGAGGAAAAGCATATTTTACATCTTTCGCGCTTAAAAAAAATATCCAGCAACATTTGTTATACTTCTGATAACCCTTTTATTTTTCCGTAAAAATATAAATCCATTGTAAGATCCGCCTATACCATATAGTTAGCCTGATCTAGTAACAACTCCTTTTCTTCTAGGTACCATGGCTTTGATTTGAGGGTCCGCTTGGGTGAATGGGACGTTAACCACGATGTCGAATTCTACCCTTACATAGAGCGAGAAGTCACATCAGTGCACGTCCATCCTGAGTTCTACGCTGGAACTCTCTACAACGACATAGCAGTACTGCGAATCGACAAACCAGTTGACTTTGCCAAGAACCCTCACATCAGTCCCGCTTGTCTACCACACCCTCGTGATGACTACACTGGAACCCGTTGTTGGACCACAGGTTGGGGCAAAGACGCTTTTGGCGACTTTGGAAAGTACCAGAACATCCTTAAAGAAGTTGACGTACCAGTGATGAACGATGGAGTTTGCCAGAGGCAGATGCAGCAGACTAGGCTAGGGTACGACTTCAAACTGCATCCAGGTTTTATCTGTGCTGGAGGAGAGGAAGGCAAAGATGCTTGCAAGGGTGATGGAGGTGGTCCAATGGTCTGTGAGCGAGGTGGTACCTGGCAAGTTGTTGGAATCGTCAGTTGGGGGATAGGCTGTGGACAAGTCGGTGTCCCTGGTGTTTATGTTAAGGTCGCTCACTATCTCGACTGGATCAGGCAAATCACGCAGATCTACTAGGATAGGGTTTATAATTTATTTAGTTAGGATTATTATTTATAACTTTAAATTATTGTTGTACATACGTTGTGTTTGATTAAAATTAGTTTTCGAAATGACCTGTGCATAAATTCAAAGACCCTCTCCGATACCAATTTGATAGGCATACCTGCCAATCGATGTTTTCACTGTTTCCAGAACATCCTTGAAGAAGTGTTGAAAGATGGACTATATGAGAGGCAGACGCACCAGACTATACTAGGGTATGTCTTCAAACTTCATCCAGGCTTTCCTGGCAAGGATGCTTGTGAAGGAGATGGAGGTGGTCCAATGGTCTGCGAGCGAGGTAGCACCTGGCAAGTCCTGGAATCGCCACTTCTGGTATAGGCTGTAGAAAAGTCTGTGCGCGCCTGGTGTTGTGGTGTTAATGTCAAGGTCGCGCACTACCTCGACTGGATCAAGCAAATCACGCAGATCGACTAGGATATGATTTTTAATTTATTTAGTTAGTTAGGAGTACAAATGTTTATCAGAATTGGATGAAACTCTTGCAAAATTAAACCCTACTGCGGATAAACTCAAATATATGGGTGACCTGAATATAAATTTTCTTAATACAGACAGTGCTGATTCTACGTTTTTGATCAATATTTCGAGTGACTATCGTTTGAATCAAGTAATTCGGGATGAGTCATTAATTCAACAAATAGTTCGTCTACCTTCTATATCAGACCACCTATTGGTCTACCTTTATATTGAATGTCCGAATAGTGATAAATACAAACGCGTTAGAGGTATACAAAATATAGACTCTAAACAGGTTGAAGAAGTAGCTTCTAGTCTCTGTTGGCTTGACGTTGTGCATTTTGACGACATTGGTTCCAAAGTTACTTATCTATACAGGGTGTCCGCAAAGTTGGGGTTTTCCTTTACACGACGTGTAGATCTTCAAAAAAAAAAAGCTATTTTTCTTAGTACCATATACACCAATGTCTTAAGGGAACCGAGATAAAGGGCTCTGTAACATCAAAAATATCTGAATACCGTCCTGTAGCCGCGACTCGCCGCGATATCCCCGACTGTTACAAGGTCTCAAGCCGACGGCAGAACTGGGTCGGGGTCAGTGTGTCAGGTTAGTATGCAACCTTCAACCGAAGGTTACGGTCACGCGTGTAGAGGTAAACGAACTCGTATAATCGATTGCGTTTCGAAAAACAACAAGCACTGGAGACGTGGCTAGAGAAGTGCAAGTATCAAAAACTAAAGTGTGGCAAACGCTGCGTGAAGAGGGGCTGTATCCGTTTCACGTCCAACGTGTACAAGCCCTTCAACCTGACGATTTTCCAGCAAGAGTGCGGTTTTGTGAGTGGTTGTTGCATCACCATGACAATAATCCGGACTTTTTGAAGTGCATATTGGTGACACACGAATCTACGTTCACGAGTAATGGGGTGAATAACTTTCGCAACACTCATATTTGGTCATTTTCAACAAACATTTTCGGTGAATGTTTGGGCTGGCATGGTGAACGGTATGCTCATTGGACCATTTATTCTCCCAAATCGATTGGACGGGATGCAATACCTAGACTTTTCACGCAACATTTTGCCTTCCTTGTTAGAAGATGTGCCATTAAGTGTAACACAATCAATGTGGTTTCTGCGTCTGCTCGGTAGCGCTCCAGCTGATTTCATTTTCTGTTGGAGCGGTATGATTTCGGGCAGAGACGTACTTAGCCCTTCTCGTCAACTGGAGAGTGAGTACTTTTTCCTTTATTTTTTTTTACTTGGTCGCCCTCGTTTCACTACACATTACCTTTGTTATTTCAAGGGTAGTTGTTTCTGAAAAGGAAAACCCCAACTTTGCGGACATCCTGTATAAACTCATCCAGGTCGTACTCGATCCAAGTGTACCATATGTCAATCAAAAAATCTCAAAAAAGGTCTCATTAGATAGCATTTAACATAAAGTTCATGATCCATCTAAATAATAAAGCATTCTCGCGATACAAAAAAAAATCTCAGAGAATGGGACCATTTTAATGATGAATGGATATATTACAAGCAACTTAGGAATCTTGAACCTGCCTCCATTATGCGTAAGAAGGCGGCCTTCATAGAATTTCAGCTTAAACGTAACTCAGATTCTAGGCGATGGTGGAAAACGATAGTAGACCTGGGCATTCATAAAAAAAGTAATACCGCTAACTGACCACTCGATCCTGAATCTATAAATAGCTATTTTTTGACTCTATTCCAGACAATTCAGTAAATAATAAAGTATTGGACTACTACCAAAATAATTTACATGCAAATGTTGATGAGCATTTTAGATTGATCCCTGTTTCAGAATCTAGAATTTTAGTAGCTTTTAATAACATAAAATCTAACGTTTTTGGCCCTGAAGGCCTTTATCTTAAGTTAATTGGTCTTTTTCTACTATTCTGTCCTATCGGCATTTGAGTCAAAGAAAACGACAGCCTACCATTAAGAAATGGACGGGAGTTCATTTGAATGAAGGCTTGAAGAAACGCTTCCAAAGCTTGACGACAATTCCGCCATTGTACTTGATAATGCTGCACACCACACCAGAAAACTAGAAAAAATTTCCACAATGTCTACAAGAAAGGCAGAAATACAACAATGGCTCTTATCAAAAGACATTAGTTTCAATGAAAATATGGTCAAAGCAGAACTTATCCATCTGGTCAGACAGCACAAATATAAATATAATCTTAATGTTATTGACGAAATGGCTAAACACCAAAAAAAGACCGTATTAAAGCTTACCCCCTTATCACTGCGAACTATTTGTTTTATTAAGCTGTCAACAGAGTGACGGCAAACCATTGGAAGGATTGCATCCGTCACGTTCAAGAGACAATCTAAACAAAGATGTGGGATCTGGACAATATTATCGATATTCAAATTGAACCTGTAATTAATATTAACCATTCGAACGATGATTCAAGTACTTCCAGCTAATAAAGAATTGTGAAAAGTATGTGCACTTCTTTCTATAAAAATAATCATTTTCTTTGTTAGATTATTCCCAGACCATTGAGGAAAATACGGACCTGCATAATCTCGCATTTGGGCATGTTGTGATTTGTCTGGGCGTACATGGACTACGAATGGGGTATAGTGTTCTATCTGTACTATCTAAAGCACTGGATCGAATTATATACGATCAAATGATCGTTCACATTAAAAAATATCAGTTAGTACCATCCACTCAGTCTGGGCTTAGGTTTCTTCGATCACCGTTAGCACATTAACGGATTAACGGTTTGTGATGATTATCTTAGAGCAATAGATAATGTTAATGTCACAGCAGCAGTTATGCTTGACCTCAGTAAGGCATTTGATTGTTTACATCATAGCCTATTGCTCAGCAAGCTGCATTATCTCGGTTTTACAGGTACAGAGTTTGTTTTATGATTTACCAGCTATCTTTCAAATAAAGCCCAAAGCGTGTGTAGGTGGGCAATTATGTTTTAAACGACCGACTTTATTTAAAAGTGGTACCGCAAGGTTCTATCATTGAACCCATTTTGTTTGCTTTATATTTGTCAGACTAAGCTACCGTAGTAAGCTATGTATCAATACATTCTTATGCAGATGATACGCACTGTATCTGTCCTATAAACCTGACCAGGTCGCTGTTGCAAATTTACAATTTTCGCATGATAACAACATTGCTATCTTATTTCATAATCATGGCCTGTCGGTAAATCCGAAAAAATCGGCAATTATGACGTTCTCGTCAAAGAATAGTAAACTTAGCGATGACTCAGTGAAACTTCACCTAAGTGGGGAGGAAGTTGTTCATAAGAAATGCATTCGCAATTTTGGAGCACCTTACATTTCAAGAACATGTAACTAAGACTCTTCAAGCATCATTTGCTAAATTAAAAACATTTTATAATTTTTAAAGGATACCAAGGTTAGACTCCCTCATACTGAGCAAGGTTCATTATGTTGCCTCTGTGTATGGTTCTTGTTTTACTCAAACGGAAACCCAACGGATACAAAAGTTGCAAGTAAGGTTTATTCGCGGTCTAAGTAGAGTTGAAATATTATATTAAAAGTATTCGTTGGCTTACGATGATACAAAGGTGGACTTATCACCTGATCTGTTTGGTTCATTCGGTGCTACTGAAGAAACAACTACTTTACATCTATGACATTAATTTGAGATTAATGGGTCAAACTTTATATGTTCCCAAACACGAAGCAACGGCTTTTAAAAACGCCTTTTCATATCTAGCATCTAATTTGTACAGCAGGGTTCCTCGCACCCATAAAATCCAGTCTCTCAAAGCATTCAAATCTGGAATCAATGATCTGATACTAGCCACTGATTTTGATTGATTTTATTTGATTTTTAATGAATGTGACTATGCATGTGTTTTGTTTGTTACTTTTATGTCTTGTCTATGTTTGTATTACCCATTTCTTCGATATACTTAAACTGATTTAACTCCATCTTGTTTTTCCTTATGCTAAGTACTCTTTCTGTTTATTTATTGGTAATACTGTTATCAGATATGTACCTTTTTGAATATCGTATACATGCAGCCCCAGTTGGCATGGAAGAACAGCATTTGCTGATTGTCCGCCAAGTGAAAATATAGAGTTTTCATTAATATTATTTATAACTTTAAATTATTGTTGTGCATAGGTTGTTTTTGAATAAAATTAATTTTGAAAAATATGTGTGCATTAATACAAAGACCCACTCCGATACAAGTTAATAAATAAATTGATAGACATATCTGCAAGTGAACGGTTTGACTGTTATGGTGTTGCCTTTGTGGATTCTCCATGAGATAACAAGACGAACCACATGATTGACACGTCCTCAAGGCGAAGATACTAGAAGTCGTTGTTGGATTACTGGTTGGGACAAAGGCGCTTTTGGTGTCTTTGAAGAGTATCAAAATCTTCTTCAAGAGATAGATCTGCCAATATTGTACGATGGAGTTGTTCAAAGCAGACTAGGTAATGGTACGACTTCAAATTGCACCTAGGATTCATTTGTACTGAAGGAGGAGGAGGCCAACATGTTTGGAATGGAATCTAATGGATCAAGCAAATCACGCAGGTTTACTAGCGATAGGATAGGGTTTTGCATTTGTTCAATTGGGATTATTTATAACTGACTAAAGAGCCTGTTAAGAATGCTGTGAGAAAGGTAGCTAACTCGCTAGATCTACGTCTATAAATATTAATAAAGTACTCATATTGCATTAGGTATATATGAAAGATACGAATAGAAAGAACTTGATTACATTAAGTATTTAGGTATAATCATTTACCAAAATCTGCATTTGAGGAAGCAAGTTACGAGTAATTACCTTTTGAATGAAGCTAGAAAACTCACATAGTATACCTGTATACATCTTATCAACTGCGGGAAAGCTTATCCAAAAAGACAATTTTGCTTATTTATAAATCATTGGTTGACTCTGTATTTCGCATTAGAGTCTGGGGAGGGTTGTATAAAACTTCTTTATAAAAACTTCACTCAAAATTACATTTCGAAATGACAGAAAATTGTCCTCTATCATACTCAAGAGATGTGTGTAAGCTGCGATCAATTTATACTAAAAGTGCTTTATGCGTTCAAACGTGAGCTCAACCATAACTATGTACCTCTTGAGATGATACTATCAGTGGATGTAACGATTTTATAACAACGCCAAAATATAATAGGGATGTGTCACCAGTTTTTGAATTATACATTCCCAAAAAGTTAGAATAGGTTATCTAATGAAATAAGGAATATCGCCAGCAGCAAAATCCATTAAGCAATAAATGACTTTTGACCTTTATGAAAACTGTTTTCAGTAAAACGAATAACTAGATAAATAAACAAATTGTTGTAAGTACGTTGTGTTTGCATGAAATTGATTTCGGAAATAAAATGTGTGTGAAAATCTCATACGGCCAGACTCCTAAACTCGTATATATTTCACTGCCTCCTATACAATTTCTGGGAAAAGAATCAGTTTTGACAACAAATAAATATGGAGATATTGCTTCTGTAATCTACGAAAGCGCATCATGCTGTCAAGAGAAGGGAGAGAAAGACTTACGAAACTTCTATCCTAGCTGCTGCTTTTGAATGGAGTACCTTGGAGTAGAGAAAGTACGATCTGTTACGGCTTTATCTTACTATTAGTTTTCCGCTGCTGCTGCACTGTTGGTTGCATAGGAGTGGGTTTCGCGTCTTTGCGATCATTAAAGTCTACATTGATATTATTATCGAATTGTACTTTGACTATAAATGAGAGCTGGATGCAAAATAATCAAGTTTACGAATTGGAAATTTGGTCCTTTTGGCTTTAACGTGATGGATCCATCTGCCATTGAGGCAAAAAAGATTGATCTGTATCGTATTGAGTTTAGCAGTCTTGCTATTGATTGCATGATTTGGAAATTTGAATGTTATATTGATATTTTAAGAAACTTAAATGCTTTAAATTATTGTTTGTGCTTCTATAGCTTAACAAGCCTTACTTTGTATTGTATGCCAGATATAAATTATTAGGGTATTATAAGTACTGTTTGTATATTCTGAAAATAGACAAATAAATAAGTAAAATTGTTGTTTCTACTTTAAGGTGTGCCCAGTCTATGAGAACAAACAATTTTTTTCCTTTTGACTCTAACAACTCAAAGAATAAATACTATTACGATCGGAGAACTATAACCTGTGGTGCCGACTTTCGTTCAAACTGTGAACTTGAAAGTTAATAGGGACACCATGTATGGGTTTCAAAACCTAATTCCTATTCGACAAATATAACACTGCTTCATTTGTATCTTATATTTCTTACATATTTATCATTAAAAGAACATTATTTACTAAATTTTCTTTTCAAAATTTTCTAGTCCTATAATAATTTGACTGCTCTTTCTGCTTAACTGCTCTCAGTGTTTGCACCTTATTCCTAGCGCGCTGAAAAGAATCATTATGTGGCCATGAAGCTGAACACCCGTCATCAATTTTGAGTCGACAGAACAAGGACTTGCTGTTGATTGAAACAAAGTCATCGATATTTTTCACTGAAATGAAAAAACGAAGAATAGCTACCATCTGAACATACTGCCGTTGTCCGTTCGACCACAGACAAGGTTAACCGTGGACAGACGTTTTGTTATCACCAGCGCCCAGTCTTGGTCTTAGTTCTAAGTATATATATATATATAAAGAGAAAATAATCATGCGGATAAATGTATATAACAAAAAAAAAATAGGAAAATAATGGGCAAAATCCGCAAAAAGGAGGAAAGTGGATTCGAGCAGAAAATAGGATAGGTAACCCGAGCGATACGTATTTCTGCTGGTTGGCTTCATCAGGCCGGAAATGAATGCACATATGCAACTACAAAAGTAGATGCACATGCTCATACATCCGGATACGGCTGTAACCTGAGGGAATAAAGATGGATGGGAAAAAATCAATTGAGAATATAGATATTTTGGCTTTACCAGGATGGAGAGATTTGACGTTTGGACAAAAAAGAACGATCTGTTTCGTATTGAATTTAGCTGTCTTGTAACTGATTGCATGGATACCAGTACCGTACCGTACCCGTACTACGTACGTGAGGTTATATCGATTTTCCGAAAAGATGTCACCTTGGATCTAGCTGTCGTTTACTTGATGTTGACACTGAGTGTGTTACCTAAATGTCGTGATATTTGATCTGTATGGCTTGGTTCTGATGTGATGTAACATCTGCTTCAGAGATGGAACTAGTGGGGACGTATCATAGCTTCTATGGCCTAAGCTGTGTGTTCTATACTATTGCCAGAATGACGGTCGTTATTCCATTCCTCAATAGGTGGCACTCACAGCTATCACGTGTGGATTGGGCTAGTGATTAGTTCGTACACAAGTTGATATTAGACCGTACCCATGCGGAACTGCATTTTGTCACCGTCAGACTTCTTTTTGCAAAACACCTTCAAAGACCCAATGTTATGTGGAAAAGTAATAATTCAGGTCACTTAGCTGAATATTAGGGGAGTCATCAGATAGGTACATCCCAAAACTATGACACGTTTAAGAAGTGTGTGTTATATCGAAGCACCATGTCCCATTAGTGTGAGTGAAGATACGTGGTGATGAAATAACAAATAGTCGTACAACAGCTAGGTCCACTGAACTATTCTTGCATCTTGAAGCAGTTCTTGGATTAGCTGCAAATATAACTAAATACATCTCCAAATATCTGCGATATTCACGGGAACTAATCGTGAGCCTCGCTGCTGGGGAGGGACATTTCTTACATTTTGGATAAAATAATGTGAGATTGTTAACGATATTATAAAAATCACGTGAACGCTTACAATATATATACTGCGTTCCATTGAAAACGAAAAGTTGTTTGCGAAATAAGATGGTACAAACAAACCCTCCTTTTCAAGATCACGACTTTCTATGAATTTATAACATTGATTCTAGATCACAGGTACTTAGGATGGAGCCATTCCATTGTTTTGAAGAAATAAAGCTCTTGCAGTCAAGAAATAGACATAAGTTTGAGAAAATATGCCTCAATTCAAGATGGTCACTCTTGAACCAAGTATATCCCCAAATAATTTAGGAATACACACCTTCAGTTGTCAGTCTTGATGTGAAAATGGTTTTCGAATATTTTTTATAGGTTTTCTAATAAACTTCTGGTGCGTCCAAAGATAGTTTTGGAAAAGAGGGACTGTAAGCGCATTCTGGTCCAGACATAATGAAAGTTGATTTAGTAATCGACACTCGAGCAGACAATGAAGAATCGGCACATACCTAGAGGAGCTCCTCACTTTCTACGGCTTCTTCTTAGATCACTGCACTTGTCTTAGCCATAAATTAGGTTTCTAGATCGAATGAACAAACAAATATTTTAGTAGACTTCGAAACTAGTGTTGCTCTTGCGAATCTTCTAAGAGATTGAAAATACTTGAGTTCCTTTTTCTTATCGAATATAAATATACAAATACAATATACAAATGAGCTCACGGAATAGATTTTAGAACTTGCACGAACACTACTATCCATATTCAATGATACAGTCTGGATATCAGGCTGTCCTAAAAAAATTTAATTTCTTTTTTTCAAACGCATACTCCCTGATTCTGCTTGTACGATGTCAAAACAACTCACGCTTTATGTACCTAAAACCAGGCAACCCGCGCCGAGTTGCGTTGGAACGTACCAAAACTTGCATATCAGGAGGGAGGTAGCTAAAGTATTGCAGTGCTCGTTTGTTCTATTAGCAATGTGCTCGTTTGTCCTATTAGTAAACGCACTGTTTTCGTCAACACATCGAAGGGATTTAGCAGTTCTGAATAGGGGGTGTTTTTAATAGGGGACGTAAAGCATCAAATTACCGGTTCAAAACTCCCCTCTAATGAACAAGTACTAACAGTTTTGTACTATAATATTCAAGTTTGGTGAGGTTTGCAAAATGCAAGTAAAACACAATAAGTGTTTGAGCAACGTTGACATGAGTTTGTTACGAACTTGGACAATCTGTTTGATATTGCCGATACCCTTCAATTGATGAACATAAATGAAGATAGGATCTTCTTGCACAGACAGATAGAGCCAGGTCGATCTGGTCATTTAGCTGGGGTGGACAAGGAACACCAAAGAACAAAAGCGGCGAGAGAAAATTCATCATCAGATTCGAAGAAACTTTGCCCATCCTAATTCAGAACACTCAGCCTGATACTAATCGAACTCAAATGAGGAAAAGCTCCATAATTCCAAAATTAGTGACAGCATTAGAGAGCAAATCCTCCATTCAAAGAATTCGTACCGAAAAGCGAAAGGAACGCTCAGAAGCTATAAAGCTTGATTTTTCAAGCAAACTACCGGATACTGCTACTGTCCACTGGGATGGCAAATTGTTGACACGCAAGTCTAAAAAAGAACGTATATCGATTTTTATTATAACGTATGAGAATGAAGAGCAACATATCGGTGTGTCCAAATTGGATAGCTCTTCAGGCAGCGAGCAGGCTCAGGAAATTTGGATTGCTATTATTGACTGGAATCTGAAGTGGATCCGAGCTGGCACAATATTACTCTGGGTTTTTTTCGTGGGCTTCAGCAATAACGACGGCGGTATGGATAACAAACTTTAATGGTAGTAAGGCACAAAATAATTCACTAACTTAAAAAACATAGAACCCAGTAATTCTTGAATCCGGAAGATGGTCACGTCACCTGTTGCCTCTCTCGTCGGCGAAGGGCAACTGCCCCCTCGCTCGATCTACCACATTTTCGTCCACTGTTGCCGAGTTGCCGCGCACCTCACTGAACCACTACAAATCTTGAAGATAAAGTTCAGATTCTCTGTTGTGGTACTATCCAACTAGCAAAGTAGTGGTATAAGCTTTTGGTAAAAGAACCGTTCAGCCATAAAAGCTCTTTATTGTTGTTGCCTGAACACCGAAATGCTGGCTTAATGTTGTGTGGAATGCAAATTTGCTTTCTGCAACATATTTGCTCTAAAATGAGGTGTTTAAAATATTCTTATAGCATAGTTATGCAACACCTTATAGGGCAAATTTTTAACTGTTGCATTAACGTTTATACAATTATTTGATACGGCATATTTGCAAGTTAATCAAAATGGTTGTGTTGTGGCACCCATGCGTTTATAAAACAAACCCGAGCCTTGTTGCTTTGCTGTGCAATTTACTACATTAGCCAACAAATTGCTCCCAACGGAAGCACTTATACAACTGTTACATATGCTAAATATGTTGATAAACAACTTCACCATAACCTAACTTTCTGCTGTCATATTTTTGTTAAAATGCCATAACCAATGTTTTAAGACAAACAACGCATGCATATCGGTTCAAAAGGTTTTATCAACTGTTCAGACAGAAGATATAGATCTGGTACAAATTCTGGGTAAATCATTCGACTCTGTCGGTATTTCATTTCAGACGTTTGTCAAATTGTTGTATAATACCTGCAGGCAACACCAAAATATTCTAATAACCTAAAGACAACGTGGACGATGCCATGATTGTACACAACCACTCGCCATATTGGGCAAACATTTATTCATCTATTTAAGATTAAATAATTATGTTTCAGTTCGAAATTACAGATATAAAGTGATAAACATTAGTGTAATTGTGTCTAAATATAGGATTTGTGGAAGATTTAACGCAGATAAGTTCAGTTTTCCATCTTAAAAATCTAGACATACTTTTGATCATTGTCAAAATATGAATCAACTACGAAGCCCGTAGAAATTGGGTAACTACTTTGCATGATAATCACTTTAAAATTTGCTGCGCAAGTAATTCAATAACCCTATATCAAAGTGTAGAAGTTTATCATATACCTGTGTATGAAATTCACAATGGCCGATATGTAAGTAACCAAGATGACTGTAATGTGTTAGTATTCACTTCGTCTATACAATATATAGGAAATAGTTTGGTTGCAATAAAGTAGAATCACGTAAGAGAATAGTTGTATAGTTGACAAAAACTGAATCTTGCACTGACGCAAATGTCCTATAGCGGCTGCAAGAGGCTTACACTTTTGTTTTATAACTGTTACCTGCAGCCCTTATACAACCTCTTAAATGACTGGAGTATCCTATTAGGTGTGCCCATTCCGCTTGTATAGCTGTTCTAAGAGCGTTTTGCCAATGTTCTTACAGTATACAATGCTGTTTAAGGAATATTGTATAATCATTCTTGCAACTCTAATAGGAGTGATAATTGTTAGTTGGGTACTGCTTCAAATACATGCATTAACGGTGCATGAGTGCTTCTCTAACAGGAACCTAATAAAGGAATGCTTATTTTGGCTTGCCGCCATCACATCTATGAATTGGTGATAAAAGGCCTGTTTGAATCAAAGATCGACCAAGTGATTACAAGCCCTGTCATTCCAATGTTTAAAAAGTTTTGTTTCGGCAGGTCTTATACCTCAGATAGAGGTTAGTTGCTATGCTTTCGTTCGTTGTCCTGACCAGGCCAAGCCTAGACGATACTGATGAGTTGCCAAAAAGCACAAAACATCTGTCTATCGTTGACAGTCTGTGGTTGGATAGATAAAACCGGAATGATTAGATGTCAGCTAACCTTCGCTTTTCTATTTGAGAGAAAAATATCGATTAGTTTGTTTCAATCAAAGGCAAGTCCTTGTTTAGTCGACTCGACAATTGTTGACAGTTTTCTCGACGAGTGAGTTCATGGCCACATTATGATTCCTTTCAACATGCAAGCACTGAGTGCACTTAATGAGATGGCAGAAAGAGCAAGTGAATGCAAGACTTCCATGATTTAATCACTGATGCTGAGGAACAAAAACGATTTTTATTACGTTGCATACAAGAACCCAGGCAAGTATATTCGGACTGTAAAAAGAAAGCTTTGGAGAGAACATTTAGTAAATAATGTTAATAGGCTTTGAAATACATTAATTTGCAAATTCAAAGTTTGACCGAAAGTCGGCTGGGGCTATCGTTCCCCGATCGCAATAATATCAATTTTTTGTGTTGTTGAGTCAAATGGAAAAAATAGAGGGTATGTGTATCTCAATTCGAACAAAAATTTTTCCACTTTCATAAGCTGGGACACCCTATTGTATATATTTTAAATGTTCACAAGTTTTTATTACATCGTTAAGTCTACAATAAAGACGACTTAGTTTTCGTGGAATTGTACAGGCAGGCTTACCCACGGTGGCTGAGGCACCAAACTTTAGTACCCTGTATCTCCAACAGGGCATTTGTATTTGATCAGCACAGCATGAACTATTACTGTACGAATTTTCATTAAACCGATGGTAAAATAACATATGTTTTCTACCTGGTACTTTAGGTATAACAGTTTATAAAGGGTGTTTCAGTTTATTATTGCATAACTTCAAGATTCGATAGAACTTTTAAAATTAATGCATAAAGTCTATATAAACATGGGTCGGAAAATGCGTGGCTTCTGAAATACATGGTGTTTAAATTTACTTTCTAAAGTAGTTTTTTTTTAAATATTTCGAACAATATTTGATGTATAACAGTGAAAATTGGTATACAAGGGTTTTTTGGTACGACAAAACGAACCATGGGCATAGTTTTACTGTAGCCGCTAGAGGGCGCTCTCTACTGTACATGTAGTGTATTAAAATGACCGAAAAATTTTTCTTAGTGCAATTTTTGGTTTTTGAATAAAAAAACTGATTCTACGCACTTTTCAACATAAAAAAGCTCTCATGTGAATTTTTGTTAGTTAGCCGTTTTTGAGATATTTCGATTTTTAAGGTTCGATGCATTTTTAATTATTTATGATAAAATAATGTTAAAAAGTCAGTATCTCGATAATTTTTAGAAGTAGGCTGTGCCTGCAAATATTTTTAAAATTGACAGCAGAATAAGGTTAAACGTCAATTAGTTGACAGTTAGTTTTGTTGTCTGCTGAAACCTGAAACATTTTTTTGCAATTGTGAATGCACGAAATTTAGTTTATTTTACCTGTTTTTTTTGTAAGTTTTATAAAAATGCCATTTTCAGTCTCCAATCAAGAGTTAGCGGATATTCATTTTGTGTATGGCTTTGTAAATGGAAACGTAGCAGAAGCAGCCAGAGAATACGCACGAAGATTCCCAAACAGACGACATCCAACTCGCTCAGTATTTGTAAGAGTGCATCGCCAAATAATTGAAACTGATTTTGGAAATCTCCAAAGGGATCAAAACATAAATGTTCGTCAGCGCAGATTTACCCGTATGATTCTGTGTGAGTTTGATAGAGATCCGACCACAAGTGTTAGGAGAGTTTCTGGTGCCTTGGGAATTTCAGCAAGCCATGTTCACCGTGTTCTTAAAAATGACCATAGACATCCTTATCATTTGCAACCTGTGCAAGGACTACTGCTACGGGCCGGAGAACGAAGAATCACATTTTGTCAGTGGATTCTTCATAGAACTGATAATAATAGGGACTTTTTAAGTAACGTTTTATGGACCGATGAGTTATGCTTCACTAGACGTGGAGTGGTAAATTTTCATAATCAACATATTTGGTCGCATGAAAATCCGCATGCAGTTCGGGAAAGAAATTTTCAGCACGAATTTAGTGTGAACGTGTGGATTGGTATCTACCGTAATCGACTATTTGGACCCTACCTTTTGCCTGCAAGGTTAAATGCTGCGACCTTCTTGGAATTTTTAAAGGCTGAGCATGCAAATATGAGGGATGATGTTATGTTAGATTTAAGAAGATTTTCCTGGTTCCAGCTTGATGGTTGTCCAGGTCATTATTCGAGAATAGTTAGAAACTGGCTGGACGAAAATTATCCAGAAAGATGGATCGGCAGTGGAGGACCAGTCGCCTGGCCTCCACGATCCCCTGACCTAAATCCATTAGATTTCTTTGTGTGGGGATTTCTAAAAGGAAAAGTGTACCAGACTCCCGTAACCACAAGAGAGATCCTAATATACAGAATCAGGAATGCATGTGATGAAATAAGGCCTTATTTGAATAATGCTATACCACGTTCGATCATTCGTAGATGTGAATTGTGTATCGAACAATTGGGTTTACATTTCGAGCAACTACTTTAGATTTTGTATGTTTATCCTAACTATCCTATAGCATTTTAGTTGTAAATAATTAATTTGATTTATTAAAAATAATATTGGAACACCAAACAAATTAATATTCTGTGTTTTGTGTTTATTTGGAGTTAGGAATTATTGCTGTGTTTAAAAACACAATCTAAAAGATCATCTTAATTACTTGTAATGCCCAAATCGAAAATGTGAAAAAAATATTATTTTCCCATAAATAATTAAAAATGCATCGAACCTTAAAAATCGAAATAGCTCAAAAACGGATAACTATAACGAAAACTCACAGGAGAGCTATTTTATGTTGAAAAGTGCGAAGAATCAGTTTTTTTATTTAAGAAGCAAAAAATTGCACTAAGAAAAAAATTTCGGTCATTTTAATACACTACAGGTACAGTAGAGAGCGCCCTCTAGCGGCTACAGTAAAACTATGTCCATGGTTCGTTTTGTCGTACTAATAAACCCTTGTATACCAATCTTCACTGTTATACATCAAATATTGTTCGAAATATTAAAAAAAAAACTATTTTAGAAAATAAATTTAAACACCCTGTATTTCGGAAGCCACGCATTTTTCGACCCATGTTTATATAGACTTTATGCATTAATTTTAAAAGTTCTATCGAATCTTAAAGTTATGCAACAATAAATTGTAACACCCTGTATAAGCCAGTTTGGTTTTAAAGATACATACATGCGTCAAAGTTTTATATAAATGTTGGTTTCTTATTATTATCCCAAAGATCTTTGTGCTGTTTTTTGAATCTTAGCAGTGTCGTCAGTGCAATGAGATGCTAAGTTATCACTAACTATTTCACATTCCATCGTTATGTAAATTTATTTCTTAGGGCCCTACGCGTAATATCATACGTAATAAAAGGAAACGTCTGCTTGAAACTCAAACCTTTATCTAACAACAAATTGCTCATTTGAGTAACTGTCTGCACACTTTACCTTCGCCGATATATACGCTTTAAGACTTTGTGGAACCAGTAGCTATCCTCGAAACCTGTATGGCATCCCATAGCTATTAAACCTTTAGGGTCATATATTACACAATTGTGTATGCTTTCGATTGAATTCTTTTCTAACCTTAAATTGCTTTTTTGCAGTCAGTGTAATCAATCGTATTTATACAGCCTTCCCCTAAGGTGTCAGCTGTGTACCATGGAGGTTATGGAATATCCGCTTTGTGAGCCTCTGTTAACTAAAGTTGGCCGATGCACCCGAAACCATTAGCAAGGGATTTGCTGTCCTTATCTCAGACTTATTTTCCTTGACGACGCCCTGATTTGCGTACTGTGGAATCTTGTTCTTAGTTTTACTTCACATATTCCCTTACAGAACCGTGCAGTCCTAAAAAAAAAAAAACGTACGAGGAAGCCTAATTGTATATTTCGCGAAGGATGTATGGTACGTATAAAGCAAAACGTGAAATTCAACAACTGGGCGTGGGCAAGGTCTCTCGATGTACGACTGGTGGACCGATTTCATGAACTCGTTTCAAACCCGGTAGTAATTCCCACTGCTTTTGTTCTTGAAATAAAAAGTTGTGACCTCGAGTACGTTACTTGAGTAATTTGCAAACTGAGTAAATATACAATAAGAATATCTTATTATTTATATCATAATTTGTTGGCGATATATTTCACAGAAATCGAAATTAATTTTTTGAGAAAACCTATTTTTTTGGTCCACCATCTTCCAAAATTGAATTTAAGACATGTATACACGCGGAAAACAAAACAAAGGTTGCAGAAAACTGTAAAGTTTCATTCCTTGTTTTATTTTTGCCGCAACACAATATTGGGTTTTTCAATTGACCCACGTTCTGTTTACTTTGTGTAGTCATCATCAATTGACTAAGCCTATACTGTTCTAACTATTGCTGAAAAACACAAAACAAAGGTCTATACCAAAAAATCCGAATAGATTAGAGAAAGCCAAGCCTATATCTTTACTTTGCAGTGGTTGTCGTCAAAATTGTGCTATTTTAGTGCATAATTTTGGCTAGTTTCACTACCATTGCCTTCCAAAGCTATCGTACATTCCTCTCTAAAGGCAAAAATACTATGCGATGTGATTCGCTCAATGATTAATAAACAGCGATAAATTGAATAAGGCAAAGAAACGGAAGTAAATATTTATTAACTGTTCAGCACATGAACAGTTCTACTCAATTAGTGATTTTGAAAGGTAAAAAATATGAAACATTTGTCTACCAAACCCCAACAATGGCGGAATCCTTGATATTGGAAATAGAGGGACTCATTGCATGAATTCTACTTGGTTTTTCTAAATAGTTGTCATGGTCCGAGCAGATTCTTGGCTAAAAGCAAATACCTATCATGATATGAACATTCCTGTTACTATATCACTGTGACTATATCCGATAAAAAGATTTGTACTTGATCTGATATTTACAGTTTTTTTGGACGCACTGAGCTCCTTCCATAGATTCTCGACGCACTAAAATGCGATCGTAAAATTAATATTCATCACGCAAAATTACTCTCTCTAACGACTTTTAGATTCAAAATTGAAGAAGTCAAAGTTAAATTTTAGTTTAGTTGGATTACATTTTCCGTTGAACTTTTTCTGAGTAGTCAATAAAACAAGAAGTGGAATGAAATACATCAAAACTACCTCCTGTGGGGTGCAGAGAAGCATTCAGATGATTTTAAGCGGTTCTCTGCGGTGGTGCGACTGACCATTAAACTACTACCATTTTCGGCATTTGTCTGGAACACTAGGATTGAATGGAACCCATGCATTTTTATGTTACCGCAGAAAAGTAAGAATTTAATGTGAAATGTGAACAACTATCAAACTGGCGGCTTTAGTTTGATCGGCATGTAGTATGAACTTGCATTTCTGTCTACTGACTACATAATTTTGGTAACAAATAAATCTTACAATTGCTCCTTCTAGCTAGTCCAAGTTCGTTAATGTATGCAGTTGGGTATAGTCGCAAAGACGAGAAGCGGACACATCCTATTCGGCCACGTATACAGACCCTTGAAAGGTCTTTCGGATAATATTGCATAATTTGTCAAAATTTTGTCAGCTCATACTAACTTCTCACATGGTGGTTTCCACAGTACCATGAGTGATCGCCCAGTAGTGCCGTAAATGCGTCCACAACTACCCATATGGTTTGATAGATATCCTAAATCGCATCCGCTGAGAAATGTGCACATCATCGGCAAATAGTGCATACTCTGCAAAGGTGTATTATTCGCCAGCGCGCCGGTGGGGGTTCTATCGCCTGATAAAAACTGGATGGGCCGACACGTGGGATTATTCCTGCCCTGAGATCAAACGGAGCGAATCTCTCTACGTGGGCCGGACCTTCCTGGGCCTGATACCTGTTTAATTTTATTGTACTTTTATTGCGTGGCGTTTCGTTAAGAAACTTTGATCTTTTTTTGTATCATTTGAGCCATCATACCAGCGAGTATGCTCAACCCAGAGCAAACTTGCCCCCCACGTTACAGCCGTGACGTTGGCTTGAATTCAAATCTGTTCTTTTTCATATCTATTTTTTTGGTATGTTACATGCTGTATAAAACGCTATTGCAGCCACGTTATTGATGGTCTGGCAAATGAAAAGTCCTTCACATATTCGGTTATGATTTTATTACAAAGGCACGCATCAGTACTTAATAACCTCCATAGCCATATCCAGCTCCATAGCCTCCCCCATAGCCTCCTCCATAACCTCCTCCATAACCTGCCCCATAGCCATACCCAACAGCAGGCGCCAATAAGGGTGCTGCATGGACCACTGGAGCGGCATGTACCACAGGCGCATGGTGAATGGGAGTGGTTACAACTGCTTCATGCACTACGTGGCTACTCTGGTGGTTCACAGTAGAGGGCAAGTGACCCACGACGGAATGACCAACTACAGCTGAGACTACGTGGCCACCATGATGGTAGGTCGGGGCAGCGGATGAAATCGATATGACGGCTAGCAGCGTTACCAGTTTGAACATCTTGAATAAAGTGGTGTGTGGCTGGAAAAAATCACAAATTTGAGCTATACGCAAGCAATGGGTGGCTATATCATTGATTTATCCGTTTCATGAAATGATTGAACATTTCATCAAATAGCAAACTGAATTTGATCATATCGTAGAATCACCAAGGTTCAACGATTTGGTCATTCACGATTGACCATATCATAAAACAGTGTTCATAAAATATTTGATAAGGATTTAGAATATAAACTCGTCTATTGTCCTTATTCTTCCTCATTAAGTAAACAATTATTAGAATTTAAAGTTCGATCAATAACTGACGCTGCCACACTGACATGTAAACGGAGCGCGTCCAGCGCCTCTTTAAGTAGTCCTTCAATTAATATAATTATTGTAAGACTCGATGAAATGAGCTTGGCCGATGCATGAAGTATTAGCGCGTTAAGTTGATCATAATATCATTAAATGATTTGTTATCATTGATCTTGTCAGGGCACACCATAATCCGCCCAATAGATAATATTGCATTTTATGGAATGCGTTCATTTTATTAATTGTGGAAAATTTCTTGAAATGGGCAATCTTTCAATGTGACCACTATGTGTTACATTTATATTCCGAAAAAATACTTTTTTTAGAAAAATACACTGTATTTTCCAGCTCAAATAGATTTCACTGAAAATGCGTTAAATCTCACCTGTGATTGATTAGAAACAAACTGATGACTAACACTATAACATGACCAGAGCGTGTGTTTTATAAGGTACTGAGTTCTAGCTGAAACTTGAGATACCAGTAACAGTTACATGCTGTGGTTGTAAGTGATACTAGCTAAAGAAAAAATTCAAATTGATCTTGTGAAATATGCACTATATGTTGAAAATCCAAGACACTGGATATACATATTTATGTCACAAGGATTACATAGTGTCTCTGACAGCTACATGCAATAGCGAATTGATGCCTTCCATCTGAAAAAAGCAGATGAGCGCAACGTAACTAGCGGAACATTGGAAGTAATTTGAAATTGTAAGTCTGGGCAACCATCTAGAAGCTTCGAAAGTGTTAACATCAACTTCTTTCTTCTCAAAGTTAGGCAATTTATGTTGAACTTACTACATAGATGATGTTCGCTGATGCCCCACCCGGGATACACTCCCTCAACCTTGAAATAAAAATATTTTACCAAAACGACGTTGTACCTTTAGTAGCATCCACTTTTTGTAAACGTAAAAGCCTTGTTACAAACCCATGTTCATTATTCTCACTTAGAGCTAACAAACCCAAATTATAATCATTCAACGTTTCAACACTGGCAAGCAATGGACAATTTCTTACTATAATGCCTTAGTAGTAGCGGCGGGGAGGTGGAGCCTAGCAGCTAGGCGACCATTGATTCTGTTTGCTGACCCCATAGCATCAACACATTATTGCTTCACAAGGCACCTCCTGATTATTGAAACTGGAAATTAGGTTAAAAGTATTAGTTTCCTCTGGTTAACTTCCTGTAGCAATTTCTCATCTAGTTAAGCCTGAAGGCAGTTACAAAGTCGAGTAATAGTAGATATAGTGACTTGATTTGCTTGACTCACATTCAGTAATTGCTTACAGAGGATAATGTATAGTGTTCTACTATTAATATAATTACACTATAGGTTTTATGAGTATATCGATATTATTAAGCATGTGGCAATGTGTAGGAGACATTGCGTTAAGAATGTCATCAATAATTGAATGCTTTTTTGTCCTTGTTAAGATCGAATATAATTGTATCGTAATAATTGGTCAGTCCCACACAATTCGCTTGAGGGCTTGAATTTAAAACCAATATCCAAGCGCCTCATTTTCTGACAGTGTTTAATTTTTTTCCTTTACTCTTCTTTCTCTATGCTCTCTTGAATTTGTTTTTTGATCAAAGGTTTATACAAAAGCATTATGGAGCTTATCTTTGAAAGTTATTTAGACGCTATCTATCACTGACATAGGTATGAGATTAGAAAAGTAAGAAGTTGAACATAGTAAAGATTTGTATGTTGAAACTTCGAGTACCAATTTTAAAATCTTGTGTTGGAATAAACTTTCTGACGCCCATACACCGGGATAATTGATCCTACAAGACATAGACATTACATAAAATTGTATTGACCTATAAATAGGTCAGCTGCTTTCGGACACGATTTCTTTTATGTGACAGCGCGACTCGACCAGAAAAAATATTAAGTTCCATTTTTCAAAATTAGTAAAACGCGTAGAAATTTATATAAGTTGAAAATCTACTACTAAACGTTCCAGTCAACCTCTTTTTTTTGTTGTCTGTGCCGAAACACACTGATTTCCAAAAAAACAAAACTATTTTACCGCAGCTTTATCTTTTGTTGTGAAGAAAATTTGATCAACAGGAACTTAAAATGGTCATCGGCAGTCAACTATGCATGCGCAACTTGGAGTATTCCAGATAAGATGCACATGCAGAGTCTGCAATTTCTGCAATGCAGAAACCTTCCAAAATCTGCAACGCCCCATGGTATATGCCAGTTGAGACTATTTACAGAGATCTTGTTATGACATTTTTAAGCGGCTACATATTTCCCCAACAAGAATCCTAAACGTTTTCCATTCCAACTGATTTAATTTTCTCTGATCAATCCCTTCCTTTATTCTCTTGCCTTTCCTTCTTTCTGTGCTAACAAATAACTACGAATCAATTGTAAAATGACATCTCCAAGGTTCGCTATTGCTTGGTCAACAACCTCTCTCTTCAACTCAGTAGTGGTATTCTCATACTAGCGTTCGTCGCAGCCTCAACCTTGAACTTGTATCGATCAATTTCGCTCTCATCGCAACGGTATTTTGAGTGCTTCCATTCCGTAACTGTTATTTGTGAAACGCACTGTGAACTTGAAGATGACTCAGGCTCTAGGCGATGATTACCTGCATATAACATCGTTATGCATGAACGATATGCTGTAATAGCTTTGAAATTACTTTCAAGTTGTGTTTCAAATTCCCATAGATGGAAAATATATGATTTGTACGTGTATAATCTATAATGTAGTAATACTTTTTGATATCTAATTTAACTGCGTACAAAGCTCAAATAAGACCCGGTCTGTCAACAAACTGGATCAAAAAACTGCCAGCCCGTTCTAAAAAGGGACTTAAGATCGATCCTCACGACTAGAGATGATCTTAGCAGCGACTTGCAAGCCCCCGGGATACCGGTGATAGCGACCTTAAAGTCGCCGGTAGATTTAGCAGCGCTTTAGGTCATTGCTTGTCTATGGTCGCTGCCAGCAGCCAGCGACTCCATTGATACTAACGAGGTGTAGATGTTCAGGTTCCTGAAGATTTGAATTAAACTATATTTAAGGTTTTTGTTTTTAACAATATTGAGCACAAAACACATAAAATCATAAAAACACATAAAATATCTTTCCATGAATCTTAAAAAGTAAAACAAAATACTATTTTACCAGTCAAAATAAAACTCTTAAAACATAACAAATGTAGTATAAAAATGTTTCTTTTATATGTTAAACATTGCTATATAAACGAAACATTTTTCTATGAAACAGGTAAAATTATACGAAACATAAGATTATTCTACCCGTCAAAATAAAAGCATTGAAACATAACAAATAAAATAAAATATAAAATCGTGATAATAATCATTGCTAAATAAGTAAATTAAGTATTTTTGTATGGTTCAGAAAAAGTAAAACAACACATGAGATTATTCTACGAGTTGAAATAGAAGTTTTAAAGCATAACAAATACATGACAATAATGATTTTCTTATAATCCTAATCTTTGCTAACGTATTTTTTTGCGAAGTTCGCATTACCGTTTAAAAAACCAACATTCGAGCTTTATGTGCTTTTAATCGACTCCGTCTTTCGCTGATGATCTAGCCTGCCTTCGAAAATAACCTGTCGCACGGCACTGAGGTAGCTAGAGCACAAAATTTTTCACGGACCACCTCACTTAAAACTGGGTAGTAGTGGTTATAATCTCTCCACCACTTACAAGGATCTTTATTACGGGGTAGTAAATCTTCTTCTAAATATCGCTGGACCTCAATTATCGCTTGAGAGGAAGCCCTTGCTTTGGGCTTAGTACTTGAAGATACAGTTTTTTTAAAGGACCCCCAAACAGATAATTCATCTTCTGACTCACTATCACTACGTTGGTTATTATTTACAGTTTTCTTGCCTCTATTTCTAGTTTGTTTTTCCAAAAATTTTGCTGTAACCATTCCAATAATTTTTTTTTGACATTACCACTTAGTTGTTCATTATCAAATGCAAGGATTTTAAATCTGGGATCTAAAAATGTGCAAGCAGTAAGGGTGTTACTACGTTCCACAGATTCAAATCTGTCGAACAGACCAGAATTTAATTTTAAAACCACTTGGAATACATCTGGATGAAAGTCCTTTTTATCAATTTTAGACAAACTGATTTTAAACCATTAACTAAAGGTATAACCAAAGAAGCACTTGCAGATTTCTCGCCACTAATTGTCTTAGTGGCACCTTTAAACGGCTTTAGTAATCGACATAACTGGTCACATATCTCCCACTCTTCTTGCCTTAGCACTGGCAGATCCTTGACCAGCACTGCTATGGTACTTTTCAGGTCATCTTTTAGGTCAACAAATCTCTTCAACATATAATATGTCGAATTCCATCTCTAGTTTTAATATCCTGCAGCAATTTAAGTGGTTCCTTTCCAAAATTTTTTTGTGGAGTCATCAACTTTTCAGTTGATAACGCACTGTGCTTGAAATGTACTGCAACAACTTTTATTTTATTTATCAATTCCATTATAATGTCATTTACGGCCAAGGCATTGGAAATCTGTAATAATTTCTTTAAGGGAACGAGCCAAATTTACACTTGTGTGTTGACCTTGTGACTCTGCAATCTAACAAGACAGATTGCATTTCAAAATTTTCACTGATAAAGTGCGCTGTGACGACTAAAAAGCTGTCATTATTTTCTGACGTCCAATTGTCAGTCGTTATACATACATATTTCACACCATCCATTATTTCTCTGCATCGATGAAGGCATTCTTCATATTTTGCTGGAATGAGCGATTTTGAAATGGTTTGCCTGTTCGGAATCTCGTATGCAGGATTCAAGGATTCTACAAAACATCTGAAACCCTGATCCTCGACCATACTGAATGGCTGAAAGTCATTGTAAAACATTTCTAAAAGTTTTTCTGTTATAACTTTGTTTGCACTTACACCTAATTTGTTTGGAATAACACTTGATATCTTTATTTGATGCGTGATACTTTTTTTCGCTAAAGCAGGTTTCCAAATATTTCTAGTCGAAGAACTCGAAGACGTCGACGTAGAAGGTGCAATATAATCGTGATCGGTTTGATCATCGTAGGTTGCTCGGTTCCTTTTCTCGTGCTCAGAACCTGAAGTGTTGGGTGGTTGGTTTTTAAATGTTTCCTCATGTTTGAGTTTGTCGTCTTGAAGGAAATTATTTTTTTACATATATTACATTCTGCATAGAGTTATTTACTTTATCACTTACTGAAAACACAACACAACAATAACAATAAAAACTAAAAAAATAGGTTAGGCTACGCTGTAGCGACCCTGTACTTCCCGCGCGATGATCGCGATGTGTATATGCTTCCTGGCAGCGACCGCGACCGAAACAGCGTTACAGCTACCGATCAGTGGTTACCGATACCGATACTTCCAAACAGCGATCTGGGTCGCTGCTTCATGGAGAATCAGGTCGCCGGAACTAACGGCGACCATTCAAGTCACCGGGAAAGATCGCCGGTACCGATATATCGATCATCTCTACTCACAACTACAGACCTACAGCACTGCTTTCTGTTATAAGTAAGGTGATGGAGAGGTGCAGAAAATGGGAGCTTCTGGAGTATGGTTTCCAGTACCATCGATCCACGGAGGACCTCTAGCTTACATCATGCAACTGTGTAGTACACTTATTCAGTTTGGCTCAGACGAGTTCTACTGAAGAGCCGGTCATTTCGGGTGGACGAAATCCAGACCACCGACAACTTGATCTGGCGCGAGCACATCTCATCAATAGCGGCAATAGCTAGAAAAAGATACGTGTTTGTTGGGGTTAAGAAGTACCCATACATAATCTCCTCACTTTGTACAAGGCCCATATTTAGACCTAGCCTCGAGTACTGCTTACATGTTTGGATTGCTGTCGCCTAGACTACATTATTCAAGCTCGATGCTGATCCATGACCCTTCTGTAATGGACAGGCCGTCGAGATCTAGCTCTCTCCTACCGCTATGTCAGTCGGCTTTGATCCTCAGAGCTCTCGTTATGATGCGCGATGTGCTTGCCAGACAGACATGTCTGACTTCGGCGTCCCATCCAAGCTGTGTCCAACTTCATACATCCAGAGCTGTGCAAATATGACCGCTTCCTTGTCCCTAGGGTATCGATATTGTAGAACAATCTACTTGAAGGGGCTTTTCACAGTTCTTCTCAGCGTAGACAGGTCAAAAGTCGGATTAACCAAGTTTCTTTGACCTCATATCAGCCACAGTGTCCTGGTATTTAGGCTTTTGCCTACGCGGAAGGTTCGGTATGGAAAAGAACTGATATGAACTTCAGCTTATCCTGACCTTATAAGGAGTAGATTACGTGTTATGGGTTCTGTTACTAGAACGACAAAGTTCGTCATTCGGTGAAAAGAAATCAATAATGGCAACGTTTCAGTTGTTTGTGTTTCAACAAAACTACACGGAATGCATGCAACTTATAAAAAGTTTTTTGTTGGGTGTAGCAGATTTCTGTAAACCGGTGTACTGCTTATTATCAGATCAAGCATCGACTTTTACCAAGGTCTACATGTCCGCGAATTCGTCCAAAATCTCATCCATCAAGTTTCCGCATAATGCTTCACTATAAATACACATCGAATTTACCAAGAAGACATCAGTTCCTTCGTACGAACCGAAAACAACACAGACCTACTTCAAGATGTTCAAGTTGGTGGTGTTGTTTGCCCTTCTGGCCGTTGCCTATGCCAAGCCCAGTGGCGTCGCTTTGGCTTACACCGCCCCTGCCGTGCTTGCTGCCCCTGCTGCTGTAAGTCATACCTTCAGGAGTGACGTTGTCAGTAAGCCTCTGGTAGCTGCCTACTCTGCACCCATCCTGGCCCACACTGCATATGCTGCTCCTCTTGTGACTGCCCATGCTGCCCATGTGATCGCTGCCCCGCTCACCTACGCTGCTGGTGCACCTATTATCCATGCACTTTGAGGGAAAACTGGTGGAATTAAATTATATTTTTTACATAATAAATATTTTTTAGAAAATTACTATTATTGTTATTTGGTTTTCCACCACCTGATTCTATGACTTTTGGGACTGAGAAGATTTGAAACATTCTGGAAAAGAGACCGTAGAAACAGGCTGTTTTTGGCCTGTTTGACCGAGCTCGTACATTTGCTTCAAATGAAAGTTCACGATGGAATACTGTGATGAGATGAATATGTTTCCAAAAATACGAGTTGAGTTTGAATTTTGTTTTTGACCTACCAGTGATTGAATTTTTCTATTGGCTTATGAGCTGTAGAATATTCTATAAAGTATCACATTGACGATACACGTTCTGAAAATATTTTTGATCTTAGACAATTGATTATACAAGATTATTTTTGATTGAATTCTTTTATTCTATTCCTAAGGTATATCTTGCTAACTTGTTTTGCATCATTAACTTCAGTAGTATCCCATACTACATTTAACCCAATCGAAACTTAAACCCTATTTAACAGTAGCTAGAGAATGAAATAAAGGCACAACATAACATTTCGGGAATATTAATATCACGTCACACGCTTTCATTTAACACACATCTGAATAAAATTTTTCGGAATCGACCAAACAGGCCAAAATTCCAATGGCTCATTGTGATTCAAAGTGAAACGTTTCTTGTTTAATATACCAAAAGGTGTGAGGAAAATCTATATCTATCAGCCTATCAAGTTTCTATCGATCATCAAAATATCCCATACATCGTAACAGAAAATTGTCAAAAATTTTTATGAAATCCCTGAAATCCAAAGGTTTTTTACTAACAGATATTTGCAATATCACTCTGTATATCCAATACCGTTGTCGCATCTCATGATACTGAATCAGAACATTATCAGAGCATAAAGTATTTTTATCTTAATAGTGTGCGTATGGTTACACAATAGTATCTAATTCTATATACTGCATAAACACTATGTGAAAGTGTTCCCCTTTTGGCTGGCTTGGAACTTGACAAAAATATAAAAGCAAGATTAGAACTTATTTTGTGATTTTTCGATCCTAAGATAACATAAGATAATAATAAATGAAAGTTAGAGAAATGTGTTTCTTCACACTGAAATTTTGAATATGCTTTCACCATAACAAAATGTATTATCATAATTCTTACCAGCTTGTGAAATCCAAACCTTACGTTATAGTATATATACAATGGACTTGAACCTTGAGACCGATTATGAAAATTTATATAGGTTAGTCTTGTTTTATAGTATGTAGACGGTTTTAAAAACTGTATCATATTATAACGTTGAAATGTCACAATATCTGTATAAAAATGAAACATAATTGATGTATCTAAGTGGAATATCATTGAAAGAGGGTTTTTAAAGTGTAGGCTGATATGACGCAACATTTTTTGCATGAAAAATTTGCATGAGCATGAATGCAAAAATGAAAAGAAAGATACGTTAAAATAACTTTTTTCAATTCACTATAATACAGGGTGGCGCAGAGGAAACGCACGATTTTCACCTAAGCATAACATTTTTTATTTTCAAGATAACTTTGTTTCAGTTACAGCTAAATAAAGTAATGATAGTGCACTTTTAAACTAATGATGGTAAATAACGTCACTCAAGTGTCGCCCTGCTTCGCGCTCGCACATCTCCAACCGCTCTTGAAAGTTGTGCATTACACGTAAAATCATTTCTTGTGGTATTCTTGCAATTTCTTGACGAATAGCAATTTTCAGTTCCTGTAACGTACGAGGCTTGTGAGGGTACACTTTATCCTTAAGGTAACCCCACAAAAAGAAGTCGCATGCGGACAAATCTGGGGAGCGTGGGGGCCAAGGGACATCGCCGAAACGGGAAATCACATGTTCAGGAAACATCTGTCGAATCCATTCCATTGATGCTCTCGCTGTGTGAGCTGTGGCACCGTCTTGTTGGAACCACAGCTCTCCCATGTTTACTTGTTGCCGTTGAAGTTCGGGTAACAGAAAATTTTGTAACATGTGAACATAACGTGCTGAAGTAACTGTTACTGCTCTTTATTCCTCTTCAACAAAGTAAGGACCAACGATACCTAATTTACTGATTCCGCACCACACAGTTAATTTTTGACTATGCAAGGGTCGTTGGTGTAGCTCTCGTGGATTTTCGGCCGCTCAATACCTACAGTTCTGCTTGTTTACATATCCTGTTAAATGGAAGTGTGCTTCGTCACTCATCATTATGACGACGTCAGGATCGTCAGCAAAAATGGCCCGCATTCTCGCACAAAATTCTCTACGCTGTGCAAAATCGCTTTCCGTTAGCTCTTGCACGATCATTATCTTGTACGGATGATATTGTAAATCGTCATGCAGAATGCGTTGTAACGACCGACGGGACATACGCAGAGTTGGAGCTTGGCGCCTAGTGGACCGTTGGGGACTATCAAGGACCGCTCTTCTCTCTGTTTCGATATTGCCTGGAGTCCGCACGGTACGGGGAAGGCCAGGTGGCTTCCTCTTCATTACGGATCCAGTACTTCGAAATGCTTCAACCCATCGGAGTATTGTGTTTCGATCTGGAATTGGCCCGTGGCGTTCAACATTGAACTGTCGACGGAATAAACGTTGCACGATCACTACAGAATCATCGTTTCGAAAAAATTGCTCGACGGCAAACACACGATGCTCCGTCATCCACGGTGCCATGGCTGAAACTGCATCGCATGTGTTCTCTGCTGGCGGTGCGGCGAGGTCATATCCCTATTCTGTGCGAAATACCATTCGGTCAGAAAACATGCGTTTCCTCTGCGCCACCCTGTACTAACTCACCTTGCTTAGTAGTAGCTGATCAGTCTGTTTAAAAATCAAGAAAAGCTGAAGATTCATAGCAAAGTGTAAAGTTATCTCTCTCTCTTTCTTTCTATTGTTCGTCACTTTTCGTCAGAGCGCTCCGTGCGACCTTTGCTTTTGGTTAGAGTATCGTAGGTGAGCAGGTATACGCAAGGAAGGAGGTAGAGCGGAGAAGAGAAAGTACGTGAGCTAAAAGGGTGCCTTAGCATTATAACTAGTATTCAATAATTTTAAGTTGATTGGAGAATCAATTTAGAAACATGTATCTATGTGTGGGAAAAAATGCAATTTTGGTGGTATCTAGAATTGCATGATTTAATTCTGTTTACAGTTCGAGCCGCGGTCTTGTGTGCTTGCGAACTTGTCTAACTGGGTGTTCCATCGACTTACGCAACAGAGGGTTGATGTAAGATTTCGCTTGGATGGAAAGACAGGGGAACATGTGATCCGCCTTCAGTACAAGTTTGAACTCGCTAGAGTCATTTGGTTATCCATCAATTTCGAGCAACGTGCTATCAGGTTTTGCTTGGGACTTGGGCACAGTGCAACGGAAACTCTTGCTAAACTTCACAGCCCTACGGAAATAATGTTTTGTGAAGAGCCCAGGTTTTTCGGTGGCTTAAGGCATTTTCAGAAAGGACGGTGTCGATTCAGTATGAAGCAGGAAGCGGAACGCCTTCATCTTTAAGAACCGATGAAAACATCTACAGTATCCGGGACCTTGTGCGTTGACATCGTCAGTTGTCAGTCAGAATGATCGGGGAAGAGTTAAAATTGACTCACACCACTGATCATCTGATCAAGAACAACTGGGTGTTGCATCACGTTAACGTTAACGAGTTTTTGGCCAGCAAAAACATTCCTGTGGCCCCCTCAGCCTCCTTATTCGCCTGACTTGGGTCCTTGTGACTTTTTTCTGTTCTCGAAGTTGACAGTCGAAAACGGTTATAATCGACCAGCTGTAGGCTATTCCAGTATCGGTCATCCAGCACAGAACCGCATCCAGCGCTGCGTGGAGGAAGTTATTCTGAAGGTGACAATAAGAAATGGTAATTATATTTGAATAAATAAATTGAAACACAAATCAGTCTCATTACTTAATTCACAGACCTTGTATTTTACCTCTGGTAACATTTCAAATACACACAAGCAGTTTAGATTCGATGAGACTTTCGAGAAAAGCAAATGATTAAATATGATGCCGCAACGGCAGATAACTGATTCTTTACTTGGTACCTACTTACAATGGCCTCCTCGGAATTTAAAAATAGCGTCAAGTAGTTTGACTCTGCACTTCTCATGCAACGCTGTCATCAGTGCTTCATAAAGATTTTCCCTGCTCTACCGGTAGTGAATTGCAGAACTCACACAAGGTATAATACGGTTTATTATGCTAAAAAGTTTTTTTTAAGTTCATGGCGGAATATCTCTAAATTGCTAATTCCTATGGTACCATCAGGAAGGCACACGTAAATTTTCAGAACATTATAAATTATTGAGTCTTTCACAGTAGTGTTGGTACTATTAATTTAAGATCTTGTTTTCGTCTAATATTGTAACTTATATTCGATGTTTCAGATGTAGATATATTTTAAAAAATAAGTGTTGCTGTTTCTAAAATGAACAGAGACATGACACTCATTATTTTATGATTTACAAATAAAAGCTTTCATATAACTATAGGCTTGCCTTTAGTTATATAGCTCATTTTGGTAGAATAAGCACCTTTTTTGAACAAGTATGAGAACAGATCCACCAAAAGGGAATATCTCTGTTTACTTTCAAATAAGGTAAAGCAACGGTTGAAGGCTGTGCTTCCCCCTACCCTGTAACTAATGGTTCTTTTAATGAAGGAAATCCTTGCTAGTTGAGTAAGTAATTTGTCCATATGGTTAGTGAAATCTAATTTATGATCAATAGTCACACCAAAAAATTTGATGGCGTTTGTTTTGTGTATCAATGTATTATTTCCATTTATAAAATTAAGGGAGCATTTAAATAGCATTAATTTCATCTTATTAACATTGAAAGTCAAGTGATGGTTGTTACACAATTTTGGTCTCAATTTCATTCATATCGTTGTCTTGCCAAAGTATCGTGGTTTCGTCAGCAATGCCTAAGTTTGATATTTAGAAACCCGTTACCCTGGCACTTTACATTGATAATTGGAAGAAATAGGTTTTAGAATAGGGAAAAAAGATAACAACAAAGTTCTAAAAAGTATCTATTTTCGATTATTTTTAGAAAAAAAAAGAAGAATTACTTAATTCCACCAGCTTTTCCTTAAAATGCATGGATGATGGGTGCACCAGCAGCGTAGGTTAGTGGGGCAGCGATCACAGGGGCAGCATGGGCAGTCACAAGAGGAGCAGCATATGCTGTGTGTGCCAGGATTGGTGCAGAGTAGGCAGCTACGAGAGGCTTACTGACGACGTCACTCCTGAAGGTATGACTGACTGCAGCAGGGGCAGCAACCACGGCAGGGGCGGTGTAAGCCAAAGCGACGCCGCTGGGCTTGGCACAGGCGACGGCCAGAAGGGCAGACAACACCACCAGCTTGAACATCTTGAAGTAGGTCTGTGTTGTTTTCGGTTCGTACGAAGGAACTGATGCTTTTCTGGTAGTTTTGATGTGTATTTATAGGGGCGAGATGTATGCACAAACCTGATTCATGACTTTTGGATACATTAGCGGATAAACAAGCCTTGATACGGGTTGCAGCAATTGGCGGTAGACTGGTTTTTAAAAAGTCAGCTTTGTCTGCTGTACGTTGACCCTTGTTATTTTTATAGCATGTTTCATTGACTGAGCGAAATTGCTTTAATGAGTGATTCGTTGAAAATGGTAGACATGGATACACATCGGAGAAATAAAATTATATTCACCTCCTTTTCCTTGAAACACAGTATAACATTATACTTAATTTAATGTAGTTTTTTACATTTTCATAATTTGTACGTTGAAGAAATAGTGACACTGGGGCATAAGTGTGGTTCCTGATTCTACAATACATTAATACAAAACAATAAAGTTTATTACTCTATCCTCCCGATAGAAAGTGAATATCCATTATATTTCGGGCACAGGTGTAATAATAGATGGAGATGCGTCATTGACTGTCAATCACCTTGTTCCTGTCGTTACCATCCACTTGACAATTATCCAACCAATTACCGTGAGGAATATTTCCTGGAGGGCGCATATAAAAAATTGTGGGTGTGCTCTCGAAGAAATACACCTTCTCATATCAATTATATGATACATTATATACGAATTAGACAACCAAAACAACCCAAATATATACCGCACACATGTGGCATTCCGAGCCGTAATTTTTTTTGTAAAGACTCTTTTCGTCATATCCGAGTTTGGGATGTTACGTGAAGCCGAATTTTCTTTTTGGGTGAATCGAAACGAAGCTACTGTAATGAGATGTTGTCGAGCATGGTTCCAAGAAGGCCGAACTCGGCGAGTTAGAGGTACTTGACGTCAAATAGAGACTACAGAGCGACAGGATAGTTATTTGAGGCGAGTAGCACTTAGATATCGATTTTCAAAAACAGGGGCAGTTGCGAGTCGGTGGTTTGATGTTGTCGGAAGGGCAATAACAATAAGGACAGTTTATCGCCGAATAAGGTCTTTTGGACTTTTTTATGGAAACATTGCAAGATACACTTTTTCAGCAAGACAATACACTACCTCATGTCGCACGTGTTAGTTTAGACTTTTCAGAAGCGTCCGGAGTAAATCTGCTTCAGTGGCCTTCTCGACCTCCAGACCTTTCCCCCATCGACCATGTATGGGACATGATGGGAAGAAGGTTGAAAAATTCACCGCACCTTCCACAAACATTGGAGCAATGCCGCGATGACTTAACGAATGTATATGTATACCGAACAGAGGAGCTTCGGTACATTATTAACACTAAGGTAAGATATATCAGTTATGTTGCGAAATTTCGAGCAAAAATTTTAATCACTTTCTAAACTGTATCCATCGAAGAAACAAAGTAAAATCAAACATATACACCCGTATTGCACGTGATCAAGAACTTAACCGTAGGAGACGCTACAGGGCCGTATCAAGCTATTGTGACTGATCTATCAAAAAATGTCGTACAAGATATGTGTTGCTGTAAATTCTATCAAAAGCATAGTAAATTATCAGGAATATACCACGCCTTTCTAATCATATTTCGTCATTAGGAATCAGTGCAAAAAATTCTGTATTCACCATTTCAGCAAAATGTTACTCAAACGCACACGAAAAAACTTGTGGACCATCTCAATTGAAATTGTTCATATTTTATTATTAACTTACATATATACCCAATAATATTTACAAATCAACCTTCTATTCACAATGCGGAGCAAATTTTTTTGAGCAAATAGAAACTACAGACGTAGTAGTAGTAGTACAAAAGTTTATTACAGACTCCAGAAAGTTTGTTAGTTTGATTGCTATTAAAATTTACATGAGAAATAGGAAGAAGGTCAAAATGGCACTATTATGCTTTGGAACTCCTAAATTAACCCTAATTTTGTGTAATTATAAATTTGGAATTTCCACATTAATAACTAGAAACTTACACTTTGATTGCAGTCTATAATGAACTTACCTGACTTGCCAAAAAGCCCGTTAAACTGCCAGTCTTAATGGTATCAATCGATTTATATGCTGTATTCCGAGGAGCTTGAATCATCAGAATTGTTGATGTCAATTATAAGGGCTTCAACTTGGGTGTCAATGATATTGTCCATATCCCACATTTTGGTTTCAACCTTCTCTTGGACATGGTCAATACATGTTCTCCATTTTGCTGGCGTAATTCTATCGACAGCAACATCAAACAGTTTTTTAAGGTCAGAAAACTTAAAAGTGCTGTTATTTGACCACGTATTGCTTGATGTCGGCCCAAATCAACTCGATAGGATTCAGTTCGCAGTGATAGGGAGGCAGCCTGAGAATCGTTTTATTTTAGTTTTTGGCCATTTCGTCAACAATTTTTAAATCATATTTATACTTATGTCGCTTGACTATATTTATCAGCTCAGCTTTGACCATTGTTTGGTCGAAGTCGATCTTCTTTGAGACAAGCCACTGTTGAATGTCTGCCATTGTTGGAATTTTTTCCAATTTTCTGGAGTGGTACGGGGCATTATCCATTACAATAATTGCGTTATCATCAAGTGTCGGCAAAATTTTTTTGAACCAATTTTCAAATGAGTTACCATCCATTTCTTCGTGATAGTCTCCAGTTTTTTTGGATTCAAATGCCCACAATGCTTCAGGAACAAATCCATCTACGCTACCTATGTGGCAAATGATCAGGCGTTTTCCCTTGCCTGAAATTAATTAGTTATTTTACTTCTCAGCGAGCGCACTAAATGACGAAATTAAGCAACTTACTCTTTTTAGGTTAGTGTAGGATAGGGTCTTAGATTAGTTTTTGTGTGAAGGAAATACTCAGAAACTTGGATGAGATAGCAAAACTGAGTTCGGAGCTTCCAAATCATTGATTCGATCAGAAAATGAATTATCTGCATCCAAAAAAGTTCATATACTTCGAAACTTACCTGCAGGATTTTTCAATCCCGTCGAAAGGCCATCTAAAAAAGCCTGCCTTGAGGACCTCACAGATCTGTCTACCCAAACCTTTCCCTGCGTATGCCCCGCGTTCACCCATGTTTCGTCTAAATAATAAATTTTTCTTCCTTCAGCGCGGAATTGCCTAATTTTTCTAAGGTATTCTCTCCTCCAGATAACAATTTCCTCCTTTTCTATCAATAAACTATTCCTTCCTCTTTTCAAAAATCGAAAGTCTAGTTCTTTCAACAGCTTATGGAACGTAGATCTTTTAAAATTTGGCAGGTCCTCATCATCATTCTCTTGCTTCAATATTTTATCTATTGTAGGTATTTCATTCCTGAAGAAAAAGTGATGTAGTTTTCTTCTAATGGCACTTTTGTCAAAGTCATCTATTTTTTCGATGATTTTTTTTCTCGCTGGGTATGTTTTTGGCTCAGATAGTGAGTGATTTTGTCTATATTCATTCAAGATTTTGTAAACACTTGATCGACCTACTCCAGAAATTTCAGCAACCTTACATACGATATTTTCTATAGCCAATCCACTATTCTCTTGCATCTGGTTCTTGTAGATATTTAGAATAATTTGTTTTTCACCTGCGCTAAGATGAAGCTTTTTAGCCCTTTTTCTGGCGTTAAGCTGATTTCAACCACTTCATCAGCTGTATCTGTGTCAGACATTTTAGACTAATATTAAATTTCCGCAAGAAAAATCAAGTCAAGACGTGCATAAAACGTTCGCGCTCATAAACTGGTATCCGTAACTGATTACAGTCCTGTGCGTGGTGACGAACCATCAACGTGACGCTGAGAGTTCCCTCTACTATGCAGCGTTGCCAGGCTTAATGTCACAATGATCATGTTTTATTGGGAAAATTGTCAGAAATCGCAGAATGTTGAACAGAAACATTACAAGAAGTCTAACCTTGAAATGTGAGGCTACAAATCGATATTCTTATAGGGGGGAAGGGTAGGGAGCTGTTATGGTTCCTATTAACCTGAAAGTTGGAAACGGTAATATCATATATGGCATACATTCGGTTGAAGGTGTGTGCACGGAAAATAGATTGCGGATAGGATTTTAATAGATAAATCTGCACAAAAAACACAAAAGGAGATTTTTGTATTTCCCTGAAGAATATCTCAAGGTTATTTCAGATGTACTCATCGAAACTTTATGGAAGGATTATCGAAGCCTTATTTTCAATTGCGATAGGGCCACATACCTCGACATCGCATTAATGTGAAAAATAAGACAATAGAAAAAAATTCCCTCACTGATGCTATCTCTTAGGAAAAATTTAACTATAAAGATTGCACAAAAATTTTCTTCACCTTTTTGAGCTTGTTTTCGCATCTCCGTATATGCCGTTCATAATTTGCTGCAGATCAAATTGGAATATACCTTTGTGATGCCATTTATTGTTATATAATGTCCTTTACAACAGTTATTGCACGTATTGCACCAACAGATTGATTTGTGATCCATGCGAATGTGATCAACCACTCTGGCGAAAACTCGCCGAGCGTGGCAACCGTGCGACTTTGTCTGGAGGCTCGTCGCTACAAGCCAATCAGGAAGAGGCCGACAGAGCGCCATGGCTACCGATCACGCGTTGATCACGAATCAACCACTGTTTACGATTACTTTGTGGCTTCGTTAGATACACTATAGTTATCAGTAGACCTAAAACTTGTAAAAGTATGTTCAAAATTAGAGCACTCCTAGTCGGTGTTGTATTTTCTATGTCACAGTATAGAATCCTGGTACTGGTTTTGAAAAGACCCATTCAAGTACCTGCCGCCGAGTAGCGCATGCAAGAGGCACTTAAATCCCGGACTAGTGATGCTTATGCAATGAACCCCAATTACGCGGTATTATTTTGGAGAGAAAGAGTAAGCTTTTAACAGTTCTACATCAGATAGTTAAAAAAATCGGATTAGCAATGTTTCTTTAAGCTTATTATAGCAGCCGCGATGCTCTGGTATCCAGGCTTCTGCCTACGCAGTTGCTCCGGTATGAAGAAAACTTTGATATGAACTTCATTTTGACCATGACCTTGTAACGTCTAGAGAACGTGTTACGGTTTCTGTTACTAGAACGATAGGGTTCGTCATTTGGTTAAAAGAAGTCAGTAATGGCAACTGGGTGTAGCAGATCTCTGTAAACCGGTATGTTTCTTTTTATCAGATCAAGCATCGGCTTGTACCAAGGACTACATGTCCGCGAATTTGTCTAAACCCTTATCCTATAAATTAAGTTTCCGCATAATGCTTCACTATAAATACACATCGAATCTATCGAGAAGACACCAATTCCTTCGTACGAACCGAAAACAACACAGACCTACTTCAAGATGTTCAAGCTGGTGGTGTTGTCTGCCCTTCTGGTCGTCGCCTATGCCAAGCCCGGCGGCGTCGCTTTGGCTTACACTGCCCCCGCCGTGGTTGCTACTCCTGCTGCTGTCAGCCACTCCTTCAGGAGTGACGTCGTTAGCGAACCTCTGGTAGCTGCCTACTCTGCCCCCATCCTGGCCCACACTGCATATGCTGCTCCACTTTTGACTGCCCATGCTGCCCCTGTGGTCGCTGCCCCACTCACCTACGCTGCTGGTGCGTCTTTTATCCATGCACTTTGAGGGAGAACTGATGGAACTAAGTCGTTTTCGTTTTCTAAAAAATAATAAATAATTTCTATAAAAATTGCCATTATTATTATTTGGTTTTCCACCTTCCTATGAGTTTTGCGATCAAGGAAATTTGACCGAGCGTAGTAAGTATTAATGTTCCCAACATACCTGATTGTTGTATGCTTATCGTCTCTGGTAGCATTCTGAAATTTCACAGGACTGTGGTCTTTAACTCGCTCTTCGGATCATCGTCAGGAGAAAAAGTGTGATTGTCTCACCGTCCTCCATCAGCCTTATCTCTAAAGATGAAGTTTGATCTGAAATGAAGCATTTCACAAGATGAAGAACATTATTTTTCCAAAAACCGATGCATTCAGAAAATCATTACACATCAAAAGTTGTCGGAAAGATAATAAAACGATTTCTACTGGTTGTCTGTTTTCAAGAATTGGCTTTTAGGGTAGAATAAGACTAGTGTTATAACTACGTCTACCGATTATGGTGGAGAACTCGAAAGAATGATGCCTGTTGGCAAATTTTTAGAACGAAAGAAATGTCACTGATAAATCGGAAAGCTCTTCTCGGAAAGGCATTGATTATGAGCAGCAGCATCCCAGATATGTAAAAAGTATTTCAGGCAGGTCCTCATTTGGTCCATGTATATAGTGAGAAGAGAGAAGTGACAAAGTTGATGCTAACCGTTTTGATTGATTTTTTTCAGGCGCATATACGAGTATAAACCATATTTTTGATAAGTAAAGTACTCCACTTTTTTGGGCTTCCTATAGTGTTCGAGTTCTAAAATTTCGAGTATCTTTAGCAGTTTATTGAAAAAGATGGGAACATCCCAGAAAAAAATATGTTGTTTTAGCAGAAAATAGGGTTTGTAGTGTATAACTTAAGCAAAATAATCATATTGATCTTATTCTTATTGCTTATTATTGAAAATCACACACAAATACTTGCTTAGTAACATGGCACAAGTTTTAATATTTCCAAGATACAAAGGGGAAACTCAGGCAAGCGATTAGCCTGGGAAAGTCTAATGTCCCCTTTGACACTCAAACCATCAATCGGCCTAAGGGCTTTCTTATTCATACAAATGAGGATGATTGAATCAAAGGTTTTGGTAGAAAACAAGAAAAGTGATTTCGGGCAAAGCGGGTCAAGCAAAGTAGAGAGTGTATTTGCCCCGTAACCTTATTTTTGTAACTGACTTAAAAATTTGTTTCTTGGTGCATATAGAATTCAGGTACCGTATTTGAAATGGCAATTACGCGGTATTATTATTATTATTATTATTATTATTAGAGAAAGAGTACCCTTCTCCCAGTTCTACTAACTTCAAGTAGTTCAAAATTCGGATTGACAAAGTTTCTTCAAGCTCATCATAGCAGCCGCGATGCTGTGGTTTTCAGACTTGTGCCTATGCGGCTGCTTCATTTTGGACATGGCCTTATAAGGTGTAGATGGCGTGTTATGAGCTCTGCTACAAATGCAACAAGGTTCGTCATTCGGAGCACAAAACTACACTGAATACATACAGTTTGCATAACTATTTTTTGTTATTCATTGCAGTTACATGTCCGCAAATTTGTCCAAAACCTTATCCTATCCATCAAGTCTCCGCATAATGCTTTACTATAAATACATATCGAATCTATCAAGAAGACACCAGTTCCTTGGTACGAACCGAAAACAACACAGACCTACTTTAAGATGTTCAAGCTGGTGGTGTTGTCTGCCCTTCTGGTCGTCGCCTATGCCAAGCCCGGCGGCGTCGCTTTGGCTTACACTGCCCCCGCCGTGGTTGCTACCCCTGCTGCTGTCAGCCACACCTTCAGGAGTGACCTCGTCAGCAAACTTCTGTTAGCTGCCTAATCTGCACCCATCCTGGCCTACACTGCATATGCTGCTCCACTTGTGACTGCCCATGCTGCCCCTGTGGTCGCTGCCCCACTCACCTACGCTGCTAGTGCGTCCATCATCCATGCACTTTGAGAACTAATAGAATTCATGTTACATTTCTTTGTAAGAAATAAAAAAAATCTCTTTTTTAGAAAATCGCCTTTATGGCTATTTGGTTTTCCACTGCCCGTTTCGATGAGTTTGGGGATGTCGCCTTTGGTAGTATTCTGCAATTTTGGAGAACTGTGTTTAATGAAATGAGGAGCACATTGTTTTGCCAAGAAATATGTATTCAGAAAATTATTAAGCACATCAAATCAAATCGTAAAGGTAACAGAACGATTTCTACTGATTGTTTTCAAAAGTTGGCTTCTAGGGAGAACGGTGGATCAGAGAATCAGTCACAGACTATATTTTATAGGTATATTTTAATACCTATGCCTACCTATTATTATACCGTTGGCATATCGGTAGAATTTGAGCGACTTCGAGGCCATCCGTCAAGGAAATGTTACAGATAAATCTGAAACATTGAATGTGGACAGCGTAGTCGGGGCAGCAGCATTCCGGATGTGTGAACAGTACTCCAGGCAGGACCTGATTTGGCCCATATATACAGGGTGTTCCATAATTATTGCGACAAAATGATAGGGGTTGTAGAGGGCATCAAAATGAACAATTTTTCCTTATAAACCCCTGTTCGGAAACATGCCGTTTGGGCTGCAGCAAAAAAAAAGATCAGTTTCTTGAAACAGCTTACCTACAGTAATTGCTCAAAGTGTCCTCCACCTTGCTCAATACACACCTGTGCACGATTGTTCAATGATCGGCGAACTCTGTGGCATACCCCCGGTATGTCCTGAACATGTGCGGACGCGGCCATCACTCTTCCCAGTAGCTCTTGTTGGTTGGGAACAGGAGTTTCGTACACTAAAGCTTTCAGATAGCTCCAGATAAAATAATCCAGTGGAGTCAGGTCAAGTGACCGCGCAGGCCAAGGCACAGGGCCACCTCGGCCTATCCACCTATTTGGAAATTTGTCGTCCAAAAACTGCCGCACTTGTAAAGAAAAGTGGGCTGGACCGCCATGGTGTTGAAACCACATGTTGGCTCTTACATTCAGTGGCACATTTTCTAATAGTTCCGGTAGCACATGCTGTAAGGATCGACCATAAGCATGCCCATCCAAACGTGGTGGAAGCAGATATGGCCCGATGATATGCTCGTCCACAATGCCGCACCAGATGTTAATTGAAAACTGATGTTGGTCTCTATGGATGGCTATGGCATGAGGGTTTTCTTCATCCCAAATGTGACTGTTACGGCTATTAAAATAACCGTCCTTTGTAAAACAGGACTCGTCAGTGAACAAAACGTAGCGACCAAAGTTTGGTTGCCTCAACTCCTGCTGCAGCCACCAACGACAAAAACGTCGACGCGGCAGATAGTCTGCTGGACCCATGGCTTGGACTTTTAACCCCTTCGCCCCGGCCAGTATATTCAGCAAGCGCGCTGTCATCCGGCCGCATCGTCAGCTCTGCGCCTGGCGACGCGATGCGACGTTTCAAGATACTTGCATATTACCTTGGATTGCACGTGCTTCTCTCTGTGTGGAAAGAGAGTAAATACAACGTGGCCGGTTTATTCACTCTACTGTGTGTCGGGCTTATTAGTTTCAAGTCTATGCAAGTTGGGCTTGTTTTCTATGTTGTCTCTGAGCTTTGTTATATTATTAGTATTGAAATAAAGTTTCGATATGTCGAGTGATAGCAGTGACTTAGATTATGATCCCGTAAATGACAGTGCATCTGACGAAGAAGATGAATTTTCATATAATTCAAGAGAAAGTGACGTGGAAGCCGAATGCGTCACTTTTGAAGGCTGGATTATCGTGCCACATCCTGAGGATGATAAACGGCTAACCGATGTGGTACAACCGACCCTCCACTATGATGTACATCCAGTCCTGGAAGAAGTGATGTCTCCAATGAAATGTTTCGAAACATTTGTTAGTGAGACAATTGTAACATTTTTATGCAAATGGACTAATGAACGTGCGGCAAAATATTTCCTTGAAAATATTGACAAAAATATGAAAGTACACGGATTACGTTGGCGTGATGTGACAGTTAGTGAAATGTACGTATTCATTGCTCTGGTACTTATGCAAGGCCTGATCCATTTACCACACCTTAGTGATTACTGGAGAAAAGACTTTCTTTTGGCAGGACCCCAAGTTTTTTCCGCCACCATAATGAGTAGGGATAGATTTCTATCTATCATGAAATTTTTACGCTTTTCTGACCCTAAAGCCACCGACCCATCTAGACCCATGACCCGTTTGGCAATGTTCTTCGCTTTTATAAAGGAAAATACGATGATTGCGATTGATCCAGGCGAAACTTTTGCACTTGATGAATGCCTTATGTTGTACAAGGGCAGACTACATTTCAAACAGTATATCAAATCCAAAAGATCTAGATTTGGAATCAAACTGTTTGCTCTGTGCCCTAGTGATCCCAAATTTAGAGGCTATACCTACAGTTTTGCATTGTACATCGGTAGAGACATATATAACGTTGCACACATTCCAGGAACTGATGCGCTTTCAATGTCTGAAAGAGTGGTTGTGTATATGCTGTCAAACTTACTTGATGAAGGCCGTGAAGTGATCTTGGATAATTGGTACTTGTCAGTTAGGTTAGTTGAGTTCTTGTTGACACGAAATAATTACGTGCCAGGTACAATTAGAACCAACAGGGGAGTACCGTCTGAGCTCACACAACTTCAGTTGAAAAAAGGACAGACGTGTTTTATTAGAAAGGGAGATGTACTGATTGTGCGTTATAAAGACAAAAAGGACGTTTATGTGATCACATCGAAACTGACCGCTGATTTCGTTCAGAAAGACCAGTATTCCGTTGTCGATAAACGCGTTGTAGTATTACAAAAGCCAAGTCATGTGGATCACTATAATTCAAATATGGGTGCCGTTGATGCAACGGATCAGGACATGGAACCATACAATGCAGCACGGAAGAGCTACGCCTGGTTCAAGAAAGTTGGGATCCACGTGTTACAGAGGATGGTACTGAATGCCAAAGTCCTCTACTCGGTTACAAACAAACGAAAAGTAGATATGAAAGACTTCACATTACAGTTATGTGATGAAATTCTTGCCAAACATCTTTCAGACTATACAGCAATGCGTGATCAACACAAAAACGCGAAAAGGCAAAAACTTAGTGAACCATCAACATCAATGTTGGCAGGACATGAGCTCGTTCGTAGTGAACAGAACACGAGACGCAGATGCTGGGTATGCTACAACATTGAGAAGAAGCGCTCTATTTTCACGTATAAGTGTTGTATTGGATGTAAAAACCGCATACCATTGTGTTCCTTAGACCACTTTACATACTATCATGATAACCTATGAATATGTTATAAATCATGTAATAAAGTGTTCTTGTAAAGTTGTTTCATCATTTTTCACCGTTTTTGTCTTTTACCATTTCTTTTAAATAATATCCTTATGGTGATTCATTTTTTTTGCGAACAAAGCAAGGGAAAATATAGGTAAACTTCATCGAATGTTTGTAATTTTTCTACTATACGGCACTGAGAAATTGAGGTATATGCATGTATCCGGTCAAATACCGTAGTCGTATAAAATTTTATGGCGGCCAAATGAAAATGATGCACATGATGCATCACCGGATTAAAACGCGAACTAGTATATACAGAAATGATGCAAGTGATGCATCACCGGGCTCAAGGGGTTAAAAGGTGGTACGGGTGTACGATAACAAAAATGTAAACACAGCAGGCTTTTTCTACAAACCGGCGAGACCATGAAATGTGCTAGACGAACATTTTGCAGCTGGTGAATTTTTTGTTTCTCCTATGAGCTCTTAAGGTAAAATTAACTGTAGTGCTCAAACGGCATATTTACGAACAGGGGTTTATAAGGCAAAATTGCATATTTTTATGCCCTCTACAACCCCTATCATTTTGTCGCAATAATTATGGAACACCCTGTATAGTGAACAAGGAGTCGCGAGAAAGTCAATGATATTCGCTTTGGTGTATAATAAGATTTTCGCAAAATGCTCTCTATCATAATAGAATTGGTCATTGTTAATAAATGTTAAATGCCCGGTATTATGCTGGAGAGGAAGTACTCGTAATGTATTGACTCACGAGATGTATACCCATGATACGTATATATACAGGGTGACTTCGAAGTTGAGTCATTTATTTTAACAGTGAGTAGATCTGATCAAAAGAAATGTTTTTTCCTTTAACATTTTTGTGGTAAAATTAAAGTAACAAAGTTATAGCCCTTTAGAAGTTTGTGTACCGCCCTGTCTCAATAATAATATTATGTGCTCGTGTTTGGCAGCAACGGATATAATCCGCCTTATCGGTTCATCGCATCGGAAACAAAAAAGCGAATGAACTTGAAACGCTTATCACGATGTTTTTACTACAATTTTATTCAGTTGTATTCAGTCAATGTGTCAGTCGGTAACGCGTGAGTGAATAGTGGTGTTTGTTGCGTGGCTCAAACAAAATAAAAATGGCACATGTTTATGAAAATGCTGAACTTTTGGTCATGATTCTTATTTACAAAATACTGCCGCGGCATCACGGATTTATGCGGATCGGTTTCCCAATCGAGTGCAACCAACCCCTCGTGCCTTTGTTAATGTGGTACAAAGGGCTCGTGAATCAGGTGACTTAAGACCTCACAGGGGAGGGCATGCCGGTGCTCCAAGACTGCACGATCAAATACAGGTCCGCACTGAAATACTTGTCGGGAGGATACTTTATAAACCAAGGTAACATTTTGTTTTTAATTTTTTTTTATTTTTACACACATATTTTGGTTTATCTTCCTTCTACAATCATTATCTGAAAATTAATGACTCAATTTCAAAGTTACCCTGTATACATTTAGTAGTAGCAGTTTTCAAAAGCATGTTGAAAACAAATACTTGAAGAGTCTGATTCAATTCATATTCAGCAAAGGTCTTGTTCAAGTTTATCCACGAGTTATTATGAATATTGCACTTGTGCAACTATGTACTTTATAAAGAACCATATTCCTCAGATTCATTGAATCGTACAGTGCATGTTCCAGATGCTATCAGTAGAAAAACAAAGAAATCCGTACACGAGAATTCCATTACAGGTATCGGCGGGGATTTCAATCTTCCTATATTTCCTCATCAAAATGAAATATCAGCCTCATTAATCTGCTCCGCGTGCGTATTCAATATTCTGAACTACTACCTGACATTGAAAAAATCAGCTTAATATACGGAAATGGATTGACGTGCATGGGTGTGGGGCTTTGTATTTTTATTAGCACAGTCAGTTGTGTTCGAATAAGTGATTTGAAGAATGACCACAATATGACTGATATCTATGACTGACAATAACATCGTATATAAACACGAACTACTCATTATGAGCAGTGATATAAAAAGGGTACAAACAGCCAGTAGCCGGCAGAGTTCGGCGTTCGGACCAATCTGTTACTCACTGTACGTCCATAATGTCCCTATCTCTATGCTTACGCTATTGCATTGGGGGCCCAGTCGTGGTCTGTTGAGCTAGTCCATGACAGGTTGCAAAGTACGATGGAGGAAGTATTAGAGTTGGTGGACCGGTGTCTAATGAACGCTTCGCTAAATAGAATAGAATAGGATAGAATAGAATATAAATTTATTGGTTTCTCAATTATAAACAAAAAACAAAGAAATTTATAACAGAGATAACACGTCATTGTGATACAGTGTAAATAACGCACAATTTTTCTAAAGTACATACAAAACAAACATTCATAGACAACATACAACAACAGCGATATTAATGCTTACGGTTTCACTAGAGCACAGAACTCTTCAATACTATATAGTTCCATATCGCATTTATATTTATGAATGCTTTTTTTGAATATAGTGAATGCTGAAATGGATTGAAGATGTCGAGGTAAAGCATTGTAAAGTTTCAGTGCAGAGTAATGTGGACATTTTTCGCTAGAATTTAGCTTATGTGATGGGTAGAAGTATTTCTGACTTTTGCGAGTATTGTAACTATGGTTGAAGACGTCTTTTCCAAACTTTTCTTTATGGCTAAAGATAAATAGTAGAGTGTTATAGATATAAATTCCCGGTAATGTTAATAAGCGGTTGACTTTAAATATACTTCTACATGACTCTCTAGGTTTCATTTTGAACATTGGTCTTATTATCCTATTTTGTATGATAAAAATTCTATTGGCTGCGGGACTATTACCCCAAATTGTTATTTGATAAGACATAATAGAATACGCAAGCCCATCTATCTCAAATATCTCTGCGTCATTCTGAAAGTAAGCATGAGTTGGCGGAATCGTATTGAAACGTTAAAGGCTGGTTTCCGAGTTAAAATTAAGTTTGACTAACAAGATTAGGCTCTTTAAGGTGGTCACAAGACCTGGTGTTTTATTGTCAAACCGCAAAGCAGGATGCTGCGTACAATTACTGACGCCCCATGGTACGTGTCTACAACCCCCCACTGAGAGCTCGATATACCTTAGATAAGATACTACATTAAGCAACAGGCGTAGCGATGCTATAGTCAAGCGGAATCGCATACCAACCCTCTGTTCCGCGACTCATTGGATACAGGCCAGCAAGTTCGCAAGCACAAATGAAACGCGAGTCGTACTATAAATTCGTGAGTTTTGCACAATCCAAATTAGAGCATTTTATTATGGCATTTACAAAAATAAAATATTTTGGACCTTATCAAATTAACTCATGTGACTATGACAATGCCTGAGCGCTCCGTGTCCTAAAATATTTTTTCTCTCTCTTTGCTGTCTCCCTTCCTGCTCTCTTTTTCTTCTCTTTCTTTGTAACATTGCCTGGTCTCTGGATTACCAGAGCTCACAACTGGAACGATCTGACAATTAACGATGACTTGATAATGAGGGTACGAAGAAAGAGTCAATTGTGCTAATAATCTAAATGAGTTAGTAGAAAAACTGAGAGAAAGTGAGCGTGATTCTTTTACTTTTCGAGACCTCATATCTGGAGAAAAAGTGCAGAAGCCACATACTGGTCTAGAACATCAAAAAGATGGCAATAATATATTTTGTGCGATATTTTTTAGATGTTTACTACAATGAGGTTTTTAGGGTCGCTGATTCCAAATATGGGGTAAGTTTGTTTCTATGGAGGTATTTGAAGATTAATTCAAGGTCGTATCAAGGTCATTTTCAACAGAAGTCGAGCAGTTGATCCTAACGGCATGGCGTTTAGGTTTTTCTGCTTACCGATTTTGAATTAGAGGTCATTTAGCCACTATAAGGGCAACTGAATGTCATTTCAAGGTTACTTCAAAGACAAATCCAGACGCGTATCATACAAACTTTAGCTGTCGTAGAGACCAAATTGGAGATCAGCTTGTATATAGGAAGCATTTGGAAGGAATCTTAAAGCCACTTGAAGGACAAATTCGAAAAAGTTAAGCAACCGTTTCCGAGCACCTGTCATAATATGGCAGTATATAAGGTTGTATTTCTCAATAGTTTCGAAAAGTTGGCAATACATTTTATCTGGCAATACTTCAAGGTTCACAAACATTATTTATTCCAATTGGGTAATGTCAAACATTACACGACTGGTATTTGCAAAAAATAGTATCAGTATTATTTACATTCATTGCCTTAGGTATCAAAAACAGTAATTAATCTGGCACTTTATTCAACCTATTTATACCAATTGCAGTACCTCGGTACCTAGGTTTCCGGCTTCGCGATCACTCAAGTAAGAATATGAGTCCTCCGTGGTTTCATTGTTGATTTTATTTGATTATGCCTGATGCTCATATCACCCATGTGTAATTATACCCATTTTCAGACAGTGGTTCAGCTTATAATCTACTGTGGTACTGATTGATTATTTAAAAGAATTATGCCCCGGAAAAACTTTTCTGCTCGCCCTTGTTTCTCTGCTGGATGACCAAAATCGAAACGAGACCTAGAGAACAGAGTAACAACAAAGTACACATCCTGAGTAACGACTTTACTATAATGATATTCACATGTCTGGTTGAGATCGGAGCATTCAAGTCTAGTTCGTCGAGATAATTACAGAGTGATGGTGAATGACAGTCTCAAATTACCCAATATACAGCTTTCTAGCATTTAACGTTAAACCTGACTTTGAAGGTTCTTCGCACCCAGACTGAGGTCAAACTGCTACGAACATGTTATTAGTGTTGTTAGTGCAAGTCGATACAGAGGGGAACCAAGTTTTTGTAGTCGTTCGTAAGAAACAGTAATCAGGGTTTCACAACAAGCCTTTCCGAAAAGGTTGCTATCTTTTTATTTTTGTAAACAGATCGAAATTGCAACCTTCCAGTACAAATTCATACTGAAGCAGTTATGAAGGCAAGGATTGAGTACCACGACTACTGTAAAAATTTGAATATAATGAAAAGTAATAAGGTATTTCTATAACAAGATCGAAATATAGCAAATCAATAAAAAATGAGTAAAAGAAAATACCTTTTTCAAACAGGCATTAATTTAGAAGAAAGAACTGTGAATTTAAAAATATTTCTTCCCATTGGAAATATAGCGCTTAGTACTTCTTAACATTTAAATGGTAATGAAGTTCCTGCGCCTCAAGCTTTCAAATGAAAGCATTTAACACCTTGTTTTCCTCTTTTTGTTATAATGTAGCACTTTCATTTGAAAACTGGAGACATACAGACTTCGATTTAATTCAATAATGTTAAGAAGTATAAAACGGCATATTTCCACTCGGATAAAATTGTCTTTAAGCTTTTAGCTCTATTTGTTGAATAAAAATGTTTTCATGCTTTATTTATTTTTTGACTTTTAGTATCTTTGATGTCAAATATCTAGGTCAGTATCAAATTTACCTATGTATTAGTAATACTTTATAAACCTCTTATTTCAAACGGAATAATGTTAGAAAGCAGAAATTCTATATAGTTTTTATTGTTGAGTAGTTTCAAATAATTCAGACCAAAGTACTTATCTAGAAGAACAGTGGCGAACTAACCCTATCTGAGGGCGAGTTGGAAAATCTAAACGAGGCCCCCATTTGTTAAGGTATTGATCATTCTATAATGCGTAAGAATTAGCAACACAAATGAATGAAGAAAATCGTATCTTTTGTGCACCCTTATTCTTACAGTTATTATAATTAACTTAAAATAAATACCTAATAATAATAAGTAAGTGGTAACAACGAAGAGAATAAGTGAAATATTTTTAATTATGACATGCCTGAAAACAAAGGTGAACAAGTAAACAAAACAGAAATACATGTTCTCGAATATTTGTATATATGTATTCAAATAGTATCAGATACATTGTGTTTATTTAGGACAGAACTATTATAAATGTTTTCGTACCTTCATGCTTTCAATTGATAACATGGATAAGTTAACCAACAGTTCTCGGTTCATTGTAGAACGAAGATAATTTTTCATAATCTTCAGCTTAGAAAAACTCCTCTCGTATGATGCTACCGAAACGGAAATTGTCAAAAAGTACTGTAGTATCAGTGATACAGAGCAACGATTTACTAAAGTCCTCTCGTACCTAGAGCCCAGTATGTTTCTGGAACGTGCGTGATATCAACTATAGGTTCGTTTTCACCATATACGCATAGACCAGCTGCACCAAAATTCCCGTTTTCGACACTTGTACTGCGATTCTAAGAAGCACCGGAAACTTGAATTATTTCTAAGAAACCGCTTTGTTAGACCACTTTATCCAAGCTTGCCCAATTTAAGATAAACTATTATAACCTTCCATTCTTCTTAAATATGCAATCAAAGCTTAACCATCTACATTGACGTAAACGAAAAAAAACAGAACGAAGCTTTTATACAAAGTATTGCATACAATCTTTTTTCCAGTTAGGCAAAGTTAGTCTATCTGAAATTTGCAGGGTTTGCCCTGTTGTAGCGAAATGTAAAAATAATAATAGGATCGATTGGTAGGAAAATGGCATCAGATTAGAGATTTGTATCAAGATTTTTCTATAAAAACTAAAAACTCAGCATATCAAGTTGGTAAAAGACGCACAGCCGATATTCCTTTTATTAAATTAAAACAATAGCATAACAAAAGCTGATCACAAAGATCTAATCGCCAATCAACGATCGTCAAAGACGATTACACATTCATTTGCTCAACAATGCACAGTTGATTGCCTATATGCATTAATGGATGGATTGTATAAGCTGCTAAGTAGATGCAAGTTCGATTCAGATTTGCTCAAACGGTCTGGCGAAATGCGTACACAGCGATTTCATATAAATAAAATTATCTCTTGGAGAGCGTAGCTATTGTAGTACACAAAAAATGAAGAAATTTAACATTTTTTGCCGTATTCTATATGGCAATTAAAAAATACATTATTTAGTAATAATGAAATGTAATTTTGCAACATCTGGGAGCCCCCTTACGCTGGAGGCCTGGGACAGACCGCATCATCCGCCCCCCCCTTAGTCTGCAACTGAGGAGAACTAAACGAGTCCCAACTGGATAGGCTTGGGTCATTTTATTACAGAGTTCCCATGTCCACCTTCCGACCCCGTCATCAGATCTGTCATAATAATATTGCACTGTCATTTGTATGCTCGTCTTATCGTACTTAGAGTGACGCCACTTTACTTATTGTGCTTCCCTCATCTAGCCTTTCCAGATGCCCATATCATAGGCGTTACTATGAAAATTATAAATCTACATTTTTGCCACGGCCATCATATTCGATTTAGAATGATGTCCCTTATGTTTGACACACATATTATATGAGTTACTATGGAAATGATAAATCACGAGATTGTAGCATCCGCCATATTGGATTCGACATGGTGGCATTTAATTTAATGTATACATCAGGACAGGCACAAAATTCTTGTAAAAATAGGTCCCGTGCTTCACTTTGCACAATGATATACAGGGTGTCCCAGAAGTCGACGTCAAGCCGAAACCGGGTGATAGGCAAAGTCATAACAGCTATCAGAAAAATATTTAAAAAAATATTATGTATGTGTTTTGAAAATTATAGGTCTTTGAAAAAAATATAGAAATTTCACACCCTACGGCAGTCTGTCAACTCCTGTTACTACAAATATTAACTTTTTTTGGATTTTATTTTTACAATGTAATGATGAATAATGCATCTTCAAACTGGTGTCTCAACCTTACTGCCAACTTTTCTCGTTCAGGAAAAATTGCCACTTATTTCCCAACCAAGTATTCCAAAGTAAAACTTTGCTCAACTTTAACTGGCTGTACTGGAAAAAAATGTACTACGAGAGTTTGGCAAGTAACCTTAAAAGTTGGCGCATTTAATAAGGATTCCAAAATGGTATAACACTTAGAAGATTATTCGTTAACTTATGCACAAGTTTTATTTGAAGAAAAACTGATGAAAATTTTTCAAAATCTCCTAATTAAACAGCGATCAAATGTGGGTTTGCTACGTGCCACTCGTGTAAGTTATGCAGGTTCATGTACCCATCTTTCTTAAATGTGGTCTCATCTGACCATACAATTTTTTCAAAGAACCGTGGATCTTCCCTGTATCTTTCTAACATTGTGCGACAAAAAGCAACTCGGGGCTCATAATCCCGGGGCAGAAGAGCTTGGACTGGTATGGATGGAGCACGTTTTTTTGCAAGATTCTATGGGCTGTACTTTTGGGCACACCTGTTTTTAGTTCTATTGCACGCACTGAAGTACTCGGGTCTTCTTCGACAGCTCCTAGCACCACGTCTTCGTAAGGAAGGAAAGATCTTCCCTCACCGTGTGATTGGTTTGGTAGTTGGCCCTCTGAGAACAGTAAGCGGCGCACATTTGTGAACACTCGATGATCTGGATGACGAGCTGCATTCGGGTACCTCTCACAGTAAAGTCTCGCTGCAGCACCAGCGTTGCATCTGCATTCCCCATAAATGAGGTGCATGTTAGCATATTCTCGTACGGTGTACACGGACATAGCGGCACTGCACAATGACACTATCAAAGATAGTCTAAGGAAAGCAAATGTTGTTTTGAAGGGCAATTAAACAGTCCAAATCCAAATCACAAGCGATCAACAGTCCAGTTCACGAATCCAAAATTAGTAACAGTACAAAATCAACAAGCACGAACATGTAAAGACGCGGAGTAAACGAAGGAGTACTGATCGGTATCAAAGTGTGCAATAGCAAGTAAGTGATGTGCTTCATCCATACCACATACAGCGTGTTCAACCTCTCCTGCCCCGGGATTATGAGCCCCGAGTTGCTTTTTGTCGCACAATGTTATAAAGACACAGTTCTTTGAAAAAAAATTATGGTCGGATGAGACCACATTTAAGAAAGATGGGTACATGAACCTGCATAACTTACACGAGTGGCACGTAGCAAACCCACATTTGATGAGAGAAGATAAATCTCAATGTCGCTTCAAGATAAACCATTGGACAGGAATTTTAAATGGTAAAATAATCGGTCCGTTTGAGTTCCCAGAGACTGAAGTTTATTTGGATTTTTTGAAAAATCATGTACAAAATTTATTGGTGGACGTGTCACTGAGTATTTACAGGGACATGTGGTTTCAGCATGATAGCTGCCCAGCGCACTATGCACTCTCAGTGAGAGGGTATCTCGATCAAAACTTTCCAGGCAGATGGATAAGGCGGTCTGGTACAATACCGTGGCCAGCCCGATCACCTGATTTGAATCCTTTAGATTTTTTTTACTGGGGAACTGTAAAAGAAAAAGTGTATTTCAAGCCGATTCAAAATGTAGCTGAGCTACGGCACAGAGTATTGGAAGTAGCTGAGTTTGTTAATAACCGTGGATTCGCTCGTTTAATAACCCGATCTTTTTTAAGAAGATGTCGAGCGTGTATTGCGGCTGAAGGAAAACAGTTTGAGCATTTGCTGTAAAGGTAAATCATCATCAGCAGCATTTTGACGCCCACTGTTGGCAGTAAGGTTGAGACACCAGTTTGAAGATGCATTATTCATCATTACATTGTAAAAATGAAATCCAAAAAAAGTTAATATTTGTAGTAACAGGAGTTGACAGACTGCCGTAGGGTGTGAAATTTCTATATCTTTTTCAAAGACCTATAATTTTCAAAACACATACATAAAATTTTTTTAAATATTTTTCTGACAGCTGTTATGACTTTGCCTATCACCCGGTTTCGGCTTGACGTCGACTTCTGGGACACCCTGTAGAACCACTGTCTCGGTATTTGCGAAGAGAGCGAAGGCTGCTCAAGGTTCAGATGCAGTTCAAATGGATCCGAGAAAATGCCTTGTCGAACAAAGTGTTGGTGGTTAACGCCTCGGATATTTCCGTATCATGAAGGGGAATTTCAAAGGTCATGTCACAATCCATGAGTTTGTCTATCTTCCTTTTCTGTTTCATTTGAATATATAACTTCAGTTTATCGCTTAGGGCATTGATGAATAAAAGCTGCTTAGTTGAATGCTTGCGAATATGCCAAGCATATTATTAACATTGTCTAAAACTCAACAAACGCGGATTGTTTTGTAAGGAAAACACGTGTCTGACGAAATTTTAATTACAGAAGTTAAAAAAGTAAAAATGATGGGTGAAGGTCGATGCTTGCGGAATACTTTTTCTTTGTCTCTGCTAATTGTGTGATTGAAACTGTAATTTTTCACGAAATTATGCGGTTTGTACCTCAGGCATGTATTTGTGGATAAATGCAGTTAATGCAATTGTTGGTTTAAATCACTCTATTAACTCTATGTGTCACTTTTGTTAATCACTCGGGTGCGAATACCCGTTAGACCTAAATTAAATCTAATTCAGATCAAAATAATGTAAAACAAAAATACAAATTTTATTCGTCGTTAGATTATGTTATATTTGTACTGAAATATACTCCAATTCGTTCTGCTTTCATCACGACACTAGCAAAATGACAATTTCATTTGAGAATGGAGTTATAACTCGACAGTTCCAACTTTTTTTACTTCCCTGTAATCACGAAAAATTTCAAAAATGAGATATGTTTTTGGATGTTGTATGACTCGTACACCACATAATACCATGTCACTTATTTTAGTCGGTCTGTCGATCGGTCTGTCTGTCTGTCGGTCTGTTTGCTCGCCGGTCTGTCCCCTAATCATTGGACCGCCTATAACTTGGAAAGTACTGGTCGGATTTAGCGAAATTGTCACACAACGTTGCTACTATGCCAAGAACGAGATGTTTTGTAGATTTTAAAGATCGGTCCAGTCGCGGTGGAGAAAAATGCCAAAAACGAAAAAAAAAAACGCTGAAACTTCGCTTGTTGATGTTTCAGAGAATCTTTATTATTTATTAATAGTAAAATATTTGAGGGTTGAGAAGTTGAGCGATGAGGGGTTGTAGATGGGTTGGGTATTGTGTATTGCAATTTTTTGATGTTAGTATATTAATGCATTCTCAATGCCGGTAGTGGGCTAGTTGACACTGTTTTTAAGTAGGTTTAAAATAGTTAATATTTGTTCTGTTAGACCAAAAACATTAATATTATATTTCTTAACAACGAAAAGACCATATTTTTCGCAAGATATACCTTCTTACTTAAAACATCGTTACCAGTATTCAACTAGATCATAGGAAATTGCATATCCGCTAACACATGCCAAAATGTTTTAATAAATTCGACTGGGAGCCATATTGCCTTTTTGATCATCCCTGCGAGGACGAAATATCACCCATAATAGTTATTTACTATACAAGGGAAAACAGTACTAGATTTAAAAAAAATCCAGTATTTTTCCTGTGTATAGTACACAACCTTTTTCTGTGACGAGAAAAACGACGATTTAATATTGAAAAATTATACTATTAGAATATTTAAGTCAGAGAACTGAAATTTGAATTTTGAAATTGGTAAACTATGTTGTACTTACGAATACTTTAAAGTAATCAAATAGCTGTCAATTTAATTTTGTGACTTGATTTAAAAATTTTGAACTTAGTAGTGGTTTAGAAGCTATTTTTAATACTATAAAGTAAAAAATGTCTGATTTGGTGTTATCTTCGACTCCACGGGAATTAGTAGAAGTAGCCAAAAGTAGCGTCACAAAAATTATTGCCAGATAAATCGCGGACAATTTACGAAACAGCATACTCAAGATTCATGGAATGGAAGATGAAAAAAAATATGCAGTTCTTTGTCGGAGACGGCGTTATTGGCTTATTTTTCGGAAATGGCACAACAACAAAAGCCATCAACAGTGTGGTCGAATTATTCAATGATTAAAAGTATGTTACGATCCAATAATAATGTAGGCATTTCAAAATATTTCAAGCTAATTACATTTCTGAAACAAAATGGGAAAGAAAGAAAGCTGCAATTTTTAGTAGTAGAGTACACAAATTAATGATTTTTTAAATAATGCTCCCGATGAATTTTATTTAATGGCCAAGGTTATTGTTGTATTTGGGATTGCAGGAGCTTGTCGAATTTGTGAAATCAGCCAGGTAAAATTAGACGATATTAAAGATTCGGGAACGTTACTAATTGTGAAAGTTAAAAGGAAACAAAGAATGATGTAACCAGGAGATTTGAAGTTACTGAGAAAAATATTTGTGGCTAACTTTTGACTTGATGACACTAAAGTTGGAAGTCATGAAGAGTAGCTGAAGGGTATGCTGATGAATTCGTAGCACACAGAACAAAAATAGCTGATAAAGTGTTTAGAACGTGTGGTAGTGGTGAAATAACAACGGATTTGGGACCAAGTTCATCAACGGGGGTTGTGATGGCAGAAAAACATATAATTTCAACACAAGAAAATTCAACTGTTGTACCGAATAGTTTAAGCAACGTGTCATTCATGCAATTCACATTTAATAATTGTACCTTTGATATAAAGGAAATGTAACTTTATTGTATAATAAAATATTTTAAAATTAAAGGTAAGACTATACTTTAGCGCATATCGCAAATACTTCATTATATTAGGATGTAACTTTTACGAAAATTTCATTTTTTCTGTCAGGAACCCTCTGCTTGCTATTTTATAGAACTTCGAAGTTGCATTTTTGGTGGTAATGCTCTAGAATAAAATACTGTTTTATATGCTGCTAAGGAAAATAGATGTGAAACTGTAAAAAAAGGTTCAAAACCTGACGTGTTATTACACATAAGCTTATTAGCTTAAATAACATATCAAAATACATACGTAAATGATGGTATTTACTTGGTAAACTGTGTAGAGGTGTTGTGATTTTTCAATGTCTTCTTGAAATTCCTTAACCATTTTTTTCGCGTATCTTCAATGAGATCAAAGATTTTGCGTTTATAAGAAATATTTAGAAGTACAAACAATTCTCAATGGCCATTTTATAACGCTCATTTCTTGACAGATAAGATAAATTATGTCCATTGTTGCCAGGTTGTACCTTTTTGGGAAAAATACGTAATTAGAAATGAGGTTATTTGCAAAATAAAAGTCTTAATTTATTGTAAATGGCTTGTTTTATGAAAAGTTGTCCCAATATATACCGAAAACTAGATGAAATTTTGAACAGTATGTGTCTAAATAGTGGAAAATGGACCAGTGGCTCGCGTGACATAAAAAATACAAAAGGCACCAGTGGTCATTGCATATAAAAATACCCAACGTCAATTCGTCGATTTGGACCACTTCGCCAGGTCCACCCAACATATCCTCGTCCAGCATTACAGTTACAATAAAGATAAACGATCATTTCATCATTTCATCAAAAAACCTGCAATGTTCCTTGTTATGTTTTCATTTTTTTAGTGATTTGCAACAGCTACTTTTTCAGTTATTTCTCATATATATCACATTTAATTAGGTACATTTTGTAACATCAGCTTCACTTTAAATAATTCTTCAAGTACAACATACAAAAAGTAAATAGATTATAACTATAATATAGGAAAAACAATAACCGAAGTACTTTTGTCAAGAGCATAATGCATTTTTAAAAAAAGTCTCTAGCTAACGCTATCGTCGGGCACAAGGTGGATTTAGTACAGTAAAACCTGCTGACAACACCTCCAAATCGCGTTTTCATGACAATCCTGTGCCGATTGCACATTTTTGAGCTAGTATATGAGTAAGAATTTGACAAATAAATTAAAGTATATTACTATCCATGATTTGGCAACATCGCAACTAGATGAAGACAATATGACAGTGACGGTGGTGTAGTGATGGGAATAATTATCTGAAATAAAGGAAATGACTACTTAACAATGAACTATTTTCATCATTAAAATAATGCAAAATTGCATTATTGCGATGAACAGTATCACAGTAACTTACAGTGTATGTTATATTATATAATTTTAAAAGATCTTTTGTATAAACAAGAAGAAAACATCTTATAAAGGAGTATTCTATACCACAGCATTAGGACCCTAAATGCAACTTCGAAGTTCTATAAAATATTTTCATTTTAAAATAAGATATGAAATATTTTTGATATGCGCTAAAGTATAGTTCAGCTAAATTAGATATCTACCTTTGCTTATGTGTTTATACAATATTTGGGAAAAAAGTACTCATTTTTTCCCGGGGAAAAAGATAATCTCATAAAAAGTGCCACCTTTTACCTGTAAACAGAGAAAACATGTCAAACTTTTTTCCCGTCACAGAAAAAACGAATATACTTTCGTAAAAGGTCTTCCTGAACTCAAGTTGTACGTTGTATAGGTCTTATAAGAAGATTTCCAGAGAAGCCACAGGACACAACGAAGAACAGAAAGTCCAAAGAGTGTCATTGCGAAAATACCTGGAGATGCAACATGGATTTTCTATCTCGACTTCTATCAAGACTGGGTCGAGGCAAAAGTTAAGTTATCACAAGTTCTGAGATGTCCTGCAGGATCTTAAGCGCTGTTGTACCAGAAATTGGCGGAACACCGGTACCGAAGATTTGTGAGAAACATGCTATATAGTACTTTTCGGAGAACTAATTTTACTGATTTTAGAATACAAGGCCAAATAATTATGTTTCTTTCCAAAACTTCGAGATGAGGCAGCGTCTCGCAATTTTTCTAATATTTTTAGTGTCGCACACTTTTGGTGTACAATTCCTGGGCATAAATTATTAAGCTACTGTTGATTTTTGTTTCCTTGTAGAACAACATGTGCAACATGAATAACATACTACCGTCGAGAGTAGCGGTCCGCCAGTTCTAATCATACAAGTTGATCTAATTTAAAAATCATGTAACTTGAGGCATTGACCGCCTCACAGGTCCCGCCAACGCACGTCTAATCTCAAATTCATAAATGTCACGATCACGTTCCTATTCTTCTAAGCCGTAACCGGTCTTCTGATGAATGCACTATTTTTTAAATACCCATCAAGGTCCATGCACCAAAAAATTGGCTATAAATACCATTGTAAACACCAGGAAGGCATCAGTTCATCTCTTCGAACCGAGACCAACACAGACCTACTTCAAGATGTTCAAGCTGGTGGTGTTGTCTGCCCTTCTGGCCATTGCCTGTGCCAAGCCCAGTGGCGTCGCGCATCTGGCGTACACCGCCCCTGCTGTGGTTGCTGCCCCTGCTGCCGTCAGCCATACCTACAGGAGTGACGTCATCAGTGAACCGGTTCGTAACGATATTTCTAGCTTCAAATATAGCACGATTTAAAGAAAGTGACAGAATTTAGATCGTAAAATAACACGATAAGTCTGTATAAAAATCGGTGGCGTAGCTTGCTCCTCAGGGGTATCGTATCAAATGGAGGGTAAAATTTGAAGTACATATTTTTACAAAAGAAATATAAAGGCTTGCAATGAATCATCTGAAGTGACCATGCGCGGCGGTAGGAAGTTTCCTCAGTCATAGGGGGAGGATCATCGGCAAGAGATAGCTTTATCTAAAAGTGTACCTACCCTCAGAAATTTTTGAAAAGCGAGGGGTAGCAGAATCTTTCGGGGCGGAATTGTGGAATTTTTCAGATAAATGTTTTTTGTTTTGTGATATCGACAACTTATAAATCCATGTGGAGGTAATACTACTTCATTTTTGAAAATCGTTTAGATGGCAATGTTATGAGTAAAAATTTAACTATGTTTCAGATTGTCCCAAAGTTTGTTTGTGTATATTTTGCAAATATCTGAATATTTTTAAGTGTTAGGGCATATTAGAAAATATAGGGCTCAAACATTTTGTGTCTTTATCAAAGCTTGTCTTGGCTCATAGAAAATTTCAAAATAGGCATAAGTGAAGTGTCGAATCATTCTACCTGCCACTATTTTTTCCTCATAAATATTTATTCAACCATCCATAGCGAAAGATGATCTTGTTTCGAAATTTTCATCCTCGGAAGACAGTGCTCTGCTTGCTAGTCAAAGTTACCTCATAGAAGTCCTAGAATATTTTATTACCTTTTGATTTCGGAAAGCTTGTTTCAGCTAATACAGTTATAATCTAGAGATATAATAGTAGGAAGCATTCTATTATACCTAGCCGTACAATTTAAGGCTTATCACTTGAGAATTTTCAATTTAGCTTACATGAGACTGTGAAAAACACTCATTTTTTACGTATGTACTGATACGGCCGCAGCCACGCCGCTGATAAGAATGCAAAAAAACTCCGTCTGAACTTAACTCGGGGCATGGAAACTGAAATGCTTGGACCGACACAAAGGCCCGTATCGTCAGTCGTCAGTACAATTGTAGGGCGCGTTTATGGCCTCCTTGATTGTCATACTCCTTTCTCTCCTTCAAAAATTTATAGATTACACTTGTCCCGTGTCAGCGTCAGCGCTCTCCTATAGTAAAGATATGTTTTCTTTTTAAATTGTAGGAAATTTCAGGCTGATAAAACATGATATAACTCAAAAGCAAGCACAATTTGATGCAAATAGATGTTTGTGACATAACCTCAAAATAGAGTTCTGACACGGAGAAGTAGAAAACTATGACAATCAAGGAGGCCATAAAGGCGCCCTACAATTGTAGGGACGACTGACGATACGGGCCTTAATAGCACATTACATATCTAGGTTCAGAGGTGAGTCGTTATTGATCCAGTACTGAGCACTTTGATATCCTGAAGCGCAAAGCGGCGTTGGATATAATATGTGAGATTAATAATGGGCTTTTCAAGCAGGATAGGTATAGAATTTTTACTCTGACTCTTTATTATAACCATATTCGATTACATTAGAGTGACTTTAGCGTTGTATTGACCCCAAACGTAAATTAGCGTTCATGACCTTACCTACTCACAAATATTATGAAATATCAGTTGATTGCTATCAGACTGGCAAGCTCAAATAATCAGATTCGGGCGGTTTGGCCTAGTCCATGTACCGTTTTCAATGAGAGTCACGTCATAATGTTAGCTGACTCTTCTCCATGCTTTAAAAGCGGTTTTCCAATATGATCCTGATTGTAGAAGTATTCAAGGAGGAAAGCTGTATAACGAATTACACCTAACACCAATCCTCACTATCTCTCTCACTCGTATCCAACTACGATTTTGAATTACATTTATTATTTACATAGAAAGAGAAGAGCTACTTCTCAATACGGCATTGCGGCAAATAATGGCGATTTTTTGGGTTTAGTAGCAGTGATGTGCGCATTGTATACACCATGTATAATACACCATTTTATACGAGTATACAATGGTGAATATATACATATGTGTCGATATTCACGTATACAATGTATAAAATGTATCCAATAGCAAATCTTTATCTATTTTAGGAGTAGAATTAACGTTCAGAAATATATTAATTTGCATGTGTTACTACTGCACTGATGGGGCTTCGTGTTGGATTTCTGATACACACACATAGGGTTTTTTTAGTATCATCAGTCCATGATATTATTTTTTGTATGTGTCTCTATTTGCTTTTCAACACTTGTATAGTGTTTCTCTGTAATTGGATCTTGTATCTGTTGAGAAATATATGAATAAAATAAAATAAAATAAAATCATAGTTCAACTAGTTGCATATAGTGCTGGCGGAAGTCCCTTTCCCTTTTAGATTTCCATGTGAACAAGCAAGAGAGAGAGGGGGACAAACGGGCACCACTTGTGTAAAAAGAGTGCGCCACACACCATGTTGCCTGGCACAACAGTGTGAAGGCCACAGAACATAACTGTAACTTGCTACAACGCCTTGTTTTCTATGCTCAAATACACATTTTTGTCGAATCTGTTTTGGATCAATTCCAGATCGATCCTAATGGTTCTCCGATTTTAGGTGGAACTGAAAGTTCAGGATAGATACAAATTCTGCAACATTGCATTATGGTTTGACTGTAGAAGCAGTTTATAAATAATGAAAAAATATATAATATTTATTTATATGTATAAGTATACAAAGATACAGTTTTAAATAAATTAAAAACAACAAATGAACATCGATCTCTTTGTTCTTGGAGCTTCCAACCGTAGTTGTCGGTTCACTGTTTACCAACTTTCTGACGTTTGTGAATAAACCTGACCTTACTTATACTATTCTATACATTGTCTTTATCATTGTATACATTGTATTGATTGTATACGCAATGTATACATTGTATTCATTGTATACGCATTGTATACATCGAGACGTAGACAATTAATGTATAAGCGTCAACGCCCATCACTGGTTAGTAGTAGGTAGTGTTTAGTCTCTGGTCAGAAAAATCCTCTGGGAGGAGCTTTTTTTGAAGTTTAATATGGAATCTTGAAACTCTCTTATTCAAAATGGTTGTGAAAGAATTATTTCAGTCATTTGGTTCTTAAAATATGTATACCCCTTTTTGTTAAGTTTTGGACAAATAATACAGGTATATCCATATTTCGATGCGGTCTCTCTGAATTTTACTTCGGATCTTTCCAGATCACTTCGCCATATTGTAAAACCGTCTCCAAAAACAGTTCTTAAGCACCATACCTTTTCTTTCATCAATGGTCGATGATGAAAGCTATCAATGCCTATGATCAGTTAAACTAGTTATTCCTATAATTTGTGTACTTACCTTCTTTTGTAGAATAAATAAATTCGGCGTTTAGATGCTGTAGTATAATAGTGTAGAGCAAAGTATATACAAAACCATTAATTTCCGAAATAGTTATCAGATACTCAAAAATAAAAATTTTCACTTATTATAATATTAGACTTAAGTTTGTGGTAGGTATACTCTGAAACTATCGAGCTCAAAGAAGATAGTAGTAAGTGATAATGAGATATATAACAATGTCTTAATTTAGTGTGTTATTAGGGTATCTTTTCGAAGAATGATCCCAAAATCATTAATGGAAAATATATGAGGTAGTAAGGTATCAGCTAATCCAATTATTATCGATTAGTTTGAAAGCCCTTTTAAAGCTGAGTTACTAAAGAAATTAAAATGAAAACACCATTCGCAAGATGGTTTCTATTCTTTGGTTCATTTTCAGTGAATGTTCATTGGAAAATCAAGATACCCAAATCGTAACTGCGAGTTTAAAAAAATGTCGACAATTCAAGCTATAATGCAGACTATGCGACTGCTAGGCTGTGGCTTAAAGGCCGCCCTGCCATTTTGATAAGCTCATGTTACAGTTAAATTCATCTTCCAGGTGGTAGCTGCTTACTCTGCTCCCGTCGTAGCACACCACGCTCACTATGCCGCCGCCCCTGTTGTGACCGCCCACGCTGCCCCCATTGTGACTGCCCATGCTGCTCCTTACGCTGCTCATGTCTTAGATGCCCATGTCGCTGCCCCATGGGGATATGCTGCCGCAGCCCCCATCGTAGAAGCTTGGTAGAGGAACTGATCCATCTCAACTTGAATGTAAATTATTCTGAAGGAATATATTTTTGGTAGAAGTCCGATTGTTTCACTTTTTCTTCTTATTGCTTAATATAATTTTTCTAGCTTTTCTAAAATTAGTGTGCGGTTATACAGTTCGATATCACAAGAATGTTACTTCCTGTCTTCTCTCGCAGAAACGGGTACTGTAATCATGAATACTTTCATTCGGAGATGTTCGGAGATAATACGTTTTCATGGTGTTTACATGATGAAAGTATTTATTATAACAACGATATCGTGTTAACACTAATTGATCGTATATTTCTGAAGGTTTCTGAGAAAAGCGGTGAAATTATAAATAAAACTGCCACCAAACTTTAATTTTCACAGATGGTGTTAGTAAAGCATCTGGCCAAAGTTCAAGGGTTAGTTAACCTTCGTTTTCAAAAAGCAGGGATTTCAATTTTTTTTTGAAAAAATCTTTATAACCGTGTTTCAAATTCAAATAAATAAATTGAGAAAAATCCTTTTTTGAAACCAAAATTTTCAGATTTGAATTGGTTAACAATTCCTCCTTGGGAATTTGGGCTTTATTGACACCTTCTTCTCAATTACTTTAGTTTTCCTAATTTCAATAAATTCTAAAGAAACCAGCAGAGAGTTTGACGAAAAGATCAAGACTGGCACCCTCTGTGGCTAAGCATTGTATACTTTGGTGTTGCAAATATAGTATATAATAATTAGTTCAGCTAAATTGTGCTGGGCCGGGGGTATAGTAAGAAACAGATATGTTCATAATGCCTAATATATTTACATCATATAAAGTACAATCAATGAAATGCTTGCCAATTTTTCACATACGTCTAGTTATGTTAAACATGCCGAATCAGTTAGCCAATCAAAACTATATTCTGTCTAGAATATTCTTCAGTACAGCTTTTCCTCTATTAATCTTTCGGCGTATTTTTTTAAGGAAATTAGAAAACTGTTCCAGCGGCCTAGAAACGAAAATGTGTGAACTGCTTTTGTATGTATATTCTATTTTCCAATTAGTAGTACTATATCAATACCATGGCAGGTGTATTCACTATTTTCATCAGCGTGTCAACTATGTAGTCGGACTAAGGAATCAAATGTTAGCTAATCTGTCCATGCAATTCTTACAAAAGTGTGATTGACTATTCAGATGTATAGACAAAAAAATTGGTCAAACCGAACATTTATGTCCGTCGTCTACTGGTGTGGAACTTTGAGAACGACAAAGAAAACAAAATATTGAGAATATTTTAGGAAACAACCACTATGGTTTTGGCATCTTATTTATGGAACACGTTGTAAAGACAAACCGCCGTTCTTTCCATGTACGTTCAAAAGACTGAAGCTACTTAGTGTTTCACGTCAGCGGCTATTTACATCAAATATAGTCACTGACTTTCAACGTTCCAAGCGCTGTAGGTCCCTGAATGCGTTCATTGGTATAACGATCATCTCAAATCCGAGAAGGTTGTGGTCATCTTAGTGGATGTTAACTATCTAACTGAATGTATATGTGAATGGGAAGTCTTAAGTTTTTTACTTGCTTTACAAATATGTCAAGGAAAACCGTACTAAGACATGCTTCGAATGCAACAAATTGCAGTATTTTCTGACAGTTTGCAACATGTTGCGGCAAATGTGTCGTGCCAGGTTTGTTTCCATTTAAACTAGCTCTAGGCACATGTTGAGCGGCATGTGCCCGGCACATGTACCTGCGGCTTTCGTGCTAAGCGCAATGAGAGCATCTGCAATTTTGGTATTAGCATATTTTTTTGCCTTAATAATATAACAGTAGCCACCATCTCGCTTTAGTATATAAATAGAAGAAGCTACAGTAGATACGACTTAATCGCTTAGTAACATGTGTTTAGCCACGTAACACCTGTCACTCTTTTGCTTTAGTATACATATATAATATATACATATTTGAATTACAAATTATTATCGTGTCTGCTTTCATTAAATCCAATATTCTCTATATGACTAAAGTAATTGTGAAGTTTGTAAATAATATAATAATGATTTCTAGTCATTCTGAGACAATCTTTAGATGTCGTTTTCGCGGTTTTAGGTTAGCAGCAATAACCCCTCTGTGCTAAGTACCGCTGTACAGTGCTTCTGAAAGGGTCTCCCTCCTGGCTTATTTTTTGAAAGGGCCAAGTGAAGAAAATGAAGTTAAAGCTTAAATAATAGGTACCTTAACCTAAAGGTGACAGTTGAAAATTTTAGAATGGCGCCTGGATGCCTTTTTTGAACATTTTGAAATGGAATGAAAAGCCTCATTTTGAAGCTCTTTAAGTTTGCATTAACTATTTTTCAAAATAGCGGACTGGCGGGCTGTCAAAGTCAAGCGTTTTGTACATTGAATTGCTGGTAACTCAACAACGAGATATTCATCAAAGTATGAGACGTTAAAATTAAAAAGTAGGATCAGTTGTTCCATAGTTAGTTACATATTTGGATAGAAATTGTCAAGATAAGAGGGTTGACATGCCATAACGTTTTGATGACTGCTTGTTGAGTTACAGGCGATTCAATGTACAAAAACTTTCGTTTGACAGCCTGTCAGTTCACCATTTTTGAAGACAGCGATTTTTATAAGGTTAAAATGAACGCAGACGGAGCTTTAGAACAAGAAAATGCATGATCCCAAGTCGATTTGAAACATGTTCCAAGATGACGCCCATCTCCGTTTTAAAATTTTTAACTGCCACTTTTACGATAAAATATATTATTGGTGTATCAATTTCTTGTTCCCGAATTGCAGTTTTATAGCTTGATCCATTTGAAAAATAAATAGGGGAGGCCTATTTAAAAAGCACACCTTTAAAAGCAAGAAATTGAGATTAAAGTCGTGCTGGATTTTTCTCTTTTGCGAATTTCTTTCAATATTCCACGTATGCAAGGATGTTGTTTCCAAATTCCTTGTCCGACTACATAACAATAATATCCATCAACTTATCCCAAGTGCTCAGTCTGTATATACTCTACTTCCCCAACTAACCCCGGCGACTCGAGGCTCTCAATCCCCATGATCCCGGACGGTCTGACGGAGGTTCTGGACACTTGCACCCCTCCCAGCGGAGTGCGTTCTGCCACTGAAGTCTTTTCAACGACTGTCCCTGTGCCTAGCATCCCTTGACCATGCATGCCCACCGATGGTACGCCTGCAAGAGTAGAAACACTTCGTTGAACGATTGGGATAGCTGCGACTGGCCTTGATACTACGGAGACTACTGGGGAGGTTACTATGCCTGGAGCGTTCATTATTTCTGTGGTTCTGGTTAGACCTGCAGGGTTGTTACTGGTTAGTAAGGAGAATTTGGGATCGGAAGACTAAAGCTATTTGACAACATTGCGATCTAGAAAGAGCTCTTGTACCACATCTTCTGACCTTCCAATAAACGTTTGATCACAATTTAAATGCTAACCTCGGCAGCGGGAAAGTCGCGACAGCTTTAACATCTGTCTCCGTTGCGTTCGTCAAATGTACGCCCATATCTGTGTGAGATGCGTCCAATAGATGCATATGGTTACCGGAACCACAAGCTATAAATATACTAATGCCAAAAAACGGAAGAACTGGGAGACAACTTATAAGCTAGGAAATAAGAACCATATTCTTCAAAATGGTAGATTGACAAGTTCTCAAATTTGAGCGTTTTTGTATTTGTGATATTCATAACCCAACAACACACATGAAGACGCTATGGTCTGTCATATCAAAAGTCGTCGAAAAGTTTGGTAAAATATGATAATTTTTTAATTTAATTCCTGATATTTCGTTGCACATTAGGTGAGTTGATTATATTTATCAGTTCAAGTGAAAGCTCAAACGTGGGTCAACCAGTGAATAGCAAACATACCTAGGAATGAAGTACATCAATATGTTGATCTAAAAAACAAAATATATTATAAATAACGCATAATTTAAGCAAAGTGCGAGTATTTGAAATGGATTACACATACATACTATAATGCTTTGATGATTAGTTGTTCAGCTATAAGCGATTCAATGTACAACAGCGCTCAACATTTTGCAATTTTGGAAGATAGTAAGTCTATACTATAGAAAGAATGTTCCAAAATGGTGCCCAGCCACAATGTTGCAATTTTCAACTATTGAAATCTACGTTGAAATACTAGTAGTCGTGCATCACTTCCATCCTCCTGAATTTCAGCTGGCTAACCTGACGTGTTTAAAAATGGAGAGGGACCTTTTTGAAAAGCACTACATACGTATAGAAGCAGTGATTCACTAAATTCTTGAACAAACGAATGATTTCCCGTATGGTCCTATTATAGTAAATTTTGCCACGCTTGTACGCCAAATACATAAATTGTATGTTTTCCGTAGTTTAATTTTCAATACAACTATTTTTACCGTAGAAACAGTTAAACAGGCGATTTCGTGACAAAACAGAAAATGAGAAATGATCACTTCCAAATCTATGCGGATGCCAACTTGGTAAAGCTTTATTAAAGCTTTACAAACAATACAACCAAACTATTCATCCATGGTTTTAATAATGAGGCAATCACTTGAAGGACTAATAAACATTTGAATAAAAAGTCTCATCACCATCTGCACGTACTCGTGGAATAGGTATCTACATCCAAATTTGTTTTTCTTGCGATGACCAATGTCCAACTGATCGCAGTTCTGATGCTGCCTCTGAACGAGTAAGTTAGGCGAATTAATAAATTTTTAATTCATAATCTTATTGCCGTTACAGATGTGACTTACGCTTTTTTATGTGAGAAAACTATTTTTTATATGTTTCACAATCACCAAGTAATGATTTCAGTTTATCTTTTTCTCTTTCAGAATATTTCACAATCTTCACTCAGAACGACTGTTGTACACCGCAAACCGGGCAAGAATACGTAATTCTAAAAGAGTTATCTCTGTCTTAACCAAATAGATTGTTGTGACCTTTAGAGATACTGATAATTTTTTCGAAATTGAAAACGCAGCTGATGTAACACTTCTGGAACATCAGAACCTTCACGCATTTGTCTCTACATTTGATACGAAAAAGAACCTCCTTCAATTGATAAAGAATAATGTTTATAGTTGGATCCGTTTGAAGCGTGGATAAAACTGAAATATTCTACATCTTGTTTAAGGATTCAGTAAAGAGGTGCTGAACTGTAATCTTTGCAACGTTGTTCTAGTGGAGGCAGTTAGCTTATATTCAAGTCGCCAAACTCTTTCAAATACAGCAGGCCCGTCTGATACTATGCTACATTACACAACTTCATTGTGGCTGCTTGTATCTGGCACGGACATATAGAATCGATAGATAGGTTGAGGAAAGACCTCACTGCCTATTCTGTGTCAGGACTGGGACCCCATTGTTTGTTCTCTTTGAGGGCATCTAAGGTTAACACCTTACAGTAAGTAGGTATAGTAATAAAAAACTGCCTTGATACATTTAAAAGAATCCGACGATATGTATGGAGAAGAACACAGCCTTACTTTATAGCTAGAGGTAGTGAGTTTGGATAGGTTCCCATGCGAAATGCTGATAGAGATTATTAGTTTCGGAAATTGTGTTCACCCTGTATCTTGAATTGTAAAGTACAAAATAGTTCAAATAGTTCTTGGATTCTATGTTATGAGTGTGATGCTTGACAGGGAAGTCGGTGGCTTTTAGCTTTTATAACGTAGATGCAGTGACATGATCATGATTGAATATCATTTGGTATTCTTACTGAATATTTAGAAACATATTAGCATCACGATACTGAAACTACTTTGAATGTTTACGTACTTACTTTGTATCCCTCCTAGCATAGCACTGGGTCTGCCATCTGTAAGCTTCAGCAAACAAAATGCAACCAAAACGTAGCGAAGCATTTTTTTATTGAAGTTTTACTCGCAGTAACAACGCAGTTAGAAATGTACGACGATAAAATTCTCTATTTTTATATAGTACTAAAAACAAAGGATGAGCTATATGTAACACATGGAAAATTGCAAATAAACCAATGAGGTGAGAATTTTACACAAAAAGATTCGATACGCTGCTTATTATAGACCTTGATAGTCACATTTTACAGTCATTGTCGTGAATTTGCTGATTGTTCGACAATGCTTGATTTCTGCGTTTTAAATAAATAATTGTATTTTTTCATCAAAAGCTGCAAGTATGATCGCGTTCATAAAACTAGCGACACAAACAATAGAGTCAAATAGATATTATAATTCGAGTTTCTGAATGCACTATTTTTTATGCGTAGTAATTAGCTCTGGTAACAGAAATTTGGACGTTTCTGAAATTCACAACCGCGCAGGAAACAAGATACTGGAGAGTACCAACCAAATCTTCAACTATGAGTCTCATCTACTTTGAGTATATATCTAAAATATCTTAAAAAAGGTCTTTACTTTCGCGTTATAGTCATTTCACGTTTTCTCATTTTAGCACAACGAGATTCTGTTAAGAAATGTCTTTCAGGACTTTAATTGACTTTCTATATTCTTTGTAGTACGTCCTAATGATTAAAATTCATATTTTTGAAAGTTTGACAAGCAGATAGTCACATTCTTTCTGGCCGAAAATCGATGGTGTGGCAGCATCCTCGAGAACTTGCTACAACTTGGTAGGCAAATATACGAAAAATTATGCACCTAATCTACGTAACTTTGGCGACAGATTCTACCATGTTGACATTGCTCGTAATCTATTAAAATTCGTTGGTACCCGTTGCAAAATTCTGTTGTGGCTTGTGTGAAGTGCACACACTAGACGTCCTAGAATATGTGAACACATAGATTCTGAATTTTCCTTAACTTCCAGGTAACGCTTCAACGGTCTAAGTTTTATATGATGAGATATTTTAACACCTCCATGAAAACTAAAATGAAAGGGAGAGAATACATTTTTTCAAACCTACGCAAATGCAGTAGTAGTCCAACTATATAAGCTATAAAACAGAACCTTTTATTTTGCCATTCTAAAAGTTGTCTCAAAAGTCACATAAAATCTTGTGTCCGCGTCTTAAGATATCAAAGGTCAAATATCACAAAAATTGCTTTTCGCAAAGATGTCACTTCCGATGGGCTTAATGCTAATTGCATTTATCATGAATATTGCTGAAAATAAAGTTTTCTACAACTTTTGTTTCAACATTTTTTATACAATTAATAGTTTTTGAGATAGAGATTAACAGCATAATGCAAGGTCAAAATGTCAGTCCTGATAAATAACACGCCATGAGGATTGACTACCCAAAATCGAAAAAAGTCGCAGAATCAAAACGAAGAAATAAGCTACGAACAGACTCATATGTATAGCAGAGGTTCTGTAGAAGCACATATCTAGGGTAGGTATAGCTTTGCAAAAAATCTGAGATTTTCATGGTAGATATATGTACCTATATGTATAAGAACAACAACTTTTTTGTTGGCACAATTCTTCGTTTGGGTTCTGCGAATTTTGTTCAGCTTTAAGCAGTAAGCGTATCAGAATCACCCTGTAGTTTCTTGATTTCTTGCAAAGCTATAGCTACAATCTCTATAACACATATGAATAAGGCAGTAATGAATAAAAACTGTATTGCTATATATTTTCTTAATGATTTATCAAATTAATATGGCGTATTATTTATCTAGACTTACGGTTATCCTTGCATTATAGCCCTGTCCGTACAGCTGTCTCCATCAAGTCAGTGATCGTGTCCAAGATGCCGTCACACAAACTTGGCACAGATATTATGAAAAGAACCTATAAAACGTCAAAAAAAAAACTATAAAATGTCATCTTGCACACTAGGTAGTTTTTAGAGTATAAACAGTCATTACACGTTTTGTGAAACGAAGTAGCCTGTAGTTTTCATCTCTGAGAAGATGTGAAACAAAGAAAATTGACTGAATAGCACGATCGCATCTGAATGATTATGTGTATTGGTCTGCATGTGTATAAAATCAGTGATATTTGCTGTGCTAGAAAATTATTACTGAATATACTGCCAATGAAGTTTGTCTATTAGCTGAGCCCGATGGGTTATTTATCTGTTGTGTTTCTGAAGGTAGGTTTTTTGTGTTTTAAAAAATTTTGAGGTGCACTACGAGAAACCGCCACCGCGCAATTAAGTCACATAGCAGAATAATTACTAATGACGCATCACACATCAAACATTTTCGCAATACCTCACATCTTGGCGCTGATTTGTATTTTTTGTTGGCATCGCAAAATAAATTTTTATAAGATTTGAATGACTGGAAATAAACAGTAATGTAATAACCTTCTTTCGTTCATAAATATTCCTGTCTGTAGCATATTTTCTCACCTGTTCCTTCACCAAGAAAGGATTTTGTTCTTATCTATCTTATTATTGAAATTCAGCAAATTTGTGTTATATAATTTCCAGGATGAATAAGAAAAGGTGGATGCGCAACTAGTTTCTAGCTTTGAATCTCAAGTAAGTGTATTTGAGACAAGTATCTAATGGACTTATAATCAACACATATTATTAGCACACAAATCCTCACGATGCACCTATGCATTGCTGTTTCCTTCTAGCTATAGTATACATCTTACAGCTTAGTAATGCCATCTCTGAAGCAGATTTTACATCAATCAGAGTCAAACATTGATAACTAAAGCATCATGTACATTTAGGCGACCCGTAGAATAAACCGAGTTCACAAGTGTCCATGAGCTAGTGCTAAGTTAACAGCTTGTAGAAACACTTACATAGTGTCACTAAAAACTCATACAATGTCAAAAAAATCGACATATTGTCACTTTTCAAGATACGTAATACCCGTGCCCTTCTTTCTGCTACGTTATATAGACAGAATTCACACGACCAGATGCCGGACACACTCATCGACAAGTTACCGACCACTGTATAAACAAACCTTATGCTGTAAGTCACTAAGCGCTGCGCGCTCTCCGCCCTATAACTCAAAAAAGGTTATAATAATGATAATACTAATAATAATAGTAATATAAACAATAACTTTTATTAAAAGTGCTTTGCGGATATGAAACTTTAACAGGAAAAGGTCACAATTACATAAGCAAAAGAAAAATATACACGACTAAATTCGAATAAAATTTTTAGATGTATAATTTGTTAAATAGAAGCATATAAAAACTATGTAGCATAAATGTATAATCTGTAAAATAATCAATAAAATACAGTATATTCAGATAAGAGATAGACCGGATGTAAACAAAAGGTTCGGGTGATTTTCACGCTAACGCCGCCGTCTCGACGTAAAACAGGAGCCCTCATTGGTCAATTCGCAATTAAATGCCTAGCCGAGCGGCAGAGCAGTCGTATCAAGGCAGAGTCACATTCAGGTTCAGACGTGTTACGTATGTTGTGTGCATCATTGCAATTTGATATTTCCTTGGACGTTTTCGTTTGTTATCTTATTAAGTTGTTGAGTTTGTCGTTGTTATTGTTATACCTTGTTATTGATTGTTATTGTTATCAACTGCTTGCGCAAAATGCCCAGTAGTACAGATACTGCCGATGAAGTTGTAAACTCCTGTAGTCCACCTAGGAAACGCTCTAAAAAAAGACACCTGAGTGCAGAAATGAAGGAGGTCATTTTGAATATATATAAGATCGAGCGCGAGGAGAACGAGGCATCAACCATCAAAGAAATTGTTGTGAAGGTTTCTCACAAAGTTGGGGTGTGTCGCGCATCAGTGTTTAATGTGTTAAGACAATACAAAAAAAATCACACCTTTTCTGAGCCAATGACCAGTAAACATCGCAAAAGTATTGTTAAATCATTGGATGAAGCTGATAAGCATGCGATTAGCAGGAAAGTGCATGAATTCTTCTTTAGGAATGAAATACCTACTATAGATAAAGTACTGCAGGAGGTAAATGGAGATACAACGTTGCCAAATTTCAAACGATCAACTTTCCATGCGTTACTGAAGCATTTAAATTTCAAATGGAAAAAACGGGGTCGTAATAGTTTACTACTGGATAGAGAAGAAATTGTGCTATGGAGGAGGGATTATTTAACAAAAATTGGGAAATATAGAAATCAAAACAGGAAGATTTATTACCTTGATGAAACGTGGGTAAACGCAGGACACACTACAAGTAAAGTATGGGTTGATGATTCTGTAACTTCATCCAGGAGGGCCTTTCTAGATGGACCGTCCACCGGATTAAAAAATCCAGCAGGTAAATACGAGTAATAGACAACAATCGGATGTTTTTCAAACCTTGGGAACAAGGTTCTAAACATTAATTCCAGGGGGCAGATAAAACATATTACAAGTAACAAAACTTTTATAACTTTCGATAAAATGCGTGGATGTTTTATTGTCATTTTCATTTGTTAGAACTTTTTTAAGCCATGTTTTTATGTGTTTTCGATATTTCAATAATTTTTTAATATAATCTTAAAATATGTCGAATATTATAAACTTAAAAAAAGTTACTAAGTTTTATATTGTGTACCGTTCCTAATATTTCTAATCATTTTAATTCATACTTTAAGCTTTATAAAGTTATAATTTGTTAATATTAATATTTGCGCGTATTTCAGCTTCCTGATCATTAATTTTTTAAAGGTTTATAACTTTAAATTAAATTGTGAAGCGCTGAGTAATCATACGACGTTCAATATTCTTTCTTTCAATATGACTAAATAATCCCAATTATAGCAATCTGATACTCATGTCTCAATGTTTTTTCGCTGAATGTGATGAAAACATTTGAAAAAGGTTCGCTTATTGAAATAAATCTACACCAGTTAGTACTTTGATTTCCAGGTAAAGGGAAAAGGCTCATTATCTGCCATATTGTCAGTGAGGATGGATTTGTTGTTGACGGTCTGTGGTGCTTTGAGTCTAAGAAAACTGGAGATTACCACGAGGAAATTGGTGAATCGTTTGAACAGTGGTTTTCAAAAATTTTACCGAACTTAGAGGAAAACGCAGTAATTGTGTTGGATAATGCGCCTTATCATTCTCGAAGAATGGAGAAGGTCCCAACAACGGCTTCAAGGAAAGTTGATGTTCAAAATTGGCTCCGCTCGAAAAATAACAACTTTGAAGAAGCAATGGCAGCAAATCAAAATAAAACTGTGCTCCGTTTACCTCCATACCATTGCGAGCTCAATCCCATTGAGCTCATATGGGCAGAGGTTAAAAATTATATAGCTAAGCACAATACAACTTTTAAATTTTGTGACCTCAAAGGACTTTTCAAAGAAGCACTAGAATTAATAACAGCGCAAAAATGGGAAAACTGTATTAAGCACGTGAAAGACAAAGTTGAAAAGAGAATGTGGGAACTGGACAATATTTTAGAGAAACAAGTCGAGCCATTCATTATTGACGTTGGTGCTTCAGGCAGTAGCGATGATGAAAGCTCATCAAGCTCATCTTTCCAATAAAAGATGTCGTTCATCAAATTCGGTAAGTTAGAAGTAATTATAAAGCTACTGTATTTTTTAATTAATTATTGACATTTTTGAACCCATTTTGGCAAAACCTATTCAAGAATCTACTTTCTGACAATGTTCAACCATGCACATTTTTTTACGTTTTGAACGTTTTAATTTGGTTACATATTTACCTAGAAATCAAAAAATATACTAATCAATATTCTAAAAGCAATTTTAAGAGATATACGATTATTTTTAATTTAGGCTAATTTAAACGCCATTTTGAGATTATATTCGACTGTATTTCACCAAACATCAGGCGGCATCCGAAGCTGGAAATCGAAGCGAAAATTTTGAAACCCTTATGTATATTTACATCATTATATATTTCTTACCCCACCCCCACATGATCCTATATCCATCACCAATCGTATACACATCGAATTGTGCTAATTTACTACAAAGTTACACAAAGCAGCATCTACTATCTAAAATATGTACTGCGTGACTCTTAATACGTCCCTGCCGATGATCACGTGGTCTTGTTTATGTCCGGTCTATCTCTTATCTGAATATACTGTAGATCAATATGTAGTTTAAATTATAAAACTCTTGTAGAAACACTTAGGGTACAAGTGTGTTAAAAGATGTATTTTGAAGACTTTTAAGTCGTTGATGACTTTTAACTCGGAAGGCAAATTATTGAAGATAGATAGAACACATATGTAGTCACCGCCATTACGGTATGTGCTGAGGCTATAGTTGTTCAATGTAACGTTATTATTATTCCTTAGATTGAATCTCTGGTACCGATTTAGGTAAGTGAATTTTGAAGGATATGATTTCACATGAAGGCACGCCTCTAGGATGAGAAATGATGCTAAAGATAGTATTTCTTCGTCTCTAAATGTTTTTCGGCAAGACTCTAGAGGATGCAATGAGAATAATAGTCTGAATACTCTTTTCGCAAGTATAAAGATTCGTTGGGTTTCAACAGATGATCCCCAATATAGTACTAAATATTTGAGGTGGGAATAAACAATAGAGTAGTAGATGTTCAATAGATGTTTTCTATTAATTACGTATTTTAAGTTTCTTAGAGCAAAAAGTGCTGAATTCATTTATTGGCTACATACTCTATGCGGTCTTTCCAGCTCAAATGTTGATCTACTAGTAGACCCAAACATTTTATGCTTGGTGCCCTTTCCAGTGACTATTTTAACTGTGATGTTCTGTGGCCTTCGTTTGTAATACATCATATATTTGGTTTTATCTGTATTAATTAGTAACCTATTTAATACTACCCACTTTTAAAAACTTTGCAGTATGATGCTAGCGTTACTTTCTAGATTCTCTAACAACTTTGCTAATATTGTTATAGTTGCGTCATCAGCAAAGGTAACCAAGATACAATTATACTCAGTAACACTAGAAGTGTTCCGCCCAGAAAAAACTTGACTTGATTTTTTGGCAATGAGGTAGTCTTGCATCAAGAATGAAACGATAACATCCTCACGAAATTCTATTGACAAGTAATAAGAGAAAACATGAATAATGTGTTGTGCGACTCCGCAGCTGAATACGTCTGGGAATCGACAAAATGTGATGATCGATGTCTGGATGTGACACCTCATTCCATGCAACTCGAACTTCGTGGATTAGCAGTGGCAAAGTCTGTGGCAGATGGTGCAAAGTGGATAGTCTCCTCCCCATCATTCCCCACACACGTTCGATAGGATTTAAATCCGGTGAATGAGGTGGCCACTGCAAAACATGAACGTCTGCTTCTTGAAGTCAATGGCGTATTTTTGATATTCCGCCTTGTGATCCTTGACAATTCTTAATAATTGTACTTTCAGCATTGCTTCTTCAAAGTTGATATTTTTCGAGCGGAGCCAATTTTGAACATCAACATTCCTTGAAGCCGTTGTTGGGACCTTCTCCATTCTTCGAGAATGATAAGGCGCATTATCCGACACAATTACTGCGTTTTCCTCTAAGTTCGGTAAAATTTTTGAAAACCACTGTTCAAACGATTCGCCATTCATTTCCTCGTGGTAATCTCCAGTTTTCTTAGACTCAAAGCACCACAGACCGTCAACAACAAATCCATCCTCACTGCCAATATGGCAGATAATGAGCCTTTTCCCTTTACCTGGAAATCGAAGTACTAACTGGTGTAGATTTATTTCAATAAGCGAACCTTTTTCAAATGTTTTCATCACATTCAGCGAAAAAACATTGAAACATGAGTATCAGATTGCTATAATTGGGATTATTTAGTCATATTGAAAGAAAGAATATTGAACGTCGTATGATTACTCAGCGCTTCACAATTTAATTTAAAGTTATAAACCTTTAAAAAATGAATGATCAGGAACCTGAAATACTCGCAAATATTAATATTAACAAATTATAACTTTATAAAGCTTAAAGTATGAATTAAAATGATTAGAAATATTAGGAACGGTACACAATATAAAACTTAGTAACTTTTTTAAGTTTATAATATTAGACATATTTTAAGATTATATTAAAAAATTATTGAAATATCGAAAACACATAAAAACATGGCTTTAGAAAGTTCTAACAAATGAAAATGACAATAAAACATCCACGCATTTTATCGAAAGTTATAAAAGTTTTGTTACTTGTAATATGTTTTATCTGCCCCCTGGAATTAATGTTTAGAACCTTGTTCCCAAGGTTTGAAAAACATCCGATTGTTGTCTATTACTCGTATTTACCTGCTGGATTTTTTAATCCGGTGGACAGTCCATCTAGAAAGGCCCTCCTGGATGAAGTTACAGAATCATCAACCAAATACTTTACTTGTAGTGTGTCCTGCGTTTACCCACGTTTCATCAAGGTAATAAATCTTCCTGTTTTGATTTCTATATTTCTCAATTTTTGTTAAATAATCCCTCCTCCATAGCACAATTTCTTCTCTATCCAGTAGTAAACTATTACGACCCGGTTTTTCCATTTGAATGTTTAAATGCTTCAGTAACGCATGGAAAGTTGATCGTTTGAAATTTGGCAACGTTGTATCTCCATTTACCTCCTGCAGTACTTTATCTATAGTAGGTATTTCATTCCTAAAGAAGAATTCATGCACTTTCCTCCTAATCGCATGCTTATCAGCTTCATCCAATGATTTAACAATACTTTTGCGATGTTTACTGGTCATTGGCTCAGAAAAGGTGTGATTTTTTTTGGATTGTCTTAACACATTAAACACTGATGCGCGACACACCCCATCTTTGTAAGAAACCTTCACAACAATTTCTTTGATGGTTGATGCCTCGTTCTCCTCGTGCTCGATCTTATATATATTCAAAATGACCTCTTTCATTTCTGCACTCAGGTGTCTTTTTTTAGAGCGTTTCCTAGGTGGACTACAGGAGTTTACAACTTCATCGGCAGTATCTGTACTACTGGGCATTTTGCGCAAGCAGTTGATAACAATAACAATCAATAATCAATAACAAGGTTTAACAATAACAACGACAAACTCAACAACTTAATAAGATAACAAACGAAAACGTCCAAAGAAATATCAAATTGCAATGATGCACACGACATACGTAACACGTCTGAACCTGAATGTGACTCTGCCTTGATACGACTGCTCTGCCGCTCGGCATAGGCATTTAATTGCGAATTGACCAATGAGGGCTCCTGCTTTACGTCGAGACGGCGGCGTTAGCGTGAAAATCACCTGAACCTTTTGTTTACATCCGGTCTATCTCTTATCTGAATATACTGTAGGAATGGAAGTAAAGTGGTATGTATAGCATCATCAACAACGCGCAGCAGTCATATTGCCTCAAACAAAGAAAAGGGGTGATCGGCTACCATAGACAATAGCCTCCAACAGTCCTATGTACATATCTCCCAACAGCAATTCCAATATCAGGCCGTTCTCCATGGCGGCGTCTTACCCGTCTGCGACCATCGTGCGTACCTAGACAGAATCGCGATTCATCGCTGAAGATGACATTATGCCATTCTGCCTTCCAATGTTGCCGTTCGCTGCTCCAGTTCAAACGTTGACCACAATTGTCCGCAGTCAGAGGAAGCACTAACCGTGTACGGTGTGGAAAAACTCCAAAGGCTCGAATGGGGCGATATAGTGCACGCATCGTAACCGGTCTACCTTCTTCTCGAAACCATTGGTCAGCTATCTGACACAAAGTCGCCAAACGACCTCGTAGGGCTAGTTGTCTGAAGCGCCTATCTTGACGCTCTGTGGTACGTCTTGGTGAACTAGTTGGCCTTCTTCGTGTCCGTATAACTTCTTCAATAACTATCACACGACACGCATGACCGGCGTTGCAGTACAGTTAACACGGCGGTCAATTTCGCGATATGACAAACAAACATCTCGATACGGAATAATTCTACCCCTGTCAATGTCGCTAACATGGTGATAATTTGGACGTCTTTGACTTCGAAGGTATTCGTGATGCTTAACACTAGTAAACGGAAGGGCAGTAACTGAAAATGTCTGTATTACTCAGCTCTTAGAACCTACTTTCTTCACAAAAGTTCACACATAACATTTTAACAAAGATAAACAAAAACAAAGGTATAACGTTTACATTGTTGCCACAGCATGCTTTAAATATAGTCATTATGTTGCCAAAAAAAGAAACAAGTTGAAGAAATTATTTTTTCTGTGTGTAATACTTCTAATGTCACTGAGTCTATTATCAATTGTGTGTTAATCGTTCACAAATAACAAAAACAGAAATGGTGATAGCACTCTACCCTATGGTACGGCAAAGCTTATGCCATGTGGATTAGAAATAGTGCTACCCAGCATAACCTGAATTTTTCTGTTTAACATAAATAACAGAATCCATTGATAAACGGGATTTCAGAAACCATAGCCTTTAATTTTATTTACGAGGCTCTTAGCTTGAACACAGTAGAATGCTTTCGATAAATCAAAAAATATTGTCATTGTGTAATAATTTTTATAAGGTTTTTATATACGAATAAAAGCAATGAAAATGCTGCTGTATTTGTTCAGTGGTAAGTTGGGGAACCGTGTTCTGTAACATATAGAGTCAGGTGCTCATTCAAAAAGCATACATTCTAATATAAACGGTTATGTTAAAGGGGCGATAATTTTCTAAGAGTTCATTCAAAGGTACCAGTTGTCATTGGTAAGTTAAATAAGTATAGGAGTGGATGTATTAAAAATTCAGAAATGAACTTTGATAGTTTTATTGCTAATCAATAATGTCCACATGCATCCTTATTATTCAATTCATTTAGATATTGCATTGTCTCTTCTGTGGATATCTCATAAAATGCCATCGAGCTAAGTACCGTTTTGCCTTTAGTATAGTTGGGTTCTTTAATGTTTGCGTATTCTGTGGTAGCTATCCTTTCAGCTGTGGTTGCAAAGTACTCACAACAGCAATTTGAAATTTTGGCTGGATCTGTCAGAGTCCCATCGCTCGTGTTTATGCTTTTTTATTTTTCATTTTTCCTGTTTGGGTTTTTACAATACTCCAACCTCCTATGGTAGGATTACTCGCTAGCTGCATTCTTTTATTAAAATATTCTTGTTTCTTAAACTCCAGTTTTTTGTTATATTCTAACTCAGCTAACTAACTTGTTTCTTTTAGGGTAGAGTCGTTGGACTTTTTACAGATCCACTATAGATTTCTTAGGTTATTGCTTTTTGCCAAAATATTCCAGTGAATCCAGTTATTTGTTTGAAAACATGTTTGAAATAAAAGTTCTAGAGAATTCAATTCTGCATAATATTCATGATAAATGCAAAGAGCATTAAGCTCATAGCAGGCTAGGTCTCTGCATAATACCGATTTTTGTGCATGAGACACAGGTTTTAGCTAGGCATATATTTACGCCTGGGTTTCTGACAGCAGTAACGTTTATCTATACTAAGTGACATATAAATCCGAACACCCAGTTTAAATGGTTTTATTTTAATAAAAGTTGGTGAATGTATTTATCTCACTGTAAATAACAAGTGAAAAAATTTTCAGCCTTATCAGTTGGACATTCCGGTTTTTATACTGCTTTTTTTTAATTCACTAACGCTCTAAAAATGAATATTTCAGCCGCAGTAAAGAATCAACGTTGGCGGATTTTGGTTCTTGACATCCTTTACGATCGGTTACGATGCCTAGAGTACGGAGACCTGTACGATTTCGTCAACTTAGTGAGTTTGATAGGGGCCGTATAGTGGGACTTCGGGAAGCTGGACTTTCTTTTCGGGCAATTGCAGTTAGAGTGCAAAGAAGTGTAGACACTGTGGTTAGGTGTTGTCAGGCATGGCTTCGAGAAGGCCGTACGCAAAGAGCAAGGGGCACTGGACGTCGCCGTAGAACAACAGACCGTGAAGATCGCCGCCTAAGATTATTGGCCTTAAGGGACCGTTTCTCCACTACCAGGTCCATTGCAAATGAATGGTTTGCAGAACACGGAATACCTATTGGCATGCGAAGTGTTTACCGACGAATGAGAAGTTTTGGCTTGTTTTCATACCGGCCACACTGGGTCCTCCCTTTAATTCGAGAACACCGACGTAATCGCCTTGAGTGGTACAGACAACGGTCACTCTGGGATCAGGAATGGAACAGTATTGTCTTTAGTGACGAGTCTCGATTTTGTTTAGGCATGCAAGATGGTCGTGCCAGGGTTAGAAGGCGACGTGGTGAAAGGAGGAATCCACAGTTTTTTGTTGAAAGACATGTTCATCACACTGTTGGAGTTATGGTTTGGGGTGCTATAGCTTATGGTTCCAGGTCACCTTTAATCTTCATCAGAGGTAACATGAACGCGCAGCGTTATATCCACGAAGTTCTAGAACCCTATCTTTTACCCTATCTTGACACCCTGGCAGATCCAACTTTCCAACAAGATAATGCCCGACCACATGTTGCAAGAGTCACAATAGACTTCTTTCAACATAATGATGTCACATTGTTACCATGGCCACCAAGATCTCCCGACTTATCCCCAATTGAGCACGTGTGGGATATGATGGGTAGGAGATTGCTCAATTTGCAACGTCCTCCTCAGACTCTAGAAGAACTTCGAGAGGAGTTGGTGGTTGCCTGGAATGAGATACCACAGGAGGACATTGACCACCTGATCAGAAGCATGCCTAGGTGCGTTGGAGAATGCGTAGCACATCAGGGTGCATCCACACATTATTAAAGGTCAAAGGGCTTTAAAGCAGTGCAATCATTTCGAAATTTTTATCATTTACTTATTATGCTTCATTAAGTACTTATACAAAATTTTATTAAAATAAAACCATTTAAACTGGGTGTTCGGATTTATATGTCGCTTAGTATATTTACTGCAGTTATAGTGTTTTGCAGATTTTATTCTTCCAAAATCCACACTGGTTCATATTATATTATATAACAATTGATATAATAGCAATGCTGGAATCCAAAGCCATGATAATTATAGTTTTGTACAGAAACGAAAAAACGGATTCACAGTGGTTAGCCAATTAAAAAATGTGCTTCATATCTGTAACGATTTATGAAATTGTAGCGAGTCAACACTTCTGGTTTGAAAAACCTTTTTTGTCGTCGAGTTATTTATGTAATGAAAACAACGTATAGAAGTGTTTATAAAACTGTATTACTAATGTGATAGTTTTTTAGGAAGATCAATTTTGAAATGTGTTAGCCAAAGAAAGCCTCAGGTTTCTTTTTGTTTCGTATAATTTGGTGAACGGTTTTCTTCGGAGTTTTTTAGTGCAGCCAAAGAAATAATATTACGTCTATAATTCTAGTTGACCAACGGAAATAAATAATAAGACAAAAAAAATCAGTATGAAGAAATGCTGCAAGCATTTCCGTCGCTGGATTTGTGGGGAACGACTGTCGAGCTTGTTTGCCCAAAAGTGGCTATAAAAGCTATCCCCTGTCCAAAAAAGTAGGAAAAAGTTCTTACATCGGTATTTTACAGGATAGGTTTTGAATCGTAATACATGTGCGGTAGACAATTCGTGATAACTATTCGATTTTCATTCATCATACAAGACAGTCGACGAATTTGGGATATGGAAAGGTTATAAAGTATTTTACGTTTTTCGTCGCTTTGTACAACCAGTAACCCGAAAACAATTTTTTTTATTTAGATTGGCCTTAACGTTTACAGGGCTCAGTATTCCATTTGAGAGAGAATATGCAGTTTCAAAAGCTTTCAACAAATCAAATGAACTCTTTAACAAATTAAAACCTACAGCTATTGTGTATTAGAAGTTCATAACTTACAATTTATAAAAACTTCCGAAACGCTCTCGAAGCGTGGGAGCTTTTGTAGAAATTGCATGTTTAAGGACTGCTCATACCGTCTTGAAGTGAAATATACTCTGTTCTGAGCATAAAATTTACTTGCATCTAGAATTTTCTCTTTCCGCGTTTTTTTTTTTTTTGGTCAAGATCGGTAGTACATGTGTCAAATAAATCGATAAAAAAGCTAGTGCAACTGATAATTCCTTTTCGTTTGTTATACTTTTGTCTGATATTGTTTAATTTTTATTAAACATGGAAAAAACCTGAGCATTCTGATTTAAAGGTGCTACGGTGGATATTGTCAGTATCGGGATGATGCTTCATGTCAAATGACCAGGGTCTCTAAGCGGAGCTTTCTATCTTGGAACTAACTCAAATTTCAAGTTGATCGCATCTATGAAATGAATTTAAATATTCTTGAACATTTTTCATTTTATTTTGGTACTTGGCTATCTTTTAAAAGATCAGAGTTCACAATTATGACATTTTTGTGCAAAATCATTTATATCAATATTTCTATACGAGGGCAGTCGTAATTTCTACATCTATCATAAAATATGGTAACATACAAAACATATATAAAATAAAGGGCTAAAACAAAGTTAAAACAATTCAATACACAATAATGATGAATAATGATGACACTTTAACTTTTGTTTTTAATGTCAGCGTATTGGAGTAACACATTTTTTATCATGTATTTTTGCGTTTTATTATAGATTTGAATATGATAGTGATGCGATTGACTTAAGTACTCAGATAAAGACGAATCTTCGCTTTTAAGAAAACAATCAGGTGCTAAGTTAAAAAGAAAAATATCGACGAAGGTTTAAACTACGTAAAATAGTAATAATAATATTTATTCACTCAATAGCCTAATAATAATATTGTCAATTTTCCCTGAAATAATTGTAAAGTCTGGTTTTATTGGTACAAGTTTTTCAAGCGGGTATTTAAAACATGGACGCATAAAATGGGTACACCAATCATTGTGGGAAAACTTTTTATTCGTCAACAAAGAATGACTAAACTTGTTTTTTTGTAATTCAATCGAAAGTGTTGACAGGAACGGAAAAACTTTTAATATAAGATTTTTAGGTATTTATGAGACCTACAAAATCACGCTACACATGAAAAGATCCGACAAATAGCAAAAATGTTATGGCCGAAAAACGAGGCAGATTTCGGCATTTGTTGGTAATGCGACGATAATTTCACGTAAGCACTTGAAATTCTTCAAATCCGTAGGATTCATACTTCTAAATAACAACAACAAAATTGAAGTATATTGGTCAAGTATTTTTTTGAGAATTTCTAATTGTTTATTCCAACACATCTGTTTTCCGGCCATCACTACTAGTTCATTGAGCAATATACAGGGTTCTTTAAAAAATCTTGCCGATATGAAGCACAAACCATTCCTAAAGACAAAAATTATTTTTTATGCGAAAAACAGTGGTTACGTTTTCTTCTTGTAAGCTAATTCAAACATTTCGTATTTGTAAATAATTGAACAAATACGCTTCGATATTCGAGAAACATACGTTACTCTACACATTTGAAAACAAAGCAAATGTGTCTATCATCAGACATTAAATGTTTGAATTTGTTTAGAAGAAAAACGTAAAAAATACTTTTTTGCATTAAAATAACATTTATCCTCCGGAACGGTTTGCGATTCATATCGGCAGGGTAAACTAGTGTATTTTGTTATGAAATGATCTTTGACAACAAAATGCCCTTTCAACTAACCCTGTATATTGCTCAATAAATTTGTAGTGATGGCCGGAAAGCAAGCGTTTTGGGATAAACAATTAAAAAAACTATTGACTAATCTACTCCAACTTTGTTGTGGTTATTTAGAAGTACGAATCCTACGAATTTGATGAATTTCAAATATCCGTGAAAAACTATCGTCGAATTACCCAACAAGTACCAAAACCTGCAGTTTTCGGCTATAACGTCGGATCTTTTTACATGTAGTCTCATTTTGAGTTTTTTAGTCCCTACCAACACTTTCGATTGAATCCCAAAAAATACGTTTTCTCATTCTTTGTTGTCGAATAAAAGTTTTCCCACAAAAATTGGTGTACCCATTTTATGCATCCATGTTTCGAATACCCCCTTGAGCAACTTGCAGCAATAAAACCAGACTTTAAAATAATTTCGTAAACGGGTATTTTTGTCTATTATGATTAGACTACAAATAAAAGAACAAGAGTAAATAAATATAAAAGAGAAAGAGGCCCAAGCTGTGCTAAGACCAGTAATTTTAAGTTGTAACTGTAACATAGAATACAAATTACAAAAAAGGGCAAGAATCAGTCACAATCGATTATGTATTAATGTTCGTGTTCATGAGTTTATGAACTTCGGTCCTAGATGTAGAATGTACCCACCTTTTTAATTTTCTTTTGACATAATTTTCGAAATATACATATTTTAAATCTTTATGTATAGTTTTGGCGCTAAATAGAGATATGACCGTTGCATTGTTGATTTATTTGGCTGAGGCACCACGAATTTTGCACCTTGTATAATGATTATGTTTAATATATTCTGAAGTACTTAAATGCAAACATGTCATTGATGGGGTTAACTTGAAGTTTGAGTTATTTCTAGGGTCGAAAACCACGCTTGTAGATCCTGATCCGTTGATTGCCAATGTCCAGTTGATACCAAACGGCATCATATCAAATGAAGGATGACAATTAGCGCTGTCGCTTCCTGAATGTGCTCAAGATTTGAAGCAATGTTATAAAAAAAGCTAACAACCCCCTTCTTGCAATTTTGCATTATTGCTAGTTCAAATATAGCAAAGGTTACGTATGGGAAAAATACGAAAATAAACTGCTGCAGGTGATGATTTTCAATTTATTTATTTTCATCAATAAATATTACATCCTAGTCCTATCAGTCCTCTCATTACCAAGCAGTGTAGGCCGCAGCTGGGGCAGCATAAGCTACGTGAGCTGGTTCACTGATGACATCCTTCCTGTAGGAAGAGTGACTTGAACTGGCTGAGATCACTGGGGCAGCGTGGGCAATCACTGGGGAAGCACGTACCTCAGCAACAACTGGGGTCGCGTGGGCAGCATATACCGGCTCACTAATGATGTCTTTCCTGTACTGGTGGCTTGAGCTGGATGAGTATACTGGGGCAGCATGAGCAACCACTGGGGCAGCACGCACCTCAGCGACGACTGGGGCAGCGTGGGCGGCATATACGGGCTCACTAATGATGCCTTTCCTGTACTGGTGGCTTGAGCTGGATGAGTATACTGGGGCAGCATGAGCAACCACTGGGGCAGCACGCACCTCAGCGACGACTGGGGCAGCGTGGGCGGCATATACGGGCTCACTAATGATGTCTTTCCTGTACTGGTGGCTTGAGCTGGATGAGTATACTGGGGCAGCATGAGCGATCACTGGGGCAGCACGTACCTCAGCAACTACAGGGGCGGCATGAACTTCAGTTACCACAGGGGCAGCATGGGCTACATATGCGGGTTCGTTGATAATGTCCTTTCTGTATTGGTGGCTTGAGCTGGATGTGTATACTGGGGCAGAGTGGGCAAGAACTGGGCCAGCGTGAACTTCAGTTACCCCAGGAGCGGCGTGAAATTCAGCGACCACAGGAGCTGCGTGAGCAATGTAAGCGGGTTCGCTGATGACATCTTTTCTGTAAGTGTGGCTAGAGCTGATTGGGGCAGCATGAACCTTCAAAAGAGATTTTCAATGAAATATTGTCATGCTTGGGATACAATGCGCAAACTAAAAGCATCCAGTAATTTCAAGCAGGTAAGCGTACAGTAAACATCGTGTTTATTAAATTAGAGTTAAGGAACAAGATCCCATGACTATAAGCAAAAATAATAGTTTTCGGGGAAATTGTAAGTGTCCGAGTTTTGGTTCGGTTTGAGTGTTTGAGTTCCCCTTCAAAGGAATGCACTTTAGATAAGAGATTACTATGTTAAATTTATCAGGAGAAATATTTACTAATTGTCATATTTTACTGAATATACCTGACTGTTGTTCTCCTCATAGTTTTAAAGATTCAGACAGTGTGGTAGGTATCCATAGCAAAGGTGGCATGACGATGTATATAAAGGGTTATTAAAATTTGATTCCTAGCTTAGGAGGTTAAAAAGCGTGACAGATTCAAATGTATTAATTTACGTTTATTGCGTAAATGGCGAAAAAAACAAGATTTTATAATACTTTTGGGAAGAAAAATTTGATTTTTCCAAAGTAAATTTTACTATTACCTTGATTTATTTGAAAAATCTATATATTTATCATTAAAGTGACATATTTAACCGCATTTTCATTAATCTATTCCGCCTATCTCTATCAGCGACTATCACAAGTATGACATACCCCTCTGAAAACAAAGTTTTTTTAGATCAGACATTATTTTGTCACTACTATGCTTGCTCTTACAAAACCTTAGTAAGTAAGTTAACATTCCTCAGACTTTTGCATATGTAGATTTGAGCTATCTGGCAAGATTTCTAATATATATTTCATATTCGCCATCTTATCTATACACATATTTGTTTGAACTACTTATTTCGCATTACTATACTAAGTGACATATAAATCCGAACACCCAGTTTAAATGGTTTTATTTTAATAAAATTTTGTATAAGTACTTAATGAAGCATAATAAGTAAATGATAAAAATTTCAAAATGATTGCACTGCTTTAAAGCCCTTTGACCTTTAATAATGTGTGGATGCACCCTGATGTGCTACGCATTCTCCAACGCGCCTAGGCATGCTTCTGATCAGGTGGTCAATGTCCTCCTGTGGTATCTCATTCCAGGCAACCACCAACTCCTCTCGAAGTGCTTCTAGAGTCTAAGGAGGACGTTGCAAATTGAGCAATCTCCTACCCATCATATCCCACACGTGCTAAATTGGGGATAAGTCGGGAGATCTTGGTGGCCATGGTAACAATGTGACATCATTATGTTGAAAGAAGTCTGTTGTGACTCTTGCAACATGTGGTCGGGCATTATCTTGTTGGAAAGTTGGATCTGCCAGGGTGTCAAGATAGGGTAAAAGATGGGGTTCTAGAACTTCGTGGATATAATGCTGTGCGTTCATGTTACCTCTGATGAAGATTAAAGGTGACCTGGAACCATAAGCTATAGCACCCCAAACCATAACTCCAACAGTGTGTCGTTCAACAAAAAACTGTGGATTCCTTCTTTCACCACGTCGCCTTCTAACCCTTACACCGACGTAATCGCCTTGAGTGGTGCAGACAACGGTCACTCTGGGATCAGGAATGGAACAGTATTGTCTTTAGTGATGAGTCTCGATTTTGTTTAGGCATGCACGATGGTCGTGTCAGGGTTAGAAGGCGACGTGGTGAAAGGAGGAATCCACAGTTTTTTGTTGAAAGACATGTTCATCACACTGTTGGAGTTATGGTTTGGGGTGCTATAGCTTATGGTTCCAGGTCACCTTTAATCTTCATCAGAGATAACATGAACGCGCAGCGTTATATCCACGAAGTTCTAGAACCCCATCTTTTACCCTATCTTGACACCCTGGCAGATCCAACTTTCCAACAAGATAATGCCCGACCACATGTTGCAAGAGTCACAATACACTTCTTTCAACATAATGATGTCACATTGTTACCATAGCCACCAAGATCTCCCGACTTATCCCGAATTGAGCACGTGTGGGATATGATGGGTAGGAGATTGCTCAATTTGCAACGTCCTTCTCAGACTCTAGAAGCACTTCGAGAGGAGTTGGTGGTTGCCTGGAATGAGATACCACAGGAGGACATTGACCACCTGATCAGACGCATGCCTAGGCGCGTTGGAGAATGCGTAGCACATCAGGATGCATCCACACATTATTAAAGGTCAAAGGGCTTTAAAGCAGTGCAATCATTTTGAAATTTTTATCATTTACTTATTATGCTTCATTAAGTACTTATACAAAATTTGATTAAAATAAAACCATTTAAACTGGGTGTTCGGATTTATATGTCACTTAGTATATTTTTGGCATAAATAACAAAATTCATCAAATAAACTGTGTACGCTCTAGTGGAAGCTACCGATTTACAAAAGAACCAAGTTGACTTAGTACTTTCCCCGTATTAATGTATGGAAATACAAATACGCCAATGTACATATTAGCCTGCTAACGTGTTATGAAATAACGAGATACTCAATAATCGTCTAACTGTACCTTGAAGTGATATAAATCAAAAGGAATTAAGAAAAATGAATTCAACTAGGCAAATTCTGTCTGTTTCCCACTTTCTAATGTACTATTTGTGATACAGCACAACATGATCATCTATTTACCTACAAGGAACGACTCATCTTTAGAAAAAAGCTTAATATGAAGGTGGTAAAATTACCAAAAAATCATTTTGATCATGTCTATGATAGCTCTCTGTTTATTTTAGTGAAATTTGACAGATGGCTATCACTCATTAAGAGGCATTTGATAACGACTATCGGTTTTTGCATATGAAAACTAAAATGCGTTATATTTCAGTTATTTCATTTGTTATGTTATATCATTTTCCACATTGCAGCCTTATAACCACGGAGATAAATATTCTTTACGCTAAAACTGTTATCGATAGAAAGAAAATCAAAATTAGCACAGAAGTGAATGAGAACTATACAAACAATTTTTCACAAGAAAAAGCAGGGGTGAACCATATTGTCATCAAAACTATTCAGCTCATGAACAAAACTTCAGCACACTGTATTACAAAATTTAAAACCTCTAGGACATAGATTCATATGAAGTCTATTTCTTAAAATGTATAAAAAATCGCTCGTTTTACCTTACTTTTAAATAGTGATTTATGAAGTCATTTAAATTCCCGCTTTTCTCTATCTGAGCTTAGCATGGTAACCTGTACCTAGCTTCAAGTTATTTGTTCGTAATCGTGATCTGTATTTCGCTTGGAAACGTCGTGATTCATAAACAACAATAGATTTCCATAAAAATTAGGCATGTTCCTTTCGGGATTCAAAATATACAATTCCGGTAAATAATCGTATCGGAGTAAATTGAAAAAACGGCGGAATGCAAACATACCTCAGTAACAAAGGGAGCAGCATGGACCTCAGTTACAATAGGAGCAGCAACAATTGCGGGCTCACTGATGACATCCTTCCTGTAGCTGTGTGTCTCTGCAGAAGAAGATGACACTGGAAGTGCGTATTCAACATGGCCCAAAGCCACCCCACTGGGCTTGGCAACAGCCACAGCTGCGAGGGCAAACAACACCACCAATTTGAACATTGTTGAAAAGGTCTGTGTTGTTAGTTCAGAGACTGACTGAAAGTACTGGATGTCCGAATTGTTTTTCGGTATCGTATTTATAGGTGATCCATATCTGCAAATTTTTTTTGCAAGTTCGCGTGACGTCAAAAGTGGACGCAGTAGTCGTCGTGTTTAAGGATTTCGGTAAGTTAACGGCCTTGATACGCTGGCATTAAGCTATGTAGATGTATTGTTTCCTCTTGGGCGGATGAATGGATACAGGATCTTGCACTGCGTATGAATACACTGCCCAACAAAATTTTATTTTAACTTCCACGCCAAATAGACTAACAAACCTGAAATAGGGTATCTACTTGATATTTCATGACATATATACCACAGACCAAACATTTCAATCGATCTGCCTATCCTGTTATTAGTGCTTCAAAACAAACATTTAAATTCTTAATGTCAGTGCGGTGATCGCAGAATAATTAGGAAAAACACAAGTTTTCACCGAGATCATAAATAGGCATACTCCATGGAACGTTATACGTTATACACGTTATGTTGAAAAGTGATAATTTCACACCAAAACCAAAAAGACCTTTCCTACTGGTTCAAAGTAAGCACATACTATATATTTTTATACAGGGTCCGTCAGAAAGAACGCATGTTTTTGAAATGAGTAGTACAGTCAAAATAAGTTTGGGAAAAATATTCTATTATATCAAAATACATGCCATTTTTTTGAGTAAAACAAAATTTACGTTCTAAAACTATGTCGGCCATATGGCGCCTTTGAGCCGAAATGGAGGGATCAAGCCTCTCCCGAAATGAGCCCATTGCGTCGGCCAGCATCCGTGCAGGAATTTGGGTTACTGCTCTTCTTATTTCCTCCTTCAAATCGACGAGGGTCCGAGTCTTGCTTTGGTAAGATTTTGATTTCAGGTAGCTGCATAAAAAAATTCACACGTTGACAGGTTCTGGGAGCGAGGAAGGCATGGAATATCGTCATGTCGTGAAATGAGACGTTCGCAGAATTTTTGCCGAAGAAGTTCAATCGCAGTGCGAGCTATGTGGGATGTTGCCCCGGCTTGTTGGAACCGCACTGTTCTGAGACGGACACGTCGACGTCGAAGTTCCGGAGACAAAAAGTTGTTCAGCATGTGGATGTAACGCCTGGAATTCACAGTAGTTGTTTCTCCATCATCCTCAAAAAAATAAGGGCCAATAATAATCGTTGGGCCTACTGCCACACCAACCTGTAACTTTCAGAGTACGCAGGGGGTGCTCATGCAACTCTTGGGGGTTCACTGGAGACCAATATCGACAATTTTGTTTATTGATGTATCCATGTAAATGAAAATATGCTTCATCACTCATAAGCAACGTGATGTCATTGTTATACAACTGTTCAATCATGAGCTGTGCAAAATTAACACGTTGTGCATAATCCCTGTTAACACTGGACAACAAATTTTAGTTTTTTAATTGTATCTGGTGGGAAAAGTGCACTTCTTTTTTAATTTTGGGGCGCTGAATCCAAAAATGACAATGAAATAAAAAAATTAGTTGCGGTTTAGAAAAAAAACTTTTTATTTTTAAGGATATATTAAAAAAAGTAACAAGATTCATATACTTATAAGAATCACTATATGCGCTGTCTTTTTGCTGTTCTTTTATGGATCGTTTCTGGAGCATCTCTACCAAGAGTCCAACAGTAGTCGGCAAGCATGGAAGGATTCCACTTTCCCTGGTACCTTTTTTCCATTGTTGAAATATCCCGATGAAAACGTTCGCCGTGCTCATCACTTACGGCTCCGCAATTGTCAGGAATAAAGTCCAGGTGTGAGTGTAGGAAATGTATCTTAAGAGACATATTACAGCCCATCTTTTGATACGATGACAGCATATTTTTGACAAGGGTTTTATAGTTGTCAGCTTTTCTATTTCTCAAGAAATTAGTGACCAGCAGGCGGAAATCATTCCAAGCAGTTTTTTCAATACCTGTTAAAGTGTTTTCAAACTGTGTATCTTTCAAAATATTTCGAATCTGTGGCCCAACAAAAATACCTTCTTTAACCTTTGCCTCACTTAGTCTTGGAAATTTCTGACGCAGGTATTGAAAAGCTGACCCATCTCTATCTAATGCCTTGACAAAGTGTTTCATTAGGCCCAACTTGATATGCAGTGGTGGTAATAAAATTTTTTCCGAATCTACTAATGGCATATGCTGTACATTTTTTTGACCTGGCTCTAGGAATTGACTAACAGGCCAGTTTTGTCTGGTGTAATGAAGTGCCTTTGCCCGATTGTCCCATTCACACAAAAAAACAGCAAAACTTTGTGTAGCCTAGCTGCAGCCCAAGTAAAAGTGCAACAACTTTCAAATCGCCACAAATATGCCATTGGTACTCATCGTATTTTATGCATGTCAATAGGTACTTTATATTGTCATATGATTCTTTCATGTGAACTGCATACCCTACAGGAAGAGATGGTAAAATATTTCCAATATGCAATAACACTGCCTTTAAACTCAATGTTGAACTGTCCATAAACAATCTCTATTCTTCTGGGTTATAGTCTATATTTAAAGCCGCCAGTAAGCCGTTAATGTTACTGCAGAAAACCAAGTTATTCTCCATATTGAAAAATGGTTCTGTCTTTGTGGCGTTTACGAAAAACACATACCGAAACATCGTCTTCTAACAAGTTCCACTGCTGCAGTCTTGATCCAAGTAACTCTGCTTTACATTTTGGAAGTTCTAAATCTCTTACAAGATCATTTAATTCTGACTGTGTTATTTTGTGCGGTTGGTGGCATGACGTGCTCGGTATAAAATCAGGATCTCTTGACGTTGATGGCATATCTTCTTCCTGACGAATCACTCGATCGCCATGATCTGATTCGTTTTCTGATTCGTAAGTGTAGGATTCTGGGGGTTTTGGAATAGGATTTTCGTCACTGTGAGGCACACGTCTCATCGCGGATGGTATGTTTGGGTAGTTAATAACCGATTTTTTTTTCTTGGACATACCTGTGGCTTGTCCAACACAAGGTACCATGCAAAAGTAACAATCATTAATATGATTTGTAGGCTCTCTCCAAACCATTGGGACAGCAAAGCGCATAGACCGTTTTTTGCCATTTAACCAGCTCCTCAGACTTGAAGCACATGTATTACAGCAGATATGGGGTGCCCACTGTTTGTCTTGATCACCTAGTTTACAACCGAAATAAAGCTGATATGCCTTTGTTATTAGTGGAGTAATAGACCGTCTCTGAGATGCAAAAGTCACATCACCACACACGTAACAAAACTGATCTGGATTGTTTACACACTTTCGAGACATCTTGCATGAACGCTGTCAGCCAACTGAGGAAAAAATGGCTAATATAAAACAATATAATGTACACGTATGTATAACGTAACACAATCACGCCGATTAAATCATCTTTCCTTGCCGAATATAAAAATGTAGCACGTGCATTCTTGTGAATTACAGTATATTAACACTGTCACAGCAGGAACACATATAATTACCGTAACTCTAAAACTTGAACTAATATTGAAAAAATAAGTTTCATTCCGGTTTTAGCACATTAAAAATAGTAATATTTTGTTGATTTTATTTAGGATATTTTTTGGCTGTTGATCAGTGTAACAGTTGTTGACAAACTAGGATTTTGTAAGGATGGAACACTAAATCCTTCCTCAAGATGCGACGTACAGAGGACGCGTGGATCCCTAGGGAACTGGCACGCAAACGGACGGAACGATTCGGGCTTTGCAACTGTCACTCTGACTACGTTTTCGGGGGTTCTAACAGTACGGTTTCGCCATGGAGGTTTTTTCTTCATCACATTACTTGTTGTGTTGAATGCTTCCAACCATCTCAAAATGGTGTTTTGGACTGGTACTGTCCCACGACGAGGAACACGAAAGTGAACGCGAAACTCACGTTGCGTTCGAAACACAGACTCTCCATTTTGAAAGTACCGACGTACAGTGAACACACGATGCTCAACGTTCCAAACCATCTTGCCAACTGAAACGGCACTTCTCCCACTATCCAACACGCCCTTCCCGACCTACACGGGACCAGCCCACTCGATGTAGTACCCATTCGAAAAACATGCGTTCTTTCTGACGGACCCTGCATATATGAAGCTGACACACTAAATCGACCACGAAAATAGATAAAAAATTGAGCAGAAGTTTAAAAACTTTTTTCTAGCACACGCAATCATGTTGATTAAAATTCCAGTTTCGACTATCTCATTCTATAGATTGTATATTGTAAGATAAACATTATCACGATCGGGCGGACAAATTTCTAGAAATACTTTTCTCCAATAATGGCTTCTCGATATTTAGCAAGGTTTGCTTTTTCAAAACTTATGATAACCTAGAAATGTAATAACCTGCCATTTTTTATCTTAATCGGTTTGAATCGTAAAACCTATTTTCACTTGAAGGAAAATTGTTTACACAGGTGAGCATTTTTTATGAATTCACAATTAAACAAGATGTTCTGTGATTGAGACACGCATCAAAGGTGCATTTTTTAAGTGAATCGCTCTATTTTTTGTTTAATGTTTCGGTTGGTCCATTTTAAAGAAGAGCATTGGTATAAAATACTTGTGGTTTTTTATTTAGATGCTAAAAAAGCACCGCATTCACAGCTTCGCCGTTTGTACAGCTCGAGTATTGAGTTTTGCGAAATTCTTTACCATTGTCCATGTAGGTTATTTAACGGTACTCTGAAATTTTTATTTAAGAATTCAAGTGGGACGCCCTGTACATTAACATATAATGCTACTTCTTTTAAAAAAGATGCCATCAGGTTCTCACAGGTGAATAAACTTGGTACACCATAATGACTATAATTGTTAAGCGTCGTGAAGCCGAGATTAGAGCAGGGTAGGAGTCGTTTCGGACCTCACTTGTCTCCGATAATGGATGATACCAGCTTATTTTTTTCCACATGTTTTTATAGAGCTTTAATTAATCTCAGTAATATACGGAAGTAATGTTTTGACATGGCAAATCGGTGGTTTTTATAGAAAAAGGTACTTTAATGTCTGCCGTAGTTGTAGAGCTTATGCTATTTATGACTAGGTAATCCATATTGGGTAAGGTTACTCTATAATAATTACATTTAAAGTATATCAAATGAAAATATAGATGGAAGTGTAATCATACGTAAGTATGTTATGTATCACCAAGCTTTTAGTTAGATCAAGGTGAAAAATCGTTCAGTTGTACAGAGTGACACAAAGACTGTGTTGGTTATTAGGAGTTGTTTTGAACATAATATTATTACTTATACATTTCGTGTAGCTTCCAAGGATATCATAATCTAATAATGTTCTGCTCCAAACGTATTTTTAACAAAAGACATGAATACGAAATGATGCTGATGCAGAAATGTATTTAACTGACCCAATTACTGAGATTTCTTTGTATGATACAATTTCCATATGCACACAATCTTTAACCTCGATGAAAAACAAAGTAGCATACATCTGCTGTAATCCGCACCGCATTTTTTAAATACGTGATGCCGTTTACGTCATTACAATGTTACACTGGAATGGCCGATGTCTCCTTACGCGTCATTTCCTTTTACTATGAAGCTAATTACACGATCCCTGATTTATGCATGTACATCGTGAAGATCTCATGCTGATCGGATTGTATGGTACGATGTTATCTAGAGAAGCAGCTTATTTTATAATGCTGGCAACAGTATCAGTTGTGGATCGAATGTATGTACAGTCTAATTAGAGTAGTATATTTGTCTAAAAGTATAAATGATGTTAATGTATTGCCAATCGACAAAATAAATGATGTTTGAAGATGGAGCAACCAAATCTGAAACTTTGTATGTGCAGAAAAGTGTTTTTTATACCTACTGTTGATACTATGACATCTTATCAGTACGTAGTTATCTACAGGGAGTCTCATCTAAAATCGGTCTTGCTTACATAGATATCTAGAACGTTGTCCTTCTATGTCTATTAAGAAGCACACACACTAGCAGAGTAGGGCACAATACGCACGTATACCTTAGTCCTAAATACAGAAAGAAATATTCAAATATTTTTGTAATCTGTATCAACCAACGACTTCATACTAAGTCGAAGGAGCCAATCAATGATTTGTTTGCCCCCTAATTCTCATAGTCTGTTGTGAGAATTAAAGTGCATTTGAGGTAAGTCGATTCTGTCATTAAAGTATCTACAGTGTTAATTTTTAAAAGTGGAAGTTTCTGCAGTCTTTGGAATTGTGGTGTGAGACAACTTCAGGGCAAGGTAAGTGAAGGTAGATGTTTCTATCGGTAGGCATTTGTATTGTAGGTAGGCATTCATAGACAGATGGGTCAAGGCTATGCATTAAAACTACGCAGATTTGACGACAAATATATAGGCTTGACTACTTATAATCCACTTGAATTTATTGGTAACAATCAGGAAGATTAACTCTAAGTTTTTCCTGTGAGTATCATTCACGTCATCATTAGGAACATCACTTACTGTGTGAATATTACCCAACGTTATTTCTTTAGAATTGATTCTTTTGAATGAAATTTTGACACATAGGTCACTTCACTCAGGTTGCGTTGTGTGTGACTAGTGATACTGTGAATCTACTAATTATTATTATCTCTATTGCAAATAGATCAATAGGTTTTGTTTGCCTCTTAAGTTATTTTCATTTTCGTTTTCTTTTCATTGAATACGATATAATTGATGTACCCATTTTTTCAATGAGTTATTACATCGTAGTAATCAATGAACCTTTTACTTGACATGTAAACGTTTGAAGTTCTTACCATATATGCAGAAGACAACAAAATAGGACAAGCTGTTAATGGAGGCCATTAGTCACAGCTACTGGATAATGTTACAATAAAAGTCATATGTAATTCATAGTCAGATATATTACAACATATATATCAAAAATATAAATTATGAACACAGAAGTTTGTTTTTAAAAGATGAAAACATATAGCACAAGAATGTTGTTAAGAAATTCTTCACCACCAGCCATGATGAGATGGATACGCCACAAGAGGCGCGTGGACGATTGGTGCCGCAACTACTTTGTGAATTACCGGCAATGTCAGGATGGGTTTGTGAATGATGTCAGATCTGAAAAGATAAAATCTCCTATGACTAAAAGTATAACTTTTTCCAAAAATTGTTAGTTACAGTCGTCTTGGGTAAAGGTAAAAATGCATAAAACGTATACACCTAGCAGGTAAGATGATAAAACAATTAGCATGTGTTCATTTTTCAGTTTTTTTTTGAATTTATATTTACATAATACTTGGTAATGAGGCGACACCATATAATAGATGATTCTCTGTTTCTGCCTTAAACACTGAGAGGTTTGTCGCCTGTGTGATTGTTAAAGTCTTTCGACTAATGAGGCGGTTATAATAATGAGCGCGGTTTTCTCATAGATTTCGATTTTAGTCCAATTCTGTCGAACGACCGATTTTAATGGGAAATCTATCGGATAAGAAACAAGGAAAATGTAATTGACTCTCCTCGCTCTTAAGTGTTCGATTGTGGAATTTGGTGCAACCCTTCGCTCCTGATTTTTTCAAATAGTACCTATATAGTAGTAGTGGTTTATTGTAGAAAATAATAATTTACAACGGTATGCGTTCCAACAATACAATTGTAGAATAAACACTGAAAACCCCAAAAAGATAAACTTGTG